>OU426983.1:72240834-72911262 GCA_911387785.2 Aelia acuminata | reverse complement strand
TTTCGTTCGGGAATGCTTCGTTAGGGCTATGTATCATTTTTTATTTATTAATGCCTTTTTCTTGAAGGGACATGGAGTATGTGGTTCTCTTCAAGGCGTGATGTGCCTTTGAGCTGACATTAACATACATTGATAATCTTAAGAATAAGGACATTTACATTTTTTTAAGAATGTTGGAACTTGATAGAAAGTTGAATTATTTTACTTGTGACTTTGCCAAATATCACTGGAGCTTCCAAATTGTTTTTTATTTACATTTTCGTATCCGTAACCCTTGAGGAAGTTAATCTGTATCCATTTGAATTTTAATGTTGCCTTGGTTTCGTGATTTTTGTAAAGAGGCTATCTATTTTATTAAGTTTTTATAATCTTCCCTTTTACTCCCTAAGGAAAGTAGGGAAATATAAGGGAATTAAACACTCTAGTAGCAAAAGACTACACTCTAGAGCACATTAACTTGGCCTATTCTAAAAACAAATGGACAAGGGTAAATACAGATGGCTCTGCTGAAAATGCTATTGCTATTAGAGGAGGGGGCATTCATATTGAATTCCCCAACAGACACATTCTTCAAAAAGCCCTTCCGACTGGAATTGTCTCAACGAACTATAGAGCCGAGCACGACTCCTTTCTAACGGCAGCCAAGATCCTAAAAAGTCTAAAGAGGTGCAAGTTTTTATAATCTTTATTATAATCATTCAGCATATAAAGAAAAGGAATCAGAATGGAGGAATCAAACTGGAACACTAGACTGAAAATTCATGGTCAAACACCATGGCCCTGTAGGTACAAAAAGACATATCAAAGGAAGAAAAAGAAGAATATGCGTTATCCATAGGCGTTGATGTTCGAGGGGTTAAACGCCTCCTAAAAAAAGAAAAAATAAGATGGATAAGGTTGAATATTGAATTAAAAAACACAAAACCTTTTAAATAAAAAAACAATTATTATAATGATAGAAAAACTTAAAAAATCTGGTGCGTGCGCGCGACACACAACTTTCACTTACCAACTAACTTAGATTAGAAATTAATGCGTTTTGTTAATTGCGACTTCTCAAATGAAAAGAATGGCTTTGATTATGAACAATGGTCTGTCATTTAAGGCGTACTCCGCATACGTGGGCTCAACGAGTTTTATGAGCTGACTGAATATTTTTCTTTTTTTCTCCTCTATATGTTTACTTTATTTTTATCATATCTCATATTTAGCCATTTCTAATTTTTAGGCGTAACGAGAGACAGTTAATTTCTCCATATAAACAAAAACAAAGGTACTTTATAAGAAACAAAAAAACAAACAAACAAAAAAGGCCTCTACCCTATTTAAGCCCCATTGGAACATTTTAATAATGATAAAGCTTACCTGATATTAAAGAACACCTAATTTTCAATAAACATGACGAACTTGATAAAAATCGTTAAAGCCGTTTTTGAGATCATCGAAAAAATGGTAAAAATAGGAAAAAAAATATGAAATAAAGCGCCCCCTCCGTTTGACTAATTTTGATAAAATGTTGGCTATCAAATCTTTGACATATACAGACATCAAATACCCAGTTTGATCAAAATCGTTAGTGCCTTTTTTGAGTAAATAAAAAAAAACACATGAAAATGATACAAAATTTACTAAGTTAAGTCCCCCCCCCTCCCCCGGTAGATCAATTTTTATGAAATGTTGGCTGTCACATCTTTGCCATATACGTACATCAAATACCCCGTTTGATCAAAATCGTTAAAACCGTTTTTGAGTAAAAAAAAAAAAACATGTGAAAATGATACAAAATTTCTTAAGTAAAGTCCCCCCTCCATTTGATAAATTTTGATGAATTTTTTACAGTCATATCTCGGGCATATTAATGCATCAAATACTTAGTTTAATCAAAATCGTTAAAGCCGTTTTTGAGAAAATCGAAAAAAACTTAAAAAGTTATTAAATAAAGTACCCCCTCCCTTTGAGCAAATTTGATAAAATTTTCGCTGTCACATCGCGGACATATACATACACTAAATACCCAATTTCAGGTTCGCACGGTTTATAGTTTTTGAGCTGGTCTGTTCACACACAAACACACACACACACACACACACACACACACACACACAGACCATTTCGCGGGACTTGGTTATTTGGACTCAGGGGACCCCAAAACGTGTATTTCCGTTGAAAACCGGAAGTCGAAATTTTTCACGATCGCAATACCTCCACTTACTATATATTTCATATATAGGTAAGTGAAAGTAAAAAAAAAAATGTTATAACTCCTATTCGAGTATGATCCATTTTCAATTGCATTTAGAGAAATGTATCTGCATGCAGTATTACGAAACAATGGCTGCGAAAAAAAAGAACAAAAAAGGAAAGAGTATGCAGGAATTCGAAAGAGCGGATATAATGGCGATGATTTGGCGGGGGCGGGACTGGTGATTAAAGTCGATAGGGAACTGATTGAGATGTATCGAGTCGGGCCGGACTTTGATTGAGTGCTCGTTCCTGACTGACTCCCTCCTCGCTAACACGTATAAACGGTGTTTAAAAACTCTCCCTCTCAAACCATCCCTCCGCGGGATAGGGTGTAAAAATAAAGAGAGAGAGAGGAAAAAATGTATATATTTAAAGCTAACAGAGATAGAGTAAAATATGAAAGGGCAAAGGGAAGGCTTTTAGTAAAATTTTGACGACGGTGAGGGAAGTGCGTGACACGTGAGTGATTTAGTATTGACGGCTATCATTTGTATCTGCTCCCTCATCCTCACTCACTGAGTCGCGTCACTATTTCTGTATCAGTCACTTTGTACGACCTTTTTAGGGATTTAGGGACCAATTCTACTGCGAGATTTTTGACATCAGTTCCGTCTCTTATTTCCTATAAACCACAACAATATTTTTCCCTGTGATAATGTCTTCACCTGTAATTAAAAAAAAAAATACAATACGGAAATATAACCAACCTTGGAAAAACGTTTTTCGAAAAATTGTTAATTTTTTTAATGCACTAAAGTAATAAAGAAAAAAATGTTTATCATTATTTTCTCGATGTTGCCATTAATATTGATTAAATTAAAAAATCATAGGTTAGAAAGATCTTTTCCAAACGGAGATCTAGGCAGTCCTACTTTATCGGTATATAAGGGTCTAGCCTTGGGTAGATGTCACAGACCAAAAATTATACATAGCTTACGATACAATATATGAATTTAAAAAAAAATATTATTATTGATTTCAATTGAGGAAATAAAATTAGTCTTTTTTAAGAAATTATGATATAAAGGGTCTATCATAAAAACAGCCGCACTTAAAATATATCAAAAAGAAAGAGTTTTAGCAAATCATGCATTTGCTTCTCATGCACTTGCACCTATAAAAAGACTATCTCAGTTTTCAAGACAAATGCCCTTCAATTGCAGATATGACTTTTAAAAAAAATGGGGCTTCTTTAGTAATACGAGTATATTTGAATAGGAACTAAAAACATTGGAATGCTAGAAAGTGATTTCATCACCTCGCTAATCCAGACTGTTAGCTGAGCTGCTAGACTGACTCAGTAGTCAAGGGCTTAGTTATTTAGTTTGAAACCTAAATAAATAAATTTTTTTGTGTCTGTCTTTTTCTTTTTCCTATCATGTGATCACGAGGTAATAATTCTAACCGTTCCAGGCGGTTCCAGATTTTTTTTCAAAGAAACGGAAATAAACATAATTCTGTTTTGTTTGTTTCATTATAATAATAAATAAAGATATCTTAAAAATATTTAAAACTAAAGAGATTATTTTCGGTAACAGATCACGTGTTAATTCAAACTAATAGTTTGTATATTTAACTTAATCAACCACAATTTAAATAAATGTCACAAATAAGACTGGAAAATAAAAATTAAGGTCATGAGAAAGGAAGTATTTATGACTGACCCACATTGTGTTGCTTTGATAGCATTGTCGTTTTTCCGTGATGTTGAGCTCCATATTAATACAATTATAAATATTTATATTAATATAGTATATTGTCTGATTTTTTTAAAATATTTAAAGAAAAGTATGCTCGAGTAGTGGTTCGTAGAAGCGATGGCTACATATTTTTTTTTTTTAATTTTGGGGATACTACCTGCATTATTTGGATTTTTAGTCCATCTAAATTAAAAGTAACAAAATAAGTTTATATTTAAAAGAAACGTATTTTTATTAAATATAGTTCTAATTAATATAAAACAATGTATATACTATTTGATTTTAATGGATAATACCACGCAAATAAAAACTTAAAAGTTGTTAAGAATAACAGTTTTGCAATAAATAGTTTTAGCTTTCTTTATAAATATTCTTTATTTCTAGCAAAATGTTTTCAGAACTTTTAACTCTCAACAGGCTATTAGTAATAAATTGACTTAAAATTTTTTTAAGTATGTTGCTTACTGCTCGATCAGTTATTGTTTCTGGTAACATCTATTACACATTATAGCAGATTACATATCTGTTCAGGAATATTTTATTTATATTTTATCATTTTGCATTTTTTTATATTTTTTAATTTGAGACAAAACTAATTTATAATTTCGATTTTTTGACATTTCTTTTGTCATTCATTTGTTTTAATTAATCAATTGGTCCTTATTTAGTTACGTGATATTAATTTATTATTCTGATATGGTCAAATAAAATATATCAAGATAGTTCCAAAAATCCCGACAACACTTTCTGCTAGAATGTTCCAATTAGTAAAAATGAAATTGAAATAATTAAAAACAACATCTGGAAGACATTGAAGAATAACAATGAATTTTTCTAAATGTATAGAATGTTAGTAAAATTGTTATATCTTTCTGTTATTTGTTGTTGTTATAAGTAACAGGATATAAAGTATCATTCGACGCCTTGATTGGATCTGGTAGAGTTGAGACGGAATCAAATAAAATATACGTTTCTTTTTATACTTTTCCCTTTATGTATACATACGTAAGAAATGTATCGAAATACGCTTAAAACATTGATAAGGAGCGAAGATTAAACTAAATAAAATATATGTGAAGCTAATATTTTTGTATGTGAACAAAAAATATGATTTAAAATTTCATGTTAAGGAGGAGAGGAAGTTTAAACATATTTTTAATATACATATATAAATTAATAAATTAAAGGAATTGATTAATTTAAACAAATGAATGACAAAAGAAGTGTCAACAAATCGAAATTTTAAATTAGTTTTGTCTTAACTTAAGGATAGAATAGGTACCTAATCAGCAAAATGATAAAATATATATTAAATATTCCTGAACTGATATGTAAACTGCTATAATGTGTAATAGATGTAACCAGAAACAATAACTGATCGAGCTGTAATCAAGATACTTAAAAAATATTTAAGTCAATTTATTACTAATAGACTGTCGAGAGTTAAAGGAGAGGAGAGGAAGTTTAAACTTAAGTTTATATAAATGCTTACATCGTACTCCATACTCGTTTAATTTAAATATTATTAACGTTAAAACTTTCTTTATAGGGAATGCAAAAATAATAATTATCATCTGCTATACCAAGCAAAAAATCAGTAAGATAATTAAATAAATGCTGAAAATAATTAATATTAGGCGATGAATGGGTATAATAAACTAATGAATGCTAAAAATAACAAACATTATAGTTAAAATATGATATTCATCTTTTTTAATTATCGCTGTTAAACAGGATTATTAATCCTTAAATCGAAACATGGATAAACAAATTGGAGGATTTTTTTTTCAATGTGTGTGAGTATATGTCCGGATTATATGCCTCAGATATGGAGTCTATTTAATTGTATAAAAATGTAAGATATTATTTTTGTATATTTATTAAATATTATTATTATTCCTGGAGGTACGGTGAAAGAAGGAGCAGATATCGGGATTATAGAGAGAGAGAGAGAGAGAAAGAGCGAGGGGGGTAAGTGGCGGCTGATTGATCAGAGACAAGACGAGAGAAAGAAGGGGGGGATTTAAATCGAGGTGGTGGGGTGACCCCCCCTTGGTCGCTATGACGACGAAGGCGGCTGACGGACAGACCGTCACTGCGTATTGATCCCTCGGACAGTGACGGACCTGACGGATTATTGTCAACCCCCTCCGCTCCCTCCCACCCCCGCCAATAATATCTCGGCCAATAGCCTTCCTCCTTTCTTATCTTCGGATATCCGTTTTAGACCATCTCATTAGTGAGTTGGGCTATTTGTTTGTGTGTGCATGTGTTTGTTAATAGACTCGTCACCTCCCCTACCCCCACCCCCTTCCGCCTTCAGTACACAGTGCCCTATATTCCTTGGAACCTCCAGACTTTGTTCAATATTTTTTTTTTTAATGCTTATTAATGTCTAAAGTTGATTATCGTTAGAAACGCAATGTTGAATACATACTTTTATATTAAAAAAAAAAAATGAAAATAACTAATCTTTCTTTTAATTACGAATTCTAATAACGAAATGATTAGGTAATGATTGTTATCAGATATATATATACATATTTTTAATATGTGGAATATTTTTTAAATCTTTCCTTTTTCGTTGATATATAAATTCAAATTGTAAGCCTTTCTATACTAAAAATAATTACTTATAAGCGATTAATTGATTAATAATAAATAATTATAAGGGAAACAATTCTCATTTTTTTGTTTTTAAGGATTCAAAATAAGGCCATTCCTTGTAAAAACAAAAATTAAATGAAAATATATTATATTCTTAGGATTGTTTTTCAATTGGTAATTTCTTTCATCCATTGTTTTTTTATTTTTATTTTTTTTACTGAAAGATTATTTACATCGTTATCGAGTCTTACACCACCAACGTAACGAAAGAAGTCAATATTTCAATCTTTATAAAAGAATGAAAGAAGAAACTAAATTTTCTGTTTCCCAAGATTACAAAAAAATATCCCTCCAGTATAGATTTAAAAAAAAAAAATTGTTATAATTGAAATTTGTCCAGTTATTTTTAGTACTAACAGTGAGAAATACAACATTTCCAAGAGGGTAAGATTTTAAAATATAAATATAAAAAACTTACGCACGATATATTTTTGCTCTTTGATGATATAACTAACTTACAAGAGTCTAATATATCTTTACTTGAAATCATAAAACTAGACAATTAAATTAAATAATAATTTCATTCTTTAATATGAAAATTAAGATTATCCAAATTAATTGAAACATGCTCGATTATAATTTCTGTGATCGAGAAAACATTTTTTACACAAGCCAAAAGTCCATTATGGTTTTACCGCAGAAAATTCTTACTTAAACCATTAATATTCCTCCGGGTTAAATGCCTGTCTATTTTAGATTTTTCGTGCCTATGCTTTATTTGTTCTTAAAAAGCAAAACATTTTATTCATATAAAAGACATGATATAATTTTAGGTACTTCTTGTTTTAAGCTACCTCACTTTTGCTACTACAAAGTTAATTTAACTTAATTAATTAAAGTCATAAAATTTAGTATTTATTTTTTTAAATAAAATATATACACTCAATAGATTGTGAAATAAACATACGGTAGGGTAGCACATATATTCTTGATTGGCTTAGTTTTATTAAAACAGTTTTGTTTTATTAATATAGATATACAATATAAAGTTGCCGTAAAATATGTCTGACTAATTAAGAAATTACGCGATTCAACTAAGTGCAAACTTAATAAGTAGTTACCAAGTACAATTACTTGCAGAAGCTTTTAAAAACAATGTTTTTTGGATCTAAACTAGATTAGGTATGTCATATGTTACCCTGCTATTTCGCAAATTACTTTGTATAATTATTTTCGCTGAGCTATTAAAAAATAAATAAAAAAAATAATTTTTGAATAATGACATACATACATCATTATATTATCTACAACCTTGACTGCTTTACTTATTTTCCGTAATATCCTGAAGTATTTCAAAAAAATAAATAAAACAATAATATTTTGTATGCAAACTTTTATTACTTGTTATAAAAACATTACATTTATCGTTGTAAAAAAAAATCATAACGTATAAAAATATTACCTATATATTCTTCGATACAGGAAGTAAATTCAATTATGATTTGGAATCCAATTTGATCCAACACGATAATTGTCTTGTAGGGACTGCTATAAGGCTCAGTCTGTCAATCAATCCAGAATGACGTGGTAAGTAACATTTTCGATGACTCCCCCTCAACTTCCACATTCTAAAAAAAAATTACAGTGAAGTAAATGTCAACAGACGGCACGCTATGTTTGATTTTTTTTCAAATAAACATAATAAATTCAAGTATAGAAATAATGTTTTTCAAAGATAAACTCGTTTGATCAATTATGGAATCTTATAAATCTGCCACAGTTATGGACGATTGCATTAATTATAGTAATCTTAGTTAATATATAAATTTATTATATTATTTATTATTTATTATGTTTGGACCCAGTGTATTAGGGATTCTATGAAAACTGCCCATCGAAAAATATTAAGAAAGAGCTAATATTGAACAGTTGAGCACTTGTCAAAAATTCTAATATTGAAATTTAACACTTCCACCTCCACCAAGGCAGTTTTTATTTTTTTTTTTAAGCACTGAATACTCAAAATTTATCCTGGAGAACATAGTATGACATTTCTGATTTAAAATAGTATTTACAAATTTACTATCGGATAGAAATTAATGCGACAAGTTAGTCATGGATTTCACTTCTAATTTATATAAATAAAGATGAAATTCTGTTTGTTTGTTTGTTCTTTATAGAAATCCATACCGTTTGTCCTAAATTCTCCAAATTTCGCTCAGTGGTTCTTTGATACCAGGTGCAAACAACTGTCCATATTAAAATTGCGTAACTTCAGCCAATCTGTGTGTATATTCTTTATTGTTATAAAAATCGTTTTGATCTCGCTTTACATTTGTTTTTACGAAATCGACCGTTTGAGTCGATAAAAGTCTCATTTTTTTTAAGATTTTATAGATTTAAAAAATGAAATTCTCCGGGTGAAACCGGTGTATACAGCTAGTACGTAATAATTTAAAAATATCAAGTTAATTTAAAATAGAAATATATTAAAATCGGTAATAGTAAATTTAAATATATACTTTATCAACTGCAGGACGATTTATAGGTTATCCATAGCTATTTTATTTTTAATGAACAAATTAAATATTACGAATTACTACCGGCGAGTGGCTGACCTCATATTTTTTTTATTGTATAAATATACGTAGATTGTTATAACTGTAGAGTAATAACAGTATATAGTCTAAATATATTATGATTTATGAAAGGATGGTTGCAAAAAACTGATTTATTATAATTATTTTTTCCACTGATGATGTTTCGCCGAAATATATGCATTTTATAGAAAGTTGGAGTGACTTATTAATCACCTTTGAACCAAAATTTATAATTAATTTTCATGGTGAAGTTTTTATTCAAATTTTTAATCGAAATTTATTGTTATAACTATCGATTTCAAACCCTTATGATAGATACCTATACATCCTTACTCACATCGTTTGGATATTATCAGGAGGTATAGTCTGAAGGTTGTATGCACAACCCTTTTGGTGGAGATTAGCCTAACTATGGTATTGTGCTTATTTTGCAGCAGTCGCGATGCTCTCTCTCTCTCTCTCTCTCTCTCTCTCTCTCTCTCTCTCTCTCTCTCTCTCTCTCTCTCTTTTTTTTATTTATTGATGCCTTTTTTCTTGAAGGAACATGGAGTATGTGGTTCTCTTCAAGGCGTGATATGCCTTTGGGCTGACATTAACATATATTGATAATCTTAAGAACAAGGACATTTTTTTAAGTACGTTGGAACTTGATAGAAAGGTGAATTATTTTACTTGTAACATTACAAAGGAATTGAAAAAGCCAGGTCTAGTTTGAAACATATCACTGGAGCTTGCATATGGTCTCTCTCTCTCTCTCTTATTCTCTCTCTCTCTCTCTTTCTTCTCTTTTTTTTTATTATTTTTTTTCCAACGAAAGCAAAACGGAACTTATCGGAAAGATGATAGCAGGTTTAATATACCCCCCCCCCCCCCGGATGATATCCCCTCGCTGGGGAAACTACAAGGTAACATAATTAAATTGAGGTAAGAGGCAGGGGCCGCCCAAAGGAGCCATGATCACATTAGTTAATGTGGAAAGGGATGATCTATGTACAGCGAATTAATTTTATAAATGGATATGTTCGAGATGGAGACGTACAGCCGGTGATAAAGTGGACGCCCTGCAACTCGTTCTGATTAATTCGTCCACTTCTTTTTGAACTACACGAGTTGATTTTTTTTTTTTTTTTCATATAAGAACTATATATGCACCCATTTATGATGCATGTATACGCATTTTTTCAAGAAAAAATTGAATTCATTTATTATTTTCTTATTCCAATATTTATGAAAGGCACTTTATTGCAGTAAAAGGGAAAATGATAAAAAAACTGACAATAATTAATTACATAGATATAAATTGCTCTCGTAACATCCTAAGGTAATTTATAACCTATGAGAGAAATAATTATAATATAAGTGAAGCCAGTTATGCCAAATCCAGAAATTTTACAGGAGAGTAAAAAAAAAAAAAAAAAAAAAAAATTATATGTGAATATTCTGATAAAAAGCAACGGATATTCAGTGAAACGTTGTTTTAGTATGAAGATCGTTCTAAAATCGAGTTTCTAAAGACCAAACTGCAGAATATATATATACAACAGTTGATTAAATTAATTTTTTTTAAAGATTTGATTTTTGGATAAGAGTAGGTACTTCATAATAATTTTGTGGTTTCAAAATTATTTTTTCTTTGACAATATTTGAAAGATTGTTAAATTGGCTTAAAAGGTTGTTTTTTCTTGGGAAATATTACAATTGTTTATATTAAATCAATTGATTCTATAAATGAATGAATTATTTTTTTTTTTTTTTTTTTTTTTTGTATCCCCTCTATAAAATATCTTTACCACTACCATATTACCTCATTACCATATACCAATTATTTATAATATTATATAGTATAATGGCTTGCTATTTTTTTCAGTTATAGAATTACATTGATATAAGCTATTATCCTTCCACGAACAATTTTATATAACCAAATCAACAAGGCTGTCGATAATTATGTAAAAACAAATTAAAAAAAAATGTAAAAGGATGTGTGCTTATGGATGTATAATCAAAGCTTAAATTCTTAGGCAACAGTGATTTTTATTTAATTTATAATTATTTAATTAAAATATATAAAGAGAAACAATGAAGTGGTAAGATTTTCCATGAGTAAAAACTGTCCTTTTTATTTGTGAAAAGAAATGTCTAAATTGTTGTTAAATTTTTTTGATAACAGGATTTTAAGGAAGAAATATATTCACTTTTCGAAAATAATTAATCACAGATCACCTGCGGTAAATGAGTTACCGAATGAAAGGGGCATCGAATAGCATTGAGAACAATTTGGATTGTATTAGCGAAATAAAGGGTTAGGTACCTACCGCAAGAAAAAAAGTATAACATAAAAAAAAAGAAGGAAAAATGTCACAGGATTTGACTGAAGAAATAAGAGGAGGGAGTAATCGATCTCTACACAATCGACTATTAAATAAACATCGGGATCGGAAGAGACGAGTCAATTATATCGATATAGTGAGCTTTTTGTCGGCCCCTCAAGGCTCATGAATAGCCGCCTCATTTTTTCCTCTCTCTCCTTCCTTGCTCCTCTTCCATCTTGGCCCTCTTTAGCAATTCAAGTGATCTCCTTTAAATCACCCCCCCCCCCCCTCACCCCTCCCTAAATTAAGACAAACTTTTGAATGTGAGATTCTTTCTACTTTATCTCGATTCGTCCACGGTTTCAGTATTTTTTTTTTTTTTTTTACTTTGAGAAAATCCTTTTACTGTTCTTTTTTTATTGCTTTACAGAGGACCGTGTGTAAAACAGTTCAGAAATTCCTTTTGGAGCTTAACTACACGCATTTAAAAGGAGAGAAAAAAATCGACAAAATAAGCGAAAATAAGTAACAGATGGTTTTGAAGGGGGGAACACAATATCCTGGTTCAGGAATATATATCTTTAATGCAAAATATAATTAGAAAAAAATATATAGGAAAAATAACGGTATTAAAAAATCCCTGAGGGATGTGGGTAAGTTCCTTTCTGCTAATGATATACTTGTATATATATATATATATATATATATATATATATATATAAAAAAGGTCAAATGCAACGACTTTTTAAAACGAAAACCTCTGAATACCAACCAAAATATTGATCCTCCAATATATTTTGTAACATTAATAAAACTATGAATTGATTTGGTCGGAAGAAGAACATTTATTGGAAAATTCATTCTTTCATTTATGGAAAAAGTGATAGGTAATAAAATGTTTTTCCTGTAATTTTCCTATAAATACATCATTTGTACATGAATCATAGAATAGCAACAAATCGATTATTCATAATAAGTTAAATGTTACTAATCATTAAAGAACCATATATGCTAATACTAGTAATACCTATTGTAGTACTTACTATAAATACTTTTTATGAACATTTTAAAATTAGGTGTCCACATGTACATCATGGACTAGATTTACTGGCTTTGATCACACATCTCTATCAGTCGATAGTGGCTTGCCTGCTTTATTTTTGGAAGCGGCAGGTTTGTGTATAATGAAACCAATAAGCCCAGAAAATTATGAAAATCAAATTTACCTTCCGAACAGGGGAAGCCATGTTATCTGCAAGAGGTGCCTGAATTTGAAAAAAATATCTTTTGCAATATTATACTCTCCTAAACCTCTTTATGCTATGCTTGGTTGATCACTGAAGCTTCTTATCGAAGTTGGTTTCTCTGCCATCTTTATGGAATCGGTGTTTTTTTCCAAAAATAAATGTTTTTTGACTGGTATCCATACACTCTGGCCTAGTTAGGGCTTAGTATTTCCTCACACTTTCTTTTGTCTTACGTTTGAGTTTAATTTTTAAAGTTAAATAATTACCAAAACTTTGCCATTTTGTGTAAAATTTCCAATTGCTTCAAGGATTATTTATACTTTGAAAATCTATGTAATATCATTTTGTTACTTCCAATAGTTTGTACTGTTAATGAAAATTGAGATCATTTATTATAAAATAACTATGGGATTTGCGTTTAACACTAGAACATTGATTCATTGAGAAATAAATATGGTTTTAAAATAAATACCTTTTCGGTTCTAATAGCTGTGTTTCTGTACCTCATAAACCATCTTTTAACTTCCAAAGGCTATCATGAGTGTCATGAATCAAAATATCATGGACATGCTTAACTTTGTATGGACATTTTACCTTAATTATTTTATTCTTAAATCAGGATAATTATAGTGAATAAGAGGTTTTTACAAAACTCATTTAAATTTTCTAATGCAATGTGCATCTAACTAAGTCATACAAAAATATAAATTTAATAAGAATGGGAAACAACATAGATCATTTATTTCGACATTTCATTTAATATTTAATGGGAAAGAGAGCCAATCACATATGGCGATCGGGGTCCACTCAAGCTTTTTTTTCTTCTGTAAACTTTTTTTATTTTCTATTTTCACAAGTGTTTTCCCGTCCAGTTTTCCAGGTGCCTAATGCACCCCCTAGCTCCGAACTTGGACGTTATTACGTAGCGTACTCCCTATTACCCGGACCCACCAGAGTGCAATTCAATCGCAGCAGTCCTCGTCTTTGGAGGAGTAGAGTTGCCAGTTGTTCGTCCAATCAGGAGATGGTTCTCATCCTAACGAGCAGTTTCCCTACTGTCCACCTGGACTCGACAATCCAATCATCTCCTTTCTTTCACGGCATACCTTCCCGATAGTTAAACTGAATATTTCTAATTCTTTTAGTCATATTGTTCCATCAAATTAGTTTGTTTTAAACAGTAGGTCATTAGTATTTTATAAGCATTAAATAACCAAGTATGATTACAATTGCCATTTAATACATATATTATGGTCTGTTATTAAAAACAAAAAATTGAATTATCTATTTTTTATCAATTTTTTAAACATTTTTGTATTTCTTATTATTTTTATAACGTCGAATTTTTTGTTAACGATATTATCTATACAAGCTTAAATAGTAATTAAGAGAGGGAGATCAGATGAAAAGGTTCTTTTCTGCCTTTGAGGAAATTTTTGTGTACATCATTACTGAATAAACATATCTGTATCCCATGCGTAAATGACAACATTTTATATTTTTATATTCTATTAAAATTTAATCCTTCGTTGCTTATAGTGACAGCCTAATGAAAGTTTTCCATATTGCTACATGTATTGATAAGTAATTGAGTATTTGATAAGTATTTAAGACCATGATTATATGTAATACTCTATGTTCTAATTTAGCTTATTGAAATAGAAATTTCAAGGAGGCATTAGATAGCGATTGAAAACAAAAACAAGAAATTGTTTGATTCCCAACTAAATAAATGATAATGAATTATAGAACATAATTTTTCCCAATTAATATAATTTTTATAATATCTAAAATCCTTGCTCTAACTTTAAGAAATAAATACAATTACCTAATTTCTTATGTCATATTACTTATAATTAATAATAATAATATTAACGTTTGTAATTCAAGTATTCTTAAAATTATTGTTATCCATTATGTTTTGTCAGTTAAGTAAATTGAGATAGTTTTCAAAGATGATAATAACTTTCCTTTGCGACAAAACATACGTAGCCATGATTCTATTTTTTATTTTTTTTCCTTGGCCATAACTCCTAGCCAGTTGAGGGTGCGAACGAGCTAACACGACCAGAAATCAAGGTGTACATTCCCCCCAGCGACAGAAACAAGAATAAGCAATAATTTGTGTCGGCGCAGGCAGGCCTTTAGTAGCTGGGGTTGGCAGAGCGCCACGCGGGAACAGAAGGAAAACGGAAGGAGTAGGAGAGGAGTTTGAAAAAAAAAGAGAGAGAGCGAGAGAGAGAACACAAGGTGGCGGAGGATAAAAAACAAGAAGAAATAAAACGAGGGTGAAAGAAAAGCGAGGAAACGTGTTCTCGTAACATTTCGCAAAGGAGGAGTTTTCATCAGAGTAAATCACATTTCCACGGGACAAAGGTACAGTCCTGGGAAAGTTTATACACAGTTTAGAGTTTCATTTTCCTTCAGAGAGCGGGGAGGGGGGAGGAGGCTGCGGGGGGAAATAGGCCGGTGGAAAAATGGAAAAGCTAGAAGGGCCAATAAGAGAAAAGCGTTGATTACTAAGTAGAGAGGGAGGGACCGCAGCATCCGAATGTAGGCATTAGGGCCTCCCTGGTTTATATCTTCAATTAGATGCAATTGCTTCTCTAGCGGCCATTGTAATTCTACCGGGCAGCCTTCTTTATTTACAAGTGTCTCTTTTCTAATTAGATTGTGCCTCTCTATGTGTGCCCTCAACAAATCTCCAAAACGGATTAAGCTAATCTTTTAGCTGTCTAGTCTCAGTCAGCCATCGGATTAGCTGTCCCTCTATCTCTCTCCTCTCTCCTCATCTCTTTTTCGTCTAGCCGGGGAACTGTAGGAATGTCAGCATCGTGGAAAACAATCAGGCCGAACTATAGAAATATCCAAATATTTTTATAAATTAAGGTATCAAAAATAAATATATTATACTCATTGGTCGGATACAATAATTCCCACCGTAGCTATATTCCTCAAATGTAATATGGAAATGCCAACCATTTTAAAGTAACTTCTATGTCCAAAATGAAACAACATTAAGGGGAATAAAGTCATCGATAACTAATATTTTAAACGATTAGGTCTTTATATAATCCATCAGGCATTAGATACATTTATTTTGTTCTTTGTAGCATTTTCCAATCTTCGGCATATTTCGCAGTTATATTTTTAAGATCATCAAAATAATAGCCTAATTAGAGAATATGTTGAAAAAAATACGGCTAACCAACATAATAATATTCCCCAAGGTAAATTTATAAGGAATGGGGACTATTGAAAAGTAGAGAATAAAGACAACACTCTTTTTTTTTTTAATTATTTGAATATAGCACTATTCCTTGAGTCTCTTAAATAGCATAAATGGTGCCTCATCTATCTTTGATGAGGGTCTATTCCTAAACTCAAAATTAAAATAAGGTAGAAACAACCAAAAAATACTTCAATAGCTTTAAATGGCATCAATAGTAGCTGCAATAAAGTAATATTTTTTTTCTAGCTCATGCAATATTAATACAAAAAATCACAAAACCTAATTTCATAACAGCGATACCAACTTCTTTATTGTTTTCTGTCACCTATAATTTTTATGTTACCATTGTATTATTTTATTTACTCTTTAATATTTCTCTATGTAATCCTTAATATTTCACTTCATGGTCAATTTGCAAATGTTCTATATTGGCTAAAATGACCCAAGTGGTTGAAGAGCCCATTTTGTTACAAATAAATAAGTACAAAAAATATAATTTGCTTTATTTAAGATTAATACGATTAAGGATAATAAATTTTATTATTGCCTTCCTATCTCGTTTTGATTAATGAGATAATTTGTTCTATTGTTACGTCATTTCCCTCAGCCTGAGACTGGGAGGATTAAGTCGTTCCTGGGCTGTCCCCTCAGGCGCTCTGGATAATGTATATGTCCAAGATGGCTTCCATTTAAATCGCCCATAGCTATTGTAACACTTAATACCATGCTTTTATATTGATCATGAGGGATTCCTCCATTGTCTTGGAGGCACTTTCATGGGCCAATCGCACATATCCATCTTTTTAATGTCCGCTGGGTGATGGAGTTCTGATCTTCGAGGATGCTCTTCTGATTTGAACTGAGCCTATTTTCTGCTCTTTTCCTCGAGTAATACTAACAATTTTTTTTTTCTTTGTCCATAGTTTTCTTCACATAGGTCAGCAAAATTCGGTAATTACTGAATGTCATGGAGTAAAGAAATTAGTTGATAAGCTTTTTAGATATGAGGAAGTAAATTTTAGGAGAGGAGATCTTTCATCCAGCTTTTATTAAGTCACCTTCTAAATGTCCGAGCTGAGTCGAAAAACGGTGAGGTGTTTTTCCAGATGGTTTATGTTTTAGTTAAGGACTGATTTTTCGATTTTGATTATTTGGAAAAAAAGAGAGTACAGTAAATTTAATCGTTTGTTAATATTTCTTTTTCTTTTTTTAATGTTTTGGATAATAAGTAGTTAATTTATATTTTATAATTTAATCGTTCCATGCGTTTCATGAACCACGAGTAAGAATAAAAAAGGATTACGATCAATGTACGACCAATATAAATATTTTATTTTTTATTTTTTAACAAAATCAAGAAGGTCGTTTTAATTAATTTTGATTTTTAAGCTCGAATGACTATAGGAGGACTACAGAAGCTTTCGAAAAAAAGTTTTTTTATTTTAAAAAAAGTTTTTGATAAATCATCCTTGACAACTCACACACCTTTGTTATTCTGTGGTCTATTTTTTTTCTTAGCGATGTCCATCTTAAGATTAAGAATTTCGAAACAGGTACACTTACGATTTGAAGTGTATTAATGCTACCAATATTCAAGATTGTTAGCTACAAGATCCCCATAACTCTAAGCAGTTCGTCTTGTCGGTGTTGGCGTAGACCTATAATTATCTTCTGATTCAATGCCCACTATTAATAACTGATATCTTCATTTTTTTCTTTCTTCACACACTCCACGAAATTACTTATGGAAATTAGAACTCTAAATATATAATTTACTAGAGTCGTCTTCGGACCGTAAGCGTCGACTGACCTTTTGATTGATTTTTTTCAATACATAATGATAAAAGCTAATTTTAATCATTTTTAATAAATAATAATCAAAGATAATTATTTAAAAATGTATTGGTCTTCATATGTTGGTAGTATATAGAAGTTGTGATGAATCTTATGACACAAGGGTGAGGTAAGGCGCCTTAATAAATCATGGCAAATTTCTGTCCTGTTAATTTTCGGAGAATTTTTAAATAATAAGGGATTTTTAATGGTTTACTCTGAATTTTACATATCTTCAGGTACTTCGAACAACTAAGTTGCTATTTATGACTAATAAAAAATCATAATACTTTAATTTAAAAAATAAAATAACGATAAAATATTTCAAGCTGACAAAACATATCCATGATATGATCCTGCATTTCTTATTAAATCTCTGAAAATTAAAACTGCATATTTTAATGGTTATGCGTTCTAAATAAAAAAAAAAAAAAAAAGATACTGTTTTTGGCAATAATGACAAGAAATCAAAGGATTCACTTTAATTTCTCTCAAATCTTCCAGAACGCAAAAGGAACTTTTAATTTGCTTTTTATGTCAAATGTATCGTCTCGTTTTCTTATTAAATGGATTTTTTAAAAAATATAATCGTTTTTGTAAGCTTAAAATTAAACGAATAAGTACTCGCTCGAAACTTGAAACTTTTTAACTGCCGCTGAAATTGATTAGGGGCGTACAGTAATTCAAAAACTGGAGAAAAGATGGCCGAGACCCGGGGGGGAGGGGCGCTGTCGATTGGCTGCTTATTAAAACTGAGACGTTTCGAGAGGATTTGAGGCCTGCATCAGGGCTCCCAATTAGAAGCAGCGACTTTCCAACAGTTGTCGGTCCCTCGCAAATTAGAAGAGAGTTGGAATGAAGGCGTAAATTCGGGCGGGATGGGGCCTCGGGACGATAAAAGTTAACAGGAGGTCCGGGTAATGGCTCCTTACTCCGCTACTTCGGCTAGCTCCACGAAGATACCCTCCCTCGGAGTACGGCCGCAGGCTCCCCTGGGGGCTCATTCAGCCCTCCTCTTGTAATTATCAGGTGGATTCTGTTATCGTGAGGGGTTGCTCGCTCTTATAGCTCCCCTCAGATTATGTTCTGCTTCTGAATTTGTTTTGCAAAACCGGTGGGGGAAGTTGCGGGGGGGGGGGGGGTAAAATTTTAATTTCATTAACTCCGGTTCTTTCATGTCTGAACATAGCTGCATCTACCGTAGCGATCTCTTTGAATACAAAACTGTTTAGAAAGATCAGAGGATAAGAAAAACATGTCGGTCTTTTTTTTTTAATAATCATTTATTTAAACTTTTATGATAAAGGAATGTTTTCGTACAGGAGATCATCGATAATTAATAAAGTACATATCATTATCGAAAATATTAATCACCTATCGATAAAGATTAGATATCTTGTTCATCTAAGCAAGAAAATATTTTATGAACACTGGGGAACGGTAGCATCCTTTTCATGAATAGTTCATTTATTACCAAATTATAATAAATATCGCCTTTTCTGCTACATGAACTGCCTATTCATCTTCCATTTAACTGAAACATTTTAAATAATTTTCTGTGACGAATATTTAAAAATGAATGACAAATAATTTAAAATAATCTGTAGTACATTGAAATGGTTCGAAAACAGCTTACATTAGTAAAATTTTTACTCACGTAATAATACCGTAATTTAGTTGTGGTAATATTATTATTTATTATTTTTTTTTTTTAACTTCAATTCCTTTTATAAATTACAAGCTAAACCCAGTTAGGCATTGCTGTTGCTTCCTCTAAAATTAACTTTTAGGGAAAAGAATTAATGTTTGCTTACATGTTTTTAAATTTAAGATATAAAGATAGATATATTCCTCCTGTGAACTGGAAAGAACGCTCTGTATTTCTTTTTAACATTCCATTTTTCCGTAGGGGATGCGAACGGATATAATAATTTAAAACAGCCTGTAATTAAATTATTAACAAACAAAAGTAGATATGAACACTATTTGACGAAACAGTAAAGTACTGTAAAAGTTTCACATTTATGTATCTGCTACTTTTTCTAGTTTTGAGGTAACATAGTACTACAAATCAAAGGATATATAAGATGGCAAGTTTCTTCAAATAAATTTGTGTTTATAAAAAATAATTTTCAATTATGGATGTAATTATTATTTATTTATTTATTTATTAGTATTTATAGGAATGCAATTTCTTCTTTATTTTTTTTTCATTTGGCTTTTTCTTTTTTTCTGTTACAGGTAAGTTCGCTAATGAAACTTCTTTTTCCTGCCTAAAAAATAAAGTGAGTTAATCTGATTATTTAATTATTCTAGTTAAAACGATTATGAAAAAGAAAGGAGAAAAACATGTTCGTTTCGGATTCGAATAAGTGTTATAAAGGAGGACATTTACAAACGATGGAGAAGTTGGATCACTAATGGTGACGCCGAAGACACGTCAAAGATATGTGAAGGAAGGATAAAACCTCTTGATGAATCGCCCTGTTTGTCGATCGAAATGGCATTATTAGCATTTCCTACTTTCCCACGGGACTCAAACCCACTCCAATAAATCCTCTTTGGCTCATTCAATAATATCTCAGTGACTTATAAGGACGCCACTAGAGACCTGTTATATTTATGCTTCCGAAAAATAATTTTTTTCTCTCTCTCTTCCGAACCCCATCACCCCCCCCCCCCCTCCTCACACGCCCCCTCTCCTCTTACCAACAGGACAACAGAACCATACATTAGGGAGATTTAAGGATAATGCTCTAGCAGTGTATAAAATATGATCCAATTAAAGGGAATCCTTTTAAGGAGTTATTGGACGGGTGGGGGTAGGTCGTGAGGGAGAGGGGGGAGTTATTAATCCAATAAAATTAGACCGAAATGTCTAAAAGCTTTCTTTAGTAGCCCGGTGTCGTTAGAAGATGTAAATTAGCTTCTGGGAGGTTCCTACTATCCCCGATATCGGATCCTAGTAGCTCTAATGATTTGTTGTATAATCATCTCATCATGGAGGGCCTTCATTGGGGGAAGATAGCTATTTATACAAATAAATTTGAAGAAATCCTGTAAAGGTAAAATATGATTATTACGAACAGCGAATCGACAAATTAAAAAGCTGTAAGCCCTAATAAACGATAACTATTTTCGAAAAATATCTTTTTACTAGAAGTTGCCAAAAAGGTTTCCTGAAACTTGAGATCTTCAGAAAAAATAAATCTATTTATTCAGAAATAAACAAAAAGAGAATTAAAAGATTGATGGATAAAGAGATAAATGAACACTTATACGTTTTATTATACATGGACCGTAGAGCATTAAATAACAAATGTCATGGGAATAAATAAAACTCTAAATATGCCATGAAAGCCTTCCTGTCTAAATGTCCATTTTATATCGTGAAACATCAATATCACTAATTAGTTTCGGATAATTTAGGAATATTAACTTTGCTACTGACGAAATCATTTTTATTATTCAATGATTTTATTTTAAATATTAATTATTCCAAAAAAGTAATAAATATCTTTTATGTACATAACTCCTACCCCATTATCTATTATGCATATGTCCGATTTAGGTATTTTGGCGTTTTTCAGAAAAGAAACTATCAATATGTACGTACATTTTAACAAATATCTTGCATATTAGTTCAATTTTTTCCCTACCATCCTCCCTAAAAAAACTTCTATTCTTAACCATTTTTTCAATTTAATTTTCCACTGAAGATACCAAGAGATGATTCTAGAAGTTTTTAAGCTTTTTCAGAAAAGACAGCAGAAGGTCAATAGTTCAATTGCATTAATCAAAATTCTAGTAGAAATGTATATCTATTAAAACAAAAAATATATATCTTTAAAGAAAATTAGAATAGTTTCTGAAATAATTTATATAAAAATATTAGCTGAGGGAAAACAGAAAAAGTCAAAGATTGCCAGTCGCATAATCCACCCACTTTTCTTATGACACGGCTTGAAAATAGGACAGCCATATGGCTTTAAAGTCTGTGAGTTTATGTTATCGAACATAAATGTCAAATTATCCTTCCATAGACTCTGGGTTTAATAATAATTTATGCCTTTCTTAGTGGTAATTTTTTTTTTTATTTATAAAATTTATCTGACCGCGATGATTCTCTATCACCGTGACCTCCAGATCTATCTTAGTTGATTCCTCACTTTATACAGGTTGAGTGTGCCCCAGGAGGGTCTTCCGGCTCCAAGGGTCAATAGAGGGCAATGGAGCATAATAGAACATTGCTTTATTCACTGAACAACTCTACTAACTAAATTGGGAATAAAAAGTGGTTTAATTTATTATATAAATTTATGCATACATTTTAATTAGAATTGATGTTGTCATTTAACTTCTCGAAGAACGTATTGATGACTCTAAGGAAAGGGTTGGCTATCTGGACGCTTCCCTCGGGGGTTAGACGGCACAGAGATCGCTATCCTTGGACGTCCATCGCAGACGAGGAAGACACCCTAAGGATAGGAATTAGAAGTTGGCCTCTGAGGGACCCCTATCCCGCACACCTGCTGCGATAAGAAGTGCTCCTGCTTGAGCTAATCCGTCGTGTCCCCTATATTTCCAGGAGGACGGCAACTTCTTGGTCCCACTGTGGGCATTAGTTATATCGAATCGGTAGCTATCGATAGTGGGATTTATCGGAGCTTACGTGACAGCCCTCACCTGCCCCCTCTCCTGAATTATTGCCCATCCCCTTCCACCGCTATAATTTGTACCTATTTACGGCCTGTCTTTCTTTGTACTTCTTCTCCTTCGGTTCTATAGTCTGCTAATTCGGGTTCAGAGGGGTGACCTACATTCAGGGTCGATTTCCTATTGGGTAACTCTGACATCTGCTTTGAGTCGTGATATATTGACATTAGGGAATTCGAGATTTTCGTAGGAAACTGTACGGAAATCAAAGATTTATCGTATGTTAAGATATATTGCTTTAACGTTCCGATCTTGACTCATAGCAGGGGCGTTAATACCTTATTTCATGTACTGTTGTAAAGTTATCCAACTATGAACTGTTAGTTATTCAGTTGGAAACGTCTTTCCACCCCTGAAACGTCCAAATCCTGCTGTAAATAAGTGCCTAAAGTTTCAATAAGTCGAATCACGATTTTCTTTGATATTGATGGGCCAGTAATATTTAGTATCAAGCATTGCTGACCTAGGATTTAGGCAGTAAATGTAAATTCTGCCTGTAAATTCATAGGAGTGATTCTCAAACTATGGGCAACTTCTTGTCACTTGTGGACTCTTTCTTTTTATACTCAAATCTTTGACTGATGAAATAAAATTTTAATATATTTTTTTGTTATTGTTATCGAATTTAATTGTTTTTTAATCTTATTCTTCATTGTCATGGGTTGTCACTAAGAACGATTTTTCTTTTATAATATATATTTTCGTTCATAGTACTTATTTATGTGATAAAATTTGTTACCCCGATTGCAATATTACGGAATAAGAATGAAAATAAAACGATGTTTATTCATTTGGTTTAAACGGTAAATCAATAAAAAAAATTTTAATTCGGAAACGAAGCAATTAGCGTGGGCGGATAAATTATCGAAGCATACAAAAACCAAGTGGGTATTAAATGATCCAAAGAGAATTTCAATGTCAATACTATCGAGTAAGGTTTTACCAACCTTTATTACCCGCAGCACTATTTCGGCCCATACCTGTTCATACTATTCTTTCATCGTAAATGTAAGTTTATGGATTCACGAAAATCACAGGTTTTCTAATTTATGGTTGAAATTATTATGAAAATTAGAAGTTTCTCATCTGTTTCAGAAAGGGGAGCAGTAAATAGTAAAGTTGAGTTAAGCCAAATTCTTGTAGAAATATATATATACACAAAAAATAAATATTACTTTAAAGAAAATAGTTTCTGACATTTATAATAGTTTTATTACCTGCCTAAATTCTAATATTCGGAAATCGCTTAGTGATAGGTGATCTCTTATTACATTTTGCACGTAATAAAATACCAGTTCTAAAAAAAAAATTATTTAAAAGAAATCTTCAAAAGAAATCTCTTCTGACCAAAAAGCAATGGTTATATGGCTTATAGCGCATTTATATATTTTACGAATTTCATAAGTACATATTTTTACTCTACTATTTGTGTTATTCTTATCTTTTTCATTTCGCTACTCCAGCATTTAAAATATTGATTGATTAAACCGATTACTATTACTTATTCCTTTTACGTTCACCCTCCTGGAATTTCCTTAAATAAGTGCCCATAACGAGGACGGCATCTCGGACAAAGAGCAGATGAGGCGGATGGTAGGGACACCGCAGTATAAACAGGTAATAAAAAGTGGGGCTGAGGATTGAGGCCTGCGCGACTCCAGGTATACTGCCGTGGGAACGCTAGATAACGCCACCTGATACCCGCGCTTAAGTACACATTTCCACGGATCGCTTGGCCGCATTACTTTATAGCGGCACTCTTTTTTAAGGGCGGGTGGTTTTTCCCTGCCAAAATCTAATAATATCTCAGGCTAATGGGGTACTCTCTATTTACCTGTTAGAGGAACTTCGCTAAGTGCTCGGGGTTATTGGTAATCAGTTTGGTCCCCTTTCAACATATTTCTTGTATCCATTTTAGAGCTATTTCCATATATACATATATATATATATATATATATATATTTTTTTTTTTTACTTGTTTAATAAATGTTTCATTCATTGATTTTTTCCGGAGTTGTTCAGTGGTTAACACTCTGTACACCTATAATAAAGGTCTCGTGCTGGATTGATCCTCCTAAGTCACAAAGTAGCTACTCTTAATTAAATAATTACTAAGCGTTTGAGCGTTGTATTATGACGTTTCTATACTTATGATGACGCCTGCTCTTGATTTTAGAAAGTTTTTATCTTCAAATTGTATTTTACGTAGTATTTACGGTAGTAGATATGTATGAGTGAAAAATATTTTTAAATAGGTCTAAACAATTTTCATATAATGCCTGTTTCTTTTTGCGAATTTGGCTAGGAGCACGCAGTTTATTGGTAGCGCTCATATACAAAAGTCTTTTTCACTTTTATGTTATTAAATGACTTTTTCATCTGTTTTTTCATTTACCATCTGAGAAGGTTTGTCTCTATCATTTGACATAATAATGTTATCTTGACATCTAAACGCTGAACATCAATTTAAATATATTTTTTACAAGTTTCTGGCTGATTTTTTTTTCAATAAAAGCTTATCAAAGGAGATGAAACAACCGGAATATGTTATTATCTATCTATATCTATATATTAACAGTCGTAATCTCATATTTTCATATGTAATCATTAATATCTTCAAGTATATAAAGCATTGGACGTTCCAAGAAGATTCAGCTGTAATGTTAGTCCGGGTAAAGGCCATCGACA
The DNA here is from genome assembly GCA_911387785.2 of Aelia acuminata. Taxonomy (NCBI): domain Eukaryota; kingdom Metazoa; phylum Arthropoda; class Insecta; order Hemiptera; family Pentatomidae; genus Aelia; species Aelia acuminata. Next base: position 72,886,083 of record OU426983.1, on the reverse strand, counting down.
GTGTTCGGGTGCTGGTAAGTACGAGGGGAGGCGGGTGGAAGTACAGGCGGAGAGGTACACACCCAGAAAGTAGAGTCCCTTAAGAAAGAACATTATCGCCGTGGCTGTCACGTCTAAAAGCATACAGTCGGAAATATAGAGGGGCATTAGAGCTAAAGAGTGGAGGAGCAGAGCAGATGTATAAAATAAATATCTAGGAGCGGGGGCTCCCCGTGGCGGTAAATCAGTCAGTTCCATGTGAAGTTTCTTTCCCCCCTCTCCCATCCCCCCACCGTACGTCATGGCACAACACCCGGAGTAATTACATTAAATCTTCCTTCCGCCCTCTGCCGGCCTTCTCGATAAATAGCTGCGCCTGCGGGCGCCAAAATTTAAAATCTCAGTCGCTTTGCTGTCGGAAAACTTTATCATATTAAGAAGATTTGTTATTTTTTCCCTTCACAATAATTTATTTTAATAATTTTTACCTTGGGTTACAGATTCAAAGTATTCATTAAAAGAAAGCAATTCGCATGTATATATTTATTGATAAACAATGGCTATGACTCTAGCACGGCCTAGACTGATTTCAATAAAATAAAACTAGTGCAATGAAATAAATATTAAAACGCAAAGGGATTCGGCAAGATTAGTGATATAAATCGATGTTGTCAAATTTAAAATTTATGAAAAAGAAAGATTTAAATTTTGTCCCAATGCAATATGACAACACTGACATTCTAACACGTCGTTTATGCCTCCAGTTAATCATGCTCTGACACTTAGCCTGTGTCAAAAGGAAAATTCGGACGTTGGTGTGTAAAATGTTGTCATAATAATAATCATATCGATGAACCTTAAATGAAAGTCGATTTTAATAGAGGTAGATTCTATGTTGGTAGATCTTAAGATCGAAAAAAAAAAAAAAAATGAAAATTTTATTTTTATTTTGAATTAGAAGAATGAGAGGGAATAGGTTCTGTGGGTGGATGTTGCGCATCCACATCTCGCATATCATTATGAAATTTTTAACTGATTCAGCTATATTTATTGTTTTAGATCACAGGGATGCCGCAAAACCATCAGTGCAAACTATGTTGCATAATTTTAGGAGTTTAAAATCCATATGCTAGAGAAAATGTTACATTTTACTTACGTTGTGGTGTATGGACGTTACGATGTTTTCTAAAACATCTTTTTTTTTTTTTTTCCTTTCTCCATTCAACCTATGCTTATCATACCCAATCATCCGGGTTCGCTCCGAGCACTATGGACCGTACCCACCGCGCCTTGCTCATCCGAACGAACGATACATCGGCTATCATTATCAATTATTGTGGGCAGCTGTATCCGATATCAGATAGGAGGACGTAATAGATTTATCATACGAAATAAATATTTCTCATTAGCATAATTATACGGTGGGATCCGTCGCCACAACCTGCTATTACTGAAATATTTTTACCTGTGACGCATATACTCGTACACGACGGGTGACGTGGCCGTTCGATAAATCCAGCTGACAGACAGGCCTTGATGTGCCCTGACGTGTCCTAATGTAATGGTCATTGTTAATGAATAAATTTAATCCATCGAATAAATTGCATTTCCAATCATTCCATCTTATGTATATTTTATATATTTCCTGTTTCCGCGGAATGATGAATAAATCATGTGAATCATATGACGTTCTGAATTTATTTGTGTTAGCAGTGTTAAAATGTAATTTATATACATGCGAGATGATAAAGAATTTGGCTGAATTACATGTATTTTCGGTCAACAAGGAAGCTTTATTAATTATTAAGTAAGTTTGTAATATATAAATTTGAAGATGGAGTATTATTTTTTTGAAACTCGCTAACCTTTAATTTCGATTATTATAAAACCTTAAAAATCATCAGAATGCTCATCTAATTTTCTGAAATATTTAATCATGCTAGAAATATTTCGATTACACCTATTGTTTGATCTCCTCAGATGGAGAGTTTAGAACGCTTCTATGATCAATTAACGAGAAATAGAGAGAATTTCTTTTTTTTAATTTGTTTAACCATTAGCACATATTTTCGCTTTTTAGTTTGCGTAATAATTTACAGTATCAACCAGTATTTCTCGAAATTGTCAAAAACTTAATAGTTGGACGATAGATTGGACGGCCTTATTGGTCGACTTGTCCTTAAACAAGGAAAAAAAAAAATGAAGTTTTTGAGACGTTTTGGTCAGTTTTGCACCCATACTTGGTTGGTATGGACAAATCTGTCTCTGTAGTTAAGTTCACTAATGTCCAGTCTTGAAAATCACTTCAATTACAATTATATATAAATTCCTTGGTAATAATTTTGTGTTGTTCTAGAAATATAAAAAGGATAACAAGGCTGTCCTAAAAACAAGTAGCGGATCTTACAAACAAAGCTGTCACTTTTCACGAAATTCCTTTCCTCAGAGCCCGTAATTCTAAGTACAGCAAAATAAGGAAAAAATATCAATTTTTTTTTTCTTCCCCTTTCTCCCCTGACAACGACACAACCGTGACAGACCGGAAAGAGACGAGCCAAGACAAGAGAAGAAATTATAACTGTCTGAATATTCTCGGCCGAACCGGGAGCGAACAAAGGCTGACAGCCAGATAAAGTGTACAGGAAGCGACAGTAAAGGAAAATAAGAGGAAAAAGAAAAGTGGAGAAGAAATGACCACGTCAGGAACGAGTGACAATTAGAACCAATCATTAAGGAGGCCAGAGGGGTGGGGGGAGAGAGGTCGGTGGAGAGGGTAGCCTCTGGGCGGGGGGGGGGGGGAACGTCAAGCATCTGTCGGGTAATTTCTAACCTGTCAACGCCGCGTCACAACTTTCCGTAAAGCTCGTCACTGGGCCACCTTTTTCCAATAATGTCTTATATAGAGGGTCCGGTGGGGTTAGCAACCTTCCCGGTCACCTGGGCTCGCAATTTCCTTCAGCAAAAATAAACCTTATTCAACAGATCAGACAGATTTCGCTGCTTGGCGAATTCCAATCTCAGTCACTCAGTAGTTCTTGCTATTGAATAGATTCAAAAATAAATATGAGCTAAGCCAGTAGACTGACCGATTGATTGCACCATGGGTGGATTATTGGTTGAAATATGGATATAAGCTACAAAAATATTGTCCATTTTAAAGATATATATTTATAGTAGATAAATGAAAAATATTTTAAACATTTAATTTGTTTTATACTATTTTGTGTTGTGAATAGACACAATTATGCATTCCGAGGCCAAAACAGTAACTTGTCTCATGTGTGAAAATGACAAATTATGAAGTATTCATAAACAGTAGGTTATTTAAATGGTGTGGTGGAGGGCCTCCATATTACGGGCCCATTTTTTTGGGTTATATGACATTTAATTCTCAAACAGTTTAACACTCAAACGAAACTGCATGGGCGTCTTTTTTTTATTTAATTGTATCTTTAATTACAAAGATAATTGGTCTTTTTGGGACTTCTTAGTTAACTATAGTTAAAGGAAAATCAATAAGTCCCACATAGTTTCTTTAACAAAGCATATATTCCAGCGAGCCATCTACAGTCCTAAAAATTTGTAAGTATCCGTCACATTTAATGTTCCAATGTTAGTCCAAGCTGTTAAAAAAGTTATGGGTATAACTGTTTAATGTCCTCTTTTACATTTGTTTAGTGAGTGAGCTAAAAGTAATGCTATAAAACTTGATAAAGAATTATTTAAATCGTAATCTGTAGTTTTCATACGTGTTGCTGAAAAGAATTGTAGATATTTTTTTAAAGTTTTTTTGGTTCTACTGATGGTTATGTCTGACAACTAAATTCTCTCAAAAAACAAAACAAAATTTAAATGCATGATGGATTATCCATAATAAAAGTCTGAAATCCATTGAGTTGCAAGAATATTTAAAAATAACTTTTCAAGTGAAATTTAATTAATAAGACTTATATACGAGCCGTATGCCTTATGGCTTTAGGCCGAATTCATCTATAAATATATTTGATTTTCTGTTTGAGCCTTTTAGTTGACAAAATGATTAGCTCAGATTCAACATTAGGAATCCGATCCCAATAAATTTTTTGAAATTGAAGGTAGTAATTTTGTCAACTGAAACGATCATTTGTCTGTAAATGTACATCATAGCGTTTGAGGCTGAATCCTTCTCATTATACGTTAGGTTACTCCTACTGATAAGAGGATACGACGTCACTTGAGAAGTTAATATAGGACAGGGCCAAATGGATCGCCTTGCGTTACACATAGCCTGCATGTAACTTGCACATTATCAGAAACTTCCTCTCATGATGAATATTTCATTACTACGGCTAAAGGATGCGGTGTTGGTTCGTAACTGATGGAGTCTTCTCGCGTTGCCTTCCTCAACAACTTTCCGGGGTAGAGGCATTTCGATCATATTTCGAACGGGAAGTTGCGAGATGTGTTTTTGTTACAACGGTAGCTATTTACTAACTCTAAACTATGTCGTAACATACAAAAACTATGTGTATTCGCTAAAATACTAAATTAAATATTTTTATGTTGCTTTGTTTGTCTTTAAAAACATTAAGACGACATTGCAATACTGTCTCTTGAAACATTTCTACATTTCCATTGTAGATACTCTATCTACTTGATTTCACATAGGTCATATAGTGTGGATCTTTCATTTTTGTTTTATAAACATGAATGAAATGGCATTGTGAAGCTCTCTGTTTTTATGCATGACCTTATTCAATTTAATCTTATTTTTCCGTTAACTTTCATATTTTAGGGAACTCACATGTCACAGTCACTATCAGTTTTCACTAATTAAATTAGTATCTTATTTTTCTATTTTTTCTAAATAGGACCAATAGGCCTTTCTTTTTTTTTTTTTTTTTTTTTTTTTTTTTTTTTTTTTTTTTTTTTTTTTTTTTTTTTTTTTTTAGGGCTTATAGAAATAGAAACTCTAGTTACAAAAGAGTTAAATGCAAACATTTGTAATTTTTATTCTTTGTTGTCTCTTTCGTGTTGGCTTATTGGAAATGCCTACATCATAGGTTATGATGTGAAATTCAGTCAGATTTAAATATTCCCTATATATATACACTATATATAGTTTACTATAATATCTGCATCAATGTGATAATTAAGAAGAATAATTTTATATTGATCTAGTGGAAACACATATATTAATTCATATGGTATTTTTATGTTTTTATAGTCCGCACGGTCACATAAGAACATTAGAAAACATTTATCTTAATTTTATTAACTATAATAACATTTGTTTAAAAATATCGCTTACCACCAATATATCACGTCTGGGCTGACGATGTGTTAGCTATCTTGATTTTCTTGATATTATTCCAAAAATGATGTGATTGTTAAATATTTTTATCACGTTTTTGTCATATTTGTGTATCTTAAAAATTAAATAAGTTTTAACATGCAGGGATCAATCGGTAAAATCAATTCTAATTTCTAGCTATGAAAATGATTATTATTTATAATATATGCGCTTTTTAATGAGGTTAAATTATATCCACTCCGGTTGGTTTTTAATACAAATATCTTTAATGGATAATAGGGTCTATTTTTCATCTAACAAACTATCGCATTCCTCGAGTCCAGCTAAAAACTACTTCAATAAGGAAATTATTATAAACTTGAGTAGCTTTTATACGCTTTGGCATTATTGTCCAGCTGGTTTATGTATTCCAATATATCCGAAGGGGCACACAGTAAATACAGGCTGGATATTGTGCCCCCCTCGCAAGAATTCAGGACCTCCAGGCATACAGAAGACTGTCATCGTCGGCAATTCCTATTCCGGGCCCGGCTCTCCTTAACATCGGAATCTTCCAGGCATCCTCTCTCTCCTATATTCCCTCTGTCCCTCCGATCCACCCTCTGAATTTGTTTAATTCTGCTGAAGAGTTTGTCTAGAGAGGGGTTCGTTCGCCTCGTAGGATATCCAACATTTCAGGAAATTATTTCTGAGAGAGCCCCTTAATAAGTGTAGCTCTAATGATGCATATCTTGTCGGCTATTTTTTGAATTACAATTTTGATATTTAAAATGAACTTATTTCATGTTTATTAAAAAATCAATAGCCCAAACATAAGACACTAATTTATATAGCAATTCATCTTTTCTTACTTATGAAATGAATTATTTTAGTCTCCATCATAAACACCTTTGCGAAAAAATGAACATTGCCTCAGCCAGCTTTTTATTTTATTTTTTTGGCCAATCACAGTAGATTTTTTTTTTTCGAATCTCTTCAATACATTATTGATTGTGTAGTAATGATAACAAAGTTTTAATTGTTATAGATCTTTTTAATGTAACGATGGAGTGATGGGGCTCACCCATTTTTTGTGTTGGGAGTACCTATAATAATGACTAATCTAATTTCTTTTAAAAATACTAACTAACTTATGTCCTATAGTTTGAAAACAAATATAATCCTTCGTCGATTTTGGTCCACCTTTAAGAAATTTCACCTAGTCTATTCATTTAATTTCATCAACTACCAAGTAAGGTTATTTACCTCTTGGAGTTCTGTCATTATTAAACAAACTCATATTAAATTGGTGTATTTTATGAAATAATTATAGTAAATAAATATTGATATTAATTAAAAAAATATATATTCATATTTAATTGAATAAATTTATCAGTTTTAATTGCTGATTATTGTTTTGTGAGTAAAGACCAATATTTTTAAATTTACTGCATCTTTTTAGCACAAACATTTCTCATCAGAAAATAAATATGTACAGTTTTATAAGTATTATTTTATTAGGTATTTTTAGAGTTATTGTGTATTTTTAAAAATTTTATTATTGCACTTATACCTAAGTTTTGGTAAACTCATATGATTCAAATTACTGTATAATTTAAGCAATTTCCAAGCTATACGTTTTTCCCAGCTAAATTAACGATTTTTGCCCACTGTGAGGCATTATCTTTGAAAAGCGTAAGAGAATATCTGTGCTAAATAATGAATGTAGTATCAATTTTGTTATATTGGGTAAGTATTGTGAAGCTATTATTAATTATTCGTTGATTATTATATCATTTTTATTTTTTCATTTCTCCTTCCGTTAAAAAGGTACGAATAAGAAACTATAAGTTCCCTTCATCAATATGCTCTTAACAGACCGTAAAACCCCCACATGTTCCGTATGTAATTATAAAAAGTTTACACAATAACATTTTTGGAACGAAGTTTGGAACCAAATATTATTTCGATATTTAACACCTTTGGGCGATTATAATGGGAAGATTAACCGTTGATGATTATTATTCTTATAAACCGGCTAATTAGTGAACTAAAACGTATTCATATCAAGATTGATAGAAAAGCTGATCCATGTAGACTAGTTTACTTTTGTCCATTCTAATCGTCCGTGGTGGTGAAATGGCGAAGCAACTGTTGGTTCCGGATTTCGTTCCAAATCTGTTACCATGTAAACAGGCCTTTAGAAACATATTTATTTTTATAATTGACATGATTTTTTTCAAGTTGTTAGGCGAGATTATAATGATGAAGGAATACGCATGTCACGAGTTGGAAATAATCAGCGCGAATCGGACCCGCGGATCTAGGATGACAAAGAGACATTATTAAGTACGACCCCGGGATCCTAAAAGAGGAATCGTGGTGCCCTGCCAACGGGCTACAACGCGGATAATGATTTATTTTGATGTTTACCCGCTCCAAAGGTATTAATTTATTGTCTAATATTTCATTGCTATAAATGCCCTCCCTGCTTTAATGATGTTTTTAAATTAAACCCATGGCTGTTAGAGGAGAGTTGTCCGTTAATCCTCAGGGCTCTGACAGCTCCAGATTAGATTGTATAAATCTTTCACTACTCACGAGCCGCGATGAATCAAGGAATAGTAGAAATAAAAAGGAGAAAATAAATATATAACGTGTAACAAGGTATATAGATGATACGGGAGCGTTGATGAGTGGATTTGTTATTTATCTGTGTATCGATGTCGCGTGGGACGCCGAAGCCCGTTCAATTATAGAAGGAAGGATTAGGCTTGTTTAGAGAATAATCGTCGGGCGGAGTTTGCGGGCGTCACGTGGGCTTCGGCGACGATAGCCATCCTAACCCGAGCTCAAAAAATAAAACCCTTGTTAGCGAGTATGTCTCTATGCCTCTCTGACTAATCCTGTCCGTCTAAATATATCCAGAGGTATCTGGCCCCTTCAAGAGGTCAAAGTTAACTGACTGTAGTCCTTTCCTTTGAGGGATACCACTTTGAAGGATGGTAATACATATATTTGTATACCACTCCTTTTGGATCCTCTGATGTCCTTATAAATATTATCCAATCATAAAATAAAAAAGAAAAGCTTAACATATATATCTGTTTTTAAGTACATTACTATAATTTTTACTAATAAATATGGCCTATTTATTACAATTAAGTTTCATATTATATTTTTATTTCATTCCTAGTGTTATCTTCTATTGAGAATATTTATCCTTTATTACAACCACACTTATTTTATTTTAACGAAAGAAAGAAAAGAGAGAAAGAAAGTCATTTTTATTCTAGGACATTTAGTCCTCTAAGGATAACAAAACATGATTTTTTGTGTGGCTAGTAAAATAAAATATGTATGAACATTAAAAAAATACGATATAAAACGATAGTATGAAAGAACATTTGAATATTGAATACAATATTTTGATTAAAGTAATTTGATTAGCTTAAAAAGTTTTGAGCTTAAAAAACGATAAGAAAAAACTCAAATAACTAAATATGTAACCAATGTTGATTTCTCTGTTTTACATATTTACGGAAGATTGATGATTAAGAAGGTGGAGAAATAGTTGAGTTTTAAAGGAAGTGAAGGATGAAGTAATTATATTAGTAATTTACGTATACAAAAAAAAATATCAATTTATACTGAAAATATACATTTAAACAAAATAACGATTAAATAGTTAAAAATATACATACCCAACTTTGACCATAAAACTGTTACAATTAAAGAAGCTAAATGCCCCTGACAAGACACGAATCAAAAATAACACCTGATGTCCTGAAAATTTGTAAATCTAATGGTTACACTAATTATTTTTTTTTTAATATAGGTATGTATAATAATTAAATAAATAAAATTTGGAACGTACTTAACTTATGGATCCTTAAAGTCACCTAACCAAGAATTAAATAAAATTAATGTTATTTTATGTATATGTGACATTTTTATGGTGGCCAGATTCACTAGTTCACCTAGCTCATGATTTATCTAAATTTAAAGGAATTGCTGTTCTGAATTTCTAATCGGCTCAAAAAATCGATCAAAAGGCTTGTTTGATTTACGACTAAATGTTACTAAGCAGTGATATACCACCAGTTTTACCTAATGTGATCAACATGTAACATCATCAATAAGCATTATGTTCTTTTTTGTGGTGTTGAATTGATCCATTCTTCTTTTTGGTGTTTTTTTTTAGATTAAAGAAGGAATTCGATAGTTAAGAAAGATGCGTCCGTTTATTTCAGGAACAAGGAATTCCGTCTTACGTATTAGAACAGATGGACATCAATGTGGATACACAAGTTTTCTTAGCTCACTAGAAAATTGATGCAGACAAAACCTCCGATACTTACTCAGTAGCACTCTTTCACCTCCCTTCAGACCCAACTAGGTGCTCACTCAAGCAGTGCTGTTCGCATGTCAGAATGAATGTGTTTTCGTTTCCTTTTTTGTACTGACGTATCTATACCTTTTTCATAACAAAAAAAAAAAATAAATAAAACTTTTAATTTTTTTCTTATGTAAAGTAAATATATGACCACATGTTTGTCCACTAAACGATTTTTAAATATATTTTTAGTAAGCAATTTCTGAAACATTAAAATTCACTGTTGTTTTAACTGTTTAATAGTTTCTGCCCTAAGAAAGTAATATTTTCTATTTTAGTTAATCTCAACAAAATCCATCATTACTTCCATAATAGTATCTAGAAATACAGACCTGATAGGTCGCAAGACCTTTCATTCGACCGACCACGTTCCTCTTTTAATCCCCCAAGACCTGGGAATATGGAATGTGAATAAATGCCGGATTTATTCCGGCTATATGTTAATAAGACTGGGCCTGAGGTAGGAGCCCTGCGTGACCCTTGCTTTTGTTTAATTGTTCGTGATTTATGCTCGTTGAAGAGCGGCCCTTTCTGATTTCGGTCTTACGTACCGAATATTATTCCGTGGCCTTTTTGTCTCGTCCTGATTTATGTTTATGAGTGTGTATATCATAGGAGCCACCAACAAAAGGCAAGGTATCCACGGTGACTACTAAATCTCCACTGGCTCTGTCCATAAAGAGGACATTGACTTTAAATATGTGTGTGGAGGGGCCATTCGTTTTGTCAATGTATTCGTTTTTTGGGGACATGACGTTCGCCGACTGACATTCCATTTCTTAGTAAGCGCTATGTCATTTATCACGTCTTGGAACTTTAGTGTTTTTTATTTTATTAATTTTTAAATATTTTTCGTCCTGTGAATCGATTCTTTTTTCATAAGCCTTGGAGCGATTCGTTTTGTTGATTCTAACTAAATATTTTATACATTTTTTTTTTTTTTTTTTCCTCAGTGTTACTTTGTTTTATTAAATAAATATAGAAATGCATCAATAACTAAAATTGTAATTGACTGAATACGTAATGCTTCCCTTCACTACAGAATGTTCACTGATTGAATGTTCGAATATATAAAATAAAACATGTGGTAATAATAAAAAAAAAGATATCATGGAAAATATCAAAAGGAACGTCAATATAAAGGCTTGAAGTGCGAAGACTCCGCTAGGAGTTGAGTCATACATGTTACTAACCTCTTATTTAATCTTTTTTTTTAAGCTTCAACTGTCTGGACTTTTAGCAAAATTTGTTTTGTAAAAATAATTTTTAGTTTTTATTAGTTCTTTTCAAGACAAGGGTATGCCCCATTATTTATGCCTGCGTTAAAGATAACGGAAATTAAAAGAATAACCTACCATAATCTGATGCTCCAAAAAGGCAGAAGAAGGACATTTTCAGGAACTTGTACAATCCCGATGAGCGGAGCTATCTGGGGATTGGAGGAGTAGGACGAATAAAGAACTGATGACGAAAACTAAAGTCACTCTGTAACTTTAGATGTGATGGGGAGGAGTTTAAGAAGGACTCTGGACGTTGTTCGAAGCATTCCCTCTGGAAGTCTTTGGACGAATTCCTCAACAGTAGGGAAGCAAGACACCTTGTAGTACACCAAAAAGCAGATAAAGAGATAGGATCAACAAAGCCGCTGCAGAGCTACGTATTTGGCAATCTTGAAAGAAGAAGCCCAAGATGGGCAGAGTTGAAGTGAAGTAGGCTGATTCAGGTGGCTCAAGTTCTACAAGATGTAAAAATAAATAAAAATATAAACAGAGACTATAAAAAATCGAGGAGTAAAAAGACATTTTATTGATTTCGTTAGGTATATAAAACTATTTTCAAACGACATTGAAAAGTAATATTTCATATACAAATTATCAGCTATGAAAATGTATAAATTACCCCTCTTTTTTTTTCTTATTGTTTTTAAATATTTATTTTTCGCTAGCAATACCAGTGGATAGGGAAAAGCCTGGACGTAACAAGACAATAGATGGGAGGGGTATAATAAGCACATATGAATGTAAATGAAGAGGGATCAGTGGGACATTATAAATTGTCCGGCAGCTCAAAGATGACACCATTTCATTAGAACGACAATGGCTGTCCGTTATATTGTACCTTTTCATCCCGGCATTAATCCATGGTGTCACCTCGGCAAAACACCTCACCTCTTCTTCTCCTCCCTCCCTGACGGCTATTGGGTCCTAATGGCCCCCAGTCCCCTGCTTTCTTCTGTTTCGGGCATCTTCAATCTTATCTATTACTTCATGGCTAGGCTGCATTGATTGACTTTGATGATAGGTTTCCCTCATTCATAAGCATTAATTCTAATGCCAGGGGTCCACTTTCAAGAGAAATGACGAACACTAATATTCTAATATTTTATTTTTGTACATAGGTACTATAAAAACCTATATAAAAAAATCCTGCATTATTATTTACAATATTCGCTTATTTTAAAGATTTATATTTAACCAAAAAAAAAAAAAAAAAAACATGAACCATTGTCAAAATTTCTATGACAACCTATGTCACTTGGTTTTGTTCATTGCTCAAATAATAAAAACAGTTTAAATATATCTCTCTATTCTATAAGAAATTTTTTATTACTATATAATAATTTATTTCATATTAAATATACTATTTTATTATATTTTCTTGATTGAGGAAAATAGTACTAAATAATATCCAGGAATAAATAGCTTATTTAGAAACAGTTATTTTTAAGGAAATCGATTGTTTTATATTGTGTATAATGAGGGTAGGAGGGTCCACCGTTGGGAGGATAGGGGATAACCTAAGTCCATATGAAACAGTTTTTAGTAGCCTATAATATTTGCAAAATTTTACAAGTGTGCTGCTGCCTGGTAGGCAAGCATGGTACAAGCTTGGCGTTAGGCGGGTTGGTTTGACCTCAGGCGGACAGGGGGTAAGCTATAGGAATTTTTTATCTAATTCTTCAAAACATTTTTACATTAAGATATTAATAAATTACCTTTATATTATATTATCATTACTTCAGATGCTTTAATTTAATTTTTTCAATGCTCCTTTTCTAACATTTCGTTCTCCACGAGTTTAGAATTTTTGAGAAACAAAAGTTTCATATTCTAGGATATTTCCGGTAACCTAAACTCTATGTTTTGAAGGAAAATTGGTTCCGTCAAAGAAAATTCATTTACAAAACAAAATCATTCATGTCTAACAACTAATACTCTAGAGACATAACTCCCCTTTCGTTTATTTTTATATTTATTATTTTTTTTTATTAGGTCTATTTTACAATTTAGTTTGCTTTTAGTAAATATAGATTTTTATTAATCTTAAATTCAAAATTATTGTTGGTATTGGACTATCTTGCAAAGTTTCAACCTTGTCCAGGTATACTGCACCAGGGTTGTTTGTAAGAAGGTAACCGAAAGAAGACGTGCTTTGTCTTTATTTAGTTTATCAAAGATCGTGCTGAGCCAGCGCTACATGTTGGTCTGAGCTTGGGGCGTTCTTGTGCTGTTATTATGTATAATAATGCCTCAAATTGGAAATAATTATTTATATTTATACCTATAATATTGTATCGTAGAGTTTTTTATTGTTTCTAGGTTAACTGGAACGTAGTTATTTGATTGATTTTGTTTAAGTTGATAAAAATAACTCCATGAAATTAATTTTTCGAAAAATATTATTGCATATTTGCGTGTTATAATTTTTTTTTATGTTTATCAGAGAAGGGAAGAAGTTGAAAGTCACTGAGGATCAAAAACGAATATTAAATTAACACATCCATATTTCAATAACCTTAACAACCGACTCTACGATAACGATGATAACGATGAAAGATAATTGACCGCAGAAATTAATCCTTAAACTAAAACTTAATATGTGGAAATTAAATATATAATTGTGTCGACGTTTTAATTCGAATTTCAAGTCTTCATCAGGACTTTTTTGGAAGAGATTCTTTTTTTAATGCCGTCCTTTTTACATTTTTATTTGGCTTAATATGTCAGTAGTGAATATAGTGTGTGGTAGTAATTTCATGCATTAACGGTACAATTCGAATCCTGTTCGTCTAGTTTTCATGCATGAGGGTCAACTCCTCCACAATTCGCCGAAAGATATCCTACGACGTAGGGCTATCGGGTAAGGAGAGGCGATATGAAACAGTAATGAATAATAATCCAGTTGCTAATACCTGCCTGCCACTCTGCATAATATTAGCTATTCCCTTTATTGCTATTAGCGAACCCCCCTACCTCATCCCCATTATGGCTCCTCGGGTAATTAACATTTATGATTGCAGATAGTCGGACAACTTTGCCATCTTGTAATCTATATGAAGTCGACACGAGTGGCATAATTGAATCCAGCAGCCTTATACCCAGGACATAAATAGTCTCTTAATTACCCGTCTTTTTCTTTCTTTCCTCTTGATAACGGAATTTTCTTTCGAGGTTCTTCATACTTTTTTTCTTGAGGAGGGAATTATGCATGCCCAGATGTTGGATAGGAGTGTGCATACATTACAAAGTTCAATAGTACTTGCTGTCTTACCTTGTTGCAATATAAACCTCTTCTGAAACGAGTTTTGAGTATCATGGGTACTCGAGTTTGTATTCAATATGCTTTATAATATGTTAATGATTTAGCTGTTGTGACCTCCTAGCAAAGTGGTGGTGGCATTCATGTTTCTTTTTCACTTTCACTACCTTAATTATTTAATTTCTTCTTCTTCTTTAATATGATATAAATCCTCCACACAATAGGTATAACGAAAGCTGTAAGAGATAGCTAAGTGTAACTGTGCACTTTTTCATTAAAACCCCATTCATTTTATGTGATAGGAAGTATCAAGTATACATAGTGTCATCTCTTATCCAGAATAATAAATCATTTAAAAATTATATATACCGTAAAACGAGGTGACTTTGTGACTAATGGGGTGACTTTGTGACAAGCCTATTTTTCTACAGTTTTTAAATTTCCCTCCTTAAAAAGAATCAGGTTAGGCAATTTAGTGTACTTGTTCGTTGGTCAGTAATTTGCTGCAACCTACTGGCCACATAGGACCTCTATAACTTCTTTCATTCCATTTATCATGGTGCTTTATTTCAAATTTTCAAGTAAATGAAAACAATCAAGCATATATGAAATAAAGCACCATGGTAAATGGAATGAAAGAAGTTATATGTGGCCAGTAGGTTGCAGCACATTACTGACCAACGAACAAGTACACTGAATTGCCTATCCTGATTCTTTTTAAGGATGGAAATTCAAAAACTGTAGAAAAATAGGCTTGTCACAAAGTCACCCCATTCGTCACAAAGTCACCTCGTTTTACGGTATATATATATATATATATATATATATATAAAAATTAAAACTTCATTATGAACTAAAGATATGCATCGACACCATTGACAGATCAGTCAATCAAAATCAGAGGCAATTGATATCTTTATTAAATTCAAACAAAAACATTATATAAAATTTTATTTTTTTATTCATTAATATAACATACTAACTGTATATCCCGGTTTCACCCGGGGAATTTCGACTCGTCTCCAATGTGTATGCCAGATCATAACGATTTTTATAACAATAAAGAATATACCCAGAGATTGGCTGATGTTATGCAATTTTAAATGGACAGGTGTTCGCACCTGGTACGAAAGAACCACTGAGCGACATTTGGAGAATATAGGACAAACGGTGTGGATTTCTTTAAAGAACGAACAAACAGAATTTCATCATTATTTATATACATCACATAAATCATATTGTTTTTTTTTTAATACGGCATAACTTAATAAAGCAAAAATAAAATCTAAAAAAAAGAAATATTCTTGGTTTTACCTTGCATTGAATATGCATATAAATAAAAACATGACCATCCCACGATTTATTACTCTTAAAATAGAAAATGATCTGAAGCAGCAATTTATTTTATTCAATTATATGAATAATTTTTAGCTAATTGACTTTGACAAACTGACTAACCCTTGAATGCCAATTTAAAAACTGGTGTGATTTAATCATTCTTAACTTCATTATTTATTTTTTATCTTCGTAATATTTTTGCTTCGTTTTCTTCTTCTGTTCTTATATTAATTTTATCGCGTGTCATCGAAGGAATATTTCTGACTTTTCTTTTTAAAAATGTTGTGTAGATTATTTAAAATGTTTTACCTGAATATTCTGTAGTCTCACGATCCCTATCGATAGTTGAGCCCCAAATAGCTCTTAGACGGTTTCCCCATCAGAGCGAGGATTACCATACATTCTTCTGAACTCTTTACACCTCGGGGCCACAAAAGCGGTTCCTCTATCACTCCTCCACTTCGCGGAGGTAAGCAGCAGATCTGTATGTATCGGCTATGGGGCCTGCATTAGCCGCCGTCCAAAAAGACGCCGCTTTATCTTCACGAGACCCAAAATCTTTTAGCGGGCGATCAAAGGGCCCGGTGATGGAAATCCATTGTTCAAGGACTTCTTGCATCTCCTCTTCCAACCTTAAAGGATGTCGTCTCTGAAACAGATTAGATCCTTTTTAAAATCACTTCAGATGTACCATCCCTCGTTTGTCCTTCAAATAGTTAGCACGGAATACGTTAGGGTATTTTACGAAACCTCTTCGAATTCAATGTTATGTATTTGTTTTACTAACCTTGTTTTTTTTATTAAATATTTCAGTCTATTACCTTCAAGGATAAAGTGTTGTCTTCTATTTATATTTATATCTGTAGAACCTTGTGTAAGAGAGTGGATTTAAATTTTTAAAAAACATGTGAAGATGTTTTTTTACTTTTTTTAAAGATATAACTGTGAATAAACAACAAATAAATCTGCTAGAATAAAACAAATAAAATTGAAAAAAATATTGTTAACCAGCGAAATTCTATGATTGATATATCTTGAAAAAATATTTGTCAGGATTAGTTTGGCCCGGAATTTTATGAACTAGAGGAGACGTGTGATCTAGTAGTCTGGAGATGTATCTTTTTTTCGAGCACCTACACATAAAATAACGATGATGGATATTTAAGGCGTGTAAGGAAAAGGCTTTAAAAAAATAGTCTGAGATCATATTTGGTTTTAAGGATGGTTGGCCATAGCTATAATAAATAGGAAATGGTTGGGATGCGGTCAAAATAAATAGCACTAAAAAGTAACAATTACATATTTTATTTTTGGCAAAGTTAATGAGAAAAAAAACGGACAACAATCAATTCTTTTTCTTATTGCTTGTCTGTTTTTTTTTTGTTTCATTGAGCCCTGACGAGAACCTGAAATTGGTGTTGAAACGTTGCCAAAAACTGATCACGTGATTCTTAAATGTTAGTGCTATTTATTTTGACCACGAACTTTAAACTAAAGGGTTAATAATTAAAACTAACCATTTCCTCTTCAATTTCGTACGAAGTATTTAATTTGGCAAGAACACTATAATTTTGTTTCAATTCTCAATCTGTAATGGGCTTGGAATTCAAAATAATGTATGTTGTAGTAATTGAAATATAAATATTACATATGTTTGTCAAGTTTATGTTGGGCGAGCATAAATCAAAAATAATTTTTATTTTAACGAATTAACGATATAGTATACTAATATACATATTAATAACAATTTTTTGTGACTTACCGGAAGAGTGGATGCTATTACCGTTGCTAATTGAAACGTGTATGGTAAGCAACGTTCTGAAAATTATTTCGTTGACATTAGGGGTTCTCTGGGTACAAAAAAAAAGGAAATGGATACGATACCAAGCCCTCTCCCGAGCCTTCGCATGTAAGATCAAAGGGAGTTAGGTTCGAAGGATTATTTAATTAAACGGAAGGGGAACGGATAAAAGGAAGCGGACACAAGTCATACGCAGGAAGGATTGTTTAATAAACCCGCCGTGTCGCAAGAAGCAATGCTACGTCCCACAATGTTACGGCTAATTTCCAAACCACACTTTATAAACTAATATACCATCCTGTATCCTAGGGCTGTCTGCTGTCTACTGTATTCTGGAAGGGTAGGCAAAGTCCTGAATTTTAGGTGCCGTTGGCATATCAGAAAACCCAATGATGTCGTGCGCGTTCAGGTTAATTTATTTTTTATAATTAGCTTTACTTATAATTATTTTCATATTTCTTTTAATGCAATGTCCGATATAAC
Organism: Aelia acuminata; assembly: GCA_911387785.2. Taxonomy (NCBI): domain Eukaryota; kingdom Metazoa; phylum Arthropoda; class Insecta; order Hemiptera; family Pentatomidae; genus Aelia; species Aelia acuminata. The sequence goes on along the minus strand of OU426983.1, from coordinate 72,868,275 downwards.
AGAAGAACGTCGACAACGACGTCTAATTATTACGACTTTAAGGTAATAATACGATAAGTCTGTTTCAGAATATTCTTTTGTACTTTTCAGGTTTGCAAAGCAAAAAAAAAAAATGATGTCCACTGCTGAATAAGGCGTTGAATCTAAAACAATGCCTAAAAATGGTTTAAGCATATACATTTTATTTGGCCTTCATATTCGATTTTCTGTTTATCACATCATTGTATGTATAATTTTATTTTAACATAAGCCATACAGCATAATAACAAAAAGTCTGTTGCAAAAAAAAAAAAAAATATTAAGTCCAGTGCTGACTAAATAAGGCTTTGTATCTAAAAGAATGCCTAGAAATGGGTTAAGGATGTACAATTTTCGTATTACTTTCATGCAGGCTAATTGAAGTGATCGATCAGCAGTAAACCATAAAGATAATTGATAACAGTTTTATAGATATATTTGAATTAACAGTTGGCTTAATTAATTAATACTTGTTTGAGTGAATCCTTCCTTAAAACAAGTCTAAAAGATAAATATGAATCGTGACCGCTTTTACTGAGGAATCTCGTTATTAAGTAATAAACGAAAAAAATACAGTTACCTTTAAAATAAAGTATCCTACTCGTCAAAGTTGAGTAAATAAATATCCTGTGATCGGTGTTGAGCACTCTCCCCCCCCCTCCCTTCCCCCTTTCTCTTCTGTTAATGCTAACTACATTATCAATTCGAAGGATAATAAAAAAAAAATTATTGATACCCACAAGGAAAAATAAATATAAATTGAGAAGAAACAGTAGCAATAGTAGGTATAATAATTAGAATTTTTCTGAAATACTTAACTGTCAAACTGAGAAAAAAAATCAACATTATTATACTGAGATAAACATTTTCATATTCAATTGAAAAAAATATATATGTATTACGTTCTTACAGTCAATCCTAGCCTTTCAAGTACTGGTTAATAATAATTTTAAATGATGGTAATTGAAATAAATAAATGATTATTCCAAAATAAAAAAATTCTTCAATCACAAATAGACACACAAAAATATATTAGTGCATATAACACAAACTACAGCATAATTTAAAAAATAGAAGATCAGAGATTAAAAATTAATTTATTACTTTTGCACTATGATCTATTCGAGTTATTAATGGTAATAAATATCACATGAGTTTATTTTTGTATTTATTTATTTTTTATTTTTTCTGTTGGCCCAAATTTTGTATTTATTGGATACTAATGAAGAATGAATTAAAATTAAATTGTAATTTAAATGTATGCCTGGTGTTCAAAACACTCGTATTAAAAATATACCGCCGACAAAAGCATTATTTTTATTGTGACTAAATCAATTCGAATTGTTAGAACGAATAAATAAATGAGATAAAATCATATTATCCGTTTAAAGAATGTAAACTTTTAGCGATTCTCTTCGTTAAGCATGTTTTACATTTTAAGGTATATTTTATCGTGCTTTATTATATTTTTGATGAAGTGAAAAATAAAATAAAATAATTATTTTTAAACTATTAATGCGGACGTCGAAAACTTTTCTAAAATTTGTATTTTTTATGAGAAAACAACAAAAACAATTGTTCTCAATAAAGAAAAATGATATCCTAAATTCATACGAGTATGTGTGAGAATATGCATACGGGCCGAAGGTGTTTAATGTAAAACAATAAAAACATTAACAGGACAATTATTAAAAGGCACATCGCCGGGGAGGGTGGTGACAGAGAAGAGGAAGTCTTGGATTCAAGAAGTTGACCGAAAACTTCCCGATTATTTCAGACTAACTTACTCAGTACTAACTTTCTAACGAAGTATTTTTGGTCCCAAGTTTATGGAAAACTTTCCCACTTAGATTGACCTATTGAATCTTTGACTCTGCTATTTCGACGTTTTGAAATCATTAAAAAAAAATTGAAAAATAAAAAGGGACATTAAATAAAGCGAAATATCGAGATCAATAGTAGTAATATTTACCTCAGGCACCTCAGATCCGAAACCAGTTGGGAAATATTAGATGTTAATAGATATGTTTTATAATGGGAGAAAATATTTAGAAAGTAGAATCGGATAAAGTTCGAGAATGTTTGATTATCTCTATAGAGCGGATATTGTGAAGGTAAAAAAGTTAATTGTAGCTGAGAGATGTTGGATACCGCGAGACAGTAATTTCACACTTTCTTAACTTTGATCCATTATTAGAGCAATCTAGCCCTGCTCCCGTAAGCTACCTAATCAAGGAGAAAGTTTGCTTGTAAAAACGTCCATACAAATATCAGATCCTTAATATTAAAAAAATATCGAAATGATATATATTTGAAGGTATGGGCCTCAGATAGTGCTAAGCTTCAAAAGTATATTAAATACTACATATATATGTATCTCATTCACCCACACATCTATCCTTAATTTTATTTGTGCATTTTAACAATGTTGGGTAATACCTACACCATATTAAGAAGCCACTTCTCGTTACAAAATGTGAGAAAAACGAAATGTTTTTGAAAAAAAAAATAATTATTTTTTTTGTGAATTAAAAGTTGTGACACATTTTTATTTTTTATTCACAATGTTATCATTGTAAATTATTTTATTATGGATGAATCCAGTTTAAATACCTCATGAAGTAACTGAATTACGGTATAGATTGAAATAGCAAACCAATTATCTAGAATTATGGGGAAGAAATCAGTTTCGCTTGTTTATTTAACGTCCCTCTAAGTTGTTGTGGCTAATCTGACGAACTACAGTGGCAGTCCTAAATTTCGCTTATCCAGATATAATTTGGATAGCTATCTTTTAGGGCGCCTGACATAGCATCGCCATTTTATGTCCCTTCCGAAGGTCAGTATACTAAGTATTTTTTGTTCTATTTAAGAGCCCCGTAACACCTGCCGGGCTATGAACCCGCTTAAACTTTTTTTTTTAACGACACATTATGAATAAATGAATTAAATCTTTATTGCTTTTAAAAATTTACAATTTTATAGCAAAGAGTCCACACCTCAATCATAAAATTGACCAAATAAAGGTCCACAAATAAATATAAAATTAACTTCTTAATTATTATTACATAATGCCTATTAATATTCAACTAAAACGAAAAAAAAGAAAAAGAAAATATTTATAAAATAAAATAATAAGGAAAAACTAAATTAACTGCTCAAAAAACTAAAACAACACATTACTCTTTTTTTCGAGTTCAAGACCGTTTTCAAACTTACCTGTAGCGACTAGCATCTCTATTAATGAATAACTCGCTGTGAAATGTATGGTGACCTAATTCGTGGTTGGACTTTCTTTTCACAAGTATCTTTTTTTTTTTTGCATGTATCAACTTTTTCTGTTTATTCAGTCACGTATATGAGATCTAAATACCTTGAAAAACAAGTTTCAATATCAAGACACTTTTATTCATCTTTAGACCTCCAGCAAGAAAATAAGTTTCTCTCCCATTCAGGACTCTCGAGGCAGCCCACTCCATCTCGGTTATTGTCCCTTTCTTCGAGCTATAGACTCGGATCCCGCGAACCCCAAGCGGGAGATATCCTCGGATAGGAACCGGACATATCTTTGGATACTCAGCCGTGAACTAAGGATTCAGGTGTCCCTTGCGGATCAATACGAGCGGTATAAAAACCAAAGACCCTGGCCATCCGGTTTGATGGCTGCCCTGCTATTGGACGTCTGGGAAATCGTATCTTCTCCTATTGCTCCTTCATTCCTTCCTCCTGCATTAGTTCCTCCGGCTTTATATTTAGTTTATAGTCTCCCTTCCGGTGTATATGTCCTCTGCCGGTATGGCTTCATCCATACCTCCGTTGTTTGTGATCCCTATATTCGGCCTTTGGGGGTCTGGGAATACTCTACCTAAAAGGTACTCCTGGATAATCCATTTCTGAAGAATATCAAGAAACCGTAATTCAATTCTATTTATTTTGTATATGTTATTTAATAGAAGCGTTAAAGGGACATATAAAAGAGCTTCTATCCATAATCATTTCCAACTGTATGATGTGACCATACAAGAATCATACTCTAAGGCGAAGAAGATATATAGAGTGCACTCTGCAACTCATAGTTTTTTATAATGTAAAAGAACTTTGAATTAGCTTCTGAATACTATATTTGGCTATAAAATAAATTCACCCATTTTTAAATTTCTCTTATTTTCCTAAATAGTCTTTAATCCTTTTTACATTAATTTTAATTTACAGAGTAGTTAATTAATAGTCACAAATAATAAAATTCTCTTTAATGAACCATAGTTACGACTTCCAGAAATAAATCTTTATTTTGCTAATATCTTGAATATTAAAGATGTGTTTTCATTTTTTTTTGTTAGTGATCTTTATTTCCATAAATTAAATTTTTTAAGAATTTTTAAGCTCAAATTATTTTCTTTCAATAATTAAAAGAAATGATATAGATATCAACATTCATGTTTAACGTTGAATAATGTAAATGACAAACGATTTGATAAAAGAAATAACATACAAAAATACCGAAAATTTACATTCACACTGATCTATTCATATTTTATAAAGTTTTTTCTTTCAGTATGCAGTCGTATTTTGTTGTGGGGTGGACCACCTCAACATTAAGAATTCCAATAGAAAGAAAACATAAAGATATTTATCTTATTTAAGTCGAAGATAGCCAGCTGAAATTTACTACTTTTAAATGGAAATGCTTTAATAGTCTTTTTTGAAAGGCCCTTTACGCTAAGGAAGATGCTACTGTGGGAGTCCTAAATTTTCAAATGGAGTCGAATCCAGGTATGATTAGGTAGTAGACATCGAACAGGCTCCGTACCTCTGGCTATTACTAGGATTTTTCACTCTTTTTAAAATCTTAGGTCCTCCTTGAGGGATGCGATTCCGCTGTAAACTATTATGCCTAGCCAGTTCACCACAGTTGACCCCAATCTTTAGTTTATTCAACAAGTGCGAAAAAAGGAATAAAAACAATTGATCATTACTAAAAGGTTCCTAAACTAAGCCCGAGTCTTTCAAATGGTAAAATTATCACTAAATATTTGGATTCATAAGTGGTAAAAAATCATGAAATATTTTACATTTTTTATGAGTAAAAAATACAGTATGTATTAGTTTATTCGAGTTACTAGTTGAGTTGAGGTTACGTTATTCACTGGCTCTCACGTTTTCTGGAAGGTTCGACTATCATACCGAGATGACTAAGTACCGCCGGTATTCCTAGAAGACAATGCGCTTGCTACTCCACTTCTTGCACTTGAGGCGCTCTCACAAATTAACTCGTGGTAGGGTTGGGGGATTCAGTAGGCAAGGGGAGGCATAAAGAGCGGGAGAGAGATAGGAGACAATAAGACGCGATACCCCGACACCCCGTCCTTCTTCGGGACAATCGACAGGCCAAGAAGGAGGAGAGAGGATCCGGAGAGCTATCTGGGAGATCTGGCAATGGTTAAATATAATCTCCGACGTCTCCATTGTTCCTCGGCGGCGATAACTCCAAGCGTGGCTTATGCTCTTGTTGGCTCTCGATTTATCGTCTTTTGTGGAGCAGAGTCACAGCTCTTTGTCGTTGGCAAGAATTTTAAAACCTACTCGGACTTTTTGCTCGTGTAATCTTTGTCCAGGCGGACATTGTTTCGGGAAGTTTCAGTTATCTTTGATACCCTGCGGTTCGTACAAGGGGATCGGTTAGTACCTAATAAAAGCAAATCTATTCTATACTATGGCTGCTGGAGGAAACAATCATTCTGGACCCACAGCGCCTCAGAGTGCATATATATTTGATCTTAGGATATTACTCAAGTTACAGGGGGAGTACAGCTAAAAAAAATATATTTTTGCATTTTTTTCAAGCGATGATATTTCATCAACTTTACTTTAAACCTGGATAGCTTGGCAAACTACAGCCAAGTTCACTGTTGCACTCACATCACCTCATTCCATTTATTCTGCAATCCATAATATAATGTTTTAATATGCTAAAACTCATTGTTTAGTGAATAATATCAATTATTAGTTTTCCGTTAGCATTCATTGAGTCTTGTTCATGCATTCGAAAAAAATAAATACAGCAAAACATGGTAATTTTGCTCATTTTTTGTGAAAAAAAGAATTTCTCTTACATCCGTTACTAAATATGCCAAAACAACAACAAATAAAGAAGAACAATAATCGAGAGATGAAGGGAAGAATGAACCAAATCATTCTGTGGAACTGGCCAAAGTCAATTGAATTTATTGTAGTTTAATTACTTAGAAAGAAGTTCCTTATATATTATATGGCAAAATTTATAAAAATTGGTAATGATGGAGATCTACATGTTTCTTGCCTAGGAACATCAGATAGGTGAAAAACATTCAAATTTCCTAATATGCCGACGAAGCCTTTGTCCAAAGCCAGGACATTGTAATTATAGCAATTCTTATACATAAAAGAAAGGAAGGTTTTCAGTTTTCTTGAAACTTATTCTTTATTTTGTGAATACATTTAATTTTTTTTTATTGATCTAAATTTTAAAAGTCTTATCTAACTTGATACCTGTAACTCCATTAATGCTTCAGATTTTTATTATATACTAACATAAACTAATAATTTATTTGATTATTTAAATATTAAGATTGAGGATTTCGGATTATTTCAAAATAGTTTAGTGTCATAGATAAAACTTTATTTGAGAGAAAATATCCGCTCTGATACATAATCCCCAAGTAGCAGACGTTCGATCAATCTCTGGAGTATATTCTCTTTTAATTTAGGAGAAGGGCGGGGGAAGTGAGATAACAAGACAACTGTTGGAACAAGGGAACTTCTGCACCGCGCTAGGAGCTAGAACTCTCTTAAATCCCAACTCGAACTATTTATACCGAGCTCCGAGCTCTTTCTTAGTGCTAACTCCTTCTCTTCTACCTGCGCAACCTTTTTAATGTAACTCTCTCTTTATTCTCCAGCCTGGAATTAGAGAAACATCCCCCTCTCCACCGGGTTCCAGGGCCTGGAAGAGAAGAAAAGGGTGGGGGGAGAAGGGGTAAAAATTAGCATTAATTGCCCGAGTTTATTCCGTCTAATAATTAATATAAATAAATATGCTAATGAATTCCGGGCCCTTATTACTTTATTATAAACGTGGAAACCCCTTCCCAGCCTCCAGCCGACCGCTCCCTCCCCCGTTTCAAGAAAATACGACAATTTAAAATACAGGGTATTACAAAGTATGTTCTCGTCGTAAAATTTCAGGGCTGCCTTATCTTTGAGAAACACTGCCAAGAGGAAGAGGGTCGCTTGAATTAAACAAGTGAGGGAATGTGCCTCCGCTATTATTGAACCGGAGGAATACTGTAATTATATTCCTGTTTTCTCTATCTACAATCATATTTCGTTTATAAATAAATGATATACTTGTACTCCATTATCAATAATGAATTAAATAGTTTTATATAACATTTATATTATTTTCTTCGGAGGAACTTCTGTGAAAAAACAAATGCTATAATAAAAACAAAAGAAATTATAAGTGTAAACTGTCTCAGAAGGATTGGTCCTTTTAGTCATAAAAAATTAATAAAAAAATTAAACAAAAATATCCTATTAATAATTAGGTATACATGGAAACGAAAAATATAATTAAGGCTAAAAAAAAAAAAAAAAAAAAATAATCAATAAAATAAGCATTTAGTAGAATATATATATAATTATTTAAAACGAATCTTTCCTTACAGAATTTATTTTAAATATATTTATTCCTACAATGCTATTTTTTTTTTAATAGTTCGATGTCTGTATTCAATCGAATTTCCTTTTCTCCAACTGTATTCATATTCAATTATTATATCGTATCAATTACTTTTTATTCTTTCTTACTCTAGCGATTATCAGCTATTTTTTTATTGTAAATAATGTCAAGCGGTGTTAATGAAGGTCCTCACAACCGGTTTAACTGTTAAATTGGTTATACAAGAATTATTTTGAATTATTAATTGCACATATAGATGCAAGTTGTTTTATGGATTTTGATCTGTAATAAAAATGAAAAAAATATGTACCTACCACCACTACATTCTATGAAGGTCTTAAAATCCCTCATTAAGAATAATCTCCTCCGATAATGTTGAAGTTTGGGAAGTTTAACGACATTCAGAACAATGCACCAGGCCTTCTTCGTGGACATAAAAACAATAAAGAAATTAAATACATATATTTAAAAACAACTTTAACCTGGTCGGAGAAAACTAAAGACAATGAAATCTGAATAAAGTTTATTAATATGCATGTAAACAGAAAAAAAATGGTTCATCTGTTTTGACTGCGTGTTATCATTTTATTTAAATTGATAGATTCGAATAATGTATTCCCATTCCGGCGTCACCAGTGGTGTAGTGAAATAGCTTGACAACCTACTAAATACAAGATCGCGGTTTCTTAGTCAGGCTGGTACACCTAGGATTTTTTAAAAGGAGCAAACAACTTTTTCCATCCGTCCTTTAACCAGGATATTCAAAATCTAGTACTGCCACTGATTCATCGTCCGATAAGCTTACGTATCGTAAAGTTAAATAAATAAAAAACGAACTTATTCCCAGTATATTCACCTGGGTGTTATAGACATTCTTCATTGCGTAGGAAGAAATATTCTTCATTGCGATCCAATTTAAGGATGTAGATTTTTTTCTTAAATATCATATCCTCGTTGCAAATCAACTATGCGATTCCTTCAATTACATCTGAAAAGAGGGTTTTTCCTGGACACTCCAAGAGGAGGGTTCCCTGCAAGAACTCGGAGCGGAGATATGCTCTTCGGATCGGGTACAATCGCCATTATAAAGTACGACCTCTTTGGAGATGGACTTTAATTAAATGTACAAGAGAGCTCTGGGGGAGAGACGATAGTTTATTGCCTTCTTATCTGGAGGTGTATCTCAACTATAGCCCTGGCTCCTATCGTAAACTGGGCGGAGGATCCCCGGCCTATTAGCCCGCTTTACGATCTGATTAGGGGCTAAATCATTCAATGTAGCCTCGCGTCGATAAATAAAATAGCTCTTAGTTTTATGTTTCGGTCTCTGTAGTGTCATAAAACCATCTAGGTGGGTTCCTGAACCTTCACTTATCTCCCCGGAGCCTGGCTATTATACGCTTCGTTTTACATTTGATCAATCGTTTGGATTCCTTCTGTGAATAGAGGTTATGGTTGCAGTTAGTAGAAGGAAACATTGTCTTTTATTTCGTCCGATTCCATTGCCTCCTTTATTTCTATGGTACTTACAATAAAATAAAAAAAGACTCGATAAAAAGAAAATTATAGTTTCTTCAATTATAATTATCACTCATCATTATTTTTCATCAGTATCCAGGTAATATGCAGGAGTTATCATATAACTTTACAGTACAAAAACTCTTTTTATTTAGTAATAGTTTATGTCCTTGGTTGATTGTAGTTAAACAATTTAATGTTAATTGTTGTTTTTTTATGTGATTTTAAGTTAGTATGTTTAATAACTGATGTTTCAAGTTAGTTCCTTTTTACTAAATCTGGCCGATTTTTAATAGGATTTTTTAAGGGAGTGAAAAATCCTTGACTATTCCTAAATGGACGCCTGTGCGATATTAGGTTGTCATTAAAGATTCCTACCCTAATTATAAACCTACCCTAAACCTGGGCTGGAAAAATGTACGGCTCAAACTATTGCATAATCCGATTAGCTATAGCAGTATGAAGTGTAGTTATTTTGTTTGTTTGTTTAACGTCACTTTATGCCACTAAGGCTAATCGGACGATGCTTCAATGGGAGTCCTAAATTTTGACAATCCAGGAATAATTAGGATAGGGATCTTTAACGAGTACCTGACATCATACAGGCTCGGGACCTCCATTTTACGTCCTATCCGAGGGATGGCATGACTAAGGATTTTTTACTCCCATTAAAAAATCCTAATGCCACCGCTGGGCGCGAAACTGCGACCTTTTGTATTGTAGGTTGCCATGCTAACCGCTATACCACAGGTGACCCCAAAGTGTAGTTGAATAACAATAACATTACTTTGATTACTCTAACCTCCCTAAGTGCTTAGTATTTCTCCTGTCATATGTAGTTTATATTAGATTATTGAGCCATATAGGAAGTTTTTTTTTTTTGGCTTATTTTGTGACTGATTTTTAATTTTGCAATTCAATTACTGTTTACCTATCTACTTGCTTTATAATATACTTTATTACTGTTGCCTAGTAAAAGCCACCGAAGAGGACTGGACCCGTCGACCTCAGCTCAGGCGACGACAGCTAAAAGAGCGACCCCTGTCAATGGCATGTAGCCCCGCGAAGGGTCCGAGTCCCGCCCCGCCTAATAGCTTCCGATATGTTTATGCCGTATCTTCGTATCTCCTCTACCATCCGCTCCATTATATCTGCCTCCTTGTCATGGCCAAAACTCTTCCAGGCAAAGGGCTAGTCTGTCTTCCTTCCATTACTGTAAGGTCGACCATAAGCCTTGGCTGGAAGTGTAAATATCCCTCGACCAGTGTAACTCTAAAATATGCTTTTCTCGAAAATGGGGATTTTTCAGAAGAGCCAATTACAGTTTCTTCTTTGCGTCCCGTGGTGAGTTTTCAGGTTGTGAGAACCTTACTTTAGGTCTAATATGAGAAGACTTTGTTTATTTTCCATTAAGTCACGTTTCAGTTTTAAAAGAAATAAAAACTTTTCAAAACATACTCAAAACCCGGAGGAAATCCGAAAAAAAAAATTAGGGGAGGATTAGTCGGTAGAAAAACCAAAGAAGAAATATACATATCGGTGTATATCGTAAAAGCAGCATACTTATTTACAAACTGAGAACATAAACTAAATAGATTGATGTAATTTAATTAAGTTACATTTGTAAAAATTTCAGAGAGTATCTATCCCCAATATTATCCTACTCTACCTACCCCATCTTCTAATTCGTCGATGCACAAAAAAAAAATAAAAAATTATATGAATTAGGACCTGTTTCTGCTCTGTACCAACATTGCTTGCTTTCCGATCTATCAAGTGTTTTGGAATATTTATTATTTTCGGTAGTACATCCCCCCCCAATGTGATTATTTAATTGAATCATGGTTTAATTGATGATAGTGTCCATTTCAATGGGCTATTATGTAAGGATACTAATCAACTATAGACTTCAAATGCCATTCCTTGTTAGCCAGTCCTTTTTTTATGTATTTTTTAGAGAATGCGATTGGATGGTGTAAATGTGGTGCAAATAATAAAGATCCATTTTCCATCTAAAGTGAGAGCAAAGTATCTTTACAGTAAGTAAGAGATCCTTCGGGAAAGGATGAGACGACTCCAGCTCCTCCAGACGATAATTATCCAGTTTAATATCACGCTCGCCTGGACAGAGCTGGAAGGGACACCCGCCAGGACAAGGCGGCTAAGGGAACTCTTCAAGTCGTCACCTACAGGGCTGTCTGCCCTCCACGGTCAGTCTCCTGTACAAACTTTATCAGCCTGATTGCTAGGGGATCCCACTAATTCACCAGTCATTATCAGGGGTTCTCGTCTTTCCCCGTAGTTAATGGTCACTATAATATATAGTCAGTCTGTTTCTCAGTTCTTGCTCAGGACATTAATGTACTCAAACAGACGTACAGGGTTGGCATGCGTCGTATCTTAAGATGTGGGTATTTTCAATTGTTAACTCCTCTAGTAGTTGTGAGGAGAGTAATTGTTAGATACTACTACTTAGAACTCCAAAAGTGGGGGGTAAGCTTGGATTTGCATTATGCTGAGTATAATTTTCACAACACAACCTTATGTGTTGACAATTTTTAATATTCTTAACCTTTCAATAGAGAAGACAAAACTATGAACTACTATAGACTTCGCGAAATAAAATATGTTTAGATAAAATGTGGATTGTTAAAAGGGCCACTGTATACTCTTACCTATTAAGACCATAGAGTACAGAATATTAGTTACTCTTCGTTGGTAATAATTTTAATATAAGTAATAACTAATATATATTTTGTGAAGTCCACTCGAATTTCAATGTTTGGACATTAAAAATTAAATAACTAACTTTTCAAATAAAATGATTTTATCCATGTTAAAACATTTGATTTAAGAACATGAATCCTTGGTGTGAAGATGGAAAAAATGATTTCATCGTTTTCTATTTTTAATTATGGGTATGATGGATATTTGATAGGTATGTTAACATTTCATAATAGGTAAAGTTGATTCGCGGTAAAAAAAAAAAAAAAAAATCAAACAAAGAAACAGTGTGGCATGGGAGAAGCAATATCCTGAAGAGCCTAGAAACAGAGCGCTCACCCAGATAGAGGACAGCTGATCCGGGTCAAGATAGAAGAGCAGCCGAAGACAGTGATACGAAGAGGATGCCGGAGTGGTTTATGGCTTTGTTTTTCCTGAGGGGGGGGGGCGCTATGACCCCCTCCTTCCACAAATCTCCAAGGGGCGGACAAACAGATCCTCCATATATATCTAGAGGATGGACAGTCTCCTCGCACAAATACACTCATGTAGCCAACAACACTACAGCTACCCTTCTCTCTTTTATGGACTGATTTACTTACTGGCCGATGTGTTTCGGTTCCCTTCGAAGGATATATGACGGTAGCCCTTGGAAATATCTCAAGCCCCCGATTTGTAGGGTCTGCAAGCATCATTCGCATCAATCAAGAATATAGGAACGGAAAGGAATGGGAATAAATTTATTTATTTATTTGCCACCCATGTTAATCACAATCAAGATCTGCGAATATCTCTCATTTAAAGTAAATTTACATACATATAAAATACATATAATATTAGCTATAGACAACAATGTATTATGCAGTATTCAGAATCATTTTATTTATGAATTACGTAAATTTTCCCAAATTAATTAGTATTGAATTTTTTTGTAAATTAATATATTATTACAGACAGATTTTAAATAAAATATAAAAGGGACCTAGATATAAAGTTTTATTCCATAGTCTTGAGGACATCTGACGAGATTAGGAAGATTAATAGGAAGATTAATAGGAAGATTAATAAAAGATACTTGAAAATTAATAAAAAATAAATAAATTATCTTTTTTTTTGTGAAGAATTTTATTATTTTACGTCATATAACAAAAAAAAAATTCAATGAAATCCTCAAAATAGGGGACTCCGTTTCACCCTGACACTAATAAACATTAGCTAAGAGAGATACGACAAGCTGTTAAGTCGAAATCTATTGGCTGTTTTGATAGGTTTAATTTTATTGGAGGACGGTCTCTTTGCGACGACCAATCGTAAAGGCTCTTTACAGCTCTCACTGAAGAGGCCATTAAAAAGTCATTATATAATTAGCAACAGCTATACATTACGTATGAAAGTACCTTTTGGGAGGTTTACACCAACATTAATCATGAGTTGCATTTTGAACTAATGTTTATAAATATCCTGTGGGAACGGATATTATTCGAGTTCATCATATCAAAGATGTGACATGAAGAACTCTACTTGTCGTTTCTCGCTCGTTCAATACAGCCAATTTTTTTTACAATAGTAATATTTTATGAACGACCCTGATTATAAAAGAATATTTTTCGAATGATTTTTTTTTTTAAATCTAGTTTTATCTTATTATTAATAATAAGTTACTCGATATAATATATACCTGTAAATAATGCGTGTCGTATCCTCGTCACAATTTATTTACAATTACAATTTTTCTACAATTACAATTTATTACAATCGTCACAATTTTTCTACAATTGTACTATTTTATGAACGACACTGATTATAAAAGAATATTTTTCAAATGATTTTTTTTCAAATCTAGTTTTATCTTATTATTAATAATAAGTTACTTATGTAGAATGTATACCTGTAAATAATTCGCGTCGTATCCTCGTCCTATATTTTTTATTTTTCTGTCAACTATATTTTGAATTTGCCGTCAACATATTTGTCAGCATACTTGCTTAATACTACAGTAGATAGCAAATTTAAGAAAACTGTCAGAATCTATGTACGTCTAAATAAATTCAATTTATTGCATCTAAAATATACTTTCATTTAGGCTTATGGGAGAAAAAATAACCAAACTCTTTTTTAAAAAAACCTAAAAAAAGAAACTTGGTGCTGTGTGCTCATCATACAGCGTTCACCGAATTCATGCCACTATAGGTGGTGAAATTAATTACATTGAATAATCTAGTGATATCAAATGTATTACATTCTTTATATTATATATTATTCAAGAGGATCATGACTCAAATTTAAATAAGAATGCAATAAACCGACCTATAAATAATGTGCTATTGGTTTCAGCCTTACTATTGGTGGATAATAGTTCACTGCAGTGTTAAAAACAGAAAAATATAATCATGTACTATATTCATATCTCAGGCTTATTTTATTATTTTTTTTTTTACATTTTAATTTGGTTTTTGTCTTATTACACCCAACCCCCGACTTTTGATTATATGTTTCATCTTTAATCAAGAATTTGGGTCTGTTTTGCTTTAGGTATGCTAGCTAATTTTACTGGTTGAAGATTAACTGTTTATAATTATTTAATGTAGTTAAATTATCGGTTACTTTTCAATCTCTATAGTGATCCTTAATTAATGAATAGTATATGATTTTATGAGCCATATCTATAGGTTATTAATGCAATATGTTTATTATAAAAAGGGTATATGAAATAAGATGAAATAACTGTAGATAAATTAAATTTTGTCTGCGCTAACCGTTTTCCATTAAACTTTCTTTTTATCTATCTGCGAGATCTCAAATAACATCTGTACATCCCTTGAGAATATTTCATCAAATGTCCATCACTGAAATGCACATTGTTTGTTAATATTCCTTTACTTATTGAATAGTATCTGGCACTTTTTTGTTATTGAATTAAGAAATCTAGCGCCAACAAATTCATTTTGAGAAATTATTATAAATCTATTTAAAGAAATGGTTATTAAATCGTTATAAAAACAGTTACTTTTCAACCATTAAAAGTAACGCGTACCTAAAACTAAACGGCCAATATTTTTTTTTTTTTGGTTAGACCGATGAAGGTCTGCAACATTCAAAAACACAATGTAATTTGTTTACATATATTGAACTATGTTGTTGTTTGTTCGTACCGTCAACTATTTTCCATATGTTTGTTTTTTGTCATCGTTGATTGAACAGAATTGTATGACAAGGTTCACGATTTTTTATTGTTTCAACGGAAAAAATAAAATAAAATGTTTTTCTCTTTTCCATTCCATGAAAGAGTTCAATGAAGAAGAGAGAAGCGGATATTTCTGAAGGGATTTAGAAAATAAAATACAATGAAAGTCGTCCTGCTATTCCTTTTGATATTTAAATTGAACCTGAGCATTTTCGGCCAAAACACAAAGGATTTTTTTTTAATTAAATAAAAGAACGGCCTCACTCTCTTTTATACATAAATCGCCATCAGAATACGACTCATGTAATTTTCGAATAATTCAGATCTGATGGACAATATATATTATTTTTCTAAAGGTGGTAGGTTGTAGGGGGGTTGTTGGAGGGTGGCTACCGCTATAATTTAGAGGTATTTTTTAATTAAGGCCATTTTCCGGGTGTGTCTTTGTGCCATTGCTGCGGGGGTATAAATATCTTGGTACGGTAGGGGGGGTTGAGGGGGGGGCGTGCGGTAATATAGCGAGACGGGCTTCGGTCTTAGTGGACGGAGCATTTTCCCGTCCCCTGAATTAATCCAAGAGCCCCGGCCCTTATTTATGGGCTTGAGTCATCAAGCATTGTTTCGCCCCGACCATCCCCTGATGGAGGAAATTATTTATGACCCAGTTTTAATGCCGGATCACCTCTAAATCAGGAGCGCCTGACGTTTTTAATTCTTAAGGGGCCCTATCCCCACGGGGGGTGCTGAGTTACTGCCGCTGCTGATGCAGCCTTTGAATACTCTATTGATTGCCTCTCTGTCCATCTTCTCTCAGCCCTCTCTGTCCCTTTAATTATTGTCGTGGTTGTTACTGAGGGGTGTTTTGTATCCTTTCTTTTTTTTTAATGTCCTCTTCTTATGAATAGCTTCTGTTTAAACCCCCAGTTTTGATAATATTGGCACTATCATGTCAATCAAATTTGGAAAAAAATAAATAAATAGATTCGCTATTTTATTATTTCTCGACACAAAACTGATAAATTTTAATACCGCCTCAAAGAAAATCACCTCGTTTAGAAATTCACCATGTTTTTTTCTCTTCTGAAAATTCGATAGTTCGATAGTTTGACGTGGTAACATCAAATAAATGGTATATACATATTTAATATACAATAATTAGTACATCACTAATATAAGCAGATCCCTATTGAAGTTTTCAAATCCGTCCCGGAGGACCATTTTTTTTTTCCTAAACTAAATTTCATGTCCTCATTCGTGAATATCTATTTATCAATTTAATATAATTACTATATTAAATTTTATTAACAACGAGCTAACATAACACTGCTATGATAATAACACTGCTAACATAATTTTACATTCAACAAAATAAAATGGACTAATTAATTTTATTATGCCATTCCTATCCTTCCATGTAAATGCTATTTTTAACCTGTCTATTTGCAGATTATATATAACATTTAATGTTATAATGCAAATAAGGAATTTTATTAATTTACTAATAAACAATAAATAATAACACACAGGTTTATTTATCATTTCTCTTTTACAAATTTATTTTTATTAACTTTAAATTAGATGAAAAAAATTACTACCAAAATAGTTCAAAAATGTCGGGATGATAATATTGATATTGCACGCCATCCGAATACTTCATACATAACTGGTTTCTTGAATATTTTAATATTTTTCTCTAGATCATAAAATGTTATTAGTCCTTTTCGCCGAAAATGTAAGATAATAGCGGTTGATGAGGGCAAGGAATCTCGTATAATAAAGAGAGATAAATAAAAATAGTCGTCCAGGTCGGATTTGAAAACTTCAATGAGCATCTACTTATCAATGAAAACGCAATATTTTTTAAATCTTTAATTTATCTATTTTCATTCTTTAAATCGTACGTCTATTTATAATATTCGTTCTACTTTATGTGTATGATACAGTAGTTTGTAGGGAATAGAGGTAAAAACCATTTTTAAAAATTGGATACCTTAACGAATTTCCTCGTGTTATACCATACCAGCATACCAGCGGTGTGGGGTAGAGCCCGACGACTATCGGATCGGAGGGCCACGGAGGAGGGAGGAGGGAAGAGAAAAGAGCTGGCGGCCATTCCATCGGCATCGACACTACAATGAGGTGTTTAAATGCATCAGCCCGCCCCCGCCTTTTTTTGATTATGTTTTATCGCGCGGAAAATCGGGGCCGGCTTGACAATTACCTCAGTAAAAATAAATAACTTCTTGCCTTATCCTACATTCCTAATGCCATTTTCCTTAAAGTGGAATCTACCATGGTCTGCAGGTCGATGGACTGGCAATGAGTGAATCAGGGCATGTCAAGCATAATAATAATAATAGAATTTATAATATTTATTTAATATTTTCGTGTTTTTTTACATAGCGTTGATTATCTGTTTAAAATCCCTTATCCCTTTTTCTCTTATTAGTAATTATCACTCTTAAAATAATGATCGTTTAGGCCCTGAGCTTATATTATAACTCGAAAATTGAATATGCAATTCAACATGCAGATGATTAATGACTCCCAAATTACTCTAAAGTTATAATAATTTTATTTTTTAATAAAATTTACAAATTGTTTCCAGATGATATTAATACCATTCCCCAATTCTGAACTGAATCTAATTATCCTTTTTTGAAATATATGCAATTCGCACGTCTATGACAATGCACTTCCCCAAACAAAGGAAAAGTAGTTGTAGATGGTGTCGATATAGAACCTAACTTCTATGATTTAAGTTTGAAGGTGATTTCGCATGGATCCAATTCGTTCCATGACATCTAAAAAACAACCATGAGTCGATTCTGAAGACCCAAAATTATTTACTGACTATATGGATATGGATTTGTACGTTCTGAGATTTAGTGATTACTATAGCAAACTGCTGCACTGAAGATCACGAGTACGTAGCCGCAAGGTGGCACTTTGCCTATGCCGTTCGCGAACAGTCTTTACGATGTCAGGAGCTCGTTAAAGATCACCTAATCATACCTGGATAAAAAAAAATTTAGAACACCCACTGTAGCCTCGTCCGACTAGCCATAATTGACGTTTAGTAAGAAACAATCAATGATCTTTCATATTTCTCATCAAATTGAATTGAAGTGTTTAGGTCGCATTTAGCCAAAATGTGTTAATTGGCAAATAAGAAGCATGGAGATGGCTTCTTTATAGTGAATAAGTGTAGAAGTCAGTTGTGAAATTTAGTTATTTTAATTAAATCTTTTGTTTTCAGTCGTTTGTTAAGAGTCTGTCTTTTCATTTTTACGTGTGGGCCCCAAGTCATCCTTCCGTCGAACAGAAGTCCCAGGTAGCGTACTGAGTCCGTCTGAGGTATTTGATTGTCTCCTATGTAAACTGGTGGGCATGTGTCGCGTCGCAGTGTGAATGTTATATGTTGGGATTTGTTAAGGTTTAATTTCATTTTCCAAAGTGAGTACCAATTTTGTAAATGTAGTAAGTGATTTTGCAAATTTAGTGATGCCAATCGTGGGTTATTATGTATTGTTAAAATTGCAGTGTCATCGGCGTAGGTTGCAGTTAAAGTCTCAGAGTTTGTCGGTATGTCATGTGTGTATATAATATATAATAATGGAGCAAGTATCGACCCTTGTGGAACCCCTGCCGAGATTGGTCTGACTGACGAAGTCTCAATGCCTTGTCGGATAGAGAAAAATCTTTCGCAGAGGTACGATTGAAGTATCAGGTAATATGTGTGGGGTAGAATGGTCTTGAGTTTGAAGAGAAGACCTTGGTGCCAAACTTTATCAAACGCCTGGGCGACATCCAGAAATACACCAGTAGCGTACTTTTTCTGCTCTAGTGCCCCAGAAATGAAGTCAGTTACTCTGTGTAGTTGATGTGTTGTTGAATGAAATGTGCGGAAACCAAATTGGTGATCAGGAATTATGTTTTTGTTAGTCAGTATGTCCACAAGTCTTGTATATAATAATTTCTCAAAAAGTTTAGAGCATACAGGAAGGAGACTGATTGGTCTGTAAGATGACGGATCGTAAGACGACTGAAAACACTGTTCTCTCTTTTTTCTAAATCGTCAAAATTAAAAATAGAACATAAACTGAACACATACACTTACTTACTTAAACCCATTTGGACATACGCCTCACAGATTTTCGGCTCAACAAAGAGGACGCACTTACGAAAATTACAAACTTTTCAATCAAAAATTTTGAGACTAATAACGAACGCTCCCTGGTACGTAAATAATAAAACTTTACATACAGACTTAAAACAACAACCTACTGTCGAACAACACATACGAACTCTTTATTCACGATTTTTTGTTAAATTACACGGACATAACAATACACTAATTAACGACATGGCCACGGCTGATATGCCTGTAGCTAGGCGGCTAAAAAGAAGCTGGATGAGGGACCTGCTCACGTAAGGTATCAAGCCCGGAAAGAGGTGCTGCTGGGCACCTTCCTTTCATCATGCCTAAAATGCCCTATGTTCAATAATTGTAAACAACACATTCGCTGATTGTCACGCTGGGTGACAGGTGTGAATCGAAGATTGAAGCAAAAAAAAAAAAAAAAAAATCTTCTGTAAATAGTCAACCCCAATATCTGAATTAATCAGTAGCCACTATTTTGGTATTTTGGACGAAATTTCTAAACTTGATAATGAAAAACTTATTTTATACCAATAAAGTTCAAACTTTAAAAGCCGTGCCCTTAAAAGTAATGACCTGACTAATTATTCACTGAGTTGAGGTTGATATATTATCTGTTTATATTTTATTTTGTATCTTTCTTGTTGTGATGCTTTTAAATGCCAATCGTACAGTGTAATAGGTATAGTGTATAGATACGAGTGTGTAAATAGGTTTGTTCTGCTTTGGAAAAAAAGTCTTACAACTGTTCGGGTGTTTTTTACCACATCTATACCGCAGTGTGCTGGTAGCCGTGCCGCGGATGGGTCTTAATAAGAAGACTTTGAGGAACACCACTCACCTAGAAATATAGATCTGGTGAAGAAAGAGGGACGGAGTATAACTGTTATTGCTGAGTCGATCGCGAGCCCCTCGTTGAGTTTTATCGCTGAGAGACCATTTTAAAGCGGAAACATAGAGAGGGAGTATAGTTTTAAATTAAACATGGGGCCCTAATAAAGGCCTTAGTTGGAGATATACAGGGAGGTTATGTATGGGCAATTGCCCGGGCCCCGGGGCACATAAACTTTTATGTGTTTGCTTACTCCGGGAGAGGTATCGATCTGAAGGGGCAGGCTAGGCAAACCTTCAACGCGGCCCTGACTGACGGCTGTCCACCCTCTTTCTTCTATTTTCTTATCCCTCTTCTTGTTGCTTCCTTCGCATTATCTCTCTCTCACTCTCTCTAACCCAAAAAGGATGTCTTTATAATATATAAATTCTCTCCAAATCCTCATGGATTCATTATGCTCCAAAGTATATATAATTAAATAAAAAAATAATGAAAATTAAAAGATTATTTATTATAAAATATGTCTCCTTAAAATATGCATCCTCTAAAAAAAAAAAAAATTGCAGAACTTCTCAACATTTCAGTAAAATTCATTAAAAAAATATATTTTTTTATTACTTCAACCCATTTCTGCACATATTTTAGAACTTGTTTCCCATTTTATTTATTGTCATAATTTAAAAAATAACTAATAAGTTTAAATTTTCTTATTTTAATGGTAAATACTAAATATATATTAGGATATTTCGTACGTTCCGTTTTTGGAACACCATGCATGAATACTTTCAATATGGTGATTAACAGATTCGACTTAATTATGATTTGCTGCATGAGAGAAAAAAAAATCGTGGCCGGCTTGACAATTAGTTCAGTAAAACTAAATGTAGCCTTCTCCTACATTCCAAATGTCATTCTCCTTTGAGTGTTCTTCAGGTCTACTACTGATCTACCATGGTCGATGGAATAATTATCAGTTAAACAGGCCATGTCAAGCGTAACATTAACAGATTTTGAAACATTTGTTTAATTTTGTAGTGTTTATTTTTCTTTCAATATTTTTAATTTGTTAGAAATGTTGGATATCCTTTTTAAGTGTGTTCCCTTATAATAATTATATGGAAGTAACTTTTCCAAGAGAAAGTAACAAAATTGGACAACGGAAAAAAAATTATTAATATATTGTATGATTTAGTTCCTTCTTACGATATTAAAATAAATTAACCCATTGAAAAATACTTTTTAATTTAAAAAAAGTTTATTTTTTTATTTTTTATAGAAATAAATAAAAATGATTCTATACCTTACATCACTGGGATGTTCATGTTTTCAGTGGTAGTATAGAAAAGTTTGGTCTAACTCGTTCGAAAATCTTTCTGATTGGAATATTCGTAATTTTTCATTTTTGTACTTTCAAATTTTGAACAATGTGGAATTAATTTATTTGGTTTATGCTGTCCTTTTTAAAAGACGTTAATAAAAAAGAAGGATAATAGTACTTCTATTCTATATGTTTTGTTCCAATCAATCCGCTTCCGAGTTGATTCATGATTTGTTTTCTCTTACAACAAGGAGGTGTTTCCTTTCCTGCATGCATAAGTACAGGAGTAGGTTCATATTCGAGTGGGGTTACATGCGTAGGATTTGATTTAATATACCATTTTTTTTTTCTAACACTTATTTCCAGATAACTTACAATGATTGTTACCAATCGCCATGGAACAAAGTTACACACTACCCGTACTGCCCAAGAGAAGGGGCAATTTGCCGGCTAGCCCACGAGACGGCTAGCTTGCAGTGAGTCAGCAGAGTAGAGGCTATGACTCAATTAACCAGAGAACTGATTTAGTGGCTTGGCAATAAACTGTGGCTATAGGAGTTTAGTGCTGGTGCTCTTGTTAAAACTGTTGGGCGGTACCGTCATCGGCTCCACAAATAGCTCGTTAAACGTCTCCTATTGTTTGACATATGTTGCTCGTTACTCAGAGCTGCCCGAGGAACGGAATCCTATCGGACGGGGTCTCTCGATAACTAGCGCTCTCTGTTTGCTAACAACGTCTGCCAAATCATTTGGGTCCGTCTCTTGCCAACAGTTTTTGATTCGATACTTTTCTGTTGGTATTTTGGATTACCGC
Organism: Aelia acuminata; assembly: GCA_911387785.2. Lineage (NCBI taxonomy): Eukaryota > Metazoa > Arthropoda > Insecta > Hemiptera > Pentatomidae > Aelia > Aelia acuminata. The sequence goes on along the minus strand of OU426983.1, from coordinate 72,845,985 downwards.
CAATTTAATAATATTTTTTTTTGCAATAATCTTTGATAGGTTTATTGAATTTTCATCATGAAAGAAAGAAATATTAGTCACATCGCAAGTCTTCCAAGACTTTTAAAGACGATTATAACTAAAAAAACTGTTGTTTTTTTTGTTTGGATTGGAAAGTTTCAACGGCATTCTTAATTTTACTGCATACCTATAAACAGCGACTTTATACCTACAAACAGTACTACTGATACTAATTGAATCTTAAAAATAGCTTTTACCTCCGTTAAAACGACTATCCTCTCCATGAAAGAATTTGGTTATTTGCCTCTAATGCGAATTGAACTACTATTGTGACTACCTTCTAGCATTGTAGGATTTTTCATTCTGATTCCAACGGTATGAATTATTTGAAATTGATTTATTTTGAGTTGTAAGTATCCTCTTGGCCGACTTGCGACGTATATGCAAAAAAATAAAATAAAAAATAATGCATAGTTGAATGTATGGAGTATTTAGACTAATATATGTAATTTAGTTTATTGGTACATTTTCTCATTTTTTTTATTTTATTTACTTTTTGTTACTATATAAAATTTATATATTTTATTTATTTATTAAATTAAGAATGCGTTGTACATCAATACGTGGCTTCAAGCAATTTTATTTTTACGTTGATATATAGATAGGGTTAGTATTGAGTAGGACAACTCCTCTAGTTCTTCTTGCTCTAGTTATGACACCAAACGAAAGAAGTAAATTAAATATTAAAAAAGCTATATTGAAATACTCCAATTAACATAAAATCAAATATAGGAGTTTGTATAATCGGGAAGCAGTTGCACCCATCCCCTGCGAAAATAGAAATATAACCAAAAGTGCCGTAGTGTCAATTATTTTTATGAATCATCGCAAACCGAAAAAAAAAAATTATAAAATGTCATATAATGGATTTATTTGATCCAAACTTTAGAATTTTTTATTAAGTAACTAAGTAGGTATCTTTATTGTCATATTTCTTTTGACGAAAAATAATTTACACAAGCTTGAATGTATCATTCTTCAACTGGAGTGACTTACACAAAAATATGTAGATAAATGAAGTCATAACAAAAGCCATTAAAATAAAATAAAATAAATTAATGAAGAAACAAACGAAGAGTGAACTGCTTAAATTTAACATACACAATGAAATAGAAATACTATAGGAAAAATAAAATAAATATTTAAAAGAAAAAAAAAAAAAATAATTAAAAAAAAAGAAAGAAAAAATACCTATAGATAATAAAATCGATGTCTAAATTATGATAAAATTATATATATATATATATATATATATATATATATATATATATATACTTATATATATATATTATATTATATTATATATATATATGAATTACTTATATATATATATATATATATATATATATATATATATATATATATATATATATATATATATATATATATATATATATATAAGTAATTCAAGTAATATCGAATTTTATCGACTTCCAATTTTATACCATACAAAAAATCTGAAGTAATATATTAATATTAATTTATTCCATTAAATATATTAATATTAAATATATTATTTTTCTTTTGTTCCAGGTGAGTAAACGATACTGGATTCCCGATTTAGAAATCTGTGGGTAAAGAATGGACAACAGGAGGTGGAGAAGTGATAATTGCGAGTGGCTGGAGGTAACCAATATTCACTAAGACAAACCAGGCGGTTGCTGTAAGACACACAACGGAACCCAAACACTGCTCTCCCTTTCTCCATTTCAGGTCGGCATTGTGTTTAGCTTACCCCATGCCCGTGTTGATTCAGTCAATTTAATAATATCTGCCTCGACTAGCTTCTGTTTGCCATCGTCCGAACTCCTCTGGCGAGTAACTCGAAGGCCATAGGCGGCCCTTCCGGGAATTCCGGGTGGTACACCCCGTGTCTGTCTTTTAGGTGTGAATGATCAATCCGGACCTAGTGGTCAGGGGTCCAAACCTTACCTCTTTCATTTTTTTTCAATAAAAGTTATAGTTCATCTATTAAAACTGTAGTAAATTTTTATGAAGAGAGAGAAGTACTTTATTCAAAAAATATAAAGTATTGCTGCCCTATTGCGTAGGGTTGCTGGTCCCACAGCATACCAATCAATCTCATCAGACATTGAATATATATTTACATTACCCTTTTTGTTTTTTTCTCAATATCTACTGTTACCTTAATAACAAGGTATTAGTTTGTTTTTAATAAATATGGTGGTGTATAATCCATAGAGAGTCTAAGATTATACTTTCCAATATTGTTTCTAGTTTTCCTTGTCACCACATTTCATATTTCATCCATTGTACATGAAATGCGTCAACGATTTTTATCAATTCCTCCCAAGATGATTTTCGTATATGAAGTTATTGTTCTCCCTCAAATAAACGGTTTATCTACAAATCTAACTTTTCATGCGATAAGCTCTTAGAAACGGTAAGGTATTACAAAAAAAAAAATTTAATCCTACTTTATATATAGGGGAGAGCGGGGTTGGTTGGCAACAGTTAACACTTTTTTTATTGTTGAGTCGTTCCTGCTAATATAATCCCAATAGGGCTGATACCACTGTAAACTCCAAGTATTAGAGTACTTCATGTATTTTTTTTTCACCACATAATATTTAATACTAAGATCATAGAAAATTGAAGAATTCGTCAATCCAGAGTATGCCACTTAACCCCCTATGTGGGACAGGTTAGCCTAGAAGGTGGGGTTGTTTAGCCATCTCATTCAAGTACTGTCTGACAGGTATTATTGTTATTAAAAGTTGCACTATAATGGTATAATAATTATGAATTGGTTTTTAACAGCTTTTTAGGGAAAGTAGAATGACAATAAAAGAAATGGAAGTTTAGACTTTCGTCACTTTTTGCATTAGAAAAATTGCTTACATCCTCCTTGCTGAAACTAAAGACAACTGGTAGTTTCACCTTTGTTTATGTTTACCTTGCTTTTGTGAATTGCTACTGCGCAAACAAACCCCAGTTGAAGAGAGCCAACTAACCCCACAGAAGAGATCATCTGAAAGATCGCTGCCATGACAGGGGAGAACAATCAAACAAGAAACTGGTTAGTCGAAAGGTTAGATTTTTCAAAGGAGTTTGGAGCTATGTGAATAGAGTCGGAGTCAAATGTTTTGGCATGCCTTTAAACCAAATTTACTGAAAATATAAAAAATTACTTACATGTTATAAAATCAATCAATGAAGCACACTCTTCTCTACACTGTTATCATCGGATTGAAAACTCAGGACAAGACTCCCGAGGTCGAGAGGGTCACATGGTACAATGGTGGGGCTTTCACAATAGGTGTGACGGAAACTATAAGCCAATGGCCATCCCACCCCCTATGCCAACCAACCCCGCTCTCCCCAACCCCAAAAAATGAAGTAGTAAAATAATTACAAAATGACGATAAATAAAATATGGATAATGATATGAAACTCCATCCTGGGCAGTAGATCTAAATAATTCAGTAAAATAGCCAATAATTTTTCGATTCCGCGAGTGAGTTATCACCTCAGCCGGGGGAGTGACAGGCTGTAATGAAAGGTGTTGAGGGGAAACGGATTCAAATTGCGAAACGATGAGTGGACCTCTATCTCTGTGACAGCTACAGAAGGCATCCACATCCATCAATCCATCGCTCTTCCATCAGGGCTGCCATATTTACAGCCTGTCTGTCCATTTTTCTCTGATTCCACCTGTTGTGGTAGCAATGGATCAGTCAATCACAAATCTACCTGTCGTTTGTTAACTGCCCTGATCTATTAGTTCCTCAACGTTTTTTGGTGTGTGATTTTTTTTGTAATTAATGAATAGTTTATTTAATAACCTTTTTTTAGGGAAGGGGTTGACAAATTTTCTCTCATCCGCATAAAGTAAAAGTTATCTATCAAACTTCGGTTATCGTCAGGATTGCAAGCATGGGTTCTTGTTACACATAAGGGTTATTGTTGTGAGTTTTTAAGTCGTAGAGGTCAGTAGACCTTTTGTAGCGAGTCATTTGTGTCAAAGATAAATTGGAATTTCTGGATGTTTAGGGGTTTTGGATCTAGTAAATGATAAAAACTTTAATTAAGAATAATTAGAAACCCATTGTAAGCAACCTGAATCGTAGTCGAAATCGTTTACTCCATTTTATTTTTTCTTTAATCTGCAGTAGATTCTTATGGTGGTAAGGAATATCGAATATGTATCAAATATCGATCGCGCTTCCCGAGGTCAGCGATCTTTTTCCATCCACTCTAGCCTCTTTTTCCTCTGTCCCAAAAAATATATTGATTGTTTATCTAATTCATGAAAAAATGTTTTTTTCTTTTGATTCTGACTGAATGAAAAATGTTTTATCTCTAATAATATGTATGAAACTATTCCAACGAGCGATTCTTGGAGATTATGCAGCTCTGGAGACAAGTTACAAGAGACTGGAAGACATAAAGTGTAAGCTAGGCGGCTCCAACTTGCCCTGATGCATTCATTGCAATAAACTGGAAAAGGGGGGCTGAGGACGGTGCCCCCCTTTAATAAAACTCTATCAATATTGTTTTCTCTTCTCCCCCCTTCCTTGATTATACACGAGCTCTTTCTCCCTTCTTATAAGCCTTACAGATAACTTTCTACAATCGACCTTCAGCTTATCCTTCCATCTATCGCATTCCCTTTTCTTCTTCCATTTATTTATTTATTTACAAGTGCCAATCCAATATTACCTGTGCCTCTCCTCCAATATCCTCTATTGCGAGGGTAAATATATTTTATATATGTATCTGAGATATTCTACCGGCGGAAGAAACTTTGATTAAATTTCAAATTGCATCCGTGAAATTGGGGGAATTTATTCAGTTTAATTTATGTTTTCCTAGCTTACTTAAAAATTCTATAGTATTTCTTCATGATTCATTGCATCGGATAGGGTATCAGAAATCTTTGTATATTATAAAAGAAGTAATTACAAAAAAAAAAAAAAAATAAGCCTAACAGAACGCTATTTTATATTGTTGACTTAGTCATAGAAAATTTAAATTAGTTTAAAACTAAAAAATAAATATTTTTCTCACTAACTTACACGGGCTAGTAAACCTCCTTACACGAAATATGGCTACAGATGGCATACATGTCTACATAAATAAGGATGAGATTAAAAACGCGAAAGATTTTCGCATATTAGAATATGAAGCCAGGGAAGAGGTACTGAAATGCATCAAATTTGCTCTTGTCAATTAATTGCTGACAGTATTTTTTTTAAAGCGAAACCTATTTATTCAAAATTATTTTTACAAGCATAATGAAAATTTACGAAGTTCCTTCCCAATATAATCTATGTGATACGAGTTCTGGTTTTCGGTGTTTAATATTAAATAGTTTGTCCTAGTTCTTTAGCAGCTTGGATATTTTGAACAATACTGAGCTTCATCGCTTTTAGTTTTTCATATTATTAAATGTTTTTGGATACTGTTGTTATCGTTACTATATTTTTTCCTCATCAATGCATTTTCAGTTTTTCAAATGGAAAAATAAAAACTTCATAATAACTATTTTTAGGATAGTAGATGTGATATAAAATTAAACATTATTGATTTATGACATTAAACTTATGTTCGGAAATTGACATATATATTTTTTATTTTACCTGGTTTTATGGAATATAGCCCAAATAGAACTATGAGGTGAGACAAGTTTCGTATGTAATTGAATAGTAGAATGATATAGATTCGAAGAGTGAAAATTAGATAATTTTTTTTTTTTTTTTTTTTGTCGAACGAAAAATTGTATTAAAGCGTACTGAGATATTTACATGAGCGGATTTATTCGCTTTGGCTTAGCGATCCTTCCCCCGCCAGGAATCAAAGCCGCCCGCCATAGCCCCTACATAAAGAAAGGACTTTTTTTCTTTTTTTATTCTCTATCGCTCATGAAAATGTAAATGGCACTTTGACTGGTTTATGTTAATCTTGATTAAAAATCAAGCCGAGGTTTATGTTGCCGATAAGAGGAGTGACGTATGTAAGGGTGGCCCACTATCCTCCACTGATTTATTTCCAAATGGCCTTTATAACTTTGAGTTGGCGCTATTAGTTTGAGGTTTCGTTACGTGTTAGCTTCGTCTTTATGGGTTTCTCCCCGTTCATCCGTTTATCTCTAGTATCCGAAGCTGTAAATATAAGTGTAGTCTTACAGTAAATGAGACTCCTGCTCTCGATATCTTGTTTAGAAGATATCGCACGTATCCTATTTTTAAAAATGGTTTTTACTCAATAATAGGTGGCTAATTACAGAGAAATGAGGGTGAAGAAATCAAATTAAAGTAGGAATTTAAGTATGTGTACATGACATGTGATAATTCACATATGCATATAACGAAAATTTAAAAATTAAAAAAAACTATTTAACGATAGGTATAACCTTGCAAAAAAATATAGCACTTCGAAAGTCCAAGAGTTCTCTTTTATTTATTTATTTTGGAAGAATATCTTTTTCTGAAGAAAATACATTTCCTAGGAGGGTTCACCTGTGGTATAGTGGTTAGCATAGCAACTTTGGTTGCGTGTTCGCGTCCCGCTGTGGACCCATTTTTTAATGGGTATAAAAAATCCTTGGCTATCCCGTCCTTTGGATTGGACGAAAATGGTGGTCCCGAGCCTGTGCGATGTCTGGTACTCGTTAAAGATCCCTTAACATCTTAAATATACCTGGATAGGCAATATTTAGGACTCCCACCGTAGCATCGTCCAATTAGCTTTAGTGGCATAAAGTGACGTTAAAAAAAACAAATAAACATTTCCTAGGAATAGCGTAGGTATTTTATTTCAGAAGTAGTCAAAACCGATAAAGTTAGAACTTTGACGTCACATCGCAAAGAAGATACCAGAATTCAAATTAACAATTTTGACTTCATTTTTTTCTCGTTGGTTTTATTATTATTATAATTTTTTTTTTGTTTACTAAACGGAAGGGATATCCAACCTACCAATGTCATACAAATTTATACAGATTTAATGCCTATCAAAATGTGACAGTCCTTGTTGTTGTTGTCTAAAGACGTAGTATGAGGGAAAAGAATATTCGGCACTTCTATTTAAAGCTCTGCTTTTGTTTTAATACTCCTACAAGTCTTTGTTAATTATGGAAAATTATGTAATTTTTGCATAATTCTTACCTTTAAATAAAATTCATATTCTTGAAGATGATACTTGTAGCACAACATAATATCAGGCAACCTGAACGATTGATATGGCTGATGGAATTGAATTCAATAATGCAAGAAGCGACGTCCATCTACCTTGCTGGTTCCTTCCTCGTTCATCCGACTCCAAGGCTCTATCCCCGGGAAATGAATGGACCCTGACGAAGAGGAGATTGGAGGATTAGAAGGAATTAGAGTAGAAGCGAAGATCCAGATCCAAGACGTGGAGGATTGATAAGAGGAGTTCATTTCCTGGGCGGGCATCGCCAATATCCAAGATCCAGGATTATTTGGACAAGGGCGCCCCCCCCCCTCATTGCATATTCAGCGCTGACCCCTCCACCTCCCTCCATGTCTTCCACCGCCACTATTATCCTCCTCGTGTCCTGTCTCTGTCAGCGGTTTGTTACGCTTTGTTTGCCGCTTCCTTTAGGACTAATGAATAATTTTCGAGTTTTCTCGCTACTTGTCTACTATTAAATTGAAATACTTATAACTGATTCATTTTTGCAGGGATCATCCAAACTTCCGGATTCACTAACTTAGTATTGTTACTAAGAATTCAAGTTCTCCTACATCGCTGAATAGTTATACCTATATTAGCTATAGTCAAGTTATCTACTTCTAGCAATTAATACCAAGCAATTGTTATGTTAGTGTTGATCTCCAAAACTATGCTATTATTTAGGCACTAATGGCCACCATTGAATGAGAGGTTTCTAATAACTAAGATGATTTTACTCAAATTTTATACAAGTTTATTATTAGAAACATAACTAACAATAACTGAAAAAAAATAGAATAATAAATAAATAACTTCTACTTACAAATACGGTGCACCACAATCATATATAAAAAAAATACAATAAATAAATAAAAATTAACTTAACAGGCCTTCAACTTCTACGATCAACTTCTTATTAATCACGTTATCCACTTATTTCGATCAGAGAACCTAGCTTATAGGTGGATAGAGATCCATTGGACGTGGTTTTTCGTACTATAACGTAGCGCAGCTAAATATGTTTGGTAATCTTTGTGAGTCTTAAGAGATATTACCTATCACCGTAGAAAATCAGATGTTCCGGACCTGTTGTATAGGGATTGACAGAACATTTCCTGTCGATACGAAAGGAAAGGATCCTGGTTTATTGGTAAGAAGTAATTGGATTATTACATATATGCTTTCCTCCTTAAAATTATTTGTGCAATATTGTTTTCCACGTAAATATCATATTTCTTGATCTGTTTTATACTTCATTATCTTTATTTCCTTCTTTTTCCCCACTCTTATTCCTTTGTCATTTGATATAGCCTTCTAAGTATCATTCTTCCGACACGCCTAAGCCAACCAGCACACTTCCTTAGCTCTTGGAATGGACAGAAGTTGGTCCCTATTGAGACAACTCTTCAGCTATTGGTTAAGGCTGTTTAATAGGAACCGGAGTTGGCGGAAGCAGGGCCGAGGAGCTGGTACGGAGGTATTGGCTCGGTGATTGGGCAGGCAAGTTCCATGACGCGGCAATTACTCATTAACACTTGCTCACAAGACCCCTTCCCTTTTGATAGCAGGTCTTTGAAGTCACCGCCAGCCTCTGGTCAGCCTCCGTCGCTAAATACACTTCTATACAAGTCCAAGCCCAATCTCCTTTAAACTAATCTTAAAACTTGCCGCTTCTTTGGGCTCATGCTCTGGAAGCAGTATTTGTTCGAATACCTTGCTTGAACTCAAATATGGCGCAATGAAAAAATATCTATTACCTTATAACGTCGATTCTGTGTAAATCATTAATGGTTTTAAGATTTCCTTCTAGATGAAAGATACGTCCGTAGAGGTATTTAGCGAATATTTTTATTTTATTTGATAAGGAAATGACTAATCGTTGCTTTTATTGCATAAACAGCATTCATTTTCAGTTACGTCCCATATCTACTAAATATCTATTGAAGTAAAGGAGCTTTGAATACCGGGTGAACTTCATCATGTACCAAGGATTAGAGGAATGAAGACATAAACTGATTTGGAGTGATTTGATATCTTATATTTTGGAATGCTGATGCCTTATTCTATCCCTATGAATTCTTTTAAACTTAGATTTCTTAGTTATATATTGATGGATGAGGCACGTTATGTGGAAGAATCAATCTGAATTAAATAATAAGCTGTCGAATTTAAGCTTTTTTTTGCTTATGCTAAAGTTTTTATTCCGTACTGTTCCTAACAGATTCATATGTTAACTTTATTCAATCTTAAAATTATTATAATGGGGGGGGGCGAGCCAATATAATAATTTAAACATAAAATAAATGTTATTTAATGAAAAAAAAAACATAACAAAAAGCAAGACAACCCCTTCTTAGTTACTGTACTCCGGTTTTATTTGTTGCTTTTTTTTCCTCAATGAATATTATCATAGCATCCCTACCGTGCGTTGGAAAGCAATGGCCGAGGCAGCTGACGAGCGGCTCTGCGCATCAGTGATCGCGCAGCAGACATCTACAAGTTTCTATTCATATTATTCATTATTGTCCTGGCCCGGGGGCTCGTGACGTTTGAGGCTGTTATTCACCAATGATTTAGTAGCTACTTCCAACGAGGACGTATCCAACGGCTGTAGCTGAGATCTATTAAATACGGTATTCGTTTTATTGGCTCCTGTTGTAGATAGTTTTGTCCCTTTTTGAGTACCGCCCCCCCCCCCCCAACCGTGTAGTTACATGTTCACAATTTGCCTTCTCAGGTATGCTTGCGTTTTACTAAACGCAGAAATTTCTATATATATTTGAGATATGTAGGATATACTCGTATTTCGATAAACAATGCTGTAGTTTCTTCTTAAAGAAAAAAATTTATCTTTCCACATAAAACAATGAATTCATTAAATAAATAGCTAATATCGTTTTGATAGTTGCTCCACAGCTGGTTCAATAATGAAGTTTTTAAATTATTAGAAAATATGCCCTAATTATAAATTTAATAATTTAATACAATTATTTTAAATAAATATTATTATACAATCTAAAATATAGATGTTGCCAATGACCCTGCCGGGTAGAGCCACCAAAAAAAAGAAAAATTGAATTAATAAATCTTCTGAAAACTCATATTATTATTCCAAATAATGATTCTAAAATTTGTAATAATGATCTTTAAAGATGTCTAAATATTGGATTTGACTCTATTACTTCAAAGTTCAGGTACAGATTTGCTTATATAATGTTTGGGTTTTGAATTGTGAGATTTTTTTTTTTTGCATAGTTTCAGTTATATCTTTTATAAATTACATTGTGATGGCAAGCACTGCTGCAATCTCGGTAATAAATCTCTTTCTACAAGCTACAATCTTCTATATCACTAATTTTATTTCTTTCTAGGAATTAAACTTCAAATTTTTCTTTCTTTCTTAGGGTTTCTTAAATTAGTTTCCAATTCCTTATAAGTATTTTTTTCTCTCCAGATAATCAAATAAATCAGAATAGTAGCTTTAGTAAATATCACCTGTTTCTTATTTCTTCTTAAATACCCGAGTCATTAAGTGTTTATTTATTAGAATTTAGTTCACATTTAACCGACTTCGATCTAATTTCCTTGAGTATGGTTTCTTCGTTATATATTTCTTTTCTTATTTTATATTTTTTCTAGCTCATCGGACATTTGCCAAATCAGACTAGCCCTTGTTAAAATTTCTGATATTGAGCCCTTTTTTCTTGTTCCCAAAAAGGGATTTTTGAGAAATGCATGGATGATATTTAGATTCGCGATTCATAGAAAGAATTGAAGTCTCATTGTTACATCGAGGAGTGCACAATTTTTTCACTCATCTTCTCTCTCGAATATTTACGCATAAAATGAATGTCATTTGTTGACGACGAACAAGGGAAAACACAAGACAACGCTTTCTAAGTTACACTACTCGGGTTTTAATTTTTACTTTTTCTTTACCAATCAATGTTATCATGGCCGGTACAGTTGTCCCGCAGCGGCTCTAAATGGTTTCCATCGTCGAATAGTGTTTCCAGAACCTTCCCCTGACTGATCCTTGATCCTCTCGCGACTCCTACCCGAAGAGGCCGCTAAATAAATTGGCTGTAGGGGGGCAGTATAGCAGCATAGCATAGCACCCCCTAGAGATGAAAGAAGGGCCGGAGGAGAGGTGGTGGCTAGTTGATTTAGTAGGGTCGGCAAGGAGGCTAGATTTATAGATATGGCAGCCGAGTGACACCCTCCTTTAATTATAATACTTTATAGGGCAATAAATCAGGGCATGGGGCATATTATAACCCCACCACCCCTAGGGCCGCCATACTTCTCCCGCTCCTGTCCCGCTATAAAATATTTTTTTTACGGCATTCAGCTCCCGGCTGCTTCATCCGTAATCCTTTTTGTCACTCAGTTCGGTTGTCCTTCTCGGGCCGGCTCACCCGACCTTGGGCCCGAGGATCGTATTTGTTCGAGAGTATCGTACGCTTCGGTGACCATCCGGATAGTTTCCTCTTTTAGCATAAGATAACCTCATACTAAAAGAGGAAATTGTACTAATTAATAGTTCAGAAGATGCCGGAATTCTAAAAAGGCGGCTTGTATGTATTATCAGCTCCTACCGCCTTTAGAACAAGGAAGGAAAAGATAATGGAATTTTATTATCTATCATAATTATAATTTATTTCCTATGACATTACTATAATTACTGAATATCTGCATACACCATTCGCCGAAAACCAATCTCGTCGCTTATTTTTTTCAATTTACCGAAATTAGCAAGGACGTCGAGGTTCGAAACTAATTAGGAGGGCAAGCCACCGTTCAGGTTGTAGCTAACATATTTGGACATAAAAGGGATATGAAACCAAATAGCAGTGCTTTATTAGTTATTACAATTATTTGAAAAAATATACTTTAAAGTTATAGGTATAACTACACATTATAGATATAGGTATAAATAAATTATAGGTATAAATCTGCTTTAGATGGGTACGCCCATGAAAACTAGCCTTAATCTGCTGTTAAAGGATTGAACTGAAAATGATTCATAATATGTACTTTCATAGTATGATAGCTTTGCTGTCACTTATTAAATATAAAAAGTAAAATAAAAATATGGCTTTTTATTGGCTGAAAGGTGCCAGACAGCTAGTCCGGCCTATTGGCCATTTTTCGTGGTGAGAATAGAACCCGCACCGCACACCCCCACGGTTAGGATCAGGAGGATATGGGAACCTTTAAACCATCCCCCATCCGATCCATCAACTTTATTAGTATTAGAATTGGAAATCGTTTCTGTGTCTCTATAAAATAAAGCTAAGTCTCTTAAAATTGTCATGTTCTTACGACTGAACCATCATTGTCAACTTCTCCAGCTCAAAAATAAACAAAGTATGTATCTTTATTTCTTTTTTAAATATTAATTTGTTAACTGATATCGGTATACACAATAATTTCTTTTATTTGAAATTTCTTGCGTCAGAATCAACATCAGTTTCAATATCCCCGGCATGTTCGTAATAAATTCTGACCTTCACACTCACAGTTAAGGCCATAATAGGTCAGTAACCGGAAAGGTAACTTTTCCATCCTACCCTGGATTGTATTCCTGTTAAGTTTTAAACAATTTTTTTTTTTTTTTTTTTTTTTTTTAGGATTTGACAATCATAGTTACCTTAATAATATTGCACTATACTAGAAAAAAAGGTTTTTATTTCAAGTTAGCGATATTGTATTAACAATATGGATTCAGAATGACACTAAATTGTTTAAAATGAATATGTTAATCTCACAAGTTGCATTAATTATTTCATTTTATAACTTAATTGACTAATTTTTTTCCTGTGACAACTTTTCTACTTCTCCATATATTTTTAAGCTTGGGGCCAACTGCTTACTAAGCATTACAATGTTCATTATTACGATTGAGCATATTTCATCCTGACAGTGTCATTGAAGGAACTCTTACTTGAATGATACTTTCAAACTCTGACTTTCATTTTTTATATTATAGCGAAACCTAGGTATTAACATATTCTGGAAAGAGTTTTAGGTTTTGATCATGGCTATTAATTCAGCCCGTCTTAAAAGAAAATTCATTCCCTCTGGTTGGATTCGAATCAGCCACGCTTTCATCTTATAAATGTTTTATTAATTTTGAGGTACAGTGCTAACTCGCAAGATCAAGACAATAAACATATAAATATTTTCTTTTCTTGCCTTGAAACTCTTGCTTGCAAAATAGACATGTGATTTATTTTTATTTCATTATTTATTAACAGTTCTTTATTGATTAATTTTATTGAAATCCAAAACTGTATAAGTAAAAAAAAAAACACGACTGGGCAGTGTGCATTGGTATCCGTTATACCACTCCAGTAATGGTTCTAAATGAGAAGGTCACGGACATCTCTATTTCTGACCATAATTCTTTTTTTAACAGAGGTAGACCAGAATTGGAAACATTTAGATTCAGATGGATATGGAGCTATTCGGGGGGGGGGGGGGGGGGATAGATTTCTGGAATGGACAACATATATCAAAATCGGTGACATATAATTCCTTAAGAAATTCAAGAACGATTTTTTTTTTTTTTTAATATGTATGATCATGGATTTTTAATTGGAAGGATTGGATACTAAAGGAATTTTGGTGGAGCCCCTAAGCTCAAATCTGCAACCTGGATATATCTAATCATTGTCATGTAAATGCTGTAGTCTCTGGTAGTGTTCATCAATATATTGTCTTAAAATATTTTTTTTTCTTTTTATTCTACTATTATAACATATAAAACAAAAATCACATGTCAATCAAAATTAATGTGATGATAAAGATTAATACCATTCCCGGTAGAAGTTTTAAAGATAAAAAATTAAAACACCTTTAATAATTTAAAAAAAAAAAATCATTTTTGATGTTTTCTTAAAAAGAACTTTGATATAATTATTAATTTTAAATATTTATTGTGTCAGAAAAATAAATTACAATAATCATTCTTCAATTTTTTTTTGGGGGGGGGGGGGCTCGCTTAGAAGAATTAGAGCTATGTTTAATCAAAACAATAGAATTTTTTAAGAATTTGTCTTTGGACTGTGACCTTTGTGTTAGAAATATTATTAATCTTTATTTAATTCCATAACATATTATATCATTCTGATTATTGACTGTATATTACTATGGCATTTGGCGAATGTGAGCGCTTATTAGCTAGAGACATAGTCAGTCATATCCTACCCCTTATAGTATGTAATATGTTGTTAAATCCACTTTATGCTTAAATCCACTTCTACAAACGTTAATACATAATGTTTAAATTATTATACACCAACACTGAAAAAATAACAACCTTGAAGACTTTGAAAGAACAAATTCATTATATGGCGACGAAAGAAGAATTTGAGTTACTGTGGTTTAAACTGTTTTTCTTAAATGCTATTGTTTTTGTATGATTCAATAATATTTATTTTTATCCTTGACGGTTTCCGTCACATAAAATTATCAAAGATACAATTCAGCTCTTTCAACCTCATTGATCAGGGGAGACAACCCATAACGCAATGATGAGAGGTTTCGTTTCACATGAGAGACATAAATAAAAAGAGCTTAAGAACGGTAGGGTAGGTATATAATGAACGGATCACTAGCAAAGGCATTAGCATGCCGCTATGAGAGCAATAAACTTTTATACCTCGCTGGACGTTGAATACTAATCCGTGATAGTCACTCCGTGTCGTGTCCTCTTCCTTCTTTATTAGTCCATTTCCTCGGCTCCTATTCCTTTTTCTTTTATTCTCTTGGGCTGATGGAAGCGGCTTTATGCCCCCTTGGGTATACAGTGTCTCAGTTAGGTGTTGTCCGAACGACATAAAGCTTTACGAGTAAATAAAACCCATTAGGCCGGGCGGAGGACGCCGCAGTATATCAGGACCTCTGGGTCTTATAGTGTCCTTACCCGCCCGATAGTCCTGCGCAGGATATCTGAATGGCTTGCCTGCGGCTTGATGTACAGGGGTCTGTTTGTCCGCCTGTAGGCTGGGAATGAATTGTGGTGAATTATAATCGCGTATACTTCTAGTCGGTTCTTATCGGTTGACTAAGCACTAATAAACAAAAAGAAATTATATACAATATTTTTAAATAATTTAAAAAATAGGTGGTTACCCACAATGATGGTTAAATTAATATAAAATAATTTAAAAAATTGACGAACGTCAAGAGATGCCCGAAATTGGACAAAAATTGTCCATCTCCCGTAAACACTCGCAAAACTTGCGAGATCGTGGGAGAGGTATCAGTGAAGAGAAAGGATTTGGCACCGTTTGGAAGCGACTCCGTGTTGTAATGGTTAGCATACCGCGCATGTCACGCGGAAGACCCTGGTTCGCTTGCCGGCGGAGCCAAATCTTTTCTCTTCAAAAATAAATTATTTAAAATAATTTAAAAAATAGGTGGTAGTAATTTAAATAATATGTGGTTACACACAATGATGGTTAAATTAATATGCAATATTTTTATTATTATTTTTTGGTGGAAGAATCGCCGTGCAAAGAAAACTACCCTCTATGTTGTGGCAGAATTACATAAATAAAAAAAAGAGAATACAATTCTGTTATTTTAGGAAAAAAAAGTCATTGTTATAATATAATCCTTATGTTATATAATAATTTGGATTAAAATAATTATATTAGATATAAGTTAAGGTGTTTTATTTTTATAATAAAATATTAATTATAAATATTAATTTTATATCAGTCATTCTTTATTGGTATTCCTATCTGCTATTATTAGGTAGTCATAGGAGGTTATTTTTTTCACGAATAACGTGGATATTTTTAAAAATAAAATAACAGATTAAGTAAATAAAAAATGAAACCTGCGTACAGTATTGACAACTGCCCACAGTGCTATAAGAAGAAAATAAAATTCCTCACAAGACAAAATAAACTTTTATTTTTTCGATAATTTGGAGCTAAATTTTCATTTTAATTTTACCTCTACGTTTCGAAGACTATAATTTAATATTTTGAATAACAATTTCAGTCCATACATCTGATTCGTTATGTCAATGCCTAATTTAGACATGAAACTATTTAGTTATGCATTCTGCTGGTTTATTTGAATATTATATGCAAAAAAATATATATTAGTAATGATAAACATTGAATATTAAACTATAAAAATATATTTAATGTTGCATTTTTTTTTCTTTTTCTTTTTATTTTTTTGTAGCTGGGAACGTTAGGATTCAGATTCAGATTTGGTAGGGAGGGCTGTACAATATCGAAGGCATTATCGGTACACAAGGCGTTTTATATATAACCTTGGAGCTGGAAATAGTTAATAATGTTAATGGCTCTCCTGTCAGGTTTGAGTGAGTTATGTCACATCTGCCAGTACGTCACGGGGCTCATGTGACCGCTCAACCCCTAAGGCGCCGCCAAAGAGTATTGAAACCAGTATCGATATCCCGAAGAGTCGATAGTGGCTTACTATATATAAAGAGGGCTGGAGGTAATTAATAACACTAATGGGCCGAGGCGGTCGCCTGTCAACTTTGACTGAGTTATGTCACATCTGCCACTGGCGTCACGGCCATTTTTTCCATTGAGAATGGCACATCTGCTCGCCATTACCGCCCTTTCCACACTCCTCCGGCGCTATCTCTTCCGATGTTCTTGGATGGCCATCCCAATGGAAACTCCAGGTAGGCGAGGATCAGGGAACCCTCCGGATAAAGAATTCTCTTTCAGAGTTCACTCTGGCTTATTTTCATGCCCTTATCTACGTTTAGGGTTGATTGGAAAGAAAATATTTAGTTTAGTAAATGTGGAATTTTTCGATTAGCTATGTTGATTATTTTTAATAAGTTTAATCTTCTTAAAAAAAAAAATAATAATAAGGAAACAGAATATTTCCAATATATATATATATATATATATATATATATATTTATATTTAACTCTCCATTAAAATACCATGCTCCTTATATGGCTAATTTATTTTAAATAATAACAGTTATACCATATAGAACTACCATAAGTAAACATTCAGTTTTGCACATTTCCTCTTAGCAAATTAACCTTAAATGATGGAATATGTGAATTATATAGGTATTTAATGAAGTATATTATATTATATTTATTGCTATTTCAACAGGTAATAATTATAATATTATGAAATTAGAACGGGAGTTCACTAAATAAAAAGGAAGGCATTACGAAATAAATAAGTTTAATGCTCCTTAAATATGAAAAATGTGATGTTTTTGACTGTTAATGCAAGATAGTTCAGGAGCATGCACAAAATACAATAATCTCGCATTCAAAAATAAACTCTTTTATCTTCTTCAAACATCATTGCTTAGTTTTATGAATCCACCTGCTACGTTTCCATTACAGTACAGGTAGTTAATGCCTCGCAATGTGGTTGTATTTTCATAGAATTTGCCTTTTTTCTGTAGAAATGACCTTCTTGAATTTAGTTTTTAGATTATATGTAGAACTATATGTAACAAATGGATTTTTCTTACATATTCTAATAATTTAATAAGCTGTATATGGTTTATATAGTATTGAGTCTTCAAAGTCGTTCAATGAAATCCAATTAGATTGGAAGTAATGAATGTAATACGTTCAAGCCTCAACCTTCTCGAAGATCGGACTACTAAACGCACCTGGCTATGGCTATACCTATAAACTAGAGAAGACAATATAGAGAGTACAGAACCTGCGTGCAGAAGGCACATTCCTCTGCAACGATGTTTACCAACAACTGCAGAACGGTCCTCAACATCAGTCTGCGGCTTGCAGATGTTTATTGGCCTGCCATGTCCAAACTGCCTCCGTACTCGCCATGTCCGCTCCTGTTTATGCATACCATGCCCTTCTCATCTTGATGGCTCTTCGTTGTAATTATTTCACCTTGCTTTATATTGTTGATATGTCCTAACAGTATCCTGACTTCTGCCCAGCGTTCATAACGTGGTTCCGACACACCACCGATCGATTCGTCGGTCGATTAAGAAGTTATTGTTCTTCATTCTTACAAAGGGTTTCTGTTTATAGGAAAGTGTGTTCTTTAATGTTGCATAAGTTCCATATGGACTCGACTGTTGAATACGCTGAAGGATTGAGTTTTAATATGTATATACGTTCTTTGTACAAAAATTTCAATTCCAAGTGTGTACACACCTTTTTTTGCTCTATTTTTTGCAATTACTGTTCTGTGAATGATGGATAATTAGCAGCTGCGGACAAATATGGATTTACTCGAAAATAAATTCATGAACATTTAGTTGAATAAGTATATTCAATTTGCGACAACAGGGAATAATGACAATACTTTTATTAAGTAACCCATTTTCATTTTCCTGTCTTTGTTTTCATTCATTCAAACTGCGAAACATAATAATTGTAAATTATTGACATTAAGCATAGGATATTTCAGTGGATGGGTTGCGGTTCCAATCAAATGTTAAACTTTTTTTTTTTGTTACGTGGGGTGGAGATTGGCAAGGAAAGAGTATAAATTTAGCTCGGTGTGGGGTTGCATAAAAATTAAATTAGTAAATAAGCTGTTAGTCTGCATATGGAGAGCAGAAGCTTAAAGTTTCGAGGAGCGACAGCAGGATGGACGTGTGCTTTTATGTTGATATGGTGCATGCTTTTTATGCCCTGATTTGAGAGACTTAATTCTTTATTTCAGAACCTTCCAATGATATTGAAATAATGCTTAAGTTATGTATTGGTATGTTTCGCTTTAAAGAATGAATATTTTAAAAAGCATAAAAAATACAAATAAGTGAAAAAGTCTCATAAGGTTAATCAAGAACTGTCGGTATTTCAGCTTCTTAGTTAGATTTGTTTCAGTTACATTCGTTCCAGTGATAAGGCTGCTTTACGCTGTTCCTCTTGATGGACTCGCGGACCACCAGGAGCACACCTACGTGCAACACGACTCGGCCAAAAAGAAGACTAGCAAGATGTGACGAGCCGACGAGCAAGTACAAAAAAGAGTTGCCTTGAAGACGGGCGGTATATTTGAACTGTAAGTGGGCAAACAAGCGGTGACCTGCCGGCTCATAGAAATATTGCTTCCTCCGCCCGGTTCCCGCGGCTGGCCAGGATGTTTACTCGAGACCTCTCCTATCAGCTCTCGGCCTAATGTCTTCGGCACACATCCCTGTTTAGATAATGCCGGCTATCGCCCAGTTATCGCCTGCTTAATAACACGTTCTAGTCAATCAAAAGCGCTTTTTATATCAATATTTGTAGGCCCTGTCGGGATTTGTTTATATTGTGGAACCTTTGTCGGTACATAGTTGTAGAATTTGTAGAAACGGTGTTGGGAGATATCTTAAATAGCTTCAGCAGATACGCTGTGGATTTTAAAGGCTAGAACGAATACAGTTTTTGGCCCTCCTAACTCAGATAGTACAAATACTTATCTTTTGAATAACCAGCCTGTTCAATTCTTGATTTTTCATTCTTTCTACTGTTTACTAATAATTTATTTATTTATTTTCCTTCATTGTTTGTTCTTCATTGCATTTTTTTTTAACGTGCAAAAATAGTAAAAGAAAAATAAGCAATGTGACTTAGCATCCATTCCATGAAAGGGGTCAATGCTCCCACATTCGTGGATCACCAAGAAATTACAAAAGGCGTTATTCCTTGGTAATTAATTACGCGATTCTTGCTTTCTTGACTTAGCTACTCAGTTATCCACTTATTTACGAATTTATAATGGTGATGGTTGATACAGATCACTTATTCGACTAACAATGTTAATTCTAAAAATATTTCGATCTATAAACTATGGACGAGATCGTACGATAGGTAAGCCCCACGAGGTTATAGCCCATATGCTCCAAGTCCACTTTCTCGGAGCCTGGTGAGATATATCCCAAGACTGCTCCTGGCCTGGCAGATCGATGACTGAAGAGGTGCAGGGGACCGAAGAAAAAACCCGAACATGAAAGATAGCGCCAGGGCGGCGCTGCAGCCACTTGTAGTCCACCACTTGTCTGCCACAGGTCCTCCTCTCCCTACGCCCAACCACTTTGCGGTTTAAATGGAAATTATATATATATATATATATATATATATATATATATATATATATGTATATATATGTGTGTGTGTGTGTGTGTGTGTGTTTAATAATATACATATACATGTATGTGTATATTAATCAATTTATTAATTATTTCTCTACTCATTCATTACTCATAAACAGTAGATAAAAGTGACTTACACTCTTTTTGATCTGATGAGAAGTGATTTCAATTCGATTAGTCGCTTTCTAAGAATGTGTTTGCCCTCTGCCCCTGCCTGAACTAGGATTTATGATAGGAGGGACAAATTTGTATGGACATAATACATAATACCATAATATATAATATCTTTTTCTGTATGGTATACTAACGAATGTGAAATTTTTTATTTTAAAGATATCTGCATATAGGGTAAACCGTAGTTATTGGCACCCTTAAGATTGCATTTCTGCGGTTTAATTTAAAAAAATACTTTTTATGAAGGGATCAAATAGTAACTTCCTATAGCTCCTCATTATCTATCCTCGTAAAGACTCAAGAGGTTTTTTTGGGTCAAAAGTTCAATAGTTTTACAATATGGCAATATTTATTGTTAAAAGTGCCAAACCTAGTTATTGGCACCCTGTGGATTTAATTGTGAAATCTTCCCTATGGTTAGTTTGTCAAAGTCTTACTTCATAGATAACTTAGAAGACCCTTCAAACATTAGACTCATGTATATCTTGTTATAAAATTAGGACTTTTTTACCTATTTCTTTAAGTTAAATTTGGGGTGCCAATAACTGTATGGTTTACCCTAGGCTGCAATTTATGTGGTTTACAACCTGTCATAATTTCTCCTAACGATCTTTATTCCTTGCTAATTAAATAAAATAATTCATTTTCGATTGTGTATATATTTTGTACTTATGCTAACTTGGTAATCTTTCATATGGTTCTAAACCCGGACATTTCTACCTCTAGTACCAATGGATTCATCGCCAAAATACATATTAAAAAAAGCATTAAAACTTACGCCTAATCTCACTAAAAGTAAGAACTGTTTTTTGGCTCCATTAAAAAGTAGATTTTTTGCAGATTCGTTAGTTTATCGTAAAGGATTAGAATTTCATATAAATATTTAACGGTTTGATTTATTTAATTGAACATAAAAAAATTAAACACATTTTTTCTTTTTAATTTGGGGATTATTTGCGGTTTAAAAAAAAAAAAGGTTATCATAAATGAGCAGGTAGAAGAAGATAAAGAAAAATAAATAATTAGTTTTATTGATGATGTCATAATTCCTTCTTCAATACGAAATACCCTTTAATGAAATAACAATCTAATAAAAGAAAATGCTATAGTAAAATGGAAAAATTATTTTTTTCATTTTAGGGATTTAAGTTCAAGATATAAAATATTAATTTTTTAAAATTATATTTTAAGTTTTGTTAATGGAACAGGAACTATATTAACTATCATCACTGGATAGATGCTAATTATCGATAATTAATCGCTTGGACACCGCTGATAGGCGGCACTCGGAGCCGAGGACGAGGCCGGCACGTGTCCCCCCTCCCGAGGAGCGGCGGGGTGGGGGGCGCTAGGGGTGGTTCCAACCCCCCAGTAGTCGTCAGCGCTCCGCAGGAGAAGGGTCTCGCTCGTCCGCAGTCTGTATCTGCGAGCTCTCTAGTGACAGTTGTATCGTGTAGTGTCGGAATGCTCCATTAATGGCACAGTCCCAGGTTCTTACCAGCAACATTGAACTTTTCGGTAAGTCCCTATTTACTATACTCCTCTCGCAGTGTTTAGTGTTTCGACATATGAGTGCATGTGATAGCAGGTGTGCGCGATCCTCGTACTTTGTGATTACATCTAGTTAGTGCTCCGCGGGTACCTGGGCATACTCTCCAAGATGGTCCTTTAATATAAACAGATAAGGTTGTGTATAACCTTCCGGACGGTTACCCTTCAACCTGATGACAGGAACCGTCAACCCTTCAGCTCCTGACAGGCGTTCATTAGTACAATCTCCTATGTGTCTGTCAAAGACTATTGTAGTAAGGGACCTTTCTAGGGTTTCCAATGGGGCTTCATCAGCCAGGGCCTACTACTTTTCTATTTTTTTTTTATATTAAAAGTTCGTCTTGAACCCTCTATTACGCGTTTAGTCTTTTTACTGTCATAACAGCTTTCTTATATTTCTCAGAGCCAGTTGAAATGTTCAGTGACCTAATTGATGAGGCATGTGGCATGTGATAATCACAATAATATTTAAAAAAAAACTAATGTATATGTAATTCATTTAGCTCCGTAGTTCATTTAAAATATGTAATAAATAAATAATAAATTGGATTGATAATTAAATTAAATTTGTTATCAGTATTTAAGCAAATATTTTGTTTGAAACATGTAAATAAGTAGCGAATGCTAGTTTACTGATTACTTAAGCCTTATTTTGGGTGTTTATATTTTTCAAGTTTATCTTAATAAAAATCAAAATGAGAAATATATATGTAAGCAGACAATATGCGAGATTAAACTTGATCGTTTAATTTTTATTGTCTCTTTGGTTTGTTGTAGTAAGCAGAGAAAATAAAATGCATTTCCTAATTAATTTGCAATAAGCCAGCTGTATGTTTTCTATTTGAGGGAATGTAAATGTCGCTTATACAGACAAGCAAGTGATTGAAAGTTGTTGAAAGAAGTTCCCGAATTTAGGGCTCAACAGGTTGCCCCGGATGATTTTGCGAACAAAAGTCACTGTCAACTTGAATCGGGGCGATATTTATGTAGGAATCCTAAAAACACAAATGGCGAAGGCTCCTGTCGACTGTAGAATTTACCTGGTCCGGTTTTGGAAAGTCACCTGTCGTAGATCAAACAGCTTTCTGAGGTCAGGCTTCCAATATTAATGGTTTCCCTGAAACGGCACCTCTATCTCTCTTTCTCACTCTGGCTCGTTCTTTAGTGTGAAATCTCGGATCGTTTGTCTTCATGCGTAATCTTCTTGCACGTAGAAGAGACGCGACGCTAGAAAACGTTTCGGATTTATTTATTTATCATTTAAAATGTCACGAATATAAATCACCTCGTGATGAATTGTGGGCACGTTGTGAGGGGATTGCTAGCAACATCTGGAGGCTTGGCTGAGAATTATGAGGAATCCCTCGGATCTCTTTAGAAAGTCCATCCGACTTTGACAGGACATTATTTTCGGACCGTCCGTCGAACCCATAAATAGCGACTCCACAATGTCCTGGAAGACTTTTCGGTCCGTCCTTTATGTGCTCTTCCTTCATCTCTCTTTACTGCCTCTCCTTCCTTATTGGGGGTTCTTATTTATTCGTGTGATTTACATTTGTTTACCGGTTGTTCCCGACCCCTTTTTCGTTTTGAAACTTTTCAAGAACTTTATTACTCCTACAAACATTTTTCAGTAGATTTTATACTTACATATTACCATACTATAATGCTGTTCAAATATATTATTATTTCACATTGTAAAATATCATATAGAAATAAAAGAAAATAATAGATGAGAAAATATACATTCGTATCTAGCTTGGGTATTACGTTTTTTGTAATATGCTGCTGAATGAATGAATTAAAATACAAGCCAATATTAGTTAAAATAGGTAAATATGTCACTTGAAAATTTAATAATTAAAGATTATATACTCTTTTCTTTTTTTAATAAACTTTCTGATATAAGGACTGGTATCAATTTTATTCATATTAATATTTTTTTTTTTAATATATTAGAACCTTGTTGGTCAGTCGGCAGTGTCAGGACAAACAGAACAATGAAATTAATGCTGGCTACTGTCACGTAGTTTCCGATATTGCCGCCAGTTGGCAGCACACTCTGGACCATCTCTAGCGTCCGCTGTGTTGTCAAAGTAGATTATTTTTTTGGTAGTTTTATTTCAATTTTAATTAGTCTTATTCAATTTCGTTTGTGTGTTTGTTTCATTTAAATATTTTTAAACTAAAATACTTCAAAAAAAGAAAAAAAAATTAAGATATTGAAGTTACTACTTAATGATTGCTTTGGTGATTATACCAATACAGTAACTGATTGAATCACAGAAAACATTTTATGATGATTCATTGTTTATAGACATTCAGTTTTACCCTTCCATATTTTATATTACTTTCTTATTTTAAGGTGACATTTTCCCATTAAAAAAAAAAAACTTTAAAATTATTTATACCTTGTAATTTTCAAAAACCAATCTTTTTGGACGAGTTATCTTTTTTCCAACTCTTTTATATTATCTTTTAAAGAAAATATTAAAGAAAATAAAATACCATTGATTTTTTTTTTTTTTTTTAGTTCGAGTTAAAAGCAAGTTTTTAATGACCTTTTTTGGGGGTGATATATATTT
The DNA here is from genome assembly GCA_911387785.2 of Aelia acuminata. Taxonomy (NCBI): domain Eukaryota; kingdom Metazoa; phylum Arthropoda; class Insecta; order Hemiptera; family Pentatomidae; genus Aelia; species Aelia acuminata. The sequence continues at coordinate 72,821,358 of OU426983.1, read as the reverse complement.
TTAATACTCTTTTTAACTAACGAATATGGAAAATATTTAAAATAAGAGACAAATAATTTTTAAACTAAAAACAAGTACTTCTAAATTCGTTTCCATTTATCCTTGATGAAAATATAGATGCTGAGAGAATGCATTGCATTGTGAAGGGTTCGTGTGCATTTGTCACACATCAATTCTCCCCGACTGGGATCGATTCACGAGAATATATTGAATAAGAATGGTGAAAGGCTGCAGCCTTGTAGTATACCATGATTTATCTGTGGCTATGACATTTATTTATACCTATAACGTCTACTTGCTTTTTGGATCATTGTTAAGGATATGCTTTAAAATACTGAACAGAGATTTAGAGGTGAGAGTATGTATTTTACAAATCAATCAGGAGAGAACAATTTAAAGAATTATTTGCTAGTTTTGTTATTGTAATGTAATTCACTTGGTCAGTTCTGTGAATTTCAACTTCAGCAACGGATTAATCCTTACTTGTATAAAATTGTATCTAAAATTAATATTACAGGATTTCTCCTTTACAGATCCATTAATGTGTGGCCATTCGACGGTCTGGAGAGTCATAAATAATTTGTATGACGTTATAAATATAAATGACTTTGAGCGAGGAGACATGGAGAATATCGTCACCCCCGCTGCGCGGTAATGCCGAGACCAAATGGCTGGGCTGAGTGGCCGGCAAACATTTGCGCCGAGTGGGCTCGTATGTTTGCGCGCAATATGAGTATGTGTATTAGTGTGTGTGTTGGTGCAATGTGTGTGTGTGTGTGTGTATACGCGCACATGTGCTGGCCAGTTAACTTGCAGCCATCAATCATCAAGTTGACCCTCTCCAGTCGGGTCCGTTTCTTCTTACTCCGCCTCCTTCGTTATTATAACTCACTAGTTGATACGGTTAGTTCATGTATCGTAAATGGTTCATATAAATATCCCTTGCAATAAATGCATGTACTTATATTATACATTTAAACATAAAAGTAGCTGGTAAATATATTCCGGTAAAAAGAATTTAATTGTTCAAATTGTGTTTGTTGTAAATTCTGTATTGCTCTGTTGTACTATCATACTCCTGACTTGTTTTTATTGTAGATTATAAATAAATATTATTATAAACAAATCAAATCAAATCGATTGAAGTATAAAATATTTCTAAAACTTCTCCCGGCTTTTAAGCCATACAGCTACCATGTCGTATTCATTAATGGGGAAAACAATTCTGTAACTTGGATATTAAAAATTATTTAATTAATTTTTTCTTCATGAGTAAAGAGTGTATGCTTATTATAAAATAAGGCATAACTCACAACTATAATGTAACTATGTGCAACAACAGGGAGAAATAAAATTTAAAAAAAGTTATAATATGGCTGTAAGTATTATAAATTAAATAGAAAAATTAAATTGTTACATTTATTAATATGTAAATAAATACATATATTAGTATTAAACTTACTTTATTAGATATCTGTGTCATAGTAAAATTCAATACAAAAATAGTAAAATATTTATTTATTTTTTTTAATTTAACTTATAAGGAGTTAAAAGTAAAATATTTTGAGCAAACTATATTTTTGTTTGAAACCATGAAAAAAATGCAATGTTAGCAATTTTATTTCTATTCAAAAACATAAATTCTACAGCTATCTTAATTTGAATAAATAAAAAAAACACATTAAAAATTGAAATAAAATAATAATTGCTTGAGATGTTTTTCTAGTTTTGAATATGTAGTCCATGTATCTGTTATTATTTTTATAAGTTTTTATTTAATTTAACTTATTTTTCGAATAAATACTAGTTCTTTGCAATTTTAAAATTTCATTTCTAGTAGTAATACTTTAAATAATTATATAGTTTTGCTGTTAAATTAAAAAAAAAAGTATCATATATTATTTATAAGGTTTCACAGAAAAACATAACCTCTGTTATATAGTGACCGTGTAATATTTATTTTACGTATTCAGGTATTGCAATTAAATTAAGAATTGTATAATTGGTAAAAAGGGGGTTAGTCTGAACATCTTATGTTTCATATTGAATTTAATTTTATGGGTTATATTAAATTTAATTTTATTTTTTCGACCCCTTTTCTTTTGTCGAAATCTTGGATTTGGATGCTGCTGTATGTATATTTGCCAAAATATTATGCGTGCTTCGTTTTGCCCTGCTTGATAAGACCTTTAAAGTCGGTGATATAAACCTTTAACCGAGAAGACTTGATTTATGTGGGTTCTATAACATATAAAAAAGTCAGGTTCCTTGAGTCCTCTAGTCCATCAGCCGTTAAAAAGCAGTTCCAGGCACCCAGTGACATTTTAATTCCTCATCCTCTTCCTTATGTATATATTTATGTGTGTATATAATATACCTTCCATCTTTCGGATCTCGGTTTCCATTTGTACTTTTTGTCCGTCCCTCTTCTCCCCTATCAGGCTGCTTTATAGGATACTAACTTAGTTTTATTATAGCCGATTATTTAGGATTCAGGTGAGTTGGGAAGGAAATAAGAAGAGTTTGGAAGAGGAGAGTGTGGTGATAAAGTTCGGGCCCTATCTCCGATTTATGATAATTGTTGGGAGGGATTGTTGTCGGTGGGAAGGTCGCATCCTGTTGGGAGTTCCTGGCTGGGTCTTATGTCCATCACGAGGGACCACTTAGGACCTGCCAGGGGTATATAGATATGGGTTTCCTTATCTTCGAGTCCTGTCTGGGTATCATTGTTTCAACTATAAATTACCCTAATCGATAACAAATAATTATTGACACATAAAATAAATAAAATTCAAGTTTAAAATTGCGATTGATTTGGCATTGTATTTGATGGTAAATCGAGATGAAAATGATTAAACACAATATGTTATGTTTTTTCGGGTAAAGCTAATGGAGGGAATTTAATTCTGTTGTGCTTATTTGACAAAACTTAATGTATCAGAATTTAATTTTCTGGTCAGGCTTTTACAATTTGTGTTTTTAATTTCATTTTCCTGTGCCAAAATTTGATATGCCCAAAGTAAAGCTAAGCCTAAAAAGTAAAGTTTCTTTTACTGAGTTAAATAAAGAATTTTTGATTTGAGTTTTGAAAAATAAAAAACCATCTGTAGAAATGAAATTTGACTTATAAACAATGGTTTGGCAAATAACCACAGAATTGAAGGGGGAACTAATCCCAACAAGATACAAAAATGATTAAGGGATAGTTTTAAAATGAATGAAAAATTAATTATATTTGACTGTTGTTTGGTCAAAAGGGTTTAAGTCGTGGAATGTGAAGCTTAAACAACGATTTACGAAGCTATTAAAAATTATTAAAAATTCTTTCTGATTGTATTTCTTTATCCCAGAATAATAAATGATACTATATTCTTTCTACAGAGACTGTAATATATTATGAATAACGAATAAGTTATAGTAAATTATGAATTTTAAGAGGAAGATACAAAAAATGTTTTTTATGACTTAAGCCCTTTTGCCCAAACATGAATGATTTGACATAAACCATCTCTTCCATGCATCGATAGAAATTCAAGTAGAAAAAAATTGCTTTCTTAGAAGAAAACAAAACAATCTATACCCCAGTTTATTTGTTTTCACCACATAGAAAGTGAGTGTTTTCTGTTCGAGGTATATTTTGACGAGTGTGGCGTAGCAGAGCAAAGAAATAATTACCATTTTCCCTCACTATTTTCTGAATCAAAACCACAGAGTGTTCTGGTGGAAAAGCCTTTTTAATTTATTTGCTTTATAGTTATAGTTTGTTGCGTTATAGCTTGTTCGATCCTAAAAATAGGCTTTTTTAAATAGCGTTTTATCATTATCCCTCTAACTATTTTTCCTTAATATCTATTTATTTAGCTAATTATATATCATTATTTTATTGGACAATGTAAAATACGGTTGCTGTTTATTTTATTTTTTTCTATAAAACCTTTTATAATTTTACCATTGAAATATTCATACATTGCAGGTTTGCATTTTAAATAGCCAATGTTTAGACATTTTTATAAATTAATAGAACTGAATTTTTTATTAAATTAAATCGAAAAAATTTCCTATTTTTTCACAGATGTTTATTCATTAATGCACCTTTTAATACATTTTTAATGTAATATACTAAGTTCGTTGAATTTACTACAAACAGAATTAGTGATATTTATAGTATATGATAGTAATTTATTTATAAATGAATATATTATTTTAGGAAACACGATACAGTGATCTTATTAAGACCAAGAAGGAATAATACAGAGCATAATTCAGGGACTATAGAGTATCGGTCATCATAGAATAAAACCTTGGCCGGAAAAAGGATTAAAAAAAAAAAGAAAAATAGATAAGAGAAACAAAAAAAAAAAATAAAAAAGTTTCCCGACAAAAAGCGGGGGTTCTGTTTGGAGAGAGGCTGTGACAATCAGTCAAGATTGTGACAGCCAAGTCAGACGGAAAATAAAATCCAGTCAAAACGGAAGGCCCCTGATTACGTTTCAGGTTTCCATTTAAGTTTTTAATTACACCCCCTCCCCCAGGACCGACGGCACTCAGGTAAAGCGACCTTTTTAGGTCATTAAATGACTAGCAACGTCAGTCCTTTTCAGTTCTCAGGCAAAGATTAATCGAAACTAGCGAGCTCGACGAGGAGAAAAAAAAAAAAAAAACTAGCAAAAAGAAAACATTCCTTTAAACGATTTGCGAACTCCGCGTTTGTCGTTCTGTCTTTTACAGGCCACAATTACGGTCACTCTTAATTTATATTTGAAATACCACATCATACCTATATTAAATGGTAGCATTCAGTGTCAGTGCTTTAATGTGATTCATAGAACTATGAGTGTTCTATGAGTTTAATCCTCCTATTTTGATCAGAAAACGTGGATTCTTTTCATTTCTCAGGGGTTTAAAACCTTTTTAATGTTTTATTTACTGAATCTAACATATAGATAAGTTGGATAATTTTCATGTTATGCATCAATAAAATAATCTTTTTCTTCAGAAATGTTTTTAGGTGGCATGATTAGTTTTTCCAAAATAATGGCCCAATCATTGTATTTATATTGTTCTATTACACGAACAGATTAAACACTTTAACACGCGTCTTTGTATAAAATTATCGTCGTTGATACTGCAAAAAGTTTTGATTTCATTTTGGAAATGTATTGGATTTTTAATCGAAACAAGTAATTTTTGAGGTGAAAGAGGACGTATTCCGCCAGTCAATAGAAAACAAGAATCATGCACATTAAAAATTGTTCGAATGTAAGAATCGGCTTCATCAATAAATCCAGTAGGACACCAACCAATAGGAAAAATCTTAACATAAGTACGACATAAAATTTATATATTAAAATAATAAATTTTCTTACTATAATCTAATAAAAACAATAAAATACGAATTATGAATGGTCGTTATAAACATAGTAAACTCAGCGCCAAACTCCATATTTCGAGGAAATTAAATTTTGTGAAATAAGGTTGTGTTTAGATCTATCGATTTTGAAGTTCAACGTAATTCACGTTGTCCTTTATATTATTCAAATATAAAGAAACTTGATAAAAAAAAAAAAAAAAAAAAAAAAAAAAACAATTAAAAATCTTTAAATTGTATTAGCACTTACTTCAGTACGGTTTTAACCGCCAAAATAATATCATTTTTTTGTTCTCCAGAAAATTACCTCTCTGCAGTATTCACACACTCCTCTCTGATATTAAATGAGAAAATGTTAACTTAGGAAATTAGTTATAAAGAGAAATGAACCGACTTACCTACTCATACAGGGCATGACTGAAATATTTTAAATTAATATACGTTTATTTTATTACCTTTTAGAGTGCATTAGAGTATGTACGGGGTTTGGAATTCAATCTATGATACTCTTCAACGGTTCAAAACTCTGATTTGACCGCGATTCGAGTTCGAAAAAAGCTAAAATAAAAAAAGGACTTAAATCTGTTGCCTGCGGAATGCCATCCGAAGCGTATCTCTGACGAAGCCCTGGGAATTGTCCGTGAAATGCTGAGAATTTTCTGCATATTCGGTATAGTCGGCTGTAAATTTTGATTTTATTTAATCTTTTTATATATACATATTTGATCTTCTGATCATTCATTTATTTTTTTTTTCGATATTTTATGAGGGAAAATTATTTTTTAGCTATTTCTATATGGGCAGTTAAATTATCATGTAATTTTTCGATATTGAAAAAAAATCTAATATTTGGGTAATATAATCGTCATTCCAACATGTATAATGAGTATAAAAGTTTGAAAATATTTTTTTAAGAATACTTTTAAAAATAAAATACAATTAACAGTTAAAGATAAATTTAAAAAAAATATATATATTAAGTGTAAAATCATTTGAATTTTGTCTAAGTCGTCCGTAATAGGAAGACGCATAAATCTTTGATTCAAATCTTTTCTCTGATTCAGACCTGTTTGATTTAAATTTTGCATTTTTTATAATCCAGAAAAAATTTCCTCAGACGACAACTTCCCACGAGATTCGAGATAAATCATGCTGAAAAGTCTTTAAATAAATCATTTTCTTCACTGGCCTTCGCAATCTACATACAGTTAAAGATCACGTCTATGAATCATTCGGGATGGAATACTGCATGCAGCCATGAACCTTTGCCCAATCATCAACATAAGTTTAAAAATATTTTTTATTTATTCATTTTTCATGATTTACAATAATTATCACCGTCTGAATAATATGATACGAGGGTTTGATACTTACGTGTCGTTATTTGATATTTGCCTCACGTTTGTTCAGCATTGCCAGCCTGTATTGATTAATAGCATACTTATCTGCAAGGACGAATTGTTTTTCTAGTCGGGTATAAGAATAAGAAAAATTGGATTATTTCAGTGCAATGTATAACATCCGACAGAACAATATTCCTAGGTGTTTATAATAATTTATTTGATCTCTAGGTGAAACAATAATAACTTAATCTGACAAATGCTATTATATTACTAATAGCTTCAAAAGGTAATTAATAGGATTCTTTATTCACATTTAGTAATCTATTTTATAATCTTCTTTTTATTAGATCAGCCATTTTATCATTTAATTTCTTCATGCAAAGATGATGCGAATAGTCATAACTTTCATCTTTTATCTTATAAAAACTGGTCACATATTTCTGTTACTCAATGTGACGGAACGCAGAATAATAAAGTAGTTTATTAAATAGAATTTTGTTTTTTTGTCAGTTCTTTTTTTTCGTTTCGCAAATTTTTCTTTAAATTTGTATGCACTAAGAGGTTAATGCGCTTTACCTCGATCAGCTGTAGGTGTACAAATATGTATTGGTTCCATCTGTGCAGAAAATTCAGATTACATAATATACTTACCTGGTAAATTTTTCCTTTGGGGTAACCTGTGTTGTAGTTATTTCCATAGCAACCTCCAATACTAAATGTAGCGGGTTCGCGTCCCGTGGTGGCCCTATGATTTATTAAAGGGTGTAAAAATTCCTTGGCTATGCCGTCCCTCGGATAGGACGTAAAATGGAGGTCCCGAGCCTGTACGATGTCAGGCTGCTGATAAAAATCCCTATCTGAATTATACCTAGAAAGGCAAAACTTAGGTCTCCCTCTGTAGCATCTTCCGATTAGTCTTAGTAGCATAAAGGGATGTTAAACAAACAAATAAGCAATTTTTCCTTCAAATCGATCCTTCGTTTTAAAAATCAGTTACAGCTCGAAATTTTATTATTTTCTTTGTTTATTTAACGTCTCGAAATAACTTGAAAATATTGTGTTCGCCGTAAAATTTGTTACTGGACTCCAGGATTGACAAATAATAAAGCTTGACAGTATTGTTTTAAAATATTCGAATTTTTTTAAATATTCTGATTGGTTTGAGTCTCATTCTATAAATTTATATAGCGTGTATGCTTTGCATGAAAATATACATTTGAAAATTATGCATCTATTCCGATTATATTTCGATTTTCGATTCCAGTTCATATCCTAATTCTTAATTAAGCCTCACATCAGGGCGTACCACCTATTAGCAGGAAGCCGAGTAGAGATTACACAGCGGAGGTACCATGAGAAGACCTTGCGGGACCCCAGGAAACAGCTGCTCTTGTGTCAGCTGATAACAGTGCACCGCCTCCTTTATAAGCCGTTATAAATAACCTGCGCTTTATGGCCTCTTCTCTTTCCTTTTTCTTTCTCTTTTCCGCTTTGTGATACCCCTTCTCCGGTATCCGAGGCCCTATCTTGTCTCTGGGACTTTAGCACTTCCAGTTCTCGATAAGTGGCAAAATTATTTCTCGTGTTAAAAGAATCGGCTTTTGGGTGAAGTTTGAGGGGGTAGGGAGAGGTTGTAGAATGACCATCTGAATTTTTTTTTATTTTAGTAGTCGAAAAGTATGTTTTTTCTCCCAAAAAATTCATTTTTACTTATGTATGTTTTATGTTATATTTATTAAAGTCATCAATAAGAATAAATATAAATTTATCATATGTGCATACCTTACATACAAGAATACAGAGATAAAAATTTTAAAGTTAACGGCCTTTGGTTCGGTAGTAGAGGAACTATCCCTTCATCGTGAATTTTTAGAGAAGATCGGTGGCGGGAAGGAAACAATACAAAAAATTGCAGAATATACAATCTTAGACATTGTAAAATAAATAAATAAATGGAGATATATAATCAATGTCTATACAGTTTGATCATTATGCTGTGTGACTTGCAACCCCATGGAGTAGGGCAGCATTACTTTATATTTTTTTTAATAAAGTATTTCTCTCTCTTATAAGTTATTTAATTTTAAATTGCTTAAAATTGAATAAAATCGATAATCTTCTAGCTTTATATTGAAATATAAAAATATTTTCTCTTTTTTTTTTCATTTATTCTGTTGTTTACTTTATTTTATTTCTTATATATATTTCACTTTAATGAATAGTTAACTTTCCTGATTCGGATAACAATTACCAGAACAAAGCCGCTTGATGCACCTACACAAGCTCATAGCGGATGTCAGAAATAATATCAGAGAAAACAAAACGGGCTTTCACCGTGCATCGCTGACAGTGAAATATCAGATAACAACGAAATAATTGATAATTTTGTAATTGGAAATGGACGAAATGAAATGATAGAAGAAGCCGTTGTCAGTGATGCCTGATGCCAGGTTCCCTGCCGCTGACATATGCGTATAAAACTCGTATGAACATATAATTACATTTATTGCGTCAGCTCTGGCTTAAATCATTTGAAAAATTATGCCTCTGAAATTAATATGGCTAATTATGGCAGCGGTCATGTATTAGTCTGGAGGAAATTTGATAAGAGGGTATTATAAACATGCATATTAATATAAAGTCGGACTATATCAGTAATTATATCTAAATTCAAAAAAAAAAAAAAAAAAAAAAGTAATAAAAAAGTACTATCATTGTCATTTGATTCTTTTTGCTGGGAATAATTTTATATTTTGGATCCAAAACAATAATTCTTATTAGTATTTCTAGCCAAAAAAAAAAAAAAAAAAAATACATATCATATATATTGTCCCGTGAAAAGAAAACATATGATTATATTTGTCACAACTAATAGTGTTACACTTTTGTTGAAACCGTTACATTACTTTATTAGTACCTAATCGCACGTTCTGTATATAACGAGAATGTACCGGGCTAATCTGGAATGTTCGATTCCGGAACAAATATAAGAAATAATGGACTTTTGTGCCTCTAGTAGTTACTTTTTGTTACGTTGTTAATAATTTGAGCTTTTGTTGTTGGTTTGAAGTTATGTGAATTATATTTTTACGTAAATAAAAACTATTTTGAACACACAGTATTGTTACAATATTAATAATAATAAATTTGTCTATATTTTAAAGTATAAAAGATATATAAAAAATTGTGATGTATAGAACCAAAAATCAAGTTATTAAAATAGAGATTAAAATTCATTTAAATTGTAACCGTGAATGAACTATTTTTACTGTGCAGAAGATTTTCCTACACAGTGAAAAATTTAGTAATTAGAAGTAAACTGTTTCTGACTTCTTGATTATATTTAACTAATAGCTACGTCTCGAAATTCTGTAATTTAAAATTAATACAATCTTGATGAACGATAAAGATCAATATTTTTTCATTTGCATGGAATTTTATTGAGTATGGATCCACTGGAAATGTATGATATTTATTTATTTTTTTCGGTTTATGTGAACATGGTTATGCGTGAATATTCAACGAAACGAACAAAATGTTTCTGTACCTCATTCATTTCTTGTACGGGAACTCTTCGGGATTGGGGACAAAAGCGGTGTGAAGAATCGATTTAATAAACGAAGAGCGGTTTCCGGCCCACGGTCGAGTTGCCATGACACGGTGATTCGAAAATTAAGCACCCTCAGGAAACGGCCGTTTTAATAATTAACAAGAAAAGAAAAAAAATCTAATCTCCTCCTCGGCAGGGCTAAAAGACGGAAAAATTATCCTTGAAGGAAATCGCTTTCCATTCGAATATCGAGCATCTCTGCTGGTAAACGATGTTTGAACGGCTTAATGCTCCCTTTCTTCAGGGAGGGAAGTAGGCTGTAAAGAATCGCATCCCCGGTTTTGGTTTACTGAGAAAATATACGTGCCTTGTTATTCCCTAGGAAACAGACACTCATCGACAATTTTATGTTCTTAAGCGTAACCAAAAGCAACCATTGAGTACAATCTACGTTACGAATACGTTACCATTTATATAACTTATTAAACAAACAAATATTTATTTTACATTAGATTCAGAGTCATATTTTTAAATATAATTAATTTTTTCTCACTATCAAACTTAGGATACATTTTTAATTATGCGGAAGGAGAATAGATTTAATTTTCACAAACGAATGTTTGTTTTTGCCTTTTATAGTGCAGCATAACGTAAGAAATTTTCTTTGTCTCTGAATTTAAATCTGTGTGGTAGGTATAATGTTTATTCCAGTAAATATTGGTCATATATTGTGAGAGAATCGCAAAAAATGGCTAAGTAAAAAAAAACTTTGAAAAAGCACAAATAGAAGTTCTAATTATTCGTTTAAAAAAAATCAGGAATGAATACATTTATTATTTTGCATAGTTTTGCTAATTTGGTTTTTAAGTTTAAATAGGTGAGGGGGTTGGAATGAACGTAGAGGGGTGGGAGTGGGATTGACTTGGAAAATAAAACAATTTTTCTTTTAACTTGGTCACTTTTTGCAGTACACACATGGAGAACTTATAACGAAAATTTTCAGTTTAAGCACTAATTCTATTTTCCTTTACATTTGTACATTTATTATACAAACATACAAGTGTATATCTGATTGATTTAAGAAGGTTAATTTAACAAAAGCTGTAAAAAAAATAATATATATATTTTTTTTTTATATTTTCCTCCTAACAGTAACCCTGCCAGAAGGGAGTTTATTTTTTATGCTGTACTTACCATACATTTCTGTATAAAATATACATGTTAGTTATGTCGCCGGTGGTACCGCAGAGAACCGCCTCCAGCGATACAGGTGCATAGATCTCTGCAGCATCAATAACAACACATATTACATGAGACGTAATTTTAGTTATATTTTTATACAAATAATATGAATTTTAAAACAATAATAAACAAACTTCAAAAACATTAAACAAACCTAATGAAACATAACAATAAGAAGCAAATGTTCAAATTGAATAGAAAATATTAGACAAAATAATAGTGTTCAGCAACTACACAATAAATACCTTTTACATTCATATTTATGCACTTACGTACATACATTCAATACTTGCATATACTGAAACATACTTGCGTTCAGCAACAAAATGGAACAAATAGATATCTTCTATATTTATATTTACATACACAACTTTTAATTTTTTTGTTTTTTTTTAAGGCCAGAATGATTGTTTATCTAAAATTATCAATCAGAAATATTTTTCATATAATATTATTTTGTTTCCGTTTGTTATTGTCATTCTCAAATTTAATAAAATAAATTGTACATAGAGGTTTGATAAAAAACGTTTTAGCATTATCATATCCTATACTAATAATGTCCAAGGCGTTATAAAATATGCCTTGCGCCATATGTATCCTGTCTTTGTACAATGCCTTTGACGCAAGCTGCAAGATTGTTCCACGGATTACATATTTCATGTTACCCCCGTTAGCTGTGGAATAGCCCAAATCGGAAACTGCATTGAGAATAGCCTGTCATGGCGATACGAAAAATATGGCAGGAATTAATCAAAAGCCGTACAGTCGTCTACATAATACTGACTCGGCTCTCTACAATAGGCCATCGGTAGGAGGAGTAAAAAAAAAGCCATAAACAGGAGCAGATGCCGGGAACAAGGGGAGAATTAAGAGGAGGCATCAGTCAACTATTGACCGGGTGCCGAAAGTGAAAAATTTATGTCCTGATGCCTATAATAAATGATCCTGGGGCAGGTAACATTGTTGGTCGTCGACAGGGCATTAATATGTCGCAGGCTGCAATTTCACAGGACCTTCCAGGACCTGCGGGCAATACCTTGCATTGTCCTCCTCAAGATCATCCTTCTTGGACGTCTCCATCTCTGCTTATTGGTTCTAGGTGTTGGACAGCTGCCGAAGCGGCCACTTGAGGCCTTTGGGCCTTCATCATAAATCATTAAGATGTCAGCACCTTCCATTTTCAAAGAGCTGTCGAGCTTTCCTTATCAGAAGGTTGGTAAAGAATCTTTATTATCCTTGCCTTGGAGTTATGAGGTAATCTCCAAGTTTGAAAGTCGGGACTGTAGAATGAGCAGTAATGCATAAATGGTTAAGCTGAATTTTACTAGCCTGTTTTTTTTTATAAAATAACATTCATTCTAGAAGAAATGAAAAATTAGTTTACCAGTTTGACAGTTCTTCTGAATGCTAACCAACTCATTCTATTATCGCTGTTCCAAAATATGTTCTTTTCCTTCGTTTGGAATATTACTATTCAGACAAGTACTTAGAAATTAGATGGCTCATTCTAAAAAATAAGCAATGAATGCTTTTCTCTCTCAAAACTCCGAAGCATTGCTAAACATCACTTATGCAAAATATGAACTTATTATAAATTATCAAATATTTGTAAAACCTAAAAATTCTTTGAAATTAAAATTAAAATTTAATACATTTTTCTGAGTCTTGTATACGATTCGGTAAAATGAGTGAGTTTTTCACACAATATTAAAATTAAATTATGAAATAAAATTTTTTCTTTAATAAGCCCCTTTCTCCATTGACCCGTTTTATATTGCAGGCTTAATGCTTCTTATGTATCCTAGTATTTCATATTAACATTTTTAAATATTCTATTGAGGTTTTTTTTTTTTTTTTTTTTTCACGAATGGCATATTATTCAATTTCGTGCCCAATCGTTATATCACTTTCTTTCCTTATTTTTTTATTAATAGCTTTGATAACAAGAAACAATTCTTAATTTTAGAAGTATTAAACAATGTTACATAATCAGAAAATGCAAGATGATATTTATTATGTTCCTCTGCGTACTTTGCTGATCGTAAACCTAGACTTCTCTTCCAGAGACGAGTGTGGTCCCAAGGTGGCACCGAAAGTCTACAGCTGTCAGGGTTTTTTGCTCCGGGAGTACTGACTACTTGAGTTTGTTTGGAAATGCCTATGCAAACAGCGCTCTTGTTGACCGGCACCTGTCTCCACTCTAGGACATATCCAGCTCCAGAATATCCCAGTCCATCTGCGAGGATACTCTCACATTGAAAATATATAGTACGGGGAAAATATTCCATCATACATATAGAACACCTTCCCCGTGCGGGAACTACGATATGAAATAAATTGAAAATTTTTTGAAAATTTTATCTCTGTTTAGCACAAAATATTCAAATCAGCAATCAGTAATAAATAGATAAATAGTTTTCGCCCATAGTTTTAAGTAATCTAAGAGACTAGGTAAACACAACTTGAAAGTAGTTACCATCCTAGACCGATGCTCCAACATCGCCTGACACCCTACAGGCACTTTACATGCATTAAACCCAAAATGACAACACGATCGACTATACTCTACGTAAAGCGTTAACATATATAGATCATTTAATTACAGCTGTCATATATTGGACGGATTATGTATGAGGAGCCATTAAAAAGGCAATGGCTAGGATATTTACATTTGCATAATGATATGTGCATCAGAGGCTCCACAAAGCAGATCCATGTATCTGGCCTGTCGACAAGAGGCTGCCTCTTGCCGTGACAATGCTACACAGCCCTAATGGAGTAGTCGTGTTCCCTCCGGCTAAGAGTTCCCGGGTCAGCGAACGCCCAAGAACAGGAGCTGTTCGTTGTCCGAAGAAAGGTGACGCTGGAGGATTCGGGTTGTAAAGGAAGTTTGTTAGAAATAACTTTGTTAGAGTACACAAAAGAATGAAACTGGTCCAAGAAGTTAAAGAACCAATGCCAGTGACGCAGAAATAGACGAAAGATGATACTGTGTTGTTTCAGACTATTCCCGAAAGCTTATTCTTACATGATAAGATTCTAAAGTTATAGCTTTAGTCCAGTAATAGCTATCGTCTATTGGTTAATTCTTGTCTAGGGATGGTAGGGTGATAAAATTCTTATGAACAGGGAAGAGGGTCGACTAACTTGTAACACTGTGTAGACTCAATTATTTTGTTTAAATAAAACTAATTGATATTTGAAAATTGAAATATTTATATATAATACTGAATAAATATAGTAAATGATTACTTATTTATTTAATTTGTAGTTTCTCATATTTTCTAGGGAGAGCATAGCCCACAGGGCCCCCACCTGCGGACACCCATGGAGTATAAAATCCTTTCTGTTTCACTTTCTGATAAATTCCTTTCTTTTCTTATTATTCACTCAGAAATTGTGAAAGGAAAAAGATAACTTGACTTCATGAGTTAACTTGTTACCTCTCGATTTTTATTAAACGTTATGGATGAGTTCTGATCTGAATTCGTTGTAATGACGTTTATAATTGTTATAAAAAACTGTAGTAGATATGTTTTAAATGGATTGGAAAAAGGACGAGATATGACGAGGTAAACAAATATATATAATATTTTTTTCCTTTTGCTGTTTAGAGTCTAGTCAGGAGACATTTAAGAATTAACGAAAATTTTTGAATAACGTCCTTACTTTGTCAGACAATATTATACACCATTAAAAATAAACGATATGTCACTTACAAAAAGTAACATTTGTTCAGATAGGAATTATATAAAACTCGGAATGAAGCGAGCAAAAGGAGGCAGAGGACTTATTGCATTGGATTTACCTGACTCAGGGATCTACAAAGGGAGATCTGCCATCTTTTAATTCATCTGCGGGGGCCGCTCCTTGGAATTACAATTCCTCCTGGGAGGGCGGTTTTTGACAGGACTCTCCTTTTGAGGGCCCTCCTGGGAGGGCAAGGGAAAAATAAAATACTAATTTGTATGTGGCAGGACAAAGGATCTTGGTTCTGACGCTGTCCTCCCCAGGTGGTTTGGACATTTCTTCAGTTCCCCTCCAACGACGCTATCGGTGGGGAAGAATTTCGCGAATTGTTCATACAACATTAGGGGATGTCCTTATTATTTGTATTCAAAGAATGTGTAAAAAAATAAAAATAATGGAATTTTTATGAGTGTTTATTGATAACTTTTAGGGAAATTAACCAAAATACATCAATACACACAGTAGCATACTTTCAATTACTGATGAGTAGGTAAGTATTTTTACTGACCATTATTTTCAAATAACGTTCCATATTAACGTCTATAAAGGTTGGAAACCATGTGATTAAAAATAAAATTGGCCGCATCTATGTTAATGATGATCCTATTATTAACGTAAAACGTAGACATGGCCACTATAAAGCGAAGTTCTGTAAAATTGTTAGATTTATCTATTCGCTAATTTTTTAGTTTTGATGTAACCAACATACGACCCTTGCGTTTGCAAGATTATTTTCCCGACAGCCTCCAATGTTCCTTAACAGATCCAAAAATGATGCTGTGATAAAACTTTTTCCAAGTGACATATTGCTGATGACATCCCGTCAAATTATAATTGTAGGATGCTATAGTAAGGTAAAATGTCCTTAATAATATCTCAAATCATGGCTGGCAATGCAGAGACCTCCAAAGGACAAAATAAATAAAGGGCAGAGGAGCTAAGAGAATCAATAATAGATGGAGGATACAGGACTTTGACTGACACCTCCTCCATTTTGAATCGCCACCTAAACAACTCCCGCCTGTCTTCCACTGTCCCGCCAAATATCCAGTCCTCTGTCCATTTCCCGCGCTGTCACCCGCCTTCTTTATACTGCCCCTTGTATATTCTTTATATATAAACATTATTTGTTCATACTTCGTGTATGAAAAATTGTGAAAGCTTTCTTCATAGAAATAATAAGAACAATAATAGTACGTGGGCCAGACCCCCCTACCGTGCACCCCCCCCACATCCCTATAAATTGCATATCGTTGTGTTCCTTGTGATAAAAGATTAAGAAAAAGCCAATGTTCCCAGAAAAAAAAGTGGCCGCACTAACCGAAAATGGCGTTCAAACATGGCGGAATGACGATTTTGATTTTAGTTAGTTTTTTGATTACTGACATTCACCATTATGCTTAATTTCGCCATAACTGGTATTTTATTAAAGCTAGATAGTTCTAGATTCAGAATAAATAAACAAACATTCTAAAATAATTAGTCTTGACAACATAAAATACATTTTAATTCAATTTTTTCAAGTCACTCGCGTAAAAGTTAAAATTCCAAGTTAATTTGTGATTAAACGGCCATCGTTAACGAAAAACACCCTGAAATAAACCATCTGGAGCAATTATTCTTCTTTAGAAATCAGTGGTCAAATTTCAAAATATATCAACTAGTTTCATAGAAAACGGACCTACAAGGCGAAAAGGTGCCGGGGACTCGGGCGCATCCCGTCCTCTGCCACATCGTTCAGTTCTCATACATCATATATTTACAGCGGGTTTATGATATTATTTTGAATGTATAATCGAGCCTATGTAACTGCAAGTTTTTAATTTACAGAAATAATTAATATAACCTTTTTTTTTTTTTTTTTTTTTTTTTTTTTTTTAAATCTTATTAATAAAGGATATAAATCTGCTAAATAATAATGAATTTGTCGCAGAATGCACATTATCTAAACCTCACTTATATTGACATAAACTGGTTATCATGAAATTAAATAATAATGTTCTCATAGTTATAGTTGGGTTACAGACACCGACTTCTGATCATTCGTGAAATTTGAAATAGATGCATTTTTGCAAAGTATTGATTATTTACAGATTTAAAAACAATCAAAATAAAAAAGATAAATAAAAAGTTCTGTTTGTTCGTTGATATGTAGAAATAATTGGTAATACAATTTAGGAAGTATATACATAACACGATTTAGTAGCTCACAACAATTAATGAATAATATGTACATATATATATATATATATATATATATATATATATATGTACATATTATTCATTAATTTAAAATTAAACCAGTACTGGAGAGGAAAACCAACTAAAACATGTAAGTATTCATGCATCTAATGATCTATAATCCACGAAGTTGTGGCCTTTTTCGGTTTCTGGCATATAACTACACATCAAAAAGTTTACTTTCTCTTTTTTTCGAAAAAAGCGTATAGTAATACAAATAAAATGAAATATTTGAAGTTGAAATCGGATTAGTTATTTAGTCAAAGTCCAACATGAAAGATCGGTAATTTTTATCATTTTGGTGAAAACTCATATTCCAACACCTATAACTCGACAATATGTACTCTAAATGAAAAATGTCACAGATAAAAGTTTTAGGACATTACATTTAGCATAAAATAAGCCCATTTATTTTAAAATTAACTTATTCCTGCGTAGAGATACAAATGAAAAAGTGAAAGTATTTGTAGCGCTTACTTCATTCTTTTAACTATATCTTCTTTCCTTCATATAACTACTCAACAAAAAGTTTTCTTTCTCTTTTTTTGGAAAAAAGGGTATACTAATACAAATAAAATGAAATATTTGAAGTTGAAATCGGATTAGTTATTTAGCCAAAGTCCAACATGAAAGATCGGTAATTTTTATCATTTTGGTGAAAACTCATATTCCAACACCTATAACTCGACAATATGTACTCTAAATGAAAAATGTCACAGATAAAAGTTTTAGGACATTAAATTTAGCATAAAATAAGCCCATTTATTTTAAAATTAACTTATTCCTGCGTAGAGATACAAATGAAAACGTGAAAGTATTCGTAGCGCTTACTTCATTCTTTTAACTATATCTTCTTTCCTTCATATAACTACTCAACAAAAAGTTTTCTTTCTCTTTTTTTGGAAAAAAGGGTATACTAATACAAATAAAATGAAATATTTGAAGTTGAAATCGGATTAGTTATTTAGCCAAATTCGGACATCAATGATCGGTAATTTTAACCATTTTGGTGAAAACTCATATTCCAACGCCTATAATTCGACAATATGTACTCTAAATGAAAAATGTTAGATATACAAGTTTTAGGACATTAAATTTAGCATAAAATAAGCCCACCTAAATAGTTAGTTCTGTGAATATTTTATCATATCCCCTCAGTTTTCACAAAAAGAAGGAATCAAGCGCTACGAATACTTTCACGTTTTCATTTGTATCTCTACGCAGGAATAAGTTAATTTTAAAATAAATGGGCTTATTTTATGCTAAATTTAATGTCCTAAAACTTTTATCTGTGACATTTTTCATTTAGAGTACATATTGTCGAGTTATAGGTGTTGGAATATGAGTTTTCACCAAAATGATAAAAATTACCGATCTTTCATGTTGGACTTTGGCTAAATAACTAATCCGATTTCAACTTCAAATATTTCATTTTATTTGTATTACTATACGCTTTTTTCGAAAAAAAGAGAAAGTAAACTTTTTGTTGAGTAGTTATATGAAGGAAAGAAGATATAGTTAAAAGAATGAAGTAAGCGCTACAAATACTTTCACTTTTTCATTTGTATCTCTACGCAGGAATAAGTTAATTTTAAAATAAATGGGCTTATTTTATGCTAAATGTAATGTCCTAAAACTTTTATCTGTGACATTTTTCATTTAGAGTACATATTGTCGAGTTATAGGTGTTGGAATATGAGTTTTCACCAAAATGATAAAAATTACCGATCTTTCATGTTGGACTTTGACTAAATAACTAATCCGATTTCAACTTCAAATATTTCATTTTATTTGTATTACTATACGCTTTTTTCGAAAAAAAGAGAAAGTAAACTTTTTGATGTGTAGTTATATGCCAGAAACCGAAAAAGGCCACAATGCATAGATGCATGAATACTTACATGTTTTAGTTGGTTTTCCTCTCCAGTACTGGTTTAATTTTAAATTAATGAATAATATGTACATATATATATATATATATATATATATATATATATATATATATATATATATATATGTACATATTATTCATTAATTGTTGTGAGCTACTAAATCGTGTTATGTATATACTTCCTAAATTGTATTACCAATTATTTCTACATATCAACGAACAAACAGAACTTTTTATTTATCTTTTTTATTTTGATTGTTTTTAAATCTGTAAATAATCAATACTTTGCAAAAATGCATCTATTTCAAATTTCACGAATGATCAGAAGTCGGTGTCTGTAACCCAACTATAACTATGAGAACATTATTATTTAATTTCATGATAACCAGTTTATGTCAATATAAGTGAGGTTTAGATAATGTGCATTCTGCGACAAATTCATTATTATTTAGCAGATTTATATCCTTTATTAATAAGATTTAAAAAAAAAAGAAAAAAAAAAAAAAAAAAAAAAAAAAAAAAAAAAAAAAAAAAAAAAAAAAAGGTTATATTAATTATTTCTGTAAATTAAAAACTTGCAGTTACATAGGCTCGATTATACATTCAAAATAATATCATAAACCCGCTGTAAATATATGATGTATGAGAACTGAACGATGTGGCAGAGGACGGGATGCGCCCGAGTCCCCGGCACCTTTTCGCCTTGTAGGTCCGTTTTCTATGAAACTAGTTGATATATTTTGAAATTTGACCACTGATTTCTAAAGAAGAATAATTGCTCCAGATGGTTTATTTCAGGGTGTTTTTCGTTAACAATGGCCGTTTAATCACAAATTAACTTGGAATTTTAACTTTTACGCGAGTGACTTGAAAAAATTGAATTAAAATGTATTTTATGTTGTCAAGACTAATTATTTTAGAATGTTTGTTTATTTATTCTGAATCTAGAACTATCTAGCTTTAATAAAATACCAGTTAAGGCGAAATTAAGCATAATGGTGAATGTCAGTAATCAAAAAACTAACTAAAATCAAAATCGTCATTCCGCCATGTTTGAACGCCATTTTCGGTTAGTGCGGCCACTTTTTTTTCTGGGAACATTGGCTTTTTCTTAATCTTTTATCACAAGGAACACAACGATATGCAATTTATAGGGATGTGGGGGGGGGTGCACGGTAAGGGGGTCTGGCCCACCGTGTATAAGGAAATATTTATAAATATATGTAAATTCGGAAGGAAGAACTGGTAAAGTTTTAGTTTATTCTTATTTTTTTCAGTGGTGTCACCAATGGTGTGTGGGGGTTCACCGATAAAGCATAAAAAAAGGTCGCGGATACATAGAATGGCAGGCGGCCCGAGGGCATTTTTTTAAAAGGAGTAAGAAATCCTTGGGTATGCCATCGCTCGGAGGGGACGTAAAATGGATGTCCCAAGCCTGTGCGATGTCAAATACTTATTAAAAATCCCTATCCTAATTATATCTGGCAGGCAAACTTTTTTACTCCCAGTATAGCATCCACCGATTAGCCATAGCAACATAAAGTTATGTCAAATAACTACCAAAATTTTTTTCTTCTGAATTTGAATTTCAATTATATGCTTGATTCAAATATGTTTTAATGACTTTAGTGTATCAAATAAATATCTTCTTATATAAAAATATTTTTCAAATTTAATTTTTTTTCCTTTTTTGTTCGCAGGTAAGTTACTTTTATGGACATATTCGAAAAATGTATGGTGTGCCGAATCTGAGTAAGTGTTTAAATTGTATATCTTATCAACGTAGTGATCATATATTACTCCAAACCTGTGGAATTCCGACTAAAATTTTATCATTTTTGAAAGCCGGAAACGATCATTAGATGGATAAAACTTGTATAGTATAACAAGGAAATTTAAACTTTAGGATCAGTTATGATTATTTAATTATTTTTTCTCGGTAGGAACTAGAGAATATATTTCAGAGGATATTTTCTCCTTTTACAAAACAAAAAAATCCCAAGAGAGCCTATCGCTTAACTGACATAACCGACAAGACATAAAGGGAGCATTTTGATACAATTCGTCAGTAGTCAGTCAGATCTGTGGATTTGGAGGCCCAGCACGTCCTGAAGAGAGACGGAACAAAAATTAATGTATCTCTCTCCCGTCTGTGTCAGGGAGGATCCTACGGCGAACAAAGACTCCTCGGATGGTTGTGTAATTGTCGTCGGGGATAACAGGGTGGGGGTAACAAAGGGGGCACATCCCCCTCCCCCCCGGGGCAGTCCTGATGTGTAATTATGAGGTGAGGAAAACATCACATGTCACTCCCAGGTGCTAACCACCCCAAATTAGATAGCGCTCCTCCATTATCCACCCATCACTCAGGGCCTCTTCTGTCTGTCAGTCCTCAGCCAGGAGCCTTGGCTGGCTCTATCTGTGCTAGTAATGCAAGAGGTCTTCGGTGTCTTCTATCCCCATAAGGAATTCGAACAAGAAACATATTTCCACTCATCGAAACTTTCCATGACATTATCTTTTAAACCTAATCCACCATTTTATACTACAAAAAGTCAAAACTATTTTCCATCAAGTGTTACATCTGTAATCCCAGCGAATAAGTGATTATGTCGAATTTCCTTCCTTTTTTGAATTTTAATGCAAACAGTTTTGGTATAAAATTATATTTTCATTGTTTAGTAGAAATGTCAAAAATATCAAAATAGTGGCTACTGATTATGGCCATAAAACCAACTGAATAGATCTTATCAGTAAACAGATAGAAGAGTTGACTAATTGTTCAACGACCGATTGCAACAGATTTAACGCAAATTACAATAACTACAGTTCAAATTACTCTTGTAATTAGAAAAAAATTAATGAGGAACTTTTTTAAACCAATTCAATCATCCACGAAAATTTCCTCTTCAGGCTTGTGAGTTGTAGTAGTCGAGTCTGTGAGTTTACAGGCATTAAGGAAACCGCCTTCATCTTCGTTCTTATTAACAAATGCCTGTATACATGTAAGTTTACATGAATGTTGTTAAGTGTATGAATGGAAATGAAATTGGTTCTTCATGGCTGGAATTGTCCCTATGATATTCTCCACCCAACCTATACACGATTCAACTAATTTATATTTATTTCTTAAGTTTCTTAAATTTTACTTATGATCCTCTTTTCAATCCCTCTCGTATTTTTTTAATTATATTCTTAGGCATCATTAAAAAATAATCGTATATTTCGATAACTTTTCCAGTTATGATAGGATCTGTAAGTTTTGGTAGACTCGTTATCCTTATTTATTATGCTATATTTTGTTTGTACATTTATACAAATGCAATATTTCCATAAAATTGTAAGTTTTATATTGTATTGTCTCAAAAAACATTGGTACTACATCAATTATATTGACAGAAAGATTTTTTTTTTGTTAGGTAAATCCTATCTCACTTATTTACAACTAAAGAATAGTCAAATTAGTTTTCGTTTATATATCGCTTGTCCAATGCTAGTCAGGTCTAACTCAAAACAAGCTATTTTTCAGGAGAACCAGTTTCTTTTTCTCCCCTTCCTTTATCTGATGGCTAAAATGTTTCAAGAATCATCACTATCAATAAGAGGTCTTTCAGAGAAATAGTAGTGGAAAATTAAATGATAATTCGTGAAATTTATTGTTTAAATGCTATTTTGAAGCCTTACTAAGATAATTGCTTGCGGTTGTAATTAAAGTTATTGTAAGAAAATAATAATATTGAAGCTATTTATTAATTGAACACGATTATAGTTAAAATAAGTGCAACTATCCTGATGGATTGGAGCATCTTTAATTTCCTTTTTTTTACTTCATCTTCTTTCTTCCCTCCCCATGAGGGAGGGATCACTGGCCAGGCTCCAGGAGACAGACAAAGGATTAGAACAAGGACAATACGGAAGGACGGAGGATGAAAGAGAAAATGAGATAATTAGCGGGAGTGGGCTATTTACATGGAAGGGCCCGCATTGCGGAGCCCCTGCAATTTAGACCGCCTCGGCTGTGGCCTCTTGGACTGGAAGCCTCTGAGGGGGTGAGCTCCCAACTCCCCGTCCTACATCTCACCCGGGAGTCGGTCATAGTTCCCGCTACACACATAGGTAGCTTAAACTGTTATTACAACATTAATTGTTTAAGTATTACTAATTACATAGGCATTTATGATAATACATATATGCATTCATGTTATACAATGTATATATCATATGTTCCTAATTGAATTTGAATTATTAAAAAGTTTTCAAATAACAGTTTTAATACAATAAAATATTTAAAATGATAGTGCTTTTAATCACTCCCAACAAACGAAACCATTTTCTCCGAAGTAAATAGCTGCGCATTAAGGGCCTATAAGTTAGCAGGAGTTGCGCATGAGGCCGTCCATCATGTGAGCATACACCTCGCGCATCAGCAATGAGGCGAATATAAATATACTTTTCTACGGTCTCTGTTAACAATGAATTAGTGTAATGGGAACGCCTAATCGGCCATTCGGATGCAGGAGTGATACATGGCTCCTTTCTCGGTCCTGTATTTTCCATCGCATTTAAACGACTCCCTGTCACTATTCTTCATCCTGAAGTCTTCTTGTTCTAAGATGTGGCATCGTCTCGGGGGATGCCGTGTGGGGTCCGTAAGAGGCATGGGGTATTCAAAATGGCATACAAGGTACTGAAGGAAAGATATGAAAATTATCGCCGTCTGATTAAGTGTGTCCAGGCAAGAAATATAATATTTCTGTTTCCAGTTATTGTAATAGAGTGGCTTCTTGTATTCGTGTGCTGCATAATATTTGTTAATAGAATATTCACTAGGAATTACATCATATGCTAAGTAAACTCTTTTTCTAGGCTAAAATAAATGTTATTAGAATTTTTTTTTAATTTAATTTTTATACCCTATTTCGCTCTGCCCCCTCCCTAAAATAAATAAGATGTAGATAGGTATATGTGTTCATACGTCTAATTGTATTTCTGATATATTTGGCACGTATTATGGAAATGTTTTCGATCCATCTTTGGGGTTGTTACTTCCAACTTCCAACTTCCATTATTCGTGTTATGATTATTTTAACCGAAGTCTTTTATTTCAAGCTCAACGTTGAATCATGCACTAGCTCAACGTTTTAAAGATAATTCATTAATATTCTCCTTATTTCAAGATTATGACTGGCTCATTTACCTAACTAGATTAATACCAAATATAAATTTATAAGAGCATAAAATATGATTACAAAAGAATACGACAAAAAGGAAATTATCAATCAATTATTAATCATATAACATCTTTAAGAAAAAGTTTTTGTTGTAATTTGTTCATAGAAACAGTCCTAAAAAGCATAATGATTAAAAATTTAAAATTATTACTTATTAGTTGTGCTGAATGAAATATAGCAGTTTTGAGTATGATCCACTTTCTAAATAACCGAATATTTTCCTCTAGCGTAATTTGTTAAGCGCAAACCTCTCTCTCTCTCTCTTTCTATCTCTCGGAATAGAGAGAGAGATATAGTCTAGTCATCAAGTCCTCTCTGCGACAGTACTTCCTCCTGCAGAAGACATTCCGTCCAACGACCGGGGAAACTCCGCCCTGGTAATGAACAAACACTTTACCCCTTTATGAAGACCCCGGCGATAAAACTTTCCGGATAATAAAACATAATTAAACATCGGGGCTTGATGCCCTTGTCCATTACGGCTGATGGCCTTCCGAGCCGTTGGCCATAGGTGGGTCCTAACTCTTGAGGGGAGTTTTTCCGTCCTGCCAAGGGGACTGCACGCCACGGTTGGCTGGAGTGGTCTGCTCTAGTGTTGAAAGTGTCGATGATACTAAGGATAAAACATTTTCGGGCTTTCATTTAAAAAATGGTTTATTGATCCTTCTAATAGTGAATATGGTTCCATTATTAGGTATCAGCTTTAGAAACATTAAAATATGGAGAAATTAATTAATTACTTGAGGATATTTTATTTTTACTAATTTGATCAAAAAACTTTTATTAACTGCATAAGCCCTTTTGCAAAAAATAAAATAAAAATATGAATGTAAACCTTTATTTCATTCATATTCAGCGTTTTGAACTCCGATACTAAACATAACTCTGATTTACTATATTTAATTAATTCAGTTTTATTCTTAAACACTATATTTTCGTTCCAATAGTTTATGAGACATATCTCATGAAAAATATATTTTCATACTATCAATTCTTCTCATCTTCTAAATTTTCTCCTCCTTCTTCTATATATTCCGGTTCAATGTTACAAAGTAATCAAAATATGATTAACTTATTAGATAACTGCCATGTGGTTATAATTACTTCGATAACATCTATCAGTTTTAAAAAATAACTGGCGTGTATTTTTACAAGAGCCCCAAAACATTAAACTATGTGTCATTCCCAGAGATATTGTTAATAACAGGTCAAATTTTAAAATATAAATGTCTATTTTTTTAATGGATCATTTCCTAAGCAATATTCGGAACTATAATATAATAATATTCAAATATAATTTATTTACTAATTCGTAAGGTAGCCTTTGTAATTAATACTATTATTTATAAAGAGGTGTTGCGCAGGGTACAGGATGTGGGCCCATTGTTGTTTGGAGTGTAGGGCCTGTTAGTATGCCGAGGCGTCATCTCCCTTCACAGAGCCAGGGCTAATCAGCGCCTGTCCTCGTCTTGATGACCATCTCTCCCCCTCGTTCCCTCTTTCTAACCCCCCCCCCTCACCCTCTCACTCTCTCTCTTTTTCTTTCTTTGTTAATCTTTTCTCTCTTCTTCCTCCTTTCTCCCCGCCCGTTCCATCTACTCTAGGGCTCTTTTCCCTCCAATTTGCAGTTTCCTCCCTTCCGAGGAACCCATTCGGGAAATTAACAAATCCTCGACTCTCTTGTGTGCCCCCTCCCAACGACCCAACTTCTAGGGCTATTCCTATTTTACTCCGACCCTTACACCTATTGCTGTCCCCCCGGCAAAACTAAATTAATTAGTGTTTTCTTATTTTAGCCGGTGTTTCTACTCCCAGGAAAAGTTTTCGCTTCCATATGCCGTTTGCTAGTTCAGAAGAACTCGTTGGCAGTAACCTTTGGATCCAATAAGGGAAATGTACG
Source organism: Aelia acuminata (assembly GCA_911387785.2). Classification (NCBI taxonomy): domain Eukaryota; kingdom Metazoa; phylum Arthropoda; class Insecta; order Hemiptera; family Pentatomidae; genus Aelia; species Aelia acuminata. Next base: position 72,794,842 of record OU426983.1, on the reverse strand, counting down.
GGAAGAATTTACTCCTGCACGAAATGAAAAAGTCTTGCCTTCTTTGTCTTTGTATTGTCGGTATCTATTTAGAACTCTCAAGAGGAAGAGGCTGGCGTAATTGGCTGTTTTTTTTCCTTATCTCATGCTCTAATTAAGGTAACAATGTACTTATCATATTAATTAATAACTAAACTATTTATCCATAAAATTTACCGAAGTGTATCTATTTCGGATGGGATTTCTACAAGAATAAAATTAAGAAATATATTTTACTTATGAATGGTGGCCTGTCATTCTCTTCCCCTTGGTTTTATCGCAGTGTGGCCCAGCTCTGCCGTCCGGTGTATGCTGTATACTTTACACAAGTTCTAGTTAATTATAAACTTGATATTTTTATCATTATACCTCTCTAAATGACCTTAGATATTCACAATATTCACACTAAATGGTTGGTTTATGTTCAAATACAGTTGGTTATTTGTTAAGGCATATATTACATGTAAACCAAACTCAAAGTCATTTTGAGCTGACTCAGATGATTAAACTCCGCTCAGTTATTAAAGATTCTATTCTTGTTTCAACGTTCTTCCTTTGCTCAGCCTGCATTAACTATCCAAGTTAATGCCACAAATTTATATTTATACATACATGCTTCAATCCATGTGTGATGTTCAAGTTTCCTATCTTTGCCGGCTTTGACCCTTATCCTTTGACGTTATCCTCAGCGCCTTCTAGTTCTAAATCAGGAATACTCCTCAGCACAGACCGCCCACCTATGCAAATCCTGAGATCTCTATCTGTCTTGATTGTGGCCTGTCATTCTCTTCCCCTTTGTTTTATCGCAGTGTGGCCCAGCTCTGCAGTCCGGTGTATGCCGTAGGCTCCGATGGGAGTGTGTGATTTTATTTATTTGTATCGGGACGTAAAAGAAAAAAAAAAAAGGAATCAATATTTTATATCCTTGTCTTGAAAGGAATGATCCTAGATGGTAACAATAATCAATTATCATTTAATATGCCATCAGGGCATTCATATCCGTTTTTAATCGTGATTTAAAAAATAAACAAACAATATCTATTGTTCTTGTTATTATTTATAATTTTAAAGGTATACTCATATTTCTGAAAATAAGGAAGTAATATACCGGCTGGGAAAAATTTACTGAATTTAATCAAGTTGTGCAGAGCAGACAAAGACAGAAAAGAGACAGCCTTTGCAGAATTAATTCCGACATGGCTAAGACTGCGCCAGTATCGACCCAACTGTCACGGTGACATTCAGTCACTCACTGGCGGTCTACTCGACATTGCTAATTATTTCACACATTTGTCTTTTATTATAACACCTCGGGTCAAAACTTTAATTTTGGAACTGTTACAAAATGTATCACGGTAGTGTAAAGAATAACTAAAAATAATTCTAGGTTATTTTTTGATATTCTGGTGTACTTCCATGGAGTTGTTATACGCCTTAATTTTAGGTTCATTTGTTTTCGATAAGTTTCCGTTTAATTCATTTTGATTCATCTAAATTACATTTTTTATTAGCAAAAATATTAGTAGTTTTTGTATTCAATAGTTTTTATTAAAATAGGTATTTTATCGGAATAGTTCTATTTATTTTTATTGTTATCAACAAAAGATTAAGTTATTTTATTTATAAATTTTGACTACTTTTATCATAGATTTATTTAGTTATCTGTAAAACATTACTTTTTTTACCTTAGTAAGTATTTAGTAATAATATTTGCGTTGATAGTAAACCAAAAAAAAAAAGTATAACAATGTTTATTGTCATATTCCTAAAATATGATGAAATGTGGTTAATGCACGGTAATTTTCTTTCGGTTCCTATAATATTAAAAATTATTTTTGGTATTTATTGGTTTCAGCTATTTTTAGAGGATTATATATTTCGAAATATAATAACAAAACTGTCAATTGTTATTAACATATATGACAATTCGATAATTTTAATTCCTAGCTTTATGTTTGTTGGATTTTTTTTCTTGATTTATGCAGCAGAATAATTTAGTCTTGTCGTTTTCCACCTGAGCTATTCGGTTTATTTAGTTCATTTAAATATTTCTATTTATTTTATTATTACTTTTGGGTGAGCGCAACAAGAAATAATCTGCCTAATACATCATGCGATTGAGTCTTACCACACTTTTTTCAACCAACTAGTTCTTGTCCTGGACAGACCCAATGATTTACAATCCAACTGAAATTAATTCCGATTGGACAATGGGTCCATTATCTATGCGGGGCGAGTTACAGTCTTTTCAATAATAATTATAAAATAAGAGACCATGTGTCATTCGCCAGTCACCTATAATTAATGTAACTAATTTATTTGTAGAAAACTGGACTCGAGGACTGGTTGTTTTCTGTGGCTTCCATATTTAAATATCCGTTCATCGGCCAGCGATTTGTCACTTTGTTAGTTGAAAGACCTCAAATCCTTTGTTTGGTGGTTCTCTTCCGCTCTTCCCAGGTAAGAAGTTTGGAAGGTAATATTGGATCCATCCTGGAAGAAGTGGAGCCTTAGGCATCTTTGACAGAACAAGGTTTTTAGAGCTGCTGGGGGATTGCACCCAGTACGGCCCCGAGATGAGTCGACAAAGACCACGTAACCCGTGTCCCGTGATCTACGTGTCCCGCGAGTTTTTCTCGTTTTCCCGCGAGATCAACAGGTGGGCCTCGGGCCGAGCTCTAATTGGGCGGAGTATTCGCGGGCCCGGGAGTCCGTCACGTTTGTGGCTACGTGATTCCTGGTGTCAGGTGTGGGGTACATCGCCAATTACCGCGCTAAAATCGCCGGCACGTACATCACCCAGTCATTTCACGTTTAAACTAAAACACGATTTTTTCATTGGCCGAGCTTTTTATTGTCGCCATCTTGAAAAAACTCACTGAGCAATTCTACGCTCTTAGAGAGATCTTATTTTTTCCACTCTTCTTTTCGGTTCGTGTTTTACACTGGTTTCGTTTCATAGTGTTCCTGACCGGTCGACCTTGTGTCAGGTGCCTTTAACGGTTGGTGACAGTCCTGGACGGAACGGTACGTGGCTTCCATCAGTTCTGAATACAATGGTTGGAGTGCACTTGGATTTGAACGTGCGGTGTGTTTGCTGTCGTGACCCCCATAGCTCATTGCTGTAAGGAAAGAATGACTGAGTCTCATCTAATAAAAAAAAAAAAAATGTCTCCCTGGATGTATTGTTACGTTTTATGGAATACAATGCTATTATGTTGTGTATAACTGAAGATATAGTACAAAGGATCTATATACAGTTATTTCTACTTATTATGTTATATATATGTTGAACATTTTCACTGAACTAATTGTTTGGAGTCAGGTAAATAACCATTTTCGTATTTCGGCCTCTTAGAAGATACATAAATTTTATTCCTTTTGGAATCAACCAGCGAAGTAACTAGAACTTTCGGATGTAAAGATATATATGGTAAGAATTCTCTGGTTTAATTAAAATATTCCTTATTATAGTAATCTAAATGAGCATTTGGCGATACATTAGAATTTTTTTCTTTGGCAGCGGTCTAAAACGAAAATTTGCTTCTTGCGTGATAATTTCACTACACCGTACATTTGACATCATGACTTATGTTCAGAACAGTCTTAGAATGGTAGGGAAGCAGTGTTAGTGTTCATAGTGGATGGCGCCTACTATACAAAGCTGTTGAACTTATTGAATTCGCGTCTTCTTTTTTTCAGAGCAAATCGCAATGCGTTTTGGATCATGTAATGTGAGAAATTCCACCGTTATTGCCCCGATGAACCGAAACACGTGACCCGACGGAGATCGATAGGAGTGCCATAAAGCAAGAACAATATTAACAAAATGCCGGGGGACTGACTGATAGAGTAGAAGAGAGCGGGCATTAGGCACTATATCACCCTGATGGACGCCCGCTCCAACATCAGCGACAAACATATTTCCCTCCCCGCCCAGATTTATTCCCGCCAGATCCCGTTGTGTAAAAATGGCAGCCAATCCGTCATAATTTATCAATTAGCGAGAGCTGAGTGATGAGCTGCCCCCACCTCACTCATACACAGTCCTACTCGAGTTTACACACGGCTCGTCTGTTGGTACCCATTCATTCATCATTATCCAAAAATGGGGATATTCCCTTCTGTTTTACTCTTATTATTAGCTATAATTTATCAATGCACCCATCACTATAACTAGCATTTTTTCTTTAAACTGCTTATTAGTATCATCATCTTGTTATCAACTTTAAATTATGATAACTGAACAGAAATAATGATACTAATAATATAATTGCTTAATGTAGCTAACCTTTGCAAATAATTCAGACTAGTTGTTAGGTACTAAAAAATTTTCAAATAAAGACTATGAGTTCATTGGAATAGCTAAAAATGAACTCAGCATCACTCCTTTCTTCTAATTAAGCATTGAAAATTTTACCAGTTACCTATACTTAAAATACTTCAAGAACCTCTTATTTCTAATTTATTATTTCTAAAAGGTGCTTTTTTGTCGTTACGCCAACTTTTTAAAGGAAAAATAGTAAGATCCCCAGAAAACTCGGAAGAAGAACTATGAAGAAAGTAAAACTTTATTTGCACACAATTTGACAGCTAACAAATTTCTGTAGATTTTATACATGCGATAATGAAACATCGCCGCATTCCATAAAAAATGGAAAAAAATATTATTTACGATGTTACAGTCTTTTAAATCCTGTTCATGTTTTAGTTTGCCAAGCGGAAAAAAATTGCTTGTTCTTTATACCATTTTGAACTTAGACAATCCTTAATTGGGGCTATATGGTCAATGATAAACATGGCATTCGGACGGGCCAAAGAGTGTTATAATGCCCGGTTTCTTTAAATAATTGAATTATACTGCTAAACCGTCCATTTCGATAAATATAAGTTATTATTTTTAAGCTATTATTCTTCAGTCTAGCAAACTCCTTCAAAATTTGTCGTTATATTATTAAAACTCTTTTATTTCTTCGTATATACCTATTTAGGTATATCATAAGAATGTTTTCGCTTTAAATTAAACTGTTTAATTTCAAACCTCCATTTGTATCCTTTTAAGGGAGGCTTCAGGCCCCAAGGTCGCGCAAACAGTAAGTACAACAGAGGACTGAACACAGCGCCCAGAACAATGAGGTACCCCTGGGCATATATCAGATAGGGCCCACCTTGCAGTGTCAATATAAAAAGACTATATAGGATTCCTCTCGCGGAGCCTCATTAGAAGTCTCAAGCGCATTAATTCCCCAGAAAGGGTTGTGGTGGAGGGGGTATGGGGAGGGGGAATTTATGGTCTGGCTATCTGTGCTGCTCATTAGGCCTGCCTCCATAAATATCCGACTCCTGGCACAGGTGTTTCACTTTTCGGCAGCTTTTTCTTACATCCCTCCTTCTAAACCATTCCTAGGGTGTCTCATGTGATCTGGTCCCGTATAACATCTGTCTGTCTCATGTGGCATAATCTTTTAAAGTGGACAATGATGTTCTTATTCGCACATTGTGTACAAAGTTCTAATATAACAATAATAATATTATTAACCAAAATAATGTCGCCGAACTTTAAGATACCTGCATACTTTTTTTTATTTACACGCTAAAAAGCTCAGAAACGATTGTTAACTAGGCCGAGATACCCCTAGACAACATTTGATCTTTTTCGGTCGTGCTAATTCGTCCTTGTGCCTCGCTGCCAGCTCCTCACGATCACTGACCAAGATGGCGATTCGTCCGGACAGGAGCAACCATTCGTCAGGTGGTCTCCTGAAACAGCTGCCTACAATCGTTCCGCATTATGTCTTGGCCGCTAAGTGTTTTGCGGTGATTGTGCTATTTCTGCCATGGGAATAGCGGTTCTATGGTTTAAGTATGATATATAGTTGATTCATATGTTCGGTCCTGCAGAACTGAAAGCGATTAAATTATGAATTGTGAATAAAAACCATTCCACCAATGAAGACAATAAATCACCTAAATAATAATTTTGATTTCCACCCCCTCCAGAATAATTGAATGTTTTTGAGCGTCATGCCTATTTTCTAGAAATAAATTAAAATAATTATAGGATCCTAGAAAATTAATACACTTATGTTACTAGGGATTACTCGTTTTTGTTTAGAATGTTTCTCTGCTTTCTTTCATTTCTTATTATATTTGTTTTTATTTTAAATTAAAAACCTAGCATACATTTATGCTACTTTTCTTTCAATTCAACTTTTCCATGCCTGACATTTCTAATTAGGGTTAGGTGAAAAACTAGACAATAGGTGATAGTCAACCTTATATTGAAAGAAAAAAATTAATCAATAGATTGTTTTTTTGTTCTGTTGAACATTGTGAGATTCCAGTTCTAAAAAACCTCATTTAGCGTATTTTGTATTAAAAATGATACTAAAATCAAGATTGTTTTTAATTTATTTTTGTTAATTTGATATTACGATGTCTGTTTTTCTATTTATTTAATGCCACTTCATGATAGGTACTAAGGCTAGCTGGACGATGCTACATTGGGAGTCCGTAATTTTCCAACCTAAGAATAATTAGTATAGGAATGTTTATCGACTTTAGTACATGGAATCACAAAGGCATATATGGATCATTGTTTTTTTTTAAAATTTACTTACTAAATTAACTTGGTTTGTTACTACTAAATTTTAACATTTATTTCGTTAATAAAAAAGTAAATCTTTTGTCTGCCACTAATATATTCAATATTATGTAAGGTGTTCAAGTTTACATAATTTTCTTTCGCCGAGGGCAGTTAATAATTAATAATGTATCTTGCATGTGTGTAGTTTATGTCTTTATCTAATAATTTCTTTCGTTCTATTTAAGTCAATAAACGTTTCTCTTGAGGGTACAAGATACCGGACGGATCTGTAGCAGAAGCGAGTCGCATTCTTCAATGACGTCCTTAGAAGAAGTGGCCTAGTCACGACCCCACAATAGGATGATAAATCAATGCAATTAGAGTTGCACTGGAGACGGGAGCCGATTGGCCGACCCCTTCCCCCTCTACTGCTCAAGATGGTGCCTTCCTGGCCAACCATTAAACGTCTTGTATGCAAATCCGGTAGTGCACCCTTCCCCACCCCGCCCCACTCCTTCCACCGTGTCCTCTCTTTCCATTCCTACTCCCTCCAGCCTTCGAGGTGATTGGTCTTTCCCAATATCTTTTTTGTTTATTTTTTCAGGGAGCCCAATGCTTTCGTTAAGATTCTGACTGATCAATTCTACTATCACAATGTTATAGGTAACGGCTAGGACATCGGCGCATAACTTGACTTCTTTTTTAAGATTCATGTTCAGAATACAGCCGTGATTGGTTAAGTTCAATACTCCCCCTTATTGCCTACTGATAACAATACGACAGTGCTGTGAAGGGTCATGAGACAATCAGGTATATATAATTTTGATTGGTTTGGATTTCACAGAATACCCTGGCGTTGGTCTATGTGTATATCTTGAACAGGTCAATCTATTTTTTTAATTTTCGTTTTTTATTTTTATGAATTTGGCCGCTTATGCCTGTACAATAAATCGGATGATAAATTATTTTCCAATGGAATCTTGTACCAAAAGGGTCCTGTTGTTGACATTTGGTTCGACTTGAAGCTTGGTATTACTTAGAAAAACAGGATTTTTTCCCGTTATTAAACCTTTAAAAATGTTATATTTACCGAAAAAAGAATTTTATAAATAAATTTAAACATGTATAACAACATGTTTTTTTTTTAATAAAACCCAAATTTTAGCAAAGATATCAGTCGTTGAAGTTTAATGATGGGAGAAATATCAACGAACCATTTCCTTTGAATCATCACCGCTTGGGACATTAACTCTACCTGCGATGGCCACCCAGCCATTGTAATTAATGGTCACAAATTTGACTCAATACACCGAGCCAGGGGCGCCTCTACCTGACGGATGACTGCCGATATGTTGGCGATGTATCGACACCGCTAGGAAGACAGATTATCGATATTTGTCCCTATCGAAGTGATGGACTATCGCACTCCCCGACCTCCAGCCGGCTGATAAACAAGCTCCCATCACTCACTCCCGCAACCCTTCAACTGATTCCAATTTGACGATAAGGACCGGGGCTATTGTTTTTGAGGGAGTCATTGTCACCACCACGAGAGGGCCAAGATAAAGAACTCGTGGAACCTTTGTGAGACCTGCGGAGAGCGCCTTGAATTCTTCGCCTTAATTAAAACTGAGGACGGCATCGGAGAGCTTCAGGAAGTTGGAGGATCCTCGAGGCCTGATAGTATTATTGCCCGGAGTGCCTGTAGCCCCAAAGTCCTTCCTACTGATATGAAGGGTTCGAAAGCTTTGAAGCATTTAAGATGGTGCCTATGCTTGTAATACAAAGTCGTATTGTAAAGCGTCATGTCAATTCTTTGTATAGTTCCAGAATAACTGTACCGAAATTTCATTAGAATTTCTCAGTAGCACTTCATTCAATATAGTCTGTGAATTAGTATACTTATCTTTAGTTTAAATAATGTCCAATATTATTAAAAAATCTGATTTGTCCATTCCGACTGCTTTTCCTGCTAGAAAGTATATATAAAATAAATCTATCCTATATTAATTTGCTAATATTACCGCGATTTGTATTTTAAATCATCTTTAAAAAAGCCATCAGTAAAGTACTAAAAGATTTTTGTAGTATGATTAAAAAATTAACGTTGTTTATAATACGGCAAGAGAACAAGAAAAAAAAACAAAAAACAAAAACGGTTAAGCATAACGCTAATCTACAAACAATGACTTCGTTCTTTACGTGTTAATTGTTTTTAACTATTATTAAAATTCTATTCCTCGGAGTTGTTGAATTACTGGAATTTTTTTTTATACCACGCATGAAGTAGTTAGTATCATGTTCATTGAAGAGGAAAAAATAAAATCTAGTCAGATTAACATTCAATTACCATATTACGATTCAGGTTAAAGTCGGTAAAGACTAGGAACCTAGTAGCGTAATCAATAAAGTGACTGATACCTCTGTTACCCCTGCTGTAAATCTTTCCGAAAAATTTCATTTTTATTCCCAACGCGACTTGGACCATTTCCAACCGATGGCGGGTGATTCACTACGTATTAAAATGTTTTATGGACTTATGGAAATTAAGGAATGCGTTAACTATTCATGAAAGGTAATTCTGAATTTGCTGAGGAAACTTCTGGCCACCATTTCAGTTATTTATGATCCCTGGGCTCTCAATCATCCGACCGCCATCGGAACAAATCATTCCTATACTTATATTTCACACCCACTTAGAAAAGAAAATTAGCATAGACCTTCGGCAATTTAAATTTAGACTCCTTAAATTTTTCTTTTTTATGTATGAATAATTGAAAATTTGAAGGTATCCGACGTTACTCGCTTCAATCATTTTGGTATTGATTCAATGAGGACACAAATACTGGTACAATCGAAAACGATTTTAATTTTCTTGGTTTAAAAACGCCACCAGGCTCAAAATAAATGCATAAAGATACTTCTACGAAATCTAAATTGTATGTAGAAAAAAAAGGATATATTAAAGAAAAAAAATTCTCATTTGAATATTATTTGCCTAACATATAAAATTTAGTGACATCTGTTTAAGTATTAAAGTTTTTCCCTACTACTAGATAATTTAGTTGCAAGCATCGTTGGCTTTTATATTTTTTATGGAAGTCAATATTTTTGAGAACCTGGAAAAGTTTGATCTAATAGAATAGGAAGTAAAATATATGGAGCAAATGAACTTTACATATGGAGCATATGACCTTTACATCTATATTTTTCATAATTTTTTTTTAAAACTATTCTAGACTACTTTAAACTATTCTAGATAACTGTTTGTGATCTTTGTTTATTCTCCTTGGAATAATTAACCACTGTATGTTTATGTTAGTACATTCAAGTTTCGTGAATGAGGAAATAGCAGATATAACTAACAAATTAAGTAACTTCGAGTAATTAATATTTTTATTATGAATTCACTTTAAGCGAAATTGTACTAACAATTAGAAAACTTTGTTTACTCCTTCCTCTAAATTTAGATGAGGAAATAAGCTCATTTTGATTTTGTTTGTTTAAAAAAGAAATAGACAAAAAATTAAGTTCAATTAATTTTTTTCTGAGCTGTCTTTTCAGAATGATTGCTAAGCTCCCTTGGCTGTAAGTCGTTATAACTGGGTTTCCTCTACGGCGCAGACGAAGGTATCCCCCCGAAGACCTCGCCCGGTAATAACTCCATCAGCCGACAGACAGCTTGACTCTTGATGGACACTTTGACTGGCAGCCTTCCCCCGGACGGACGGGCAATCAAACATCGGGGGTCAGACCTTCGGAAATTATAATTCAGGCGTACCACAGCCAGCCAGCTTGCGACCCAGCTTGTCTCTTCTATTCACAACTCTCTGCACGATCATGACCCTCTGGTTAGGCAACTCCTCCGCCTCGTCTAGCTCTTCATAAAATATTTCCGGATGGTTCGTGTCAACTGATCATCTTTTAGTCTTGAAAGTAGATCGTTATATTGGGAACCTAGGATGATTTACCGGTACAACGCTGTGAATAATACTTCATTTAGCCAACTATAGGTTGGGTAATGACTATTGACCGACAGATGAATCATTTGTGATTTGCCTGTCATTTACTTGATAGGAGTTATCCATATGACCTTAGTATTTTATTTATTCATTTTTCTATTCTCTACCCCAAAGGGTCATTGGCATTAATTCCTTTTCATATTATGTTGTAGTATTTCACTGCTTTCAAGCACTATTTTGGCATGCGCTATTTTGCACTCAAATACTATAAGAGTTGTGGCTTCATTATCCTTAATTATCTTTTTTATAGTTTTTGAGAGTTTTAACTTTTTTCGTGCATCATTATATTGGAAACAATCTAGTAGTAAGTGTCTTACATTTGGAGTTTTATTGTTGCACTTTGATGGATGCTTCGAGACCTCTGAGTAGATATCTATTTATGTTTAAATTTACATGATGATTTCTTCCCTTCTCTGTTTCCTACAGTATGTGAACCATTTAATGAACTCGTGTTCCACTTCTGCTATTTTTTACGTTTTTTTCACATATTTCTAATTATTACTTCTCATTATTTGTAGATTCTTTCTCAATCGGTGTACATTTATTACTTTTGATCTGCTTTTCTATTTCCTATAATCCCGCAAAGGGATGGAGTCCAGGCTAACATTGTGTTTTTTGACCTATTTTTCAGTACTCTACTTCCCTTGTTACTGAATTAGTTGAGGCCATGTTGTTTGTTGCCAGCCGATAATACGCTTCTAAAATCTGACGCAACGACTCATTTTGTATTTTTGCTATCCAATGAAGAAGAATATTAGAGAAAAAAACTGTACAATCAAATAAAATTATTTTTCTCTTGATCTAAAGTTTTAAAGATCCATTGTATCATTTCAGTGTGGTATCTATCTTTTACTCGTTCTGGCAGCTTACTATTAACGAGGCTGTCTTCTACAGCGTTCGCAAGCTCATTTTTTCTGTTGTTGGAGTAGCCATATCGTCATTACGGAGCCGTCTCATCTTAAGAACCATAAACTAAATTCTCGAGGATCGCGACTGCCACATGTTCGATTATCATTGAGTAAAAAAAAATCGATGTTTGAAGATGACGCAGCAGACATCTGCCCTAACAGCTGATTGCTATAAACTACACATGGGCCTTGTTTCCATCCATCTTCACGGTTTAGTCTGCCAGCCGTTCTTCCTCAGGAATCATCCTCCAAAATAACCCTTTCAGATTTGAACTAATGCTGAATGACAAACTCACGACAGGCTAAATAAAAAGAGTGCTTGTACCTATGCGAAGTGTGATAAGATCTTAGAATTATATATACCATGTTTAAATTCATGGATATTTGGGTTCGTAATAGCAATTTGTCTTGCTTTTTAGAAACATCCGGTGAAAACCATACCTAATGATTGCCTGTAAACCTCTACCTTGAGCCTGAAAATATTGAGGATGAAGATCGGATTATCCGTAAGGATGACCCCAGCAGGGACTGAATACACAATTAATACGAAGCCGGGTGCATCAGATATTCAAAGCTCCGCCTGACTGATCGCCGAGATGACACGCGACAAATGGACCAATTTTTCCCCTTCTTGTTCTCCTTTATCCATTCCCCCTCCCTATTTTCCTCCCACCTGACACCGATCAGGGAATATTGTCAATATCCTTCGGAATTTGTTCTTGTCGATGAACGGGAGCGGCTTTGATTGTCTCCCGTGTAGGAGAAGTCTCTACACGGAGTAGATTTGTCATTGAGCATTTGTTTGGGACATTTGTTCGCCTGTCTCTGGAGGACGGGTGTTTCAATACGCCTTTCCCTATGCATGTACTTACATCAGTCAGTTTGTTGCTGATGGTTTTACCTTTTTTCTTTTTCTTTGCATACCTAATTATATTGATGCTTTATATAAATGTTGACATAATATTTCAATATTATATAAGAACGCTCATAATTGTATTTTACTTTTTCTTTCTTACTTTTCAGGGCTCGACTCGTTTATGTTTAAACGGTTTTCTTTTGTGTCCAAAATCAGGTTTTCATTATTAAGCGTTGAAATTACGACAAAAATATGAACATAGTGGCTAATTTTTACGTCCATTAAACCGACTTAATAGATCTTTTCAGTAGTAAGATATTAGAGTTGACTAATTGTCCACTGACCGATTACAACAGATTTTATGCAAATTATAATAACTAAATTTCAAATGAGCGTATTACTTATACACATGTTGACATCACTATCATATCATATTACGTTCCCATCATCTTCAAGCAAAGTGGCCTTCTTCAGGGAGGGGGGAGGGGGTCCTGACGGTGGATTGATGAGAAACAGGGTATCGGCGGTAACCCGGTGCTAAGTGTAGCCTCCTTAATTATAGCCCCCCCCCCCAATCTATCTCACTTCATCCCCCCCCCCCGAATTAAGACAAACTGCTACCTCTCTCTCTTTACTAAACAGTCTGCTGTTTGCTCTTCGTCTCTCTTGTTTGTTAGCATCTTTACGCAGCATAAAGGATGTTTGAAATTCTGCGTAGGAATTAACCTAAAATGAGGAATGGTCAAAAACCCGATTCGGTATAAATAAATTATTAGTATTTATTTAATATCTTAATTGGCGATTATGGTATAAGTATGATAACAAAACTAAATTGTTATCATGTCCAATTTTATTAGATTGTTAATTCAATATTTGAAGGTTTATTCGCTAAAAGTTTTGACTAAGGTTCACACTTTAGTAGACTCTTAAACTGGTAATAGGTCAAAATTATTTCAGAATAGTCTGCAATCAGTACAAAAAAAAACAACATATGCTTGAGATATAGAGGTCAGACCACATGGAAGGATTTTTAACTACTATTTGAATGATTTGTATTTATAATAGAAGGGAGAGGGGCAGCTGTTTTAAGATGTCTTAATATATTGAAAATCAAATGAAGAAATAATATATGTAAAAATAGAAGTCTTGACTTTTCTTGAGGATTGTATACTCAAGAAATATTCGTATCTATCCTTTTCATCCATACGTATATTTTAATAGGTATCTATCCTTTTCATCTATCGTTCTTCCTAATCATATTTATTTCCTTAGATCAAATTCTCCTTTCTGATTGCCAATGATGTTTTACTCTTCTCTCCGAAACCTTGAGGCATACCGTAAGGATTGCTGTATCGATTAGAGGCAGACAGTTTATCAGCGAGTGGACCAAGTTAGGCCGATAAAAGTAAGGATGGGACATAAATCCCGACCGAAGCTGAAAGAAAAAATGTCGCTCCTCCCCTCCCCCCACCGAAAAAGGAGGTTGATTTACCGATACCTGGCTCCAGAGCTGACTGGACACAACTGGACAATAATTTTATCCGAGTCACAGATAGCTGGAAGAGATTTATCATTTCTACTGTCACTGGAGGAGCGGTCGTGTCTGCCAACACTGCCCATCGCCTCAATTCCCTCAGTCTTATCAATATCGTAATGTAATAGATGTAATTTATAAATGAAATCAATTGTCCGGTAATTATACCCAAAATGTTCAAAATAATATCAACCCAAGTACTTAATCTAAAAGTATATTTGATTAGATAATTAAAATTTTTATATTTAACACATATTAAAGACAAAATGGCATAATGCTGATTTCAAACCATGTAAAACCTTAATAAATCGGCAACCTGTTTTGATAAGATTTTTTACTGGATGTAAGTATTTGATGTAAATAAAGTTTTTAATTTTCCATAAAATGAAATTCTTAATTTTTATATAAACGACTATAAATATTTTTTTTTTTTTACACGAAAGATTTTTTTTTTTTTTTAGATATTTGTTCTTCATCATCTTCAAGGATTTCTTAGAGTGTTTTTGTCCGTGTTTGGTTTTTTTTCTTATATCTTCTGTATTTGGGGCATTATTTTAGTGTCTTAATAATTATATTTTATTGAAACACGTTTTTCGTAGTTAAATTATCAAATTCATCCTCATTTTGAGATTTTTACTGGATGTATTTTCTGTAAATAAAGTTGTAAATTTTAATTTTAAAAATTCCTTTTTTAATGTAAACGACAGTGAATATTTTATTTATAATTGTTGCGCCTCTACCCCAAAAGGCCACTAGCTTTTAATTGTTTTTCTTTTATATTAATAAGAAAATCATTATTAAGAAGAGTTAAATACAAAAAAAAAAAAAAAAACTCATTAAAGGAATAATGTTCAGTCACGACTTCGTCAAAGCAAATCAGCATTGTCTCGTTTCTTTGACAAATAATTCTCAGTTTCATTGACGGCTATACGTGTACAGTATATTTATTCAACCCGAGTACTTAAGAGTTAATATGACTTATCATGGCGTGAAGTCCATTGAGAAAGAAAATCTGGGGGGGGGGGGGGGTCCGAAGCCGTTAGAGCGCTCCCCCTGATGGATTGGTGCCATCAATTCCTTCCACCTCGCATCCATCATCTGAGATAAACATTGGGCAACTAATTAATAAAGATAAGAGGGAACATTTTTTAGCCCGCTCACTACCTGCCCATCAGTCCAGATCTCTTCGACAGCGACTGACACCTGACGACCCGGCTGACGGGACCCTGCAAAAAGTGACGCACTATTAACGGCAGATCCCACGTCAGCCCTCACTCTTCCCTACAATATCCTCTTTTTTCGACATCCAGACGTTTTCTTGTTGTATCTTGAGGTTTTATTTATTATTTTTATTCTTATTAGGGATTGTGAAATGGACATTTTGTCTTTTGTCATTGTATGTAATTATTGTTATCGGTATTTTTACTTCTAAATTGTAATGTAGGGGATCATCAACGGAAATGTAATTATTCTTATTTCTCTTTGTCACGTATCTTCACAACCTAGATTTCACAATCAAAAGCCTATTCGGCCTATTTGTGTCGTTCTTATCAAAACTTATAAGAACTCCATTGTAAACCAATGATGATCGTCCTGAAATATACTGAAAAGAAAATATTACTCTGAATGGAAAGTACGCTTAACACAGTATGGCGTAATGACCTAGATGTTGATCGCCCGTGAAAAATTCTAATATAATCTTGAAAGAACTCAAGTTACGAGAAAAATGAGAGATGAAGTTTCGATGTATGATGTCTTTGATAATGTTTGGCTTATGAGAAGACTCAATGTCCCTCCGCGTCAACTCCTAAATGTGTAAATATTATTCTTGCTTTACCTCACATCAGCTAAATGCGAATATTCCCATTACAGCCTGTCATAACTTCAGGAGCAGGTTACACAAACTTTAAGAAAAAGTACAAGGAATACTTTAAATGAATCATTTATTTGGGTATCTTCATTTTTTAAACATTTCGAAAGGATCCAAATAGGTCTAATATGTACATTGCTGTGTTTCTAAGGCAATAATCGTGATGCAAAAACATCTATTTAATATCATTTGTGTAATGAAAAAAACAAAACAATTTTTCTAATTTGTTTCATAATGACTATCGCGACGTTTAGAATCTTATTGTCCAACATCAAGCCACCCTAAAATTGATGTATGGTACATTATGTAATAAATTCTGTCTTTTCATATATATTACATTTTTTTATCGCTCAATGCGCCTGAATCCAATGAGAACAATCCCATGACTGTACAGTCAATAGTTCAACAGTTATTAGGACTGATCTTGGCTTAAGCATCCAATTTTGCCGTTGAACGACTATACAACTAACAAAATGATTATGCAAATTCATTTGAAATATGAATAGGAGGAGATCGAAGTTTAAATGTTTTTATTTAAAAATTTGCAAATAAAGTAATTTAACAAATAAAATGACTTAAGGGGGCAGATGTATGTACATTTGTATTGTATCTTTAGATATGCTTATATAGTACCTATACAATATAAACTATATAATGTACATATATATATATATATATATATATATATATATATATATATATATATATATACATAATTATTCGATGAGTCGCTCTCATAAAAAAAAAAATTGATAATAACCTCTTCCCGAAATGACCGATTCAAACATTCAGAAATATTTTAGGACGGTTTGATTTTTTTTTTTTTAATTGAAAGTCTGTTTGGCGGTTGATTTCTTTTTTTTTTGCCATTTCTAAATGGCTGATAAAGATTAAGGGATATATATATATATAAATTCTTTTGTATTTTGTTTTTGTAATTTTTTGGGCTAAGAATGATTTACCAATATTTTTTTAATAATCTTCAGCTTTGTATTAGACCATGGTTACTATTAATATATGCAGTGTACAGAGGAACGCTTAGGTTTCTATACACGTTGAAACATTTTCATTTTCCTGCAGTTTGTTAATTATGTTTCTGATAGCATATCCAGATGCAGATCCTTTATAATTTGCGAAAACCCTGTAATACATACTGTATAAGCTCGCCCAATCCACTTTTTGATTAATCACCAACTATAATAAGTTGATCAATTTCAATTGAGAGAGGATTCCTGTAACTGTTGAATATATACGCTAAAAGGGATCAGTTTTACGTTTGTTTCAGATAGCTACCAGCTAGGGGTTTCTATTAGCAGTCTAATGAAGTCTGTGATCATACAGCTACGTTCCGGGCTCTCTAACAAACATTACCGCGGCCAATTTGTCGTCACAATATTCAGCTCATTATCCCGCTTTTCATTGGCTGATCTCTATTAAATCCTATGTAGCTGCGTCCTTTGTCATCCGCAGTTCTCTGTTCGTGATCGAACAATCAGTTCAGCGCCTCGGGGCTTTCGTTTTGTGGGCTGCACTCCGGTGCATAGCCAAGTGCCTTTTTGAGAAGTGTTGATCTCTTTGGTAGAATGGAGTTTCAGTCTCTAGTAGAATCATGTTGTAACTTAATGCTTACATATAATTCCAATCCAACTGAATTCTAACCAGAAATCTATGGCGAATTTCGTTTAATGAGTTTGTTCTCAGTAGCTAATGTTTTTTATCGCGTCAGCTGAGTAGAAATATCTATGAACGTTTAATATGAGCGAAATCAAATGTTTGTTATGGCAGAATAAGGATTTCTTTTATCAGTAAGCTATAGCAAAGTGCTATAACTTTGACATATTTTATTATCACTAACTAATTCAATATTAACCGACTGTATTATATTGTCATGTAACTTAAACTTGTTCCAATATTCTTGTTTTTGTAAAAAATCTCTGAACAAAACCGGCACATCCTAAACGAGATGTGAACGAAGAAAATTCCTTTATAATTATAAATTATCTGTATTTTTCTCATTTATGTTCACTTTTTTTTTAACTCAGCACTTTTTTTAATCTCTTTTTAAACATTTACAAATTCAAATGATGCACTTTTTTTTTCTTTTTTTTTTAATTGATCCAAAATAACTATTACTTCTGTATATTAGCACAATTTGTTTGTTTTTAATGTAATTTAATGATGTCCTTCTGTTGCAGGGGAAGGAGAAGGAGACGCCCCAGCAGGTCTTCAAGAGGAAGAAGGCTCCGCATCAGGAGAAGACGAAGTAGGTAGCACAGGCTCGAGTGCTCCCTCCCCGCCGCCGTTGGAACCAGCAGCTCTGTCCATCAGGTCAGCTTCATCATCAACTTTGGATTTATTTGTTAATTCTATTATTGTTTATTCGTCATGCTAATTCCAAAACATTATTATCTTTATCGTGTAAGGATTGCTCATATCAATCATTTTTCGATTTCAGTATTTTCCTTTAATAATTACGCAATTGTTCTTCCTTCCTGAAGCATCGTTTATAACAATAATCTCTACGAGTTTCGAAATAATTATAAAATCTATTAACCCATCAAACATACAATTAGCCTAGGCTTGCTCATTTGGCCGCATTAAGACCTCCCCATCACCCGGTCCACATATTGCAGTCTTCAATTACTATTATCCGATGACGATCATCCTCTGACCAACGACCCATCTAGAGCCGAGACAATAAAGCTCCTCAGCTGCTTTCTTTTTGTTCGCGAAGGGGCTCTCTGAATATTTTTTTGCCAGTACGCCAGACGGGACCGTGGTCCCTATAACAGCCCCCCCCCGTAGAATAGCGGCCTCCAAGATAACGATTGACAAACGCTTCCACTTACTACTACCACTTATATTTTAGGATCTTCTCTAAATAAAACAGATTATTGTTGAATACATCGGTCTTCTTTTAGGCGTGCGTTTTAGGAAATAAGAATTTATTTTATTCATCCACGAAGTAGTTTCGTCAATTTAAACAAGAGTTAAAGTAAAGTTAAACAAGTGATAATACCCCGCCAATTGTTTTTTAAAAAAAACTTCAGCTTATCATGTATTTATATACGTACCTATAAAATAAAACATTCTTAATTATCGTTTATATTATATCAGGGCCCAAATCAATGTTTAAGGCCCAATAAATCTTTACAGGGGGTCACCTGTGTTGTTGTGGTTAGCATGGCAACCTACAATACGAAAGATCGCGGGTTCAATTCCAGCGGTGGCCCTAGGATTTTTTAATGGGAGTAAAAAATCCTTAGCTATGCCGTCCCTCGGATAGGACGTAAAATGGAGGTCCCGAGCCTGTATGTTGTCAGGTACTCGTCAAGGATCCCTACCCTAATTATACCTGGATAGGCATAATTTAGGACTCCCACTGTAGCATCGCCCGATTAGCCTAAGTAGCATAAAAATGGACGTTAAACAAACAAACAAACTAAATCTTTAAAGCAGTTGCTAATTAATTAATTTATTAGCAAGTATTTAATAATAAACTTAACAAACGAAATGCTTATATTTATTTATTTTTTGTTGCAGGGAAGGACTAAGCCCAGGTCAGGAATCGCGAGGTTCCTCTGTCGCGCGATCCCCATCCCGAGACAGTGTCTGCAGCGAGCGAGCTATGCCTGCCGCAAGCCCCCTTTTGCCTGCTTTCCCGCAGCCCATCCACAGGATAATGGCTTCGCCTCACGGCTCCGTGTCGCCTCTAGTATCTTCATCGTCTCCGCCAGTCCTCATGCCTGCTGTATCCCCAGCGGAATCCCCAGAGACCGTCCTCGACTTTTCGACAAAGCGGTCCACTTGCGAGTCACCTGTCCTTAACCTCAGCAAATCAGTCTCGCCGAGTCCAGAGGTACCACTAAACAGCCCCCTCGACCTCTCCGTCACCAGCAGAAAAAGGAGTATGGATGACTCATCTCAAGCATCCCTTTCGCCAACTCCACAGGTAAAGAAACCAGCAAGGCCGTCTGATTACAAACCAGTGGTCTCTCCTTGGACCTCTCCTGTGGTCTCACATTTCCCTTACTTTGCCGCAGCCGTCGCAGCCGCTAACAGTCTATCCCCTAAAGGAAACACTCAACCTGAAATCTGGAACGGCAAACTCAAATTGCCTGAAAAGGGGTTTCCCAATCCAACCCCAAGTGATGCAACTAAGGCCCTTGAAAAAATGAGTGAGTTAAGCAAACTGGGAGGAGACGAATTTAGGGCTGGAGGAGCTAATAGGCACAGTGCATGGCAGTCTCACTGGCTCAACAAAGGAGCCGATCAGGCCAAAGATGTACTCAAGTGTGTCTGGTGCAAGCAAAGTTTCCCGAGTCTTGCAGCTATGACGACCCACATGAAGGAGGCTAAACATTGTGGAGTTAACATCCCTTCCCCAATAATTCCTCCACCACCACCTCCTGCACCACAGCATACACCAGTTTCATCTCCATCCAGCGTTTCTTCGGGAAATGGAAAGTCCGGTCAAAACCAGGACCTTAATTTGCTTATAAAGGAAACCATGCCTTTGCCGAGAAAGCTGGTTAGAGGACAAGATGTATGGCTTGGAAAGGGTGCCGAGCAAACTAGGCAGATTTTGAAATGTATGTGGTGCGGTCAGAGTTTTCGATCACTAGCAGAAATGACGAGCCATATGCAACAAACTCAACATTATACCAATATAATCTCACAGGAACAAATAATTTCGTGGAAATCAGCTGATGAATCCAAATCTTCAAGTGGTAGCGGAAATATGTCGTCACCAACAGTGGGTGGAGGAATGGCAGGAGCTCCAGGAAGTGGAGGTAGCACAGCTAGTAGCCATGTGAGTGCTGTTCTCACATGTAAGGTGTGTGATCAGGCCTTCAGCTCGTTGAAAGAACTCAGCAACCACATGGTGAAAAACTCTCACTATAAGGAGCACATCATGCGGTCCATAACAGAAACAGGAGGGCGTCGGCGACAAACGAGAGAAAAGAGGAAGAAGTCTTTGCCAGTTAGAAAGTTGCTCGAATTAGAACGAGCCCAAAACGAATTGAAGAATGGTGAAGGCATAATGCTCATGGGTAAACATGGTAGGGAACTTCATTCAGCAGGTCGGATCACCTGCGAAAAATGTAAAGAAAAGATAGATATGGCTGTGTTCGTTGATCACATAAGACTCTGCGTTGGAGGTGATCACAAAAACCTTTTGAAGAACGCGCTTTTGTCATCAAATGTGATACCAGATCCCCATTCGGTCCACGTTGCTCAAGCCCTACGCGAGAGCAGCAAAATGAAATCTGAAGAAAAAAGGAGGCAACGATCCCCCATTCCAACAGATCTTTCAATAACCCCTGGGAGTCCGAAAGAAGGGAAGCAAGAAGGAAAGGGGTCTTCCCCATCTGTTTTGAACGCTATCGAAAAGCTGATTGAGAAAAGCTTCGATTCCAGGGCACGACACGGTGGAGCCGGATTTGTTGGTCCTGGGGTTCCTGGGCAAGCTCCAATGGGATCAAGCATTCTTAAAAGATTAGGGATAGATGAAAGCGTTGATTACACGAAACCCTTAGTTGATCCTCAAACAATGAATCTCTTGCGCAACTACCACCATCAGCAGCATGCTTATAGGCGGGAAAGGAGTGGAAGTGAATCCAGTTCGATCTCGGAACGAGGGAGATCAGATGTTGTCACCCCAGACAGAAATTACGAGAAAGACAGGTACACTCCCAGAACTACTCCTGAAAAAAGGATACAAACTCCTCCATCAACAAAAACCTCACACGAAGATTCGACTGATGGAGAGGTAAGAGTGAAAAGAGAGACACCAGATGAGGAAGTACGAGTAAAAAGGGAGCCTGAAGAAGTTCGTGTAAAAAGAGAGGTCGAAGATTATCCCATGGACGCGACATCTAGAGAAGTAGCTATTAAGCAAGAGATGGAAAATGGCAACGAAGATGATGAAGACAGGCGAAGCTATCAGAGTGATGAACCCTTAGCGAAAAGGATTTGTCAAGAGGATGAGAGAGCGGCACCGGAGGACGATGATCAAAGGAGCCAGAGAACGAGTGCTAGTCCAATTGGGAGTCCGAACCGAGGCGAGCATCCCAGTCCTGGCCGAGCCAGCAGTAGTCCGGCGAGCAGTGATCGATCTGGCACCCCGAGGAGCACTGGTGAGAAGAAGGGATCCGGAAGCTTGGGTGCCCTATCATCCATGTTCGACAACCTCTCCGGAGGCGGTGGTGGAGAAGGCGGTAGCGCTGGCGGTAAGGGAGCCAGCCATCCCCTAGCCGCGCTGCAGAAGCTCTGCGACAAGACTGAAACCCACACTCCGAGGACTTCGGCTTCTACACTACCGGCCCCGGGCACTTCGTCGGCTCCGACTGCTCCTGGAGCCATCTTGGCTTTCAGCTGGGCCTGTAACGATGCCGTCGTCACTGCTGATTCCATCATGAAGTGCGCCTTCTGCGACACGCCGTTCATATCGAAGGGCGCCTACCGACACCACCTCAGCAAGATGCACTTTGTGAAGGATGGCGTGATACCGGACCCGGTAAAGTCGCCGAGCCCAGCTCCCAAACCGGCCACCAACAACGGGCCTTCAACGTCTGCCGCCGTCCCCCCGGCCAAGAGCCCCCAGCAGAGCTTCGAGGAAAGCCCACACTCCAAGTTCCTCAAGTATACTGAACTGGCCAAGCAGCTCTCGAGTAAATATGTATAGTCCGTGAGGCTGTTGTAATATATATCCTGTGTACATTACCCTTCAGTTGCCATTCCTGTATAAAGTGAAGTTTGCTGCATATCTATTTGAGCGTGATAGTAAATAGTTGTAGTGTAAAAGTATAGCGATCTCTAACTTCATGTATACCTTTACCAGTACGCCTTAAAGTGATGAGGACATTTACTGGCGTCCTTTGTAAAACACTTATGTATACTCTATGACACGTGATATATTCAGATTATAATAGATTCGTTTTATTATATTTATTTTATGTTAGTTTGTAATTTTTTTAGGCGGTTCAAAAGGAAATCGTTGAATTCATTTAGTGTTGCAATTGTTGTTCATAATGTATAGTTAACTGAGAGCCTCTACATGGACCTAGGGATTGACGAGTCGTGTTTGTATATTGTATAAATATTGTAGAATATTTCTAATGAACCTTGTTTGTATAATTGTTTCCTTTGTAATGGTTCGAATGAATTCTTCGATTTCAAATTGCCCGTTATGGGTCTATGGCCTATTATTGACTACTGTCTTTAAGGTATACGTTCTCACCTGTTTAATAGCTATGTAGGCATTGTCTGTTTGGTATTATTCCACGTGATATGATATAAATATATAATTATTCTTTTTATTAATGGTAATTAAAAATCCCAATATAGTTGATATATTGTAAATTAAATTATATAAGTCATTCAGAATTTCTTCTAATTATATAAATAAAAATATATATTGTATGTATTTACCTTAATAATATCTTTACCTTCTGAGACGATTATGATTATTCAAAATTAAATACAAAAAAAAGGGAAAAAGGTAAAAAAAACTATGAATGTTTGTAAATTGCATTGATAGTCATTATTTTTAAATAAAAGGTAAAAATCATGTTAACTATTGTACAATACGTATACGTCAGATTTAATCAAGTCATATTTTGCAAAGAAGCTCATTCATGGTTTAGAAAATAAGAATTTAAATATAATTTAGTTTGTTAATATGGGGCGTGCGTCACGAGCGAGCGAGGCGTTCGTAATTGCAATAATATATATATATGTGTTCACAGATAGTATTCTTAACTTACTGCCCGTTAGTTGAAGAAAGGGAATAGAAGCTGTTTTAATACTTATTTCACGACCGGTTTTGTTTTTTGAATAATATGAAAATCTCAATAAAAATCGAAATGATGGGGTAAAAACTGATTTTTTTTTTTAATTTTTATATTTTATTTGGCAATTATGAATAAATATTGTAAATAATTTTTGTTTAGTATCGATTTTGTTCTTATCTTGTTCGAATACACTATTCGATTGCAATTTTTTTTTTATAATTTCCGCTTTGTATAAATTTCCTTATACTACACTCATAATCTAAATTAAAAATGTAAATATGGACAGAAGTCATCTGTCAGATCTCTTGTTGGCACGGTGGACAATAGACGAGCTCCTGGCAACACTGTTAGGTCCGTTTGGAATTAATTGCGGGAGATTCTTTGATGTATAAATACTTCTAAATGTGGCGGAGTAGTCATTACTACGCTCGCTACATAAATCTGCTCAGTTTCTATTCCCGTTCGGCATCACTCAAGGAGGACGGCACGCCCTTCTAATAGCACTAGAGAAAACCGAGATCTTCACTATATATATATAGTTGTAATCGGCCAAGCCTCTCTCTCTATGGTATCTCTCTCTTTTTAAAAGATTCTCTCTCTCTTTTTTATTAATTATATTTCTATTAAGCAAAATACGATTAAGAATTAAAAAAAAAAGTTAAGATAAAAAACAGAAAAACAATATGTTCAAATGTATACCGAAAATTTGATTATATAATAAAATATATTATTTATTTTGTAAATTATATAGATGTAATTGAATAATAATAAAGAATAAAAAATTGAATGACGAAACGGTTATCTAGTGGTATTAGAAATTAAGGATGTTAGATATGTTTATACACTGTCCCATAAAAGTTGTATTTATAAGACTTAATGATTCTATGTGACCAAATGAAAAGTATACGATTTTTTGAATTTACAAAAAATAAAAATATTAAAATAAAACGTTTTTGCAATCTCAATGATACATATTTGATATGTTTCTGTTGTAATATTATTATTATTATTATTTTTACATTCTTTTTGAGAACCATCCGATTGTATGTTGTATGTAAATTTAATGTACGCATGCCTCTTACTTAAGCCAAATTTGATAAAATTTAAACTAAATCTGCTGATAAGGTTTTTTTTTTTTTTTTTTTTTTTAGATTTTATTTCCATTGTCTTTTAAAAGAGGCGCTATTTAAATTTATATTATAAAAGTAATACTGAAAGATGTTGTATTATAAGATAATGCCGAGAGGTGATTAAATGTATAACTTTGTTATCTGTACAAAATAAAAATATTGACATTTTGACTTTTTTTAAAAAAAAGGGATGTGTCTAGTTCAGTCATAAGGCTGCAAAATGCTGTTGTTGTTTCTTTTATTCTAATGATATTATTGATAGAGTATTATTGATTTCAATAAAACCCAGTCTTACCGCTAATAATGAACTTTTTTTATTTTTACCCAATTTCCTCATAAAAATATTTATCCTGCTGAAGAAAGTCAAGAATGCTAAAAGAACAGATCAGAAGAAGAAAGAACAGATAATTACATATTACTAACCAAAATAATAAACTAATTACAGACACAAATTTAAAATGGGAAAAATCTCATAATTTAACTTAGGTTTATGTTACTTCAGTAATTAACCATCAAAAGTGTGCAAATTAATACCCAATAGTCACAAGAATTTGTCATTATAGCGATTATGATAATTTACAGATTATTATTTAATTCATCAACGATTTAGTAATCAGTTTTATTGATAATTTCATGCTAATAATTAAAGTTCAATAATAATTCTTTAGTACTTCAATTAAAAGAATGAAAATTATGCATTCTTTTTGGACTTGCAAAAATCAATATTAATATTTATTTATACACATATAATATTTTAACGATCAAAAAAAAAAAAAAAAAAAAAAAAAAAAAAAAAAAAAAAAAAAAAAAAAAAAAAAGGTAATTGTAATTTTGAAGTACAATTAATGGAGTTGGGGGAAAAAAATACCTACTCTAAATGAATCAATTTTCTGCTTTTTTCATTTACATTTCCTCATTCCCTTAAGTTAAGGGCTCAACACAAGTTAGTATCATACGTAAGCCCTATCTGTATTCTACTTTTGACCTGCTATCCCCGAATACCCCAGCACTAATATCAGTAGCGTCGCTGACAACTCTGAAATTATTTTCTTGCATAAAAACTAAACCATCACAACTCTTTATTCTTCTTGTAAAAACATCTGATCTCAAAATTAGATTCCAAAATTTTAAAAAACAAAAATAAATGCAAGCAAATCAAGTCACGTCAATTTTTCCATACAGATATCTTCATTTTCTTTCCCACCTAACGCAATAAGCTACAAACAGCCTGCACATTCCAAACAAACATTTACCTCTCTGAATGTACTTAAGAAAAAAAAAAAAAACCTACTAGGAAGATAAAATTGATATCTTCTGGACTACATATCGTCAGCTTGAGAAATAAGCAAACAATCTACATTACGAAGACTTGTTTCGGACACATCTAGCTTAACTTTGAATTTCTGCCAAATAGCACTATTCGAAGGCAAAGTTCTTTGAAAAAATGTAAACGCACCTTACCATACACATACCATGGTCTAGCTAAACGCAAATCGGATTCTAATGTACCAACTGTAAAATAATAAACGTTAATACTATTCATTGCTCAAGATTATTTCACTATGATATGTTTTTTCTTCCATACTCTGTTTCTTTTTTATTCCTGACGTTTACCAGGTTGGCTTAGGTAAAGTTATAAAATAAGTCATGGATATATCATAGACAAAACGAAATTCAGAAAATTTATTCTGGAACAATAAATATATATATGGTGACTTTATGGTAAGCATTGAAAAACCTACCCTAATTCCACATGGAATACATTATAATATTTATATAAGCTAGAGAATATAGCTTGGAGTGCGGTATATGATATAATCACAGAAAATAAATATAAATTATTTTTATATTATGTTTAACATCAGTTCTACTAGTTTTGAAACAACCACTTTTTCTACATTCATCTACTACATTTAACCGATCTTAAGCAATTATAATATTAGTTGCATAGCCTGGATATTCATAACAGAGTGAAGCATTTGATTATGAGGAATATTTTAAAGTGATAACTTATAAATTATAAGAAACAATTATAATCTTCAATACATCACTGCTACAATACACAATTAAATACGTTCCAACATGGAATACGATAAACTTGGTTATTGAAATGACAAACCACCACAAACATTTCACAAATTGCTTGAGCAATCATAGCTAATTAGAAGTAAACCTGTCTCGCGCAGTTAAGAAATGTAGTTTTTGTTCATCTAAATAATGATAACGTGATTCTGAATTGATTTACAGAAAGTAATAAAAAAATATACAGAACTAATTTTATCAATAAAAATTTAACAATTAACCTTGATATATAATACTAAATACACTAATGTTTTAAAACTAATAATTGTGAAAATGCTAATGAATAAAACATAGTATTAGAAGATGGAAAAAATAAAGATGCACAATAGCTTATTATAGCAATATTATAATTACAACGTTAAAAAAATATAAATGGTAAATTAACATTATGCAATAATTCATTACTTTTTAAAAGGAAACATTATAATTAAGGAGGAGTTATTACTATTGGAGTACTTATTGTATTCCAGTCTTTTGAAATTCTAATTTTTTGTTACAATTATAAATTATTCAATCCTTTAAAATATGACAAATCATTTTAACTTAGAACGTATAAGATGAATACAAAATGGTAATTATCAAATTTTTACTATTTAATTTTTTAACTTCAAATATATCATTCTATTTGAAATAGTGCATCCTTTTGTAGTAAAGAGAAACCATTACTTTGTGATCTGTATTTGGCGATTTATAAAAAAAAACCCCGTAAATTTCGCGTAATTATTTGTAGGTGACTAAGCGTTAAATACGTTTATATTTTAATCATTTTATATCCAAAGGAGTGGTTTTAATTTTAAATTAAAGAATTTCTTTTTACAAAGAATTTGATATTCAACAACTGTTATACGTAGCATTTTTTTTTTATTTGCAGTAGCCCTCTTCATATTGCAGGCTTTCGAACGTGAGCTTAATTCATTTTTCCGCTAAAATGGCAAATATTGCGGATAATTGACAATAGGTCATTGCCAAACGACTTAACCGATTTTAACTTTGAGTAACTCAGTCGACGCGAAATTTTATGCCCTTCAATTTTATAGAGAACACAATTTTCTCTGCGACAAATCTTTTTGTGGTTATGAGCAAGAAATAAAAAAAAAAGTTGGAAAATTACGAATTTGTTAGCCTATAAAATTTGTTCTCAACCGATCTGAGGTGGCAGACGTTTAGATTTGTTGTCTATGAAATGAGTACTTTCAGTCTACAAGATCAAAAACTTTCTTGAAATCAGAAACTTTTTTGGCCATCATGTAGATGTAGTATGACAGAAATATTAAAACATAACAGTCTACTAAAATATATATACAAATTTAAGTGCTTTCCTGAAAAATGCTGAAATTGTTGTTAGTCATTATGTCAGCCTTAACTCTAAGATTCTCACAAAAAAAATTGTCAGCCGCAGTCGGATGTAACCCATTCCTGGATGGCAACCAGCTACTGCTTGTAAAACAATTTAGTTATATTTTCCCGTAAATTTGCACATAGGCTGATTTTATGCTCTATATGAGCATCCTTCTTCTTAAAGAACTGCTATAATTATATATTATGTTCATAAAAATTTGGTTTCCTTCGCCTTTTCCGTCTGAAATTGTTACAATCGGAACGATCACGATTTGCCCCCCTAGGACCATGGCTTGCCCTCACTTCAAAACTGAGCATATTTATAATACACCAATAAGAAATAAAAATAAAATTCAATATAACATACTGTTTCAATTACGAATTAAATTGAAAACTGAATAGAAAAAATAATGTAATTACGCACATGCTATAAACGAATGTCTTGGTCTTGATTTAGTCTACGGGACGCCGTTGGTTTCTCTCGAGGTTGAAAGAAACAGCATTCTTAAAAGACGGCAGCTGGGTGTGAAATTTTCTGAACCGATTTTTGATATGTTATTATTGATCAGTTCTCGGTGGAGTTATTTCATTTCTAATAAACCATGGAGCATCTTTCATCTTAGCATCTTGTTTTGGAATGTTTGCAGTTTTTCTGTTTTGGACAGGATTTTAGTCCTGAAGTAATGAGTAGCGCTAAAATTCAGTTTCTATAAATATTAAGGAGTGGGAGAGTATGATGTCTCCTAATCTTCTTTCGTATCAAGTACTCACAAAGATATGGCCCATTAACAAAAAAAAAAAAAAAAAAAACCTTTTAGAAATTACATGTATGCTTGGTTATACATTCAAAGTAGTTGACTGACAATTCGCAAATACGTACATCATAACTTCAGGTCCCAACAAACAGCTGAATTTTCGGATGTACACATTCGGATTGGGATCTTTCGCAGGCCTGGATGATAACTTACCGATAGGAGGACAGCCTGAAGAAGTCCTTGGACAAATGCAAGGGATTGCAATT
Source organism: Aelia acuminata (assembly GCA_911387785.2). Taxonomy (NCBI): domain Eukaryota; kingdom Metazoa; phylum Arthropoda; class Insecta; order Hemiptera; family Pentatomidae; genus Aelia; species Aelia acuminata. The sequence goes on along the minus strand of OU426983.1, from coordinate 72,765,681 downwards.
TAAAGAGTAGACATTATTGACCTTGTGGAGGCCCCGGGAGCGGACAGATGGTCCCAAACCGAAACCGGTCGGAGGGAAGTTGATGTGTGTTGGTGTCGGGGGGGCGACACTGTCAGTCCATTAGCCCCGAGAGCTTTTTTTCCCCTCCTCGTCTTCTTCTTGAATATCTTCCGTCGGCTCAGGCATTTCTTCCTCTTGTTTATTGCGCTTGTAATGGCTCTTGAGGGGGCGCCGCCCGTGAGAACACTTTTCCGTTTTAATGACGGATTTGGGGGGAAATTTCGAAGAATGTTTCTCTTTTTTCCACTATTATAAAAATTTTATTTCACGAGAAGTTAGTTTTAAGATTATTTTGAAAAAAATATATAAGAAAAAAATCGAATCAATCGTTCATGAAACTCGACAAATCCAAAACAGCCCAAACAAAATTTTGGTCTCTTCCTTCCGTGCCGAAAAAAATAATTCAAGAAATTTATATTCTTAGTTCTCATTTATAATACAGTACATAATATGTTCATTATTACAAATTATGATACATACAGTGACGTGAAACTAAAACAGTTACTAATTTCTGTAGCAGTTACTAGTTTCTAATATACTTTTCGGTAACCGTTAAATTTAAGTATTAGTACTTAATTACTTGTTCTAGGTGTGATGGGAATGATCTAGATGATCTGGATTGGACTTGTCCGGTTATTCAAAGGATCGGTTCAGTTAACTATTCAAAATTAAATGGGTCTAAAGAAACAAATGAATTACCGTACTGTTACGAATTCTTTATTACGCTCAGCTAAATAAAGTTTTTACAGGTTTATCCAATTTTCAACTAAATTTGAATCTGTTGTCATTCCTAGGTCAAATAGAAGTAAGGAGGTTTAATTTAAACTAGGCACATATCAATTTTATTAAGATATGTATTGTGAGGAGGGGGTTAATTATTAACATTTTTAAGTTATCGAATTCATTTGAATCACCGGCTGTTCATAGATCAAATGGAAGTAAAAGAATATTAATTTATTATAAATGTTATTAAGGGTAGGAAATGTGTGGCTGCAGGGTTTAAATACTTTTCGTTCTTAGGTCAAACAATAATTATTATAATCATAAAAAAAATACATCGATAGTAATATTTGATGCCCAACATCTGCCGTGCATTTTTTTTCTATAATTTTTAAATCTATATTAAAAGATAATTTTTGAGAAATATAATTATGCTGTAATAAACCATATGTACACACGCTTCAAAGATCAATTTTTCATCAAATAAAAACACTCTTACACTATTATCCTTTTTAGAGGTGAGAGATAGTCAACTGTTAATCTTTATAATACGTTAAATGATGATCAGGATTTTCAGTTTGAAAAAAATTATATTTTCGAAAGCCAACGTTTCGATCCAACTTGTGGATCTTCATCAGGGCTAAAAGAAAACAAATATATCTATTTAGAGGATGACAATAAATGAAAATTTTACAGAACTGATATGGTATAAAATATGATATAAAATATGGTAAGCATTATACATGAATATTTAAATAAGTAGCTGGTTAGAAAGATAAGATACAATCTGATATTTACCTTCTGAATCAAGATAGATACAAAGACTGAAGATAAAATAAGGTAAGAGGAAGTGGTAGGGGATAGTTAGCCGACTACAAAGGTTTATGACGGGGAAACCCAACGCATAGATACTTATATATTTGTTTTCTTTTAGCCTTGATGAAGATCCAGAAGTTGGATCGAAACGTTGGCTTACCATAATAAATATCATTGTAACTGAAAATCCTGACCATTATTTAACCTATCAAAATTATAATACTAATGAAAACAGCTCCTTGATAATTTGAATATGTAAATTTCCCAATAAAGACTTATACAAACTTAAACAACCGACAATCACACTATTGATTCACACAATAAGAAATTGCATAGACAGAAAATTTTACCAATAAATTACAAGTAAAATTGTGTCATGTGGGAAAATAACTAGTTCCCAAGTGTTAAAAAATATCGCTATCCAGGACTGATGGCAAAGGTAATTTTCCTTTTCAAACAGAATTAAAAAAGTTTTTTTATAGTACCCTTCTTAGATCTTGCCATATGTTGATTTTATATACATTAAAATGTTTTCGAAAGGCCTTTTTAAATAGTTACATTTTTAGAATGAACCTGGCATTGATTCCCTATTTGACCGGCACGGGTCTGGTTAACCGTTTACTTATTAATGGGTTGATAAGAATCAGGCACGGTTCAGGAAAAAAATTTCGGGGGGGGGGGATTGGTCGGTATGAAAAAAAAAACAGCGTAAAAATAGCACACTTTATTTGCTTATGCATATACATTAAGTTCATATACAAATTTCTGTTTAAAAATTCTAGTCAAAATTAAACTAAACTTCCCTAGAAAACTCGTAAAAGTTAGATGCGTAATTAATCTTTTTAATCCATCCCACTAATTTTTTTTTCGTCGAGATTTCGGGGGGGGGGGGGGGGGATTGATCCCCAATGTCCCCCCCCCCCCCCCAGGGACCGCCACTCATAAGAATAATTATCATCACCAGTCAATAAATATACCATTGCTTTTGTTATCTGCGAGGCAAATTTTATGTTTTTTCATCCCATTAGCCATTCCTGGGATACGTTTATCTTTTTATGAATAAAAAAAAAAAAATCATTGTATGCAGTTGTTCTCCTTGGGAGACCATCGGAATAGTTTTCAGTAAGATTGAGTATTGTATTTTCCCTTTTTAAAAAGATAAAAGATGATAGTATCCCAAACCGTTTCCATTTCTGAATTTCTGCCGTTCTCAACATCTAAATTTCGAAGACGGGTCCGTGATTCATAAGCAAGTCAGTTTTAATGAGGGCGGATGGGCTGTCCACCTGCCACCAGTTGGCACACCGGATCAGATTTAATCTGAACAGAAAGATGCTCCGATGAAAAGTGTGCCAGGATATCAAAATAACAATTCGCAGTAAATCATAGAGACCATGGCCGCGGTATTGGAGCTGTGCGGGGCAACTGTCACAAATTATTTCCTCGAGGAATCTTCTCTTGTTAAATGTGGTCGATTTGAGGTCGAAAAATAGACTTACAAGGCAAACAAATATCTGCTATTTTCATATGCAGCTGTATTTCTTTGACAAACTTACTTTTCTTAATATTCCCAATTCGTGCTTAATCCAATAATATGAAGTCATGTGTTGCATGTCACAGACAGGCTCTATTAAAGAAAAAAAATCTGGTGCCTGCTCGCAACACACAACTTTCACTTACTAACTTACTTAGATTAGAAATTAATGCGTTTTGTTAATTGCCACTTCTTAAAGAACGGCTTTAATTATGAACAATAGTCTGTCATTAAAGGCGTACTCCGCATGCTTGGGCTCAACGAGTTTTATGAGTTGACTGAATATTTTTCTTTTTTTTCCTCTATATATTTTCTTTATTTTTATCATATTTCATATTTAGCCATTTCTTATTTTTAGGCGTAATGAGAGGCAGTTAATTTCTCCATATAAACAAAAACAAAAACAAAAACTTTATAGGTAACAAAAAAAACAAACAAACAAAAAAGGCCCCTACCCCATTTAAGCCCCCCAGAACATTTTAATAATAATAAAGCTTACCTGATATTAAAGAACACCTAATTTTAATTAAACATGACGAATAGTTTCTAAAACTAAACGATTTCGGGATGAAAAATGTAGTTGAAAAATTATTTTTAAAAATCTGGTGCGTGCGCGCAACACACAACTTTCACTTACCAACTTACTTAGATAAGAAATTAATGCGTTTTGTTAATGCCACTTCTCAAAGTTACACATTTTCCACATTCATTTCTTATTTTTGTTTTCATTTGCTCTATAAACCCCTCAGAACATTTTAATAATGATAACGCTTACCTGATATTAAATAACACTCAATTTTCATTAAAAATGACGAATATGAAGAACATCGGTAAAGCTGTTTATGAGATCATCGAAAAAATTGGAAAAAAAGTTATGAAATAAAGTGCCCCGTCCGTTTGACCTATTTTGATGAAATGTTGGCTATCACATCTTTGGCATATACATACATCAAATACCCAGTTTGATCAAAATCGTTAAAGCTTTTTTTGAGTAAATAAAAAAAACACGTGAAAATGGGAAAAAAGTTATTAAGTAAAGTCCCCCTTCCGGTTAATCAATTTTGGTGAATTTTTTACAGTCATATCTCGGGCATATTAATACATCAAATTCTAAGTTTAATCAAAATCGTTAGAGCCGTTTTTGAGAAAATCGAAAAAAACTTATAAAGTTATTAAATAAAGTACCCCCTCCCTTTGAGCAATTTTGATGAAATTTTTGCTGTCACATCGCGGGCATATACATACACTAAAAACCCAATTTCAGGTTCGCACGGTTTATAGTTTTTGAGCTAGTCTGTTCACACACACACACACACACACACACACACACACACACACACACACACACACACCATTTCGCGGGACTTGGTTATTTGGACTCAGGGGACCCCAAAACGTGTATTTCCCTTGAAACCTGGAAGTCGAAATTTTTCACGATCGCAATACTTCCACTTACTATATATTTCATATATAGGTAAGTGAAAGTAAAAATATATGAATGGATAAGCCATTATTTTTTGGGCCCATTCAAGGTGTATGAAGTGGTTACTTTTCACTTTAATGAGAGAAAATTAGAGCCTTTCATTGTAAATCTTAACCTTATTAATTTCTATACACTTAGGTAAGTAATTAATTAACAAACAATTTACTTAGAACTCTTTCTTTGTTTTTTTTCTTTAACATTAAATATTGATTTCACCAAGTTTATCATCTCATTATATACTAATTATCATCTTATTTTTTATTTATTTTTCGGTTCTATTGTTTTCACTATGTATGTGGTAAATCATAAAAATATATGTTTTGAAATAGTTGAAATTTTCCTAATTTTTAGCCAAACTTGAGTGAAAAAAAACGATTCTACACTCCCTGTGGTCCATGTAAATAACAGGCGTAATATTGTGAAACAGTCTTAAAAAGTTTGTCTTAAAAGTTGAAAATTTCATTATCATTAGTCAAAATTTAGGTGTGGAAAAATAAAAATAAAATGTTATCGGTTAATATGATTGGTGTTTTACGTTTTATTAAATATTATCACGCTTTTCGTGGTCCAGGAAAATAACAGGAGTAAAATGTGAAACTAGATGGCAAGCGCATAAATCGCATACCATTTTAATCAATGACTTTATAGCACTAATTTCAGAATAGGAAAAGACATCATAGGATATAGAAGTGAAATATGTTTATAAAATAAAAGAAAATCAGAAGGCCGAAACTTCTTAACTAATAATCCGATTTCCATAATTATTTTTTAATTTTTTAGGAATTGCTGAAAAAACGATAGTTTTTGAGCTATGATCAAAGTATTCTATTATTATTTATAATTTTTCTCCAAAACTAATTAAGATTTTTTTTTTTTTTTTTTTTAAAGCCTCTTTATAAGTCTAGCGAAATATAGGAAACAAAAATCTTAGCTGTCTTTCAGAGAATGTTTTGGAAGGTATTGATTTTTCCTAAATGGAAAATATTCCTGCAGGGATAAAATGGTTAAAGCCATGATGAGACTGCTGTCTACAGAAAGAAACATTGATTTTCATGATTTTTTTTTTTAATTTTTATAGAGAACAGGGACTTCAACTTTCAATTTTACATAATCGACATAATAATGGACAGTTTTTGTTTTATGTGGAAATAAAGTTTTCTTTTATTGATATCTTTTATCCTGATTTTTTCTGGAGGATCTTACTGATTTTCCCACCTGGAGGGGAAGGAAATCTTTAAAATGATATCTCAGTCATCGAATATAGGCACTGACCTTTTAGAAATAGCATGTAAAAGATAGGTAAACATTCCTAGTTATTAACCAAAATTTATTTGTGGAAAAATAAAGATAAATTTTGGTTAGTGGGAATGATGTAGAGTTTCGATTCACCAAAAAGAGTATTTTTTTTTAAAGTAAACACCTCGGAAACAGATATTCAAAAAATCTGAAAAACATTTTTGTATCACAAAAAAATACAAAAAACAAAAGAACAAAAACACGTAAGCTCTAAATGAATCCACCAACACTCCCATAATTTAAAAATACATTAAATTAATCCTTCCTCCCGTTGGCCGGCAGTGTTGGCCCCCCGTGACTGACAAGAGATGTGACACTGACTGATGCCTGAGTATAATTTTCTATTAGCCGCTGTGAAGGCTCCCGTCAGCCATCAATCACACCAACGTCGAGTCCACAACCTTCTCCTCGTAATGAAAAACATTAATATTAATAAACGTTTATTCTTCGGTTAGCCACGCGTTTTCGAGTGAACAACACCTCATTACATACATGTACATAAATTAGGAAGATTATTTGTTTAGGAAAGTAGTTTAGGATCCCTGTCTGCCCTAAGATAATTTGTTTTTCTCGCGAACAATCTGAACATCAAACTTGAAGATTATATGAACTTTCCTGGGGCTAACTGTAATGTTAACTTTTAGGGAAACATTTATGTTGTTTATATTTATCCCTTTGAAATTTACTCTTAAACATCATTAAAAATAATAAAGTAATTTAAATTACTGAGGAATAGGAAAGGATTATGAATTTTCTCTGATTTTTTTAAATCTTATTTTTAAAGATAGTTCCTCTACTGAACAGGAAGTATCGTTGTCTATTCCTTAGAACAGTCCATTTTCCAATTTGGATTGATGATATGGTTATAGTGGTTACGACAATATGCGGTTGTTAACAATTCTCCCATTATTAACAAAAAGGTAGATATTGACAATATTTGGCTAAACAGCAGCGTTCCATCACTAAATTTTCCAGTTTTGAAGTAAGAACCATGCGGCTCTTTCATTTCTACCTATGGTATGTATAAAAAAGTAGTAAACTAAGCGCCTAACTAATTTTAATAAATTTTCATTTTTTTTTTTTATATTACCTACAGTTATTTTTTTAAATCTTGCTTCTTTATATGTGAATAATATAAAAGAAAAAGTGAATTATATTGAACTTCAAAAGCGATATAACAAACCAAAACCATATTTCACAAAATTCAACTTAAACTTCCGTTTTCTCACATCGTATATAGTATTTGGTAGTTAGTTTACTTTGGTGTTACACCAACCATTAAATAGAAACGGAAGAAAAAAACATATGATAAAAAATAAAATATCAATATAAGATGAAGTAAACACACTATAGTATATAGAAGAGAGATTTTTTTTTCGCTGTGCAAACTAAAACATAAACAGGATTCAAAAGGTGTGACTTAATAACTAATAATCTGATTTTCATGATTTTTATTCCATTTCGTAGAGAATATGGAGACGAAAAATCGATAGTTTTTTCATTATGCGCAAATAAAGCATTCTGGGCCATTCCACGTCAAATCAACACAAAAATATATCATTTTGAACCTCACCATCGCAGATTTTCTTGAAATTTGGTATACGTATACTACATGTATTTACTAGAACAATTGTAAAATATTACTGAGATATTTGTATATAGATATATGTATCTCATATATAGATATATGAGAGTCTACCGGTTTTTGAATTATAGGTCCATATAGGCAGTGAGGATTCCATACTTTCTGTAACTTTTCGAATAAAAATAAAAATAAAACTGTGAATTCGTTTTTCCTTTTTTATTTGATGGTAATATAATACTACAGAAGCTATACTGACCCTACGCTTCATAAATATATTTTTAATTTTTGTATTCAAGTACGAGATATCAGCTTAGTGTATTTTTAGCAAATGTGAAGCTCGCGCAACAACGATATTTTCGACCAAATCTAAACAAGAATATTTGCAGCGATTTTGAGAAAACCGGAGGCAACGGTAAAAGATTCGGGGCTTTATATAATTCGGTGGTGAGGAGAGTCCTTGCTCTACGTGATTAGAATTATAAAAAGATCCCGGAGAAGGTTGAGCCAGCCTCTTCAAATATTTGCACTCAGTCAGCAGCTCAGGGGCCGGGGAAAAAATAAATTATAAGGAGTCTTTAAAAAAAAAAAAAAAAAATAGGGAAAAGAAGCTGGCTGTTCTAATTGGAATGAGAGCACACAGATAACACTAGCCTCGTGTACACCCTCCCCACCCACCTCAAATCATGAATATATTAGAGCATACCCGTGTCTTTGCACATATTAGTTGTCTTCCGTTGCATACAGACGTATTCGGTCCGAAAAGCTGACCAAAACTATTTTCCTTCTTTTTATTAATGCAAATACCCTATAAATAACTCTTATATTAATCATACGTATTCAGAATAGTTTTCGGTTTTAGTTAAAGTACCATGCCTACCACTCAATTTCATATTTGTGGCATATGCTAACATGTCATAGCTTGCTGATGTCTGATTTTTTGAGTTTTCTACCTTTTGCTTCTTTCAAAACCTGTCTTTGTATCTCACCTATACGTATCTCACCTTCCATTCAAAACATATCTCAAAATAGATAACTTACGTATCAGTTCTTCCACCTACTCTTAGCTATTTAATACTACCTGACCCGATAGACGTTGTTTGATTCATATTACGAAAAAAATTGTTCGTGATCGGTTCAAGGTTGCATCACTGAAAAAAAGTGTATCTAAATAATTATAACGTAAATTAATAAATATGGCGCCATGTTATCAGGAGTGGAGGAGCATATCCTTTAACACAAAGGTTCACAAACATTTTACTTCCAGCCAACCCCTTCATATTGTTTCAATCTAATCCATGACCCCCTTTAATAGGGATAAATGTGCATTTTTTTCATAACATCATAGCACAATTACGTTTAAAATTGATGAAATATTGTATTCCATGTTATAAATAATGTTCTAAGTTAATTGTCTGAAAAGGAAGATTATTTAATTAAAATTTACGCCCTTCTTCACATTCGCTTATAATTATAAAGAATTTTGATAAAATGTTGAAAAATCTGGTGCGTGCGCGCAACACACAACTTTCACTTACCAACTTACTTAGATTAGAAATTAATGCGTTTTGTTAATTGCCACTTCTCAAATGAACAGAACAGTTTAATTATAACACATTGATTTGTCATTAAAGGCGTACGGCGCATGCGTGAGTTCAAGGTGTTTTATGAGTTGACGGAATATTTTTCTTTTTTTCTCCTGTATATGTTTACTTGATTTTCTTCATATATCATATTTAGCCATTTCTTTTTTTTAAACGTGATGAGAGACAGTTAATTTATCAATATAAACTAAGACAAAGGTACTTTATAGAAAAACAAAAAAAGCCCCTTCCCCATTTAAGCCCCCTCAGAACATCTTAATAATGATAAAGCTTACCTGATATTAAATAACAACTAATTTTCATTAAACATAACGAATTTGATAAAAATCGTTAAAGCCGTTTTTGAGATAATCGATCAAAAAGGTAAAAATTGGACAAAATTTATTAAGTAAAGTCCCCCCTCCTGTAGATCAATTTTGATGAAATTTTTACAGTCATATCTCGGGCATATAAATACATCAAATACCAAGTTTGATCAAAATCGTTAAAACCGTTATTGAGTAAATAAAAAAAATCACTTGAAAATGATACAAAATTTATTAAGTAAAGTCCCCCTCCGGTTGATCAATTTTGATGAAATTTTTACAGTCATATCTCGGGCATATCAATAGATTAAATACCCAGTTTAATCAAAATCGTTAGAGCCGTTTTTGAGAAAATCGAAAAAAACTTAAAAAGTTATTAAATAAAGTACCCCCTCCCTTTGAGCAAATTTGATAAAATTTATGCTGTCACATCGCGGGCATATACATACTCTAAATACCCAATTTCAGGTTCGCACGGTTTATAGTTTTTGAGCTAGTCTGTTCACACACACACACACAGACCATTTCGCGGGACTTGGTTATTTTGACTCAGGGGACCCCAAAACGTGTATTTCCGTTGAAAACCGGAAGTCGAAAATTTTCACGATCGCAATACTTCCACTTACTATATATTTCATATATAGGTAAGTGAAAGTAAAAAGCTTTAATTTGCGATATAACAGGGACCGTGTGAAAAAAAAGAAAAAAAGAAAAAGAAAAAGGCATGGACATGTTTAATAATCGTCCGAATTCCGTGAGTTTTATTTTTTCTTCTTGTAGGGAATCGAAAAATACTCAAACTTTCAACTTTTAAATTAATATAGAATGGATAGTTTTTGAATTATGCGTAAATATCTCATTTTTAACATCTTCCGAGCAACATTTTAAATTTTTAGAAGTACTCGGACTATTAAGAACATATTTAAAGGATAATTAGACCTTCCAGCCATTTTCATGTGACTCGGTCACCAACGAACATCATTTCATTTTTAATATATAGATTTTTAATCAGACTTTTCCTTAAAAAAGAAAAGAAAATACATATATATATATATATATATATATATATATATATATCGAAGTTTCATTATTTTCAGGTTATGAATATTTCAAAAATTTCTCTTGGGGTAACTCACAACTTCCAGAAAGTCATAAATGATAAATGAGCATAAACCTTTACAGAGTATGGATTTTTTCATATTTTTTTATAAAATTGAAATATCCCTTCCGTCCCACAGTGGGAAAATTTTGTCATTTAGTGGCCAAAACTCATCAGAGGAGCATAGATTTTGCTTAAAATAAACTTAATTTTTTTGCTATTGAGATTTACTTTTTATATTAATGCACCAAACATATTTTATAAATAAGAAGAATGGATGTAAAATTATTGGATAAAAATGCGTTTTGATTTCATCCACCTTGACTATGTAATTTATGAAAAGAAAGTGTTTAAAGTGATAAAAATTATTTAATAGGCAATATTTGGCTCTAATTTTTTTCACAATGGTAGAGGGTGAAGGGTGCTAAAATACCATAATAGAATTTGATCGATGAAATGCATGATCGGCAATACATCGATTTTAAGATTTAGATCCCTATATTTAAACATTCAATATATTTTCGGCCTCGGATAAGACTAAATTATAAAATATACTTTTAGTTAAATCATTTGGAAATATTTTTTCCGTTAAAAGTCCTAAAAATTTGGATATTTTAAATTAATTGGTTTGGACTCTTTCTTCTTTAGACAATAATTATTTAAAAATCTTTCAAATGGAGCAAATGCCTGGCAAAGACATTTATATAAGCAGAAAGCCCTATAGATAATAATACTGACTCATTCTATTCTCTATGTACAATATTGTTCATAATAAACCATTTTGTTTAAATTACAGTGAAGAAAGGATTAATATAAAAATTACTTTGAAATACTTAGAGTTTATTCTCACTGATAAAGAAAATCCTATGCTCTTTAATGAAAAAAGAACTATTCGATTATCGTCATTTGGTCAGGAGGTATAGATTTTTGTCCACTAAATGACAAAATTTTCCCACTGTGAGTCCGCAGCAAACATCGTAGATTACTTTCATAAAAACTAATATAAGATATTCACATTGTATGATAAAAAAACATATCACAATCAAGAAATGACCGGAAGTATAACTTTTTGACCATTTAATTAAATCTTAGCCTCAAAAATCCACCTAATAATATAATATAATAAGGAAAAAATGATTAAATTGAAACTTTTATTAAATAAAATATGATTAATACAATAGGCCTAGCCTCGAACTATCCATCAAAGTATAAAGTCATCAGTTGAGTACGAACACTGAGAATTAATACATGGGGGAGAGTAATATTTATCAGTACCGACAAGGTGAGGGCGAGATTTGGGGGACAGATTTGGATTAGCACAGCCACCTCAATAAGGAACTAGAGGAAAAAAGAATTACATGGCATGATCAGACAAGTTGAAATATGAGTATTTTTTTAAATTAAACACTTCATAAAATGGTTTTTGGTAAGCTATACGATTCAAATACCTGAGTGCACGTTTATTCTCTTATCCGACATTGTTTCTTTCAGGTTGTAAAGTGTATATAAGCGAATTCGTTGTTTCGTGCTTCGTGTTCTTGTTTACCATTACGAGTTAGTCTTGTTTATGACATACAACGCAGAATGGCCTCACATTTTATTATTAGCAGCAGAAGAAATATTGCCTTATTAAGGAGTGGAGGGGTGATGTTGGTACTCAATGTTAGCAGGGTGATAAGGCCCCGGGCACCCCTCACTCATTGCTCCGGGGAGAAAATTAGAAGATACAAATCATCCCCGCTACATCACTCCTTCTGTTTGCTCTCCAGCCGATGGGGGGGGGGGGGGTCTTCATCTGCCTCCTGATTGAACGCCGTGGTCGTCCTGGAACCGAGGCCGAAATAGCTTATCTTTACTAAGTCTCCTTGCCATCTAATGGTCCTTCGATAAAGGAAGGATAAAGGATAACTACCTCATTCAATATAAAATATTTATTAAACTTTAGAACTCTGCTAAAAGATAGGACTAAAAATAAAAGAAGAGCAATGCCATGTACTGTATTATAATAAAAACCTTAAATTCGGAGTCATATTATTATAAATCGCTTGGGAGGATGAGAAGGAATAGAATCGAATGAAAGGATTGAAAAAAGAGGGTTTAGAGTTAAACAAAAAAGGATATCTATCATAATAAAACATTTTAGTCCTTACGATGCACAGTGTTTCGCTTACTTGGAGCTAGGTGGACAAAAGTACTTTTCGTCATTTTTATCAAATAAAAATCGACTTTAAAACAACTTCCACGAGATGAAGAAGAGAAAAATAAAAACAAAAGCATATCTTTACAAAATTTTGTATTTTTTCTAATCCTGTTTACATGTATTTTTATTTTTTCTTTATTTTCTTTCTTTTTTAGAGGATCCTTTTTATTAATTTTTTATATTATTTCTATTCACCCTAAATGAATATTTGAAATTTTCACAAGTGTAGCATGATGGTCAGATATCTATTTTTATATGTGTATATCTGTTCAGGATTTAGTCCCAGAATAAAGTTATTTTTAAAGAGCTTACATCTGCAAAGATAAATTTGATCGGATATCATAGCCATAGATTATGGCCGAAGATCCTGCCGTATGATGGTGCTGGTAGTGCTAAGAAAACGAATGGAAAAAATAAAAAAGGCATTTTCTTAAATGCCTGTCAGCAGAAGATTTTCTTAAACGGTAAAGGCAATAAGTCATGACCTGCCTACATAGACCGCATCCTAGTTTGTTTGTACGAATGCGCTGTAGGCTTAGAGTCTACGTAATAGTTGAATGCTTCATTCCACTTAATTACTTTTGTATTCTCAAAAGGAATAAATGATGTCTTTTCCCAATTTTTTCCGGGGATCATAGTAGTTCCTTGAAATGTGGAAGTTGGCGTTGTGCCTAAAAACGCTGTTTTGATTTTCCCGCAGCAACCCATTTATGAGTAATGTTTGAGGCATAATTAAGTAACCGCATCTTCTGTCCTCTGTATGGTTTTTAATATTATGTTTTGACGAAGGGAACTTTAAGAGAAAAGAGATTTTTCTCCCACAGAGTTTTCCAACCATTATTAAAAAAATATCCATTTCGGCAGGAAAGTACCAAAAAAAGAATGTTTTATTCGAACGTGCTGGCTATAATACATCTTATTATTAAGTTGAAAGGAGCTCCTATTATATACAGAAAAATCAGCCCGGGCGCAAATGGTTACAAGTCATTAACATACTTAGATGTTTCAAAACGATGAAAAAATCTTGCAGTGATCTCAAAAACTTTTTACTTTCACTTACCTATATGAAATATATAGTAAGTGGAAGTATTGCGATCGTGAAAAATTTCGACTTCCGGTTTTCAACGGAAATACACGTTTTGGGGTCCCCTGAGTCCAATTAACCAAGTCCCGCGAAATGGTCTGTGTGTGTGTGTGTGTGTGTGTGTGTGTGTGAACAGACTAGCTCAAAAACTATAAACCGTGCGAACCTGAAATTGGGTATTTAAAGTATGTATAAGCCCGCGATGTGACAGCAAAAATTTCATCGAAATTGCTCAAAGGGAGGGGGTACTTTATTTAATAACTTTTTAAGTTTTTTTCGATTTTCTCAAAAACGGCTCTAACGATTTTGATTAAACTGAGTATTTGATCTATTTATATGCCCGAGATATGACTGTCAAAATTTCATCAAAATTTATCAACCGGAGGGGGGACTTTACTTAATAAATTTTGTATCATTTTCAAGTGTTTTTTTTTATTTACTCAAAAACGGTTTTAACGATTTTGATCAAACTGGGTATTTGATGTATGTATATGCCAAAGATGCGATAGCCAACATTACATCAAAATTGATCAACCGGAGGGAGGACTTTACTTAATAAATTTTGTATAATTTTCCAATGTTTTTTTTTATTTACTCAAAAACGGTTTTAACGATTTTGATCAAATTGGGTATTTGATGTATGTATATGCCAAAGATGCGATAGCCAACATTACATCAAAATTGATCAACCGGAGGGGGGACTTTATTTCATAACTTTTTTTCCAATTTTTACCTTTTTTTCGATTATCTCAAAAACGGCTTTAATGATTCCGATCAAATTCGTCTTGTTTAATGAAAATTAGGTGTTAAATAATATCAGGTAAGTTTTATCAGTATTAAAATGTTCGGAGGGGGCTTAAATGGGGAAGGGGCCTTTTTTGTTTTCCTATGAAGTACCTTTGTTTTAGTTTATATTGAGAAATTAACTGTCTCTCTTCACGCCTTAAAAATAAGAAATGGCTAAATATGATATATGAAAAAAATCAAGTAAACAAATACAGGAGAAAAAAAGAAAAATATTCCGTCAACTCATAAAACACCTTGAGCTCACGCATGCGCCGTACGCCTTTAATGACAAACCAATGCGTTATAATTAAAGATTTTCAGTTCATTTAATGAGAATTATTTGTTTCATGGGAAATATTCAACAAGTACATAGAGAATTATAAAATACAACTTGGAGTATTATGCTTGCATTGCCGAATTATCACAAGTAAAAACTTTTAAATAATAATAAAATTAATTAGTGTTTTTTTTTGAGCAAATGAAAACAAAAATAAGAAATGAATGTGGAAAAATGTATAACTTTGAGAAGTGGCAATTAACGAATTAATTTCTAATCTAAGTAAGTTGGTAAGTGAAAGTTGTGTGTTGCGCGCACGCACCAGATTTTTTTAATTGTTGTTTGATTAACAAATAAATTGATAAATTGGAATAAATTAGCACTCTGTAGTCTAAATAATAATAATCCTTAACAATCAATCTATAAAAATTTAGGAGCACCGATGCCTGGAATTTAACTGATTTATTCTATTACACCACGGATTTACACCTTTGGACTCTATTACTAACGAGGTGGAGTGTGGGAGACATAAACAAATATTAGAATGCCACGTTATGATGTGTTGCTTACATTATTATAATACCAATTTTTAGAATTTCAATAATTACTTTTGTCCACCTAGCTTATACAAATCGAAACTGTGTGATGGTATGGTACGAAGTTGAATTCAGTAGATCCGGACAGATTATTTTCCAAGAGCCGTTTAGTTTGATCATTCTCATGACTTAGAGGCATTTAAATCCTTACTTATTGATAATTTTTGGTAGGTCGCAAGCCGGTAATTTTATGTAGAATCATTATTTTAGATTCTTTAAGGACCACATTTTGGCTAATATAGTTTGGACGTTGACACCCTCCTTCAGCCATCGAGACCGGCTATGGCAAGGAGGACATGGGAAGGACCAAGAAGAAGGGAAGACGTTTGGCAGTGCCTTGACAAAAAGTGGGCCTAATCAGGGAGGCAGTGGGCGCCAGGGCTGAGGACATGGTCGTTCCATTAGAGCTGTCTACCTAAATATCTCTCTTCCGTCTTCCCTATCTCGTCAACCGGACTGTATCATTCCATCCGTTTAAACGTCCGTCGATCAATGTCAATATATACATATATAGAGTTATTATAGGTTATTCTTTACTCATTTTCACAATGGTGAAAGGTCGTTTGATCGCAGCTGGTGATAATGGAAGAAATGGTTGCGTTAATAGAATCAATCACACAGATATGTCAAACAATAAGAAAAAGGACATTCCTGGTTGCCTTTGCTATCAAATATTGATAAATTCGAATGTATAAATAATATTTAACATGTATGTAGAAGTGCCTTAAAACGTTAGGTGCGGCATCGGTCCCCGTGGTGCCTTACATTCACTTCTTAACAGCCGATTTTCACATGAAAATGTCCGACAGGCCGAACACTTCAAATACACAATTTAGTTGATTTTTAATGAGATTATTGCATTTTAGTGTAGAAAATGTTGCTAACAGCTGAAATTCTGTTGTTTTTTAGAATTGGACTCCGAGGTCCATTTTTCGATAAAGAATGGCGTAAATCCTGTATCGGCCTGTCCTGCGCCTATTATGTCTTACCAAGAGATAATGCCCTTGAGACACTCATTTAATTCCCTTTTAATCAAAAGATAGCGCTTTAGTCAAAGTATTCCCATCGGACCCCGACGTCCGATATCGTCTGTGGCTCATGCTAGCAGTCGGAACCCGGGGACCGATACCGTCCAATTCAGGATACCCCTAGCCGCCGCACCTAACGTGTTAATATGAAATACCTATACAGTAAGTGACTGTATCGAGATCGTAAAAAACTTCGACTTCCGGTTTTCAACGGAAATACTCGTATATATTTTGGGGTCAAAAATAAGATGAAGGTAAGTAATAATAAATAATGTAAGCTATCAATTTATGGCAGAAATAGAACATCGTTCCAGTACGTCTGAGTACAAAATCAAGTAAAAAAATTCCTTATTAATTTTTTTCGGAACAAGTCCCTTATACGTTATACATAGTATATTAGTATATCTATAATATACATAGATTTAAAGCCTTAGAGCGAAACTTAAATAAACAATTAAAAGTAAACAATTAAAGAGAAATCATGAGGAAACCTCACTGTAAAAAAATACAAATTAAATATTCCGAACAACATTAAGTGAAAAAACTAGTTGTGCACATCTAAAAGTACATACATATTTACAGACAAGCAAGAAAGTATTTACACTTTTTGGCAAAAAAGAAAAAATAAAGCTTCCATCGGTTAAAAACATAATAGAATAGGAAGTGTCAATTTATACTTTCAGGTACATATTAAAAATATTGAATAATTAGGTTTATTAATGCAAATTTTTCTTGTATATTTAACGGTCAACTGGTTACACATCGAATGTGTATTAATAATGCATAAACTTAGTCGAAATGTATAACTCGAATGTATAACCTAAGTGAATTTATTTAAATTATATATTTTTATTTGTTTTTCAGGTAATGAACCTGTATTTTTTGTTAATGTATTTATTTATGTTTCCATCATCAGAGCTCATATAATTAGTTTGTGAAAAGGTAAATTGTCTTATTTGCTAAAATTTGAGTTGATTACTTGATTTGAATACTTGAAAGAAAAATACGTTATATATATTTTTTAAATAATTATTATTTCTACGACCACACCTCCAACATTTCTTCTAAAACTTATTATTCCCTTTTTTAAATATTAATGCCAATAATAATAATAATAATAATAATAATACCTATATGAAATTAAAAACATTCATCTTCGGGTCTCATTTGCCCCAGCATTTTTCTTCCCCATGGTCCTAGATTTTTCCATTGTTTAATCATATAACTTTTGCCTTATTTGGAAACTTTTAAGGTGAGCGTGTCTATTAATTTTCATTGTTGAATGACATACGATATGTCCGCATTACATTTTATAAATTATATATCCCTCCCCCCCCAGAATCTAGAATTCCGTCTTCAATAACAGATAAATACTGGGGAGAAGACGGGTCTGTATTAATACAAGAGAACTGGCCCGCCATCTATTTAATCTAAACAACCCTCCATTAGGCAGTTCGATGTGTCGGGACGATATTTTAGAGGGGTGGGGAGGGGGGAGGAAACCCCAAGTAGAGGCTGCTATAAACATTAATTAAACAACACAAATCATCCAACTTAGGCATCATTGATCCCTTCTCTGGTCCGTCAGTCCCCCAACCTCTTATATCCCTCCCCATTCTCTTATATAAATACATAATACATAAGAAATTATTAAATAATATATAAATTGACACATAAAGATGGCATGTAAGCCCTTTGGCCTGAGTGGTTGCTCATATTTTTTAAAAGCCATGAAATGATAAATGATAATGCGAGAACCCTCTTCATCCATTCTGCATCCAATATAAAGGAAAAGAAAAATTATAATATATTTATGCACCTAGAGACAAAAGAATATCATTCTTTCATGATCATTAAAAGGAATATTATTGATTTGAAATATCCAATGAATCCGAGCGGTAGCTTAGACATTGTAAAAGATTGGAAGTTCATAAAATATTTTACCCCCAGATAGGAAGTAAAAGTATATAAGTTCAATTTCAATAAAATAAATGTTGTAGGTTCAAGGACAATGGCAAACCGGTCTTGGTCCATGGATAATGACTGATCAGAGTCAGCAGACTTACATTCCTTTCCTGAGGCAGACCATCCACAGACCGAACCTCTTGGTGCTACTGATATCCTGGAAAACCGCGAGATAAGGTTATCATTCCTACGCCCGGTCGGGCCTCATTTACCCGTGGGGTCAATCATCTTTGAATGTATATATTTTTATTATATCGTAGTATGTTATAGGGTTATTAGATTTATTCAATTCATATTAATAAAAAAAAATTATTTTCTATTTGGAAAATTGAACTCAATCGTTATGCTAAACTTGAAAATACTATAAATTAAATAATTTATTAAAATTGTGTAACGAAATCATTAAATATATATAAACAAATACTTGATTAAATATTCAATTCTGAGCCTTCAAAGTTGTTCACTAAAATGATGCCTAAAAGCTCATCTGTATTATAGTATCATTTAAGTCCTTTAGATGGACTGTTAGAAAACTTATGAGAATTAGGTCTATAATCAGATATGCTGCTCAACAATAATAAAGTTTTATTATTATTATTTATATCTGGAAATAATAGAATAGAATCGAATAATGTTTATTAGAAAAAGATATAAATTACAATAACAATTAAAATTTTAAACATTATTAGGGGCTTGGTTCACAGACCGTTAGCCCGGAGTTAGCCTCAATCTTACTTCTAATAGATCAATCACAGTTCTTAGCTAAGTAAACATTTCAAACAAACATTTTAACAGAAAGAGGGGCTTACTGTAATCTATATTAAAACGAAAAATTAGGAGAATCTAAAATACATTTGATTCTACACCATATTTATATATTTCACTAATACCCGCAGACATATAATCTATAATAAATAAAATAATCTATCGACATATAATAGTAATAATACCATTACTGCAGATTTACAATTTATCTCATTAATATTCCCACAAAAGATAAATACTGATGAAACAGATTAATGAAACAGAAAGCCAACACTTCATGGTTCATTCAGCTCATTAATTTCATTAATAAGCTGAGATCTATAATTCCATCCAATTTTACAGTATTTAATTAGCAATAATATGGCTGCCACATTCAAGGACATTGGTAAGGGATTACTCAATCTATGCTCGTACATAAGGCTATGAGAAAACTTAAAGAATAAACAATTTAAAAAAAATAAATAGTAGGGGAGAGCCGGGTTGGTTGGCAACAGTTTTCACTTTTTTGATTGTTGAGTCGTTCCTGTTAATATAATCCCATTGGGGCTGATACCACTGTAAACTTAGAGTACTTCGAGTATTTTTTTCACAACATTATAATTAATATTAAGATCATAGAAAATTGAAGAATTCGTCAATCCAGAGTATGCCAATTAACCCTCTATGCGGGGCAGGTTGGCCTAGAAGGTGGGATTGTTTAGCCATCTCATTCAAGTACTGCCTGACACATATTATTGTTATTAAAAGCTGCACTATAATGGTATAATAATTTTGAATTGGTTTTCAACAGCTTTAAAGGGAAAATAGAAGATAGAAGTTTAGACTGTCGCCACTTTTTGCATAAGAAAAATTGCTCTCATCTTTTTCGCTGGTACTAAAGACAATTGGTAGTTTCACCTTTGCTTTTGTGAATTACTACTGCAGCAAAAAAAAATGTTGAAGAGAGCCAACTAACCCCACAGGAGAAATCATATGAAAGATGACTGCCAGGACAGGGGAGAACAATCAAACAAGAAACTGTTAGTCGAAAGGTTAGGTTTTTCAAAGGAGTTTGGGCTGTATCTGAGTCATTAGAGAATCAGATTCATATAGTAGAATCGAAGTCAAATGTTTTTCCATGCCTTTAAACCAACTTTACTGAAAATATAAAAATTTTCTTACATGTATTCATACATCGGATTGAAAACTCAGGACAAGACTCCCGAGGTCGAGCAGGTCACATGGTACAATAATGGGGCCTTCACAACAGGTGTGACGGAAACTATAAGCCAATGGCCAACCTACCCCCATGCCAAAAAACCCCACTCTCCCCTAATCAAAAAATAAATAGGAAATGTATTCCTTTATTAAGTGAAATTATATTAATTACAAATAAAAATTTAGTTAAAATAAGATTACATTATAGTCACACAACCATACCACTTTAATGTGAAGTTTGCCTTAATGTCTATAATAAGCGGGCCAAACACCATAATTTATCGATATCTTAAGGAGGATTGCAGAATCACATAGCATAACATACATCTTATAACAGTAAGATTCAACATTACAAAAATACATTTTGAATTTAAGAGGAAGTATTGAAGAAGCGTACTTCTAGAAAAAGGAGTTCATCAGGCCTGCTGATAGTGTCCTCAATTTGCTAATTAACATTAATACACTTTGATGTATCTCCGAAGCTTAGCATTCTAACGGAAGGTTAAAGGGATATTTATGAGAGGACGATAGGTCATCTTGGATCTCTCTTCAATTTATAATCTTCACCTCAGCAGGCGGGGAGGAGGGGTCCGTTTATAAAATTGCAAATGACCACTTGCTAAGAGGGTCTCGTTCGTCATCCCGAGAGCCGTAAGACAGAACCGGGCTTAGGGAGAGTGTTAGGGGGGGGGGGGGGAGCGCCTCGAACAAGAAAATGATGCAAGTGAAGGAGCCGTCCTCTGGCACCTCCGTATCGAGGCTGGAGGCACCATCTTGCATCAATTGCTACGCACTCTTAAGGAAACTTCAAAGATTTCAAAAAGCGAGTTATAAAAGGAAGTTAAATTTTCAACACAAAAAATAGTTGCTTATAGAAGTTTTACCCTTCTAGGCGGGTCAAAAATATGAAGAAGGGTCAAAAAAAATATTTAATGATTAGTAACAACTAGATGTGTACAACCTGGCTTTACCGGCGGAATTTTATTTGTCTAATAAACATGCACAATTGTAAAGGGAGATCATAATGACTTTTGTAACATTAAAGAATATACCCAGAGATTGGCTGAAGTTATGCAATTTTAATATGGACAGGTGTTCACACCTTGTATGAAAGAACCGCTGAGCGAAATTTGGAGAATTTACGACAAACGTTATGGATTTCTATAAAGAACAAACAAACAAACAGAATTTCACATTAATTTATGTAGATTGATTTTAAAAACATTGCATATAAGTTCCGTGGTTTAAAAGGCCACTAGTGAGTCTCCATCTCGAAGACCTCCGTTGGTAGATTCTAAAAGATTAATTTTTGCCACCAATGTCGTTGTGTAAATGACCACACATTGTAGCCTTCCTTTTGATTGCAAGTCTTTCAGGATTGTTTTTCGTGTTGTACGTTCTGACCAATCGTTGGTTTGAGAAACTAATAGTGGAATTTGGAAATGGCACAACACCGTATCCATCAAAAGTCCTTCTTCCTATAACATTTTGGGAAATCCCCCAGGTTTCGGATCTAGATGATACTAATTACATTACACTTACATGCCCTACACTTCAAAGACTCGGTACTAAATTACACAATTAATTAATAAATCATCAGCTTGCTGCTCCTAATTTGATCAATTCGAGATAACATTCCAAAATTAATCAAGCCAATTAAATAGTGTTTTTAAGCATAAAAAAGTATAATTTTTTCCAGCAACCATAAAATATGGTAAAAAATTGATATTATTGTAATCAAAACATGTTGTTTGTTCTTAAACCATAAATACTGATTAATGAATGACTGATACAGAACTGAGCGATATATTTATCATTATTGGACGAGAGCTCTGAATTAGTAGTAGCAAAGCTTGCAATCGATATCCATCATTAGTCTCCATTAATTTGTCTTCTTCAACGACAGATGTCAGTCAATAGCATTCCGTCTGAAAGATCCAGGACCACCATGTCTGACCAAAACACTAACATCGCTTGCATAAATTTCAGATTGTTATCTCACTCAGTCCTGTATATTGAATGTTCTAAATGATTATATTAATAAAATAGTATGCATTTCCTCAACTCAATAAATGAGTCCAATCTTGATGAATGATATTTAGTTTAATTTTCAAAATCGTCAGTGCGTCTTAACCCGATTTTCCAAGCTCTTTTTGAGCTTGAAGGAAGAGAGTAAAAGAACAGTACTTAGATCTACAGTACTGTTTATTCTGCCCTACCAAGAAGAAAATCAGTAACTCTGAAACTATGATATATTAGTATCGTTGTATTCATTCTGGAAGCAGTAAACAGTCGTATTTTAGTTTGCGCATTCCTTATTTTCTTTATTTTTGAACTTTTAGTGTTTTTCTACGGAACATCGAATAGAAAATTTCACAAAGATACCATATTAGAGTAACTGATTTTCTCCTTGGCAGGACAGTATTGTCATCAGGAAATTATGGTTAAGAATTCTTTTTATTTAGCTTTGAAGGCATTTTTTATCAAATAAACATGTAAATGTTTTGTAGGTCTTACCAATAGCTTCCGATAGCCTAGAAAAAGATAACTTCATTCTTCAGTAGGCATGCACCGAATAAAGCATAGGTAGGTCGGTTTCGCAATTCTTTCATTAATACTGATTGAAGTTGCTGAGACTGGCTCATTGTATATTTATAAGTCTGCAAGTAATTTTTTTAAAACAACATGAAAAGTGCAAACGAGCTCTGTGATGTTTTTGGAGTGCTGATTATGATTGAAAGAATGAAGCGTTGAAATTGGATTGGTTTTTCAGTGATGATTGAGTGAAATAAGTTCAGCCTTGTTTTGGAATCTTATATAAATAACATCAAGTTCTTTTTCTTGTCTATGGAATGTATCCTTGTTGTTTGGCTCCTGATATCACCTCCAGCAGTATCCCTCCACCTATGTTGACCGACTCCCGGTCAACTGCTCCAGAGACCTAGGGCCGAGAGGACGGGATGATAAGGCTATCTGGTGTCTTCACCCGGAGCTAAGTGCCGAGAGCAAAGACTATCGGAAGGGCAGTAAATAAAGGGGCTCCTAATCCCGACGCAGCGGAGCGGTAATGGCGACCGATCCGCGGATAAAGGAGCACGCTATCCTAATGGCCGCCCCGGTGATTTCTGGCCGCTATCGGCTGCCCACTAAAAGGCCGCCGATTTATTGAGCCGCCACATATCAGCGGCCTTCCGCCTCTTATCTGCAATTAGGGGTCGCTACCGCTCCTTGTCTTCGCCACCTCTTCCGAGGAGGATGGCCTCTCTGTCGGCGGATTAGTGGTCTCTGCTACCCCAACCGAGGATCCGGAGGGTGCAGGTCTCTCGTCCCTTGCTGGCTGATAGATGGAGGACAACCCGTATTCCGGTCAGGAGGAGGATTGAATGATGTAAAGCATATTCGGTGTTTATTAATGTTTAAAAAAATAAGAGAACGTATCTACTTGAGAAACCTACCGTCCAGCATACCTGAATCTTTCAACCATTCTTTGCAAAATTGTCATCAAACAACTACAAGTTTAGAATCAAAAGTAAAAACCGAATAAAAATTATTTATATTTTGCAAATTCATAACCAACTTGCAAAAGTGGATATCGAATTGAATACCGTCACCTTTTATCTGAAGTAGTGAAATAGTAATATACAATATCATAAATATACACTGAGGAAAATACTCGTATATAGATGTATCTATTAAATGTTATTAGAATTTCTAGTTAGCAGGCTAGTGACATAATATTACCTACTGATCTCTTCACCTATCAACTACCTTTCCCTTATCTATTATATTAAAATGTTAACGAGACATTCACTAGCTCTAGTTGCTGAGTCTATTAACTAGGCCGATGAAGTGAGATTTGGCCTAATATTTCATGTCCCAGCTGCTTTCAAAAAGTATTATTAACATAAGTTATAAAACGTTGTCCGGTTAATTTTATTTTCAATCTTCAATTTCAAATTTATTTTCAACTTCAATTACAAATATGGTACACACTATGGGAAATGAAATTAAATCATGACAAATCACAACACATAACTTTCACACTCAGACGAGATACATGTCCACCAGTTTATATCGGCGACAACTAAATTCCACAGACAGAAACTGTATGTTACCTCGGACTTCTGTTCGACAGAAGGATGACTTCGGGGCCACATGTCAAAATGAAAAAAAATACCTGAACATATGCTTAAGAATTCTTTATTCTCTTTTTTCCAAATCTTCTAAATTGAATAGTAGACAAAAACTGAATGGTGCTGCTAGGCACTTTCGTTCCTTCATGCCATACATGTTAATATGTGCTACTTATTAACAGAGCATTATTATTATGCCATAGCATGTTAATAATATGCTTAAATAGTATTGCGTTGCTGCAACCATCGAATTTTCTGATTGTCGCAGACCGCAGGTGCGAATCAATGTTCAATGTTGAGTCCTTTTTGTATTAAACATTTTTTATGGAGAATACGCTAACCCGCTAGCTACCAATAGATTCGAAGCAACAGTTGATAAATATTCAAAATTTTAAACGGTTATAGATATAAAAAAGACAAAAAAAATTAATCTTAATTATAATTTTAATTTCTTAGGTAATGCACTTTAACTTTCGATTTTTTTTTTTCGTGTATAACCGTTTAAAATTTTGAATATTTATCAACTGTTGCTTCGAATCTATTGGTAGTTAGCGGGTTAGCGTATTCTCCATATATAATGTTTAATACAAAAAGGACTCTTCATATGCCATCGAATCGTTATACCAAATAATCTCTTATTTTCTATTGGCCATAGGATCAAGTTATGAGGCGATCAACAGCAGAGTTTATTGCACCTGGTGCTTATAATATCCCCTCCCCTCCCCCATTACCTAGTATTAGATCCTGAAATAACTAAAAATATAATCAAGCTGAACTGATATACAAATAAAAAATGTAGATAACCTGAAATAATAACAAGAATAATGTTATTTCTAAAAAGTCCAGAATATTATAAGACTACTCCGTTACCCAATTTCGTAATGTGCCTTTTTAGTTGATAGTATTTGTTCTGTGTTACCATAACACCCTCCACAGTCTACAGGATACCAGCGGCTTCAACCTTGCGATAGAATTAATGAAAAATGTAAGGATTGGTATGTCTCTAATCTATATAATTTGGATATCATGGGGGGGCGGGGGGGGGGGGGGGCACGTCCGCCTGGTTATTAATTCGATCCTCTACAGCTATCGAGATGGAATCGATTTCGGCTCTCCAGCTCCGGTAATGAGGGGTCTCCAACGCTATAGTAAATAGACCACGAACCGGTCCGCTCTTCTGATTTGCTTCCAACTCATCATGGCCAAGATCTTACATAAGGAGATTGAGAAATGATACACATATATATATAATGATACCTGTGTGATAGTATATATGTTTTTTTAAGTAGAAAAAAGAAAACAGGCAGCTTTAAGTTTTTGGTATGAGTGCGATTGTGTGATTCAAAAACATTAAACATTACCATTAGAATAGTAGGGCAATAAAGTCATAAACCACTGCAGAACTACAAGGGACATCACATATTAAAAAGAATTTTTTCAGGCGACGAGTAAACAACCCTCTACTATTAACGATAGTATTTACTATTAACACTATTTTTTATTCTACAATTTTTATCGATAATAGTGTGCATCTACTCTTCGTTTCATGAGATATCCATTGAAGTATGATAACTGGAGTGCCTATACTAACTATCTGGTGTACAGAGGGCACCTATCCCTCTATTCTTATTTGTATATACCCTCTACGGAAGGTACATATGAGAGCTTTTGTTGTTTTTACCGTCATATTTAGTTCTAACAAAAAAGAAACCAACATAACATGAATTAAATACTAGAAAAACGACTGGCTCCAATTTTTGTAAGAGATGAGAACTTATTATCAAATCAATAAGTCTTGAGAACCAAGGAATTAAGAAAGAAACTAGAAAAAAAATTGTGGATTAGTAAATATAGTGACACAACAGTTTTGCATAAGTTCGATATTCAAGGCAAAACTAAGCTCCCAGTTCCTTGCTTCTTACATTTAGTCCGAAATGTCAATCCAGAAAGGTCTAGTTTATCCCCGTCACATCTACAGGATACTAGTAATAGCGTACTAGTACATGAATGTAACGGTTCCAACATAAGTCTAGAACTCTTTTCAATTTAACTGAAATAATCATTAGGTATCATTGTTTCACGTCACAATATATAAAACATTAATCAGGAAGAGGAAAATCCCTTTTAGGTATAAGAAACAGCAATGAATATGACTTCTTCTTAATGCAAAAATACAATTCAATACAAATTTTTCTTCACAATGCCCGCAATAATTCACGCAAATATGAATCAAGATCCTTCGTTCCACGATATATTTTATTATCCACCCAGCTGAACTAATAAAATAAACTAAAGAAAGGTGTCGTTGTTATTTGTTTTACGTCCCTTTATGCTACTAAAGCTAATTGGACGATGCTACAGTGGGAGTCCTAAATTTTAACGAGCACCTGACATCGTACAGGCTCGGGACCTACATTTTACGTCCTATCCGAGGGACGGCATAGATTGTCTTTTACTCCCATTAAAAAATCCTTGGACCACCTCAGGACGCGAACTCGCGACCTTTAGTATTGCAGGTTTCTATGCTAAACAATACACCACATGTGATCCCAAAATAGAGATTAAAAGTTTACTATAATAATATAAATAAATATGAAGTTTATTATAATTGAAATTGTAACCATGAATGAACTATTTTTACTGTGCAGAAGAGTTTTTTACTCTGTGAAAATTTTAGTAATTAGTATTTGACTGTTTTCTGACTTCTTGATTATATTTAACTAATAGTTACCTATCGAAATTCTCTAATTTTAAATTAATAAAATCTTGATCAACGATAAAGATCAGTATTTCTTCACTATAGCGAGGCATAGCGAGGATTTTTTACTCCCTTTAAAAAAATCCTAGGGCCACCTCGGGACGCGAAGCAGCAACCTTTAGTATAGTAGGTTGCCATGCTAACTACTACACCACAGGTGACCCTAAAAGAAAGGAGTTCATTAAGAAAAAATGAAAAGAAACCCGCGACCCACAGTTAAAACAAAAGGCATGTTATAAGAAAGTAATACGGTAGGTTGAAGGTTTCCGGTATAATAAGTAAGTACCCAAATCAAATATAGTTTAATGTAATTCTACCAAATGAACCATGAACTAAATGAAATTAATACGCTATATGAATAACTTTTGAAAAAATTAGGATAAATAAATGAAGATTTATTTTTTCCTATATGTCTAAAAAAATAAAGGAATTTACTTACCTTCCAAATTTACCAATTTGAATATAATCTTCAACTTTACTTCTCCTCAAAATACCGCACTTTGTGAGGCTGCGGCTGTTGAGGAGCAATCCATCCCCTGATGGCCGCGGGGAGGACATTTATCTGGGAGAATTGTCCTCCGTCGGTGGAATGCAGTTAGGCCCTGAAGACATTGCACCATTAACAGTTCCCTAAGTAATCGTGGTTTAGTCGTTATATAGTGCTCCACATTAACCATAATACTCTCCGCCGGTGGCGGTACTAAGTCTCCCAAGGCTTCGCCCTCAGTCAGGGTATCTCAGTGATCAAGAAGCTAAAGGATCGTCAGGAAGTCACCACTAAGCAGGCCATCGAATTTGTGAAGAAACTATCAGATTAAGACTTATTGTTTAAAAGATTATTAAAAAAAAGGTTTGAAAAATGTCCACTTGCTTTTCGTAACACATTAATGTTTCTTACATATGTGTGAAGGTGTAGGTATTAAGCACCTATCCTTCAATTAAAAATTTACATTTTTATTGCTGTATTTTCTATTCCCTTCTACTTATTTATTTACATCAATAAAAATTATTTATACCCACATTTGTTTTACAATATGAATCATATGACGATGATGATTATTTTACTGTTTTATCTCTTTCTTACTGATATTTTATTTGTCTTGTTTTTTTAATAACGACTTACTTAACTATTATTAGTTACTTGAGACAATTCTTCAGCTGATCTGCTGTTTTAATATATCTTTCCTCAGCTGTTCTTGTATAACCTTTCTATAGCGTCAGTAAGTGATAGTATGTAATGGAATGATGTAGGTACTATTTTCAAGTCTAAATGCTACCATGGATAGTTATTAGAGGGTGATAATCATTACTTTTTCGAGTACCTAACTTGCCAGGTACTTTAGGTAATAGGCATTTTAAATTGGAAAATCGGTGTACCTACCATTCTTATACAAAACATAAATACAGCAGTAAAAGACTTGTTAAAAATATGATGCTCTATGTCATGCAAGCTGGAATTTCTAATGAGAAATTTAAAGTGGATATGTTTTACAATGAAAACCAACAAAACATAAGGAAAATCGCAAGTGTTTGGGCTAGATGTGGAGAATTCGCGCGCCTCATGTTTATGTGTTCATGTCAAAACCTTGTTTATTCGTGAAATCATCAAACAAATAAATATCGTGTATCCACAAGCACTTGAAATGATAAATAGTTTTTTTTTAAATATATTTGGGTTTATAAAAGGCGAAAAGTCGTTCGAAACTTGGAAATAAATAAATTCAAAACGACACATTGAATATGACCTTTGTGAAATTAACAATATGACTTTTTTCGAATTTCCTTTCTTCTGAGATCTAAACAAAGGACTATGCTAATTGAATATAAATTAAATAGAAAACTTATAGTTGATCTAGTATGTATGCATTTTTATCTGATTAAAAACAGTTCTTATAATCTTGCTCTTATACGGAATCTCCTCAGGTTGAAATATGTGACCATTTCTTATTAAAAAATTAAACCAACTAAAAAATATATTCAAATAAGGGTATCTAGCCTTAATAAGGAATACTAAAAATGCAAAAATTACTTTAAAGTATCTGTAATTTTTAAAAATTCCAACTAAAATGGGTATTCCTTTTTTTTTTTTTTCCATTTCAGAATATGTGGTACATCAACGGAAGACAGTTTTGCTTTCAGTTTATCTTTACTAAATGTGTCCCGAACGTTCTGAAAGTCTAATTTTCTGAAAGCCTAACTCCGACATTTTCCCATTTCCCTATTTTCGGAGCAGGAGATTTGGACGCAGAGCAGAACTGGGGTACCTCATTAACGGCTGCTGAGTTATTGAAGAGAGCCGGAGTCGTGATGTTCCGCTCGTGTGCTCAGATATCGCCGGGCTTATAAAGTGCCCCTCGGTGTGAAAAGACACTCCCACTTCATAATATTTTAACTAGCGCCTCTGCCGACACCTCCACGACTCCACTGATCGTGTAGATTTCCTCGAGGACTGATCCCTCAAATCGGAAAGTAAGGCAGGAGGCTATCCTGGGGGAGGTCCCGGGCCATGGGAAGCATCTCGCATCCAGGAAATCGTAGATAGTCTTCCAAGTGAAGGAAATAAATGAGAAAGGACGTTATCAAAGACATTTTTCGGTTAATGGTGATATCCTAGTAGTAGGTTTCTCATCTAAGGTATTTTCGGTTTCGTTCGATCATTTCTGTTGAGTGAGAAGAAGTTGCAGAACCCAACTGATTTGTCAAGAAATCGAATGCACAGCTTATATACCATAGCAAAGCTGTTATTATGGGAATTTGAAGATAATATGGGCCTTACCATATTATTTAAAAAAATACGCACAAACATAATAGAAGAAACGCCCTTAACTTAAAGAAATAGGTTATACGAAGACGAGAGGGGAGCTCTGGTGTCGACCTCTGTTAGTGAGTTGTCATTTGTTCATGCCTGTACAAAAACATCGAAATGTAAGTATTCATCCTGATTTTAAATCCACAGGAGGGTATTAACGCATGATACTATTGGTATTAAATCTGTAAACTATTAATAGTGAAATTATACCACTCGTAGACCCCTTATCTTACAACGTGGCGAGGTAATTTGGGCATTATTTGTGCTGGTAGAAATTTTCTGTCAGATCTTATATTATAATTCTGCAGAGAAAGAATCCCTCAATATAATATAACAATATAATATTGTTTACCCCGTCCGGGTAAACAATTGTTAGTTTACCCTATGTTTCTTCATATATGTTAGTTAACATATGTTTCTTCGGAAAAATATGTTTTCATTTTGTAAACATATATTTCATTCTTTATTACAATTATATTATATGCAATTCATCATAAGTTTTCTCTTTTTCCAGATGGTTCCATAAAATTGTTTTATTTTTGTTTTTATATTGTGGCCATATTAAAACCTAGAGCGGCACTATAAATTTTCTCAGAAGGTATGTTGTATAAAAAACATATCTTAACTCGTTACATTGTTGGCCTAGGTTGTTAATATTAACATTACAGTTTTACCAAACGCTTGGGTCGGTTTTCTGAAAACATTTATATTTATTAAATTGTTATTGACCTTTTTATATTAAAAAACAAAATAGGTGCCCAAAAAAACCACCCTTACTTTTACATATATCTGTATGTGAATTGGAGGAACTAAAGAGCTCGGATAAAAATTACTAGATTTTTAGTTTAAAGCTTTTGTAGTCTATTTATTTTTTTGGCATTGGCGAAAATTGAAGAATTAGGTGAATGCAACATATTTCCAATATTTCACTCAAATATTGATAAAACATACAGGTAACTGAAGCTAATAAATTATATCAGTAAAATATATTAATAGGCTCAGTCGGAAATAAAAAAAATAAAAATTAATAAACTCATTTTCAACAATAAAGGATATCCACCTTGGTGTGATTTATTATTACTTTTTTTTTTTTTTATAGTTTATAACTTACTGTAAGACTTGATTGTAAGATCTATATTATTCCAATTTTGTAAAACAGTGAAAATTCACATTTTCCATTTTAATATAAATATATTTTTCAATTCATTACAACATTCACAACGTTTCGAGGTTTTATCTCTAGTTAAACAATACATAAATTCCTCAAAAGTCTCGTCAATAAATAAATTTGTCAATTACACCTCTCTCCTAGGCCACCTCACTGTAGTAACAGGTGTAATTGACAAATTTATCTATTGACGAGATTTGTAAGGAATTGTTTAACTAAAATATTGTTTATTGGGATTAGTAAGGAGTACTCCTAAAAATGAGACATTAAAGCCTCGAAACGTTGTGAATGTTGTAATGAATTGTAAAATATATTCATAATAAAATTGAAGATGTGAATTTTCACTGTATTACAAAATTTGAATAATACTTTTTTGTAGTGCGTTGTTAAACATACAAATACTAATATAAAATAAAATATCAAAACATAAAATCATTGTGTGATTTCTTATTATTTGCCTTTAATTATACCATTCGTTAGATTAATAATAATAGTTTCCCACATGTTCTGCGATGGACTGTGACGTTTTGGTGTAGAGTATTGTCCTGGAAGCGGACGTTGAGCTACCTGGAGGATCGTTATCCGAACATGGGGAGTACACCCCGGCAACAATAGCTTGTGCAATGAGGCCCAGATTGTGGCGAGCGAGGAGGGTCCGCAAGTGAGCTGAAGTAGAGGGTAGATTTTTGACTAATGGTTATAGCAATCTAGATCTATTTAGATGTATATTACCCTACTTGAGTCCATCCACCAGACAATTTGTCAACCGCTGTATTGTGGTCTTGTCGTCTCTGTCTTGAATATCGCTTTTATAACAACTGCTTCTTATGTTGGTTGATTTTTTATTTTATTTTATTAGTGCCGCTTAGTAAATTAAATAATTAAATGTTTTTATTGTTTCTCTGGATAGAGTGTAAACAATGTTAACACCGAATTGAAAATATGTTTTAAAATTTTTTTTGCACATTTATTAGGTTATTTCGCATTTACACAGAAACATTCTGAACGTCTAAATTTATTATTTATTGTTATTAGGGTATGGCCTACAAATTAAAAAAAATATTTTTCCGTTTGGACATTGCACTCTTTACGCTGCAGTCACAGATTTAAATAATTATTAAGATGAGATTGGCTCTCGCAGAAAAGCCCCTATTTTTTTTTCTTGCATTTTTAAACATGAATTTGAAAAAAAAAAATCTATAATATTGTCTAATATTTTTTTTTATAGCGGAACTTATAATCCCAAGGAATAAAGAAAGTTCGTTAATATTCTGAAGAAAAAAAAAATCCGACGAGTAGGATATGTATTTAGTTTCCTGGACAATCGTATCGGCAGTTATTCTATACTCTATGCGTATCGGTCGCAAATTAAAAAAAAAAAAAAATAGGGATTTAATAATTTATACATGTATTAGAGAATAATAACTATAAGAGGAAATTTTTTAATCTTTAGACGGATATAAATATATTTTAATTGTTTATAATTGGTTTTACGAACATATTTTTAAACGTTAAAGATATTGAAAATGAAATCTGATTTTTTTAGAAGAATTGCTGTTGAGTTCACCTGTAGTGCAGTGGTTAGCATGGCAAGTTATTCATTCAAGTTCACGAATTCTTAGCCCGGTTGATGATTCAATAATTTTTTAAGGGTGCAAAAAACCCTTGGACATGCCGCACTTCGGGTTACCTGTTAAATACCATATACCAGGACAGGGTAAAATTTTGGATTCACATAGTAGCATCGTCCGATTTGTGATAGTAGTCTAAAGTGAAGTTAAACAAATAATCAAATATCTGGAAGAATCAATCTTAAATGCATAAATAATCAATGAATTAAAAATAAATCCAACCTTTCAGAGATAGCCCTGATTGCCAGATTAGGATTACCAAACAAGCAGAACAGTATCGGTAAAATTTCTAACAGAAAGAAAAAAATTGCAGGTATTGAATCGAAAGTTCGAAAAATAAATCAAAATTAAAGTTTTCATGGGATTATTCTTCTCAAGAAAAAGAAAACAGAAAAGAATTATGGCCCTAAATTAAAATGGCCCAGGAAAATGGAAGAACAGCAAAATATACAGCTGACAGGGTCCGGATTGATGGTCTTATTTTTTCATTAGATGAGTTCAAATCTTATAAATGTAATTATAAACTTATTGGCAATAAGGAATCTGAGGACACTTCAGTTGGTACGAATAAAGAACTTGAAACTTTGAAAGGAAGAAAAATAATATTGACAGATCAAAGAATAAGAAAAACAATTGAGAGCATGTCAGACAATCCTCATACTGAATGTAAGAAAGCTTTTATGTCGTGATACAATCATCCAACTAGAAGAAGCTCTAAAAACCTCAAATTTAGATATGGCATGCATAGCAGATTTTTGAAGAGAAGAAGTGATTGTGTGCAGGGAAAGTGGATTCGTCCTGTACCCTCTGGTCTGAAATCGGATTCAAGAGGAGAGAGATTAATATTGGGATGAATAAAATGCCAGGCCTTGCCTTTTCGCCAAGAAAACAATTTTTGACTTCTAAACACATTTAAAAAAAAAAAAAAAGAAGGGAAAAAGTGGGTTTGGTGTTCACATAGGGAAAATTACAAAACAGCGCTGCTGCATTGAAGAAAGCTATGTACGGAATCGCAGTGTAAATTCAGATGTTTTAAGATAATACCATGGAAAAAACTAAAATAACGGGGTTACAATAGGACAGAAAATTTCCTCTAAGACTCCGAAGAAGCAGTGACTGAGATCTGATCAGAAAAATCTATTGTATTTTTTAGGGGACAGATAAACGTTTTAATTTTTTTTTTATATTACTCGAGCTAATTAGAAAATCACATATAAAAAAGATAGGTTTTTCTATATGTCACTGAATATTAACTTCTCAGAACTATTCGATACAACTTCATTCGATGAAAACACCTTAGGGTTTTAGAATCTTTTATTTTTTATTTTCTAACTAAATATCTTATTGTTTACGGTTGAATATAGCAAGTAAATGTGAAGGATTAAGACAATAAAATGTGAGTTATAATAGAAAAAAAAATAAATTGAAGGTCTTAGATACTTAAATCCATCTTACTACATTTATGTGTATATTAATTAAGGATATCTACAAATATCATCAAACTCCTTGTTAGGAATCATGATATATTTTCTTTGCTTTATAGTTAAATTTGGCAATGCATTTCACAAGCTAAAAATTCATTTATCTTGTAATAGTGAAAAATTATGTTTCACTGTTTATTGCTACTGAGGAATATTGCAATATTTCATAATCCGGGATTCGAGAGTCAAAAAGTTTCTGATCTTTGGTAACAAACAGAATGTACTCAATTCGTAGACCACTAATGTGAACGTCTGCCACCTGAGATCGGTTGAAATTATATTTTATGTTCAGATTCTATATCTGTAGTCTACGAAATGAGTACTTTCGGCTTTAATGACCAAATATTTTCTTTAAATCAAAACACTTTTTAGGACATCAGTGCCCGGATATCATCATGAAGTGATCATAAAAATAGGTTTGCATTAAAAAGATAGAGATAAAAAAATTTTAGAAAAGAGAAAAAAGGCGTATGTGATTTTTATTTTTTTTTTATACTGCACAACATTGTTAAGTTTACATAATTCTTCTGCAACCACGAATATCAAGTAACGTCTCACAAGAGTTAAGAGTTACTTGATACTAAGTACAGATGGTAAAAATTACTGGTAAATGTCTCTAAGAGAGATAGGCTTGATTTGTATTTTTTCTAAAGTTAGTTTCCATGAAGTTAGCACTTCTGTGAATTAGCCATCGATATGACACTGTCATAGACTAAATTAAGAAAAATATATTATTTTTTTCGTTAAAATATGCAAATATTTAATTAAGTCAATTTTCAACTAAATAAAGAGAAATGGGTTTGAATTTATGCTTTTTAAAGTTTTCCCTGCCTCAAGAGGTTTTTACAAAAAAAAAATTCTACACAGTTACATATCGAAACTTGCGAACCATCTGCGTCAGGATCAATTCCAGCCGCAATAACCATAGTATATAAATATATAGGAAGAGGCAATAATTTTAATATATATATTTGAGAGGCTGGAGGAAGATAAACTCAAAGAAAGAAATCGAATGTGGATGATATTTCACCTGGAGCATAGAAAGCCTCCCTTAGATATCTCCGGTTATTTCTCATAGCCAACATAAATATGTCTACTCTTATCGCTGGCGCAAGTGTAATTGAAAAACTGATTTATCCCGATGTGGAGGATAACGGAGGACTTTGTCTTCTTGTCCGTCCTTCTTCCGGAGGACCAACTTTCGGGAAAGAGTTAGGTTAGGCTTGAGACCTTCACCGTGGTAGCAGGGAGGAGCGTATGGAATAGGGGTGCTACTCAGATAAGATCTTCCATAACTATCACCTTATATATTGTTTTAAGAAGTTTATACATACATACAAATTCAGAAAAAAAATACATATTTTTTATTTATTTATATTTTAAATAGATATCGATGGGAAAAGGATAGAATGATGGGAATGGATTGAATTGACCGGATATAAGTGCTTGCTGGTGCAAGTGGCAAGTGCGACGTGCTAATGATTCGGAAATCCGGGTCCGAAAGGCCAATCTTTTGTATTAAAAAACTTTATTTAAATATATATATATATATATATATTTTTTTATTTTTTTATTTTTATTGAAAGTAATAATACATACTGCCACAGTCAAGGGCAATATTTAAATATTAGAAAAATAATTTTCAGGTGGCCAACAAGAAAAATATAATATGTTTTACATATATTATTACAAGTTTTACATATACCTAATATTATATAGGTATTATTATAAGCACATATTGCATGCTTAAAAATCCATAACCTTATTCACCATTTAATATTGTTGGAAATAAGGAAGGATATTGTGAGGACTATTTTATCTATCAAGCTCAAGATAATCTGTGATCATTGTTATCATTTTTGTTACTGTTTATTATTCATATATTTTATTACATTGGTATTGTAACGTGTTACAAAATCATATGATTTTGTCCGAGACATCAAAAAGAGTTCCAGACATTTTGTTGAAACAGTTATACAACTGTTCCAGGACATATCCTTGATGTTTCGACGATATTCTACGTCATACTAGAATGTCCCATGTCGGACTAAATATAAGAAGCAGCGGACAAGGGATTTAGTCTTGCTCTGCGCGTCGAAGCATATGATTGATTCCCTTTGTGTTACTCTATTGTTACTAGAAGTTAATTTTTGAAACTTTGTTAATTAGTTTAGTTTTATTGTTTGTTTGACGGTGTGAATTATAATTTCATTTTGCTAAAAATTATCAAAGCCCACACTAGTTTTGTAATATTAAATATCAACTTAAAGGTTACCTCAAAAAAGGTAAGTTATACATGGCCAGGCAATATGGCTTAAAAGTGGTGTGTATTAGCTAATAAATAATATATCTATAAACTTTTTAAAAATCGAACTGCAAAAAAAAATGTAGGTCCCATTATAAAGTAGACACTATGGCTCATTAAGACTACAGCATATTCTTGGAGGACTTGATATTGAAAAGTTATCTAAAAAGTTCATAACTGATTTTATCACGAGGGCTTTCGGTACTCCGGCTTTAAAAAAAAAGTTCCAAAATGAGGAAATGTTTTACGGCTCTCATAATGGGCGGATAGGCGGTTAATATCCCATTAAGTTGAAGTGTTGTTCAACATTGAGCCGTACCCCAACGAAGCGATTTGCATTATATCGGCAATATATCAGGGCGATAAGAACATCCCCCGTTGAAGAAGTCGAGGCACCTCGCGGGCCTGGCTCACCCCTAATGACTTACCCTCCTTAGCCGAGTATTTATAGCGACTTGGCTAATTCAGCCGAGGATATCCTGTGAGATCCTGGGGGGGGGGGGGGGCAGTCAAATTCTACTCAGCCATAGCTCAAGATGATCTACGGCCCCGGGCGATAATTCTTTCCCATGGATAGTCAGCTCTAAGCAGGCTACAAATCAGCCGCACCCCCCGACCCTCGCTAAGGGCTGATAGGGGGCAACTATTTATATACTCCCATGTAAGCTAGGCTATATACACCGTCGGCTATGTATAAATCGGAACATGGGTTGGGTAAAGAGTTTAAGAAATGATGTACTTGGTGAACTTAACTAGAAAATGTTGAATTTTCTATTACATATAAGAAATATATATATAATATCTTAAATATATTTTTAATCTTAGTATGATTCGCATTATTTATTTTTAATTTCACTTACATATAAGAAATATAGGGAAAAGTATTGCAATTGTAAAAAAATTCGACTTCTGATTTTTAATTAATTGAAATTTAAATTTTCAGTCCTACTCATGAGGTATTTTACAGCATTTAATTTGAGTATTTTCGTATGTTCCAATACATACATGTTGACTAATAATTGAGGTGGTTTGAATTGATTTGGTAAATTAAGATTTTATTAATATTACAAGTATCTTTCCGTGTAATCATTGTTAAATTTTAAATGGTTAAATTTTAAAATAATGCGAAAAAAAATAAATAGAATATACTAAGCAAAAAGGAAAAAAAATATTGTAATTTACATCTGCCTCAATATTCTATGTATTATTTATAAACGGGGTTCATTTGTCGGTACGCTATAAACTTTTTTATACCTGATCATATTCGATGATTGAGGTAGGTTTTTAAAGATTCCTTTCCAGGTGGGAAGAATATTCAGATCCCCCGAAAACGTCCGGAGAAGAGCTATGAATGAAAGAGTAATCTATTATTGCATAACACAAAAACTATAGATTTTTTGTCGATTGTGCGGAAGTGAAATGCCTAATAATGAAACTCAAAATATTATTTAGGATGTTATGGCCTTTTCAATCCTCTTCATAATATAATTTAAAAAATAATCTCTTCTTCATATCATGGCGTGATTACTTAGTCTTAAATAAGGCTCTCATAAAATTAATACTGTTATCAATTAATATGGTATGCGATTTATTCGCTCGGTCCAGCTAGTAGTCCATTATTATAAAAAAAAACTGACACGAACAGGAAATTGATTACTTTTTTTTCTTGTGTAGGAAATCAAGAAACCCCACGAAAAAATAAATAAATAGTTTTGGAGTAACTTATAATTAATGATTTAATGTTTTCCGGATATTTTGGGGAAATTTGCGTGTTTTTAAAATACAATACATTAAATTTTTTTTTTTTATAATTGTTATTTTTATGATTGTTTCAGATCCCTTGGAGATGGCTGAAAGTGACCTAAGGTCTTAGCGACGGGTCGAACCCTGAGATAATATTCAAATCGGGGAGAGGAATCGAAGCATTGATCGGTGCCAGGAAGGGTGATATATTCCTGGAGACGCAGAGCTAAGGATGAGATATAGCTCCCTGGCAAGAGTAGCCGGAATAATTAATGCAGTAACAGTCCCAGTCCTCATCCTTGGGGGACCCCTTGTCCACTAATAAATGGCTTCGGCCTCCTCTCATAAAATGTGCAATTATCTAAGACTTACTTGAGGGAGTTGGAGTTGAGGAAGGAGGGGTGGAGTTGGATTCATGTTGCACTCTGGTATCCAACTGACTCCTTCAGCTATCCGCTAATTCTTATCCCTGTCGTAGTCGATGTTTCTAAAACAAGATATTTTGACGAAAAAATAGGTGTTTATCGGTGTGGAGCCGACTTTTACTTAATATTTTTTTACACATACAAATTAACATCGTTGCATAGTTTTTGCACTCAGTAAATATAAGCTTGGAAGGGATAATGATAAATAAAAAAACAAAAAAAGAAGAAGGGTGATATCCAACAACCAATCAGTCCGTTTGGACTCTTCAGGTACTTGTGCAGAATTGATTATTAGGCGTATTTGGGTTTTCATTTTTTCAGTAAAAAGGTGTTTAAACTAAAATCATGGGAGATTATTCGTTTTGTTTTGTTTCAACTTGTAAATTAAGCTGAATGTTATAATTAATACGTTTCCAAAAAGTATAGCTAGATCATATTTTTCAAAAATCTCTGGCAAATCTCCAAGTGTAATATTTTCCATCAGCCTTCCAAAACTTAACTTCTAAGAACACCAAGACTTTTCTTGTACATCAACAACGATGTTGTAATGAAATTTATGAATAGTACTATATTATAGTTTTATTATAGACTGAAATATATTATTAAAAAGAAATACTAGGTATTTTTATTTGACCTGAGACCACTATTATCATTAAACTTTATTTCGTAAATATTCATAATGTTGTGAGTGATAACGAAGTGCTTGCTGCTCAAAATGTTTATCGATCGGAAAAAACATATGACCATTCGTAAAAAAATTAACTTTAATAACTATCCTATTAACTATTCATTGAAATAAATAAATATTTACTGCCCCTTACATAGAAGGTTCAATATTGGCATCGTTCTCTGATAATTAGTAGAGCGATCAACATTTGAAAATTTAGTTTCAATTCATCATCGGCCGTTATTATGGATCCCTTCTATCTATTCAAATTTACGATATACCGTCAAAAAACTCGATGGTTCGGTCAGAAATTCAATCCTTATTTCTTTAACACCCGAAAAAAAAAATTATTTATATAAACAAAGTTGAAAGAATCCCCTGAGAACGCGGAGTACCATGAATGAATACCATGAAGGAGCCAACTCAATTCTTACCTAGATAGACAGTACCCAATTTCCAATAGAAAAAAACAAATGCCATTGAGAAAAAAAGTTTTAGGTTCCCTGATCCATATTATATCCCTTATATCTATCTTATATTATATCCCTAAGCCATCCCTAAATCCATATCCGTAGCACATGAGTACCGCGTTTTTAGAAAAATGGAGTCTATTTTTTTTTAGTCAAATTTTATTATTAGTCAAAAAAGGGCGGTGGTAGAAGTTTAGTGATCCGTGCACTGCATTATATTCTGTGGATGTATATTTCTTCGAGCTGAAAACGAAAAGACTCAATCACATTTAAAAGTTCCTCCCTCATCGTATGCTGTAACGTTTCAAAACGCCAAAATAAACGAAAGAATGATAATGTTCTTATCCATTCTAGCTTTAAATTGTTTTATTTAGGCATTAATTGGATATGACTCCCCATCATAGCATCAATCGGCGGCTAGTATTACCAATGGCAGAAGTACTTTTACCAGTACCCGAAGGAGGGGACTAGAACCTTATCTAGGTCTATCATCTCTAACGTACAACTTACTGACTAACTGTGAGAATGTGCAACTGGTCTCGCATGCTTCATTGATTACTAGATCCGTCGCAAATCCCATTAGATCAAAGGGGAATGCAGGTTTGTTAATGTTCTATTTGATTCGTTTTGGGGGAACATAATCAAAATTACTTATTACGCTTTGTATGACAGGAATTTAATTTTTTTCACATTACGCTTTAATTTAATTATGAAATTTAATTTTTATACAAACTTATTGTATAATTGTAGGAAAGTTTTGTTTGATCAACAATTTTTAATACATTCAGAAATAACTAAAACCAAAACATAAAATTTTATTTATATTAATTTAATCATTATTGTGGGTGACCACCTTGTTTTTAAATTACTTTAAATAATTTAAAATCAAGGTGGTTACCCACAATAATGATTAAATTAATATAAAATAATTTAAAAATTGACGAACGTCAAGAGATGCCCACATTTGGACAAAAATTGTCCACCTCCCGTAAATATCCATTGTATGTATTCTCATTATTTTATTTTTTTGTTGTTTCGATGACGCATTATGGCTCTGACAAGACAGTAGAATTATTTATGCGATCACTAGGAGCCAAATACTTTCCCAGCATCATCTACTTTTAGTAAAAAAAAAAAAAAAAAACTGAAGGAAGGGTGTAAGAAAGTTTATTGGCCGGCGGTCGTGTATGAAGGTGACTTGACCCTGACCATGCGAACCACCAGCTTACAGAACCATCTTTTAGAAGCTGGAAGTGTCCCAGGAGAGTATCTCGGCTTAAGTACGTTCTAATAATAGAAAAGATACCCAACCACAGCATTTCGAATTTGGGACCTTGATGAGTTAAATACTTCCCCGCTCCCCAAGAATATCAAATGTATATTTTTTAGTAAAATTTAAACTAACATAACTTTTACATTATACAATGTTTTTCAAGCAATGATTTATGATTTTTAGTTTCTAAAAACTCATAAGCTGTTGTGCAAAAAAAAAAAAAAAAAAAAAAACAACCTGTTCACTGACATAATTGTAGTACTTTTAGATTTTTTATTTGCCTAAGGCCCATTCGTTTTCATTTTGGCTATATTAAGGAATCTATCTCAACCATATTCATCAGTCACCACTTTAAATAATCGAATTCATCTATTTATTAAAAATTATTTTAAAATAATTCAAATATATTCGTAGAATAATGTGGGATTTCGTGAGGCTCAACCATGGGCGACCACTATCGGTAAGCCGATGAATTATGAGGAAGGAAAGGAAGAATAACAAGAGCTGATGAACGATAAATTATCGCTAAAGAGTGAAATATCGGCTTCTCTGGCAGATTTATGTGCCGGAGCAGACAGACGGACCGACTGACACCGCCTATCCCATGTCAGGATCCGACTTAAACACGGGATATATTTATAGCCCCCTTCTCCCCCTATATATTACAGATTAGGAACAAATAGGGCCACTTCTATATCGTCATCGGATCGGGTATTAGCGTCTGTCGTTCGTCTTTCTTAGCCGGGACTCGAATACGTCCACGGCTGACAGCCCTTGTCGAAAATCCTTGAGGATGAAGTAACGCTCTCTTGGAGTAGGCTGATTCTAAGGCCACTAAGGCGTCTCATTCGTCAAAAGCATATGTTGTGGGAACATGCTGTAATGGGTTAAAACATGTATATACTTATATGAAATTCAATGTTGTGAATTTCTTAAAGACCAAACCTAAGAATTATTCTGGTATTGAAGAATTAACTATGAACATAATGAACTTCAAATATATGTTTATCAAACCAAAATTAAATCTATATAAATAAAGATGAAATCCCGTTAGTTTGTTTGTATTTCTTTACAGAAATCCATACAGTTTGTCCTAAATTCTCCAAATTTCGCTCAGTGGTTCTTTCATATCAGGTGCGAACACCTGTTCCTATTAAAATTGCATAACTTCAGCCAAACTCTGGGTATTTTCTTTATTGTTCTAAAAATTATTATGATCTCGCTTGTTTAAAAACGATGTTTTTTTACAAAATCAACCGTTTGAGTCGAACTAAGGCAATGAACTTATAAGACATTCAGTTCTTGAGACTATATTGTTCAACAGGATATCAAGAAGGGGACCAAATTAGTCTCAACAATACATTTTTTTATTTATAAGACGTTTCGGCTCTTTTGAGCCATCTTCAGTTCAGCGAAACAGGCAGACAAATCATTTGAAGTCACACAGGGCAGATACAACTCTCAACCAATGTTCCCTAACCCCAAGACACCCAAAACACTCAGGGTGAGCAAAGTCCAATTCACTATCTTTGGACTTTGCTCACCCTGAGTGTTTTGGGTGTCTTGGGGTTAGGGAACATTGGTTGAGAGTTGTATCTGCCCTGTGTGACTTCAAATGATTTGTCTGTCTGTTTTGCTGAACTGAAGATGACTAAAAAGAGCCGAAGCGTCTTATAAATAAAAAAATGTATTGTTGAGACTAATTTGGTCCCCTTCTTGATATCCTGTTGAAGGCAATGAAATTCCCCGGGTGAAACCGAGATATACAGCTAGTTAATGATAAAAATTAATTCCCTTTCATTGAGAAAAAACAAACTTGTGTTTAAAAGTTTTTTTTCTTGAAACCATTGTTGGTAACACTATCCGTCTTTATCCAATAAAATTTTCCCTGACCACTCTTCAGCAATGTATGGAGCCTGAATCGCCACAATATCACCAGGTAGCTACTACCTGTCGATATCTCTCATCCGGCTTGTCATGCTACTGGCCCAGCTTACGCTTAGTATTGGCTAATACCAAGCGTAAGCGCTAGGTAGCTATAAAGAATTTGTTTATATCTGTTATAAACAATTATTATATTAATAATTCTTTAGTGATCTATCGGTGGCCGCAACAGGGGGACAAGATATTTAATCATGTATATTTTAATATTATATTACAATTTTTACTAATTTAGGTATTTTTATTAAATTAATAAAAAAAAAAACTTCGATTGTAACATAAGAAACGTTGATATTTTACAGCTGCCGAGCGTCGGATGACGCATTTTTAATTTTTTTTTAAAGATATTTTTCAACCAAGGTACTATTACTTTCAGCTTAACCGTTCAAAATCCAATCGGTATCAGACCTGGAATCGATTTCTCTACCATTGGAAGAGTTTCCTCATTAAAGGAGGCAGGTTTTCTTAAATCCTGGAGCACGAAGGATAATAAATAGTCGGATTCATTCCGCCCTCGGACCGGGCATAAACTGGAGACGAGGAGGAGAGGGGAATTACAGAAGGAGTAACTAAAGAAGCGCATTTGGAGGAGTAGAGAAAGTTGAAGGTGTAAATAAAGGAGACTTAAAAATAAATACTGGTAAAGGAGTAAATGCTAACCTGCATTACTATTCAAGGAGCCGGCCCAAGTTATGGCTCTCGGATAAAGGCTTTCTCACTCCCAACTTCTGTCTTTATTCTCTCTTCTTATTTCCTTCTTCTATTCTTTCCCCGTCTCCTTCCATCTCCTACCTTGATTCTTCTCGATTCTTAGATCCTGCCGGCTCATCTCCCTCTTTATGCCTCATAATCTTAAATAGATATGGGCTAGTAGGTGTGTCTGAGTCATATATGTGTTCTTACTGGTGGGTAGGCAGGCCAGAGGTAAGAACTTTTTAAAACTAGGAGGCACCTATATTATTTATTTTTTATTTATCACTATCCAACTTCGGATATTATTTTACTCGATTAGTCAACTAATTGCCCTCTTACATATTACCCGTTAAGGCGGAATTGATACAAAAGTTGCATCTTAACAGTCAATTGAAAACATATAATGGCCCGTTAGCAATCTAGTGGCTCATAGGGGAAATAAAAAAACACAATATATTAGATGAATGATAAAATTATTTTAATTTCCACTGACGGTTCAAAAACAGATATAGCCACAAC
Source organism: Aelia acuminata (assembly GCA_911387785.2). Lineage (NCBI taxonomy): Eukaryota > Metazoa > Arthropoda > Insecta > Hemiptera > Pentatomidae > Aelia > Aelia acuminata. Next base: position 72,721,268 of record OU426983.1, on the reverse strand, counting down.
TTCAGCATTCACTACTCACAAATTCAAACTCAACAGACTATGTAACATATACACTGCAGAACTACACGCAATAGCACTCACAAGCACATCATCAAAAGCGAACCACCACCAAGGTGCTCTGCATGCGACATCACAATCTGTGTAAAACACATTATTGAAGAATGCCCTGCTTACAGAAGAGTACTCTCTCGGAACGGTGTGCCACCAGACGTAAAAGCAGCCTTAGCTGACGAAGAGAACACTCTACGAAGCCTCGTTAAAATCTAAATGAAGCGAAAATTATGCAGAAAATTTGACTTTCACCAATTTCAGAACGATTGCTTCTTTGGGTGAAGAAATTCCTGATGAAGAAAATTTCTTAAAAACTCCTGAATAATTGACACTCTTTTCCTACAGGCGTTGATGACCGAATATAGGTTTTACGCCTTTAAACCAAACCAACCAACCAACATAAATTATTTTAACGTATGCACTTTACAAGAAAATTGCTTGTTTATGAAACACATGACAATATAAAGACAATGGATTAGTTATCGCTAATATGAAAAAAGACTGGTATTACTCAAAAATGAATTTTCTAACTGCTACTTTGGAATGTTAAAGGTGCAAAAAATGTATTAGAAAGGATGCTATAAAAGCATTAGAACAGCTTGTTTTAAACTGCGATAACGAAATATAACATAAAAAAACTATGTTACTGAGTCCATACGTTTCGGGCTAATTAGGTTTTCCGTTATCAGAGACTAAGAAGAGATACATTTTTTTTTCTTTTTCTTGTCTCACATATGATAAGATTCTCATTCTTGATTATTAGATACCCCTATTTAAAAAAAAAAAAAAAAAAACCTCTATAATGGTTAGAGTTAATTTTATTGTTCTTTGATTTTTTATTCAAGAGTTCGAAAATTGAAATTTATATTTAAGAAAAATTAAAATAAATACATATTTTTTCCTTCATACTTTTATTTACACCTGTCGCAACTACGTGTTTTATGTACTAAAACCTTCAAAGTTTTGTAACTATTTTAAAAGCCGATACTTTACAATATGCGGTGACTTTAACGCAAAGCCCAAATGATGGGGTCAAGGATATGCACACCAAAGCTTTTGATATATACACTATCAGCATACTAACAATAACAGCATATTGGACCTAGTTTACCTAGTAAAACTCATGACATATAAGAATTTTTTATTATCATAGAACTGTGGACCAAATTAATTTCAAATATTACATAAAAAACGCATAATTTTCGATCATTTTCTTTCATTTGTATTTTTTCATCTTATGATCTGATATCGCAATCAGCCGTTATAAAGTGGCATTCGATTTATTGAATTCAGTAACTTCTGGTAACCTGTTTTAATATTTCTTAGTATATCATAGATACCCTTAAAATATTAACACCGTAAAATTATTTTGGCTGATCCAATTTATGACTATTATTTCTCAATAAGTCAAATGCAGATTTTTTTGGAATGAATTCTCATTATCTTTCTAGTTTTAGAACATTATACTTTTTACTGTTGTTACAGAAAGTAACAAGATAGAACGATTCCCAAGCAAAAACGTGGTTTTTGCATTTACCTTTAGACCTTCTGAGCTCGCATTAACAAATCGAACTTAACACTTGGAACTATAATTGTTCCCATTTATTACAGGGACTTTATTAGTCTTCACGCCCTTCTTAATCCGTTTCGACGACAATATGGCGCGAAGGATATTCCTGCAAGGAGACAGGAGCCGCTGAGAGCTTGTTAATATTCCCCACCGGAGCACCCCGCGCGAGGGTAACCCGGCGGCCCCAGTTTCGGTTTATGTACGACCGTTCAATGAAACTTTAATTACCCCTCATTACCATTTAGCCACCGGAGGGGGGTGAGAGATCCCTCCCTTCGACAACTTAAGTTTCAAGTGCCTTTTAAGTATTCATTAGATTCGCTTTTTCCCACAGCGACCGCCGAGTGCTTGCAAGGTGCTCTGAACCGTTGTCAGACTCAAGTGGATGGAGGAGCGCTTCCTCGTTACCTGCCAAGGAAGGTACGAACGGGAATCTGCAAGCGATCATCGGGCCTGAAATGTTAAACGACTTTTACCACGCAATGATGCATCCATCGCCCTGCATCTCTCAAGATCTTGATATAGAGCAATGGAATAACATGTAGTAAGTGAAATATTCCATTAGATTTTTATGGCATTCTACACTCGAAATGTGGAAATTATTATGCCCAGGTTCAAGCAGATAAAAACCAATTGCTTAAATTATTTTTATATAGCGTTATTAATTATCCTTAAAAACTGTTTGATATCAAAACAGGCAACCAATAAGCATTAAAGAGGCAAAGTGGTTGCTAGCTAGTGAGCTGTGTTAGATGCAATGACGTGGAGTCAATATGATTTGCAGATGGGAATGGCCAATGAAGGAATAGAGCTGGAGAAGTGGAGAGGAATTCTTGACCCTCGGAAGAATTACAGAACAGAGGAAGATGGAAAAGAAGAAGGATTTGAACCAATTTTAGAGGTTGAATAAGGTTATAAACATTGAATAAGGTTCATTGGGTCGTTCTTAACCCCGGGCACATCCAGATCATGTATCATCAGTAACATCATACACTGATATGAAAACATCACACACTTCACTTCAATGAGCTAATCATTAAACATCTAAGATCGATTTAAACTTATATGTATGTATAACCATGATTTTAAAATTGAAAATCAAGTATGATAATTATTATATGTTTGCTTATTTTTTCAATAATTATCTATTTCAAACCCTTATTTGAAGTAACTATGTGAACCTAAACTACTTCCTCCTACACTTTATTTTTAATTTCTGTTATCGTATTTATAGTTTTTACCTATATCAACCCCAGGTCTACCATACATTTATAAAACAATGTAAACCAAAAAAGGTGAAATTTCTTTTTTTTAAAAAGGACAAATTAAGAATAAAGATTTAAAGATCTGCTTCCATGCAGCACTTATTCATCCCATTTGATATTTTTGAAAGGAAGTTAGTACAGGTTTTATTATTAATATTATTCTTTTTTTTTATAAGCTTAATTATGATTCCGAAAAAACAAAATGAACATCTAATGTTTTCCTTTCAACTTTAGAATTTAGTTTTGGAATGGCAGATGGTGGTAACCTTTGGTGTTCTTCGGAATATCCTAGTATGATCAATGACTTCGATCGAGATATAGTCGAAAACCTAGTGTGAATGCTATAATAATGAACAATATTTTCAAGGATGAAGAAATGAAAACGATCTCAAACAAATTTCACAAATTTATGACGTGATACGAGATGCAAGAGAGGAGTTCGTTTTAATATAGAAGGCAATATCGATAACATTTTATGTCGGGAAGAACGGTGCTATGGATGGCTACTGCAGGAGGGGACTGCAGCAATTGAGCCTTGCATATAGTGTCCACTCTTGGTACTTCTCTAATCGTTGAACCACATACCACCCACTCCAATGGTTCACCCTTCTGTCTAATAACAAGCACCGAAAGAAATAAAAAAAAAAACTCTAAAGCAAAAAGTTTATATTTTAATAAATTAAATTTTATTCATAAAGGATATACAGTAACACCTTGATTAACTGTGGATTTACTTCTTCATCAATTTCCTACCGTCCTAATGTTTAACAAACTTACATATTATTTCAGGGAGGCTCTATAATTGAAACAGTTCGCATAAAACATATCGACAATGTGTAAGCGTTGTATTATCTCTAAGACACTGAACATACGTTTAAAAATACTTTACACTTCTTTTTTTTTTTGTAATCTTCTAAATTAAAAATTAGACAGAAACTGAATACTTATGCCTAATTACTTAAACCCTTTTGGGCATAAGCCTCATAGATTTTCTGCTTAGCTAAAAAACACAAAAATTACAAGGATTTTAATCTAAAATTTTAACACTAGTAACAGACGCTCCCTGGTACGTAAGTAACAAAAATCTACCTACAAACTTATAACAACCAAATAACAAGCAACAAATACGAACCCTTTATTCACGCTTTTTCTTCAAAGTGCACGGACATAACATCAGACTTAATGAACGACAAGGCCAAGGCTGACATGCCCGTTAGAAGGCGGCTAAAAAGAAGCTGGATGAGAGACTTATCTTCCTGAATTAGTTTCAAGTCCGGGAGTAGGTGCTTTTGGGCACTTTTCTTCCATATGTCTAAAATGTCTTGATAACCAATTTATTAAGATTACCTCATTTGCTGATAAGTGTGAATAAAAATATGAAGATAAAAAAAGTTTTATCTCTAGGGAAAAAAAAATTGTAATAGATCAAGTTGTTGATAAAGATGAATGTATTAAACAAACAAAAGAAATCATTGTCAGAGAATATTATATAATATAATAAAGAATTGATGAGTAAAATTGACAGAAATAAGGTGATGAAGAAACAAACTTCAGATTATTTTTGTTCTTATACAAAATAAGTGAACTGTAGGATCCCAATTATCTCCATATTCATTTTTATCATTTTTTTTTATTGTTCCTCGCCTTTTAAACTATACGAGGTTTCCCGACCCAGGGTAAAGGGTGGGGGGATTAATGCCGAGTATTATTAAAATTCCACTTTTGAACTTGCTATCTTCGGGCTCCCCTTCATACGTTTCCATGGTCATTTTTATCATGAAAATTATTGTGACTATTTTTTTATATGCCCTTATTAGCTTTAAGATGATACGTAATAGATTTGATTGTCCGTGCACCTTTCTCCTCTGTGTGATTACCACAGGTTACTACATCGAGGTTCTAGTGCACCACATAATATCCAGGAAACTTTATGGGCTTATTACGCATAAGTTCATATTAACTACTATTCAATTTGTAACAGTTCACTTAAAAATTTTACATAGATTTTTTCCATAAATAAATAAATAACTATAATGGACATAGATACAGCTGATATCCCTTTAAATATGAGGAGGGAATTAAACAGGCGTCGGATAAGAGCTTTCCTTACTTAAACAGCCCTAGTAATTGAATCAAGCCGCGAAGGGTGTGTTGCTGAGTACTTTCCTTTCACATGCCTGACAATATCGATGCCTTCTCATCCGGCCACCGCATTCCCAGATTGTCAGCATCTTGCAGACAGGTACGAATCAATAATAAAATACAAAACATAAAGTAAATAGGTAACTACTGACTTTTTAATTTTTTTTTCGTATATCATCTTTATTATCTCTAGCAAAAATTAGATTAAAAGAATTTTTTTTTCAATTGATATCAATATGATTGAGTAAATGATTTTGGTTTGTTTCTTGTTGGAATTTCGGAGTACAGTTGGGATTAAACTTCAGGGAAAACTACACGAATTAATAAACCGTCTCTAGACAGACAGCACTAATCACTTTTATGCTTTAAATTGAGTTTCTATTTTTTTTTTTTTTTTTGTTGATTTAGTGGTGTATCACCAACAAAGTGATATCCAAGTACATATTACCTTTTTTTATTGTTGTTGCTTTATTGTTCTATATATAAACATAAACCAATTTATTTAGAGTTTCATTTAAACTATTTGAGGTAATCTTTGAATTAGAATAAATAGTCAATAGATGTGTGATAGGTTACATCACACATTACATCCACATCGGAATCTTCAATAAAGTAGGCCCCCTTGGGAATACGCTACTATTTTTATGCATATGAATTTCTATGGATGTGGTGCTAGTGGTTGAGAAGCGGACAGTTTTCTTCTTTTTGAAAATCCATTGCTGCTATCCAGAGGTTGGCTTCGCGAATCCGCCATTGAATGAATATTTGCTGAGCCAACTGGGAATAGGATACTTTCATTAAATCGAGAAGTTCTCGACTGATCTCTCTTTGAACCTTCAGCTAAGTTTTTTAGCATGAAATTGAAATTACATTTTTGCTAACTGTCCATTAAAATTTCATAAATGTTAGTAATATTGGAGAAATCTGGAAGGATGGTCCTTCTTGCTACGGAATACTGAAATATATCAAATCAATTTCATCTTAGTCATGCACTTCTCACGGACCGCGTACCCCATAACAGTCGTTCGTTGAAGAAGCCTAGACCGACTTCTAGCCAGTCCTGGCGCAATAAATCAAACGAGCTATAGTGAAAGTGAGAAGGGATTCGGTTACAAATAAATATATATATATATATTTAGAGGTGGGGGTAGGCGAGAACATCAAATGTATATTTAAATGGCAGAGCTAGGACTATAACTCAGGGAGGGAACAATAGACAACTGAGATAGAGAACTGGTTTTTAATTATAGCTCTTGGAGATAGAGGCCATCCATCATATTGTACAGAGAGGGACCCAATAAACCAGACCCTAGGATAATAAATCCAAGCAACAAAGGCTCGGTCAAGAACAAAAGGTTAGGCAAGTCTTCCAACTTATCGGTTGCTCCTTTGTTGACTGCTGTCCGTTTGGTTTTACGGCTGTTATGAGCTCTCTTTAGTATTCATGGCATCAGCTTGTGGTTGAGCTGACCGCTACCTAACTTTACCTAGGTGATTTTTTTTTTTTTTTTTTTTCAAAAAGAAACGTATGCAACAAGATTTTAACGGAAAGGTAAAAAATATGTCGGTCTTATATCTCGTCCAATGCAAGACAGTTTTAATTAACGGGGCATTCCATATCAAATCAACGACGATCTGAGCCTTAAGTTGAATTTTGATAATTTTTCGTGTAGTTATTCGTTTCATGCACCAATGAAAAGCAAAATACGGAATTTCAGATTTTGTAGACACACGGTTTTCTAGATTTAAATTTTGTAAAACAGTGATAAAAAAAAACGTTTTTTAAAATCAGTTTTTGGGATATATCTCAAAAACTACTTCAGCTTGGAAGCTGAATTAGCATTTTTAAGTATTTTGTGACAAGTGGTTTGATATACTACATGACCATACCCCCCCAAAAATATATATATTAAAAAAATGAAATAAAACTTCGTGTCATTCTAACATTTCTAGAAAATTGAAAAAGAAGGCAAGAATTCTTTTTCAGTTTTCTATGCTCTATCTTCTGATATACAACATGACCATTTTTTAAAATATATCTGTAAGAAAATACCGAAATCTTCTATTTTTAATAAGAGCTCTTTTTCAGTTGGGTTTTTCTATATATATTACTGGACCATATAGTGGCTAAGGGTGTGCTAAATTTCAAAGTGGAGACATAATGGATTCACAAAATAAACAATATTGACATATGACCTAAAAGTAATGACTATTTTTTATTATATGAACTCATTTTCATCTTTATATCTCCCAACCGTAACGCAGAAAAATCTCAATTTTCGTCAATTTTTTAAATTGAAGCGTGCAACAAGTAACCCTAGAATTATCAAAATCGAATAGGTACATCCAAAATAATAATAATAAAAAATAAAAAAAAGATTTCTCAGGAGCCAATTAAGGTTTCTTCCGTTGCCTTATATATCCTCGCATAAAAGTGCTAGGTGATTATTAAATGAATGCCTTATCAACTCAATATCAGTATTTGTAGGAGAAAGAAAAAATTTGTATATAATAATAATTTGTAGGTAACACTACAGCCTGTGGAGGTATGAGATAGGTATTTAATCTAAAAAAAACAACATTTAGAGGGTCTTAGATTTAGTTTCAAGAAAGTAATTTTTCATTATAAGGCGATCTGATCGAGAAAACCCTCAACCGCCAGATTTTATGGCCTTAATTAAATTTTAATGCCTAGATTTTAATTAAAGGTACTCATTCTTTGTGGATGGAGGTCTACTATACAAGAGTAAATCTCCGAGGTAGATATATTAAAAATAAAAATTTCCCGCCGTGATCGCGGGGATCGAATCCGGAATCGTTGAAGCACAGTACCTTACCCATTGAGCTACTTCGCTCTTAGAGAATATCATAAAGCATATAATAATATAATCTAAAACTAATAAAGAAATATTATTTTTAGACCTTGGAACGCAAGGGATCTAAGTGAAATATTTCCCATTTTGAGTATATAAAGATTTAAATTCGAAAAATGTTGTTATCTGGATTCAAAAGATTACTTATTTGTTGTTCTTTGTTTGTTTAACGTCACTTTATGTCACTAAGGCTAATCGGACGATGCTACAGTGGGAGTCCTAAATTTTGCCTATCCAGGTATAATTAGGATAGGGATCTTTAACGAGTACCTGACATTGTAAAGGCTGGGGACCTCCTTTTTACGTCATATCCGAGGGACGGCTTAGCCAAGGATTTTTTCCTAGATTACTTATTTGGTTTATTTATTTTTTCTAAATTCTCAGTTAGTCATAACTATTGAGTATTTATAGTTTAAGTCATTACATGATTTATAAAAGACATAAAAAAAAGTCGGGTTAGTTAGACCATTTATAAATCAAGAACGTCTAGACTGATTTTTAGGATATCACTTTCTTGAATTTTTCTCGGTACCGCACAGTGGGGAAAACAGCCAATCTAGGAGTGCAAAATTCTTTTCGCCTACAAAACTCTTGCGACTTATAGATATGATCTGAAAATGTATTAAAATATATAATATGAAAGGATTAAAATTTCAAATAGAAATTTTCACTAGTCGAATTATTATTTGTTGTCACTGATCCTAAATTATTGTTTTATTTTCAATTCCAACCTTTTGTAACATCGTTTATATTTAATTCTTTGCTTCTAATAAAAATAGTCGATTAAATTATGAAATATTTTATTAATTATTATTAAAATAAATCTTGTTTCTGGACAGTTTTCTAAATTTATTTTTCTTTAATTTTGTTATATTCTAAACGTCTTGATTGCCCAATATCAACAAAACAGTAAATCATTTTTCACCAAACAATGTAAACTAAATTGTCCAATTTTTCTATCTGGTTTCTTGGGCTTAATACCAGACATTACTGGCCGGTTTCACGTAAAATATAAATTTCCATTCTTCTTAATCTTTACAACAGAATAGAGCAAGGAAAACTAAATAAAACTGAAAATTAATACATTTATTTTATAAACAAGAAATAAAAAAAGTGTTTGCTGTAATAAAAAACGCAAGTAAAAGAAAAAAAAGGTTCTGAAAACGATTTATTTTAAAGTTGTATCATATTTCATCAATAAATATCATCTAATAAATCATCATCTTCTTCGTCTTCGTCTGGTTCTTCTAAAGTGAGTGACTTTATGTCACTTTCGAAAACTGATTTTCGATTCGATGCTGATCGTACATTTCTCTCTGACATAGACGAAATAAGAGGGTCCGACGAAAACATCAAAGTGTGAAACAAGTCCGTCATGGTGCCTAAACGAGAATTCTTCCTTGTATTATTCTCCCTGTATCGCCGTACATCCTTATTATGGGACTCGAGAGCTTCCTCCGAGAGCATCCCGATCGGAAGGACAGCTGCCTTTATGACTTCCGCACCATGTATCAAAATCCTATGCACACTGGCGGGCATGTAGTACCATGGATATAGATTTATATATAATTTTGCAGTTTCATATGAATATACTTGAAATTTGTTAGCGTCTATTTTATACCCACTCGACATTGTGTTTAAGATCACACCGAATCTTTTCACCAATTCTTATTCACGCCTGTTATTTGTGAAACTCGGTCATAATTCGCAAAAAATCTTCTGGCTGTGTTGCCATCATTAGTTGTTCCAAAACTTGGCTTCGGTATATCTACCAATAACCCCAATTGTCTTTTCAATTCATTTTGAATGAATATTTTTCGGTCTTGAAATTTTTTTTTGTCATCCTCTCGAATTTGCCATTTACCAATTTCAAGTCTGTAGGCAATATGCAATATACATTCGGGACAACGAATATAGCAATGTAATGTCGATAAGCCATATTTCATGTTATTAAAATCTTTTCTTCTTTTCTCGATAATGTCCAAATCATTCATTATTTTTGGAGTTGCACCACAAATAGCACATGATTGGTTAGATGTCTCTGTGACTGCACCGAATGTCTTCCCATCGATCATGGTGAGATGAAATTCGAAATCATAATTATCTCTTCTCCAAAAATTTTAACTTTAGTACGTTCTAAGTTAATGATCTCTTCTTCGATATTTTTTACTTCTTCTTTTATGAGATTTTGAGACTCCTTTTTAAACATAATCTTTATAGGGCGACAGAACCTTGTAGATGAGGGTCTTGGATTGAGCCAGATGACTTGCTCGGTATCTTTCGCCTTAATTTGTAAGGGAACGAAGCAGACTATAAACAAAAATTCATCTGATTCGTCGTCCCTATCAAATTTCTGCTTAAAAGCTGAGTGGCCAGAACTTCCATCACATCCCCATTTAATGGTGAGAGTTATTCCGGCTTTCATTCCTTGTACGATATCAGGAGATAAGTTTTCCATAATAGCAGAGATAAGCCTATTGGCGGTATGATCGGCTAGTGCTTGCAGGGACACCTTCGCTGACGTTTCAGTTATTTCAATTGTGCGAGGGTAACAAGCTTTTTTGGCGAGTGCCACTTTTTTGTATGTCGGATATAAATTTGCAACACGTCTTTTAGCTCCTTGCTGCATCAAGGTATAGGTATATTTTGAAAAAATCCCGTCAATAAACAACGCTAACGCCTCTTCCGGGGTATAGGGTATTGGTTGAGGTCGACTCTCTTCCCTACACGGTAATTTTGGGGAAGAAATGCTTCTTACTAACTCGCCAGCACGTTTTCTTCCGGCTAGGTTTAAACTGCAACTTGCAGCGAATGTAAGTTCTTCCATCGACGCAACTTCCAAAAGAGGTTTTATTACTCGTCGTTTTGACCATACAGACAAATCTTCAAAAGGCTTAGGTGGTCGACCTATGCAGGTCGATGTTGAGGGAGCGTCAAGCGCTTGGGAGCTAAAATGACAACTCAATTCTATGCTTTCATCAAGCCAATCACTCTCCACTGTTAAAAACCTTTCGACAAGACGGTGGTGCTTTGCCCATTTACTGGCGAGTTTGCTCGTAAAATTATTAATTTTTTTTATCGAGTCTTCTGAAAGAGTTTTCGATTCGTCTTCTAATGAGTTACGAATAAAATCTAGAACGCTTGTTCTTCTCCGATAAACATTTTTGGCTCCGCCATACTTTAAAAAGTTCTTTTTTCAAAAATGTAAATTTTTCTGAAACAAAAAAAATTCAAAAATTCATTTAAAATAAAGTTGCAAATAGTTGCACGGGATTCTTGAAAAAAATCGTTTAATAGTTCAATTAGAAGGTACTATTTTTGGAATCAACGCGAATACGGGCGAATATCAGAGCGTACGATAAAAAAAAGCCTTATTTTTTAAATATTGCAAAAGCCACATTTTCAAAAAATATTTCAACACTTATATTGTTCTTCTTACCTTCCATTGTAACTGAAGTTTCGTATTATACACTCCAAATAAAATTTTCTTGTACAACTTCTCCCAACAGTGCTTAGAATGAAACTGAGATATTTTGAATAAAAATTGTATTATTGAACTTACCTTGAAATAAAGGATTATTATTAGGTCGGAGCTCTTGTTTTGTTTTCACTAGACACTTGTGTTTACATATCTAATCTTATTAGGCTTGATATCGCAACTTCAATTTTGGACTTTTGCACTCCTAGATCGGCTGTTTTCCCCACTGTGTACAGGATAGAATCATTCTACTAATGGCCTGTCCTTCTTAACATTGGGAGAGCGAGGCATTGAAGCATTTGGTTGATCTTAATCAAATTGCTTCTTAAACAGTCAAGCAGTTTTATTATGACTAAAATTTTCACGACATGTAAGCAAAAATACCTCGAAGGAAAATTATGGCTACAGAAAAAATGTTTTAAAATCTTGATTCCCAAAGAAGTATACATTGGCGATGTTCTCAAGATGAATCTTCCACTCTTCCACGTTAGCAAAAAGTTAACACATAATGCATATAACTATTTATATGTTTATATATATAACTGTTCATCTCACCTCTTCCTTCAGACTTTCGCAACTGTTGCGTATAGCCCCTGACGCACGACTGTTCGTTGAGTAAGGGACGCTCCAAGTTATGAAAGTGGCACTGGACGGGCATAAGGAGAAATGAGGCTAAATTGTTCATCGGCCGTGGGTCACGTCTGTGCATCACCTTGCTATCATAAATTGCCTCTACCTCCCCCCCCCCCTCCTCTATATATTTCATTTCCTCGGCTCGGATTTCTGCGAGGGGCTAACACGTAACGGCAGTTTGCAGTCTGTCAGCGCTCAGTTCCGCGGAAGTCCTCACCCCTCCTGGGAGTAAAACTTCGATGGAAGTCATTAGAGGTCGGAAGTATATGAGATGGCATCAGAAGTGAAAAACCATATCTTTAAGCTCAGGAAGTTAATGGGTTTTGAATCCTAGGTACAAGTTCACTACTTGAGCTGTGAAAACTGTATATTTTTATATTTTGAAATATTGGTAAATGTTCCCTTTATCGTTTCCACACCAGTAATTTCATAATAAACTTCCTTCCTATCCGAACCCACTTGATTAAAACTTCATTTCCTCCTCTATTTCTGACTATTCTCCTACGCGGCTGAAAAGAAGATGCCATCGGTATGTTCTAAGTTAGATGATGAAAAGAGAATTGGGTAGCAATTTTCTTTGTTTTCCATCACATTTACTACAGGTATGTATTTTTGTAAATACAGTTGTAAATATCAATAAGGTTCACCTGCGGTGTTTTGGATTTCGGAGCAGCTTCGGCAGGAAGTTCTAGGATTTTTTAAAGGGAGTTAGATCTCCTTGACTATGCCGTCATTTGGATGGAACATAAATGGAGACACCGCGCCTTTGCGATTTCAAGCTAAAGGTCCTTATTCTAATTACACCGAGACTGTAATAAATTAGGACTACCAATGTAGCTTCGTCCAATTAGCCTTAGTAGCATAAAGGAATGTAAAAAAAAAGAAATGAGTATCTATGAAATTTTATTTTAAAAATGACACTAGTGTGCTATGAGTTAATAGCGAACCTATATCCCTAATCCTCCTAGGTCACATCACAACCTTTGAAAAGTGGTTTCGAAAATAGAGAATCAGAATCAAACCCTACAAATTTCATCAAATTATCTGCCTTCTTTGCCAGATAATTAGGATAAAATAAATAACATAAAATTACGAACTCGTGTCCCACTGAATCCTTTCAGAATGTGCTACTTGTCCCTGCTAAACAGATTCACTAATTAGGGCTACAACCTTGATAACGGTCTAACTTAGAATTCTGGAATAAGTTTGAAACGCCAAGAAAGCGCTTGTCGTAACCATGATATTATTTTTATCTTATTACTTTTATTTTTTACTTTTATTATTTTATTAATAGCGAATTGAAATATATAAATTTCAATGTAAGTTTTGTAATAAATTAAAAATGTTAACTGAAATTGATTAGAAAACGCATATTTCTACTTGTATTTGTTTAGGGTACGGTAAATACAATATGTACACTCAAGTATTAACAATGATATGTCTTTATATCGAAAAACCTGAAAGACTGTCAATGTGACAGTTAATACGGAATAAAAGATGAAAAGCGCAAGTAGAGTTAATACATAATTATAATAAAAATATAAAAGAAAAATTAATGTTAAAAAATTACAAGTTTGTAATTATATAAAAACCAGTGATATTACAATTCGCCATCCAAGACAATGCCAGAGAATTGTAAAAAGGTTTTGAGAATACGGACACAGCCCCGAAAAAGTCTGTATGACATATTTATGAAATTAAGGAATATTTACGGAAGATGAGTTGCAAATCATTCTAAACCTAATCTTTGACCATCCTCTTTCCACAAAGTCATTATCTACTGGATAGAGCCCAATGCTTGCACCTTATTCATATATTCAGTTTGGCGGCGATACTCGTCTGTTGGAACAGGACAATAACCGGAAGAACTGCTTGACCCAGTTGTAGGCGACAAACACCAGGCTCCGTCGAAGTTGTCTAACTGTCCGCATTCTGATCCGTAGAGGATTCCAGTAGTCTACCAGTCTATAATCGTTGCAGAGATCTTGCAACTGTAAGCTATCTGGCTTGACAAAGGAAATAGCCAGAGGTATCGTATTCCGGAGAATATGTTTGACAAACAAACACATATTTGTAAGTATAGTTCGTTGTTAGGTTTGGCAAAGCAAGATACATTAAGAAAGATGTTATCAGATATGCTGCGAAGTTATGATTGAGACCAAATTAACCTTACCAAATTATTGATTTTGTTATGTATTTTTTCCAAAAAAAAAACCAAAAAAAAACAACCGAGAAATCTTAGATTACCTAAACAAATTAGTAATAGCTCAACCATAATGGCAGTCAATGTTGGAAAGCCTTCCCTGCACTATAAAGTAAACGGTGCAGCCATAGAACACTGTATTCCCCAAGATTCCAAAGAGTTTTTAACTGGAACAAGGCACAGCATTGTCCAAACAACGTAAGAGTGGCACCTGAAGATAATATATAGAAACTATAATCTGGCATGCCTTAAATGTAATAATTTACTGTGCAATAGACCACATATCGTCGTCACCTTGCTAAAGTAACACTACTATAGGTTTTTAGTTGCACATTCGTTACTTAAGCATGGTGACGACAATATTTCATTTTACCACAGTTGTTGTGTTTTTATATATTGTATTATGTAAATAGCGATATCTCCCGCCACTTGGAATATTTTTGGCTATCTTAAAAAACAGATGTAGAAGGTTATAAATTCTAATATGTAGCACATGTGTTCTCATTGTCTAGTTGAAATCGTTGTAATACTATTGCTAATTATTGTATTTCGTTAAAATAAACACATCATTATTATTTCTTCCTGAAAATTGAGTTTTATTCATTTCCAACACAACAGTAATGTTAGAAAAAGTTATTCCATCAATTATCGCATTAGCATTATGAGAAATGACGCAACCTTTCAAGCAGTCCTAAAGTTAATTATATATAAACATATATTAAACGTTTATATATATATATATATATATATATATATATATATATATATATATATATATATATATATATATATATATATATATGTTTACCACATACTAATAGTATATTACTCTACTAGATCCCTGATACGTAAAAATCAAGATATAATATGATTATACATCTATTAAATTTCAGAGCAATGTTTATTGATTATCATAAAATTTTAATGATACTGAATTTCATTGGATTGATGTTAGATATGTTTTTATATAAGTATATATATATATATACATATATTTTTTTTTAGATTATATTGCCTCTAATCTAATAAAATATTTTTTTAGAAACGAAAAAATTGGCTATGGCAGGGACTCGAGCCCTGGTCTACCCATTTCCGTTGATGTGCGCCAACCAATTACGCTACAAAAGCTGTTATCCCATAAAATAAAATTTCCTTTGAAACTGGGAATCAATTGCAGACCTACAAATTAAATATTCTGAGTTCCTGATGATTCCCGTCCCGACGGAGGCCTTGACTAAACTTTTCTCATCTAATTATAAAATTAAAATTATCATTATAATCTATTTAGTAATGTTTTCAATTGCAACCGTAAGTTAGGAATCACTCACTGATAGATTGTTTTTTGGAACCATAATGTTCTTTTTTTTTATATAGTATTCAACGGAAATACACGTTTTGGGGTCCCCTGAGTCCAAATAACCAAGTCCCGCTAAATGGTCGTGTGTGTGTGTGTGTGTGTGTGTGTGTGTGTGTGTGTGTGTGTGTGTGTGTGTGGGTGGGTGAACAGACTAACTCAAAAACTGTAGACCGTACGAACCTGAAATTCTGTATTTTTTGTATAAATATGCCCGCGATGTGACAGCGAAAATTCTATCATAATTGGTCAAACTGAGGGGGTACTTTATTTAAAGAACTTTGTCTAATTTTTACGTTTTTTTTTTCGATTTTCTTAAAAACGGCTCTAACGATTTGGATTAAACTAAGTATTTGATGTATAATTATGCCCGAGATATGACTGTAAAAATTTCATCAAAATTGATCAACTGGAAGGTGGACTTTACTTAATAAATTTTGTTTCATTTTCACGTGTTTTTTTTTATTTACTCAAAAACGGCTTTAACGATTTTGATCAAACTGGGTATTTGATGTATGTATATGCCAAAGATGTGTTAGCAAACATTTCATCAAAATTGATCAACCGGAGGGGGGACTTATAGAGGAGAAAAAAAGAAAAATATTCAGTCAACTCATAAAACACGTGGAGCCGATGCGTAGTACTCCTTCAATGACAGACCATTGTTCATAATTAAAGCCGTTCTTTTCATTTAATGGAAATTATTTGTTTCATGATAACTAAATGAAATTTTCAACAAGTACATAGAGAATTATAAAATCAGACGACTTGGAGTATTTTGCTTGCATTGCCGAATTATCATAAGTAAAAACTTTTATTTAAATATAAAAGAAATTAGTGTTTTTTATAGAGCAAATGAAAACAAAAATAAGAAATGAATTTGGAAAAATGTGTAACTTTGAGAAGTGGCGTTAACAAAACGCATTAATTTCTAATCTAAGTAAGTTGGTAAGTGAAAGTTGTGTGTTGCACGCACCAGATTTTTTAAATTTTATTCTTATATTTCGTTAGTAGTGTCATTTGTAAATAAAATGTGTTGTGAATACTTTAAATTTTGAAGTTTTTACATACATTTTTCCTTGAATACATCAATAAATCAAATCAAATGCCTAATGTGTTTTGATATATTTTTTTAGCGTTGCTCTTATATTCCATGCCTTGAAGATTTTATGTATCATCTCTCAATACGCCTGAGTAACAAGGAGTATATTGAAAGCGAAGCAGTTTTGTAATGCGGGTTAAACGTCCAACGTTTGTAAGGAGCTCTTCTTCGACACTACAGTCCCGGAATGTTCTGCAATACTCCGACGTTCTTTTATTTTCAGGTCTTCGTCCACATCATCAAGCCAGTGTTTAGGGGGATGTAACCTTCTAATTTTATCATAGATAATAATTTATGGCTACCAGTTATCGGTTATCTTTCTAACTCGGTCCAACCGCCTGATTCTTCATGACTTGACAATTTAATAGTATATTTGCAGTGCATAATATACGTATAAATTAGAACTCGAGTAGTTTCTAAATTTTATTTGAGCCTCTCAGTTCAAATAATAACAGACTTTAATTTCAACATTTTTCAGGAAAGTACTTTTAATAACATTTCTCTTAAAGAAAATTCGTATATTTTCATTTGGTAAAGTAAGGCATGTATATTAAAATATAACATTTTACTAAATCATACATTCAAAATAAAAAGACAAGAATTTTCCAAAAAAAAAATATTACTACAAGTGCTTTACTAAAAAGATGTAGAAACTAGAGACTGTCATTCTGTCAACTGAAATACTCGTCAAAAACATTGACTTCACACAAAAATGACGTTTCTCAGGTATGCTGAACTATACTTCAATATTTTAATTTCCTCCTCTCGAAGAAACTTCGACATTCTGAAAATTATTTGGCTTGTTTGATAATTTTATAATGACATGCTAAGCATGAGGTACAAAATAAAATAAATACAATAAACAATAGAATATTTTAAATATTATTTTAATTTATATATAAGATTATGTTAGTGAAGAATAGCTTAGTGAGATCTCTTTAAAAAAGGGAATCGATAGCGGTTCTATTAATTATTTTTGAGTTCTTAATAATTTATTAATGAAAAAAAAAAGGTTTGAGTCCATCTTGGTTTTTTTCAAGTCAACGTAATCATGAGCAAAATATATAGTATGTATATTTTCTTATATTATAATTAATACTTTAATACTATCATATAATTATTAGCTGTGCGGTGCATCGCTCATATTAGGAATCGATTTTCCCTTCTCTTTCTACACAGCAGCTGAGCGAGATATTGAAAATTTAAGGTGCAGTTGTGCCGGATTGAGCAGTTAAGCCAAACTGGATAGAGATATTTGTCCCTAGTTATTGCTTCTCTTTCATAATGGCGGGGCACTTTTGTCAATATTGCGTCAAAGACGCAATATGAGGCGATAAGGGGGGTGGAAAGGGGGGCGATGTCCCCAATATCCCCCCTCCTATTGTTCCACTTGTCCTCGAGTCTTCTTAATTAGTTTGCCGAGGGCTGGGGATGTATCAATCAACTCATCTCTTCTTCTCCACATGTCTTCCTTCGTTTCCTTCTTGAGACTCAAATATACAGAGATGAAGACCCGAAAGAGAATTATTTATATATAAACGTTTATATTATGGAATCATTCAAACTATAACTTTTAAACCAGGGGTTTCCAAACTGACGAACCTTAAAGACAAGTCAGGGGACGAAAACCTATTTAAAGTTATCATTCGATATGTTCGAGTTTTAATAATTTCTTCATTTTATTATTGATTCACACCCTTATACTGATAACCACCGAATGAGGGGCCCGGATAAGGAAACACTGACATGTTAGGCACAGGGAAGTGGGGATATACCCAGCAGTAACTCCTTACAGCTTCGGTTCAATCACTAGAGCTGGTTAAGAAACGAGATCCCGAACCTATCAGCGTGAAATCGTTTGGTGAGGGTCGCTGTGTGGTGGTTAACAGTAGGCTGATGGAGGTCAGTATGTAAGGTTTGGTTAGTAAAGTATACAAGGTGGATACTAGGCCTATATCAAACTTTAACAAAAAATATAACTGTGATTAGATCGATGTGAATGCATACACTGAACACGTTACAGAGCCTTAAAGTTGTGTTCAGGAACCCCCGAACAAACAAATTACTCATATTCATTTAATGGATAATAATTCCCAATCAGGCAGATTTACTATGCAAGTAGATAATTTAAATTGCAAGATTTCATCTTCTTTTTCTTTCATCGTATAAAAGTTAAGGAAAGAATATAAAAATGAATAAAGCAATATAACATAACAATTTAATAAGATGCCTTTATTTTTTTTTGATCTTCTACAAAACTAATTAATACACCGAAAAAGAAAAAAAAAAACTAACACGAGTATGATTAGGAATGGCCTAGATCATGAATTTTTTAGGACTAACGGCTACTGCAATAATTGCCAGAGGAAGCAAGATGCTGAGGATTGATGCTAAGACGCCAGAGGCAGAAGAGTTGCCCTTGTTGCACAAGTCGGACTCGCAAAGGTAGCAAAGGGCATCGTTAGTGCAGATTTCCTTGGTTATCTTCTCGTTGCAGCAGCCCTTGTAGTTGTGCTCCGGGCCTTCCCCGTCCTTCGCCGAGTCTGCAGACCTTCCATCATGTCCTCCAGCACTCTCAGATCCGCCACCTCCTCCTGCTGCGTGATCAGAGGCTGGTGCATCTGTGGAAGCCTTCGCCGCTTCATCTTCACCTTCTTGGAGGAATTCTGAACAGAAATACATCATTATAGTATTAAGTACTGTACCAATGACTAAAAGAGTATTATCTACGCTTAAGAATTTATATAAACTTATAATGTAATCGAATTATTATCCTAATGAAATTCACATAAAAATTGTAACTAAAAGGCGTTGTATATTGTTCGCTACTCATTACTTATTCGCACAAAAAAGCTTAAACTGTTTCTGGCCTCTGAGCTTTCAAATTTCTCTCAATTAAATCTAAGAAATCAGTTATGTAGGGGGTCACCTGTGTTGTAGTGGTTAGCACAGCAACTTACAATATTAGGGGCCGGGATAGCCGAGCGTGTAGGAGCGCGACCCGTTGTTACACGCTCGAGCCGAACGGCGGCGGTTCGAATCCGCCCTGGGAGGGATAACTTTTATTTCGTGGAGGCCCCACGGAATAAATCTCAACCCTCCCACCATGGTTAGAATAGGTTTGGTTACACCTGTAGAGTAACCCCCCGTATGCCACACATGGCCAGGTAGGGGTACCGAACAAAAAAAAAAAAAAAAAACTTACAATATTAAAGGTGGCATGTTTGCGTTACGTGGTGGCCCTAGGATTTTTTAAAGGGTGCAAAAAATCCTTGAATATGCCGTCCCTCGGATAGGACGTAAAATGGAGGTCCCGAACCTGTACACTATCAGATACTCGGTAAAGATCCCAATCCTAAGTATATCCGGATAGGTAAAATTTAGTGAACAATTATTCAACATAGGTCTACTGTTTCTATCGGTCGGCCCATATGATGATTCAACTTTCTTCTAGTGAATTGTTCGTCACATTATCAGGGAATTTTAATAATCCCATTAAATGGCCATGATTTATTCTTCTTAAATTATATAATAAGATAGATCCGGAAATTTGGGCATTTTTTTCTTCGCGAACCATTTTCTATAATTGATAATGTAGAGGATCAGAATGTTTTTATTATGGCAAGGGGCCTATATTTTATGTTACTTTTCCGGGTTTTATTTTGACTTTAGTCTAATTGGATTCTTGTACAAGGAATCATTCACCTTGTAACTTTACACGGAGCAGATTGTACATCTTCAATCTGCTCCGTGTAAACAATAGAAACTTCTACGGTAGTAGAACCAAATGGCGTCAAATCTCAGTATCTAAAATGTTGCTCACGTGCTCTTCAAAACTAAACGAATCATAGCTCAACACCTCTGGGCCATAGTTCTTTTACTGAAGTTGGCGACCACATTTTGTAGATGTAAATACCATCACGGAGTGTACATTTTACTCTAAAACTGACCATTCATTGTTTAACAAGGTATATAAGCTTAGGTGTATTCTTTGGTTGTTTGGTATAAGGTATAGAACAACAAGATAACTTGACAAAGTTTATGGTAAAACGTATTGTATTCTAATCCTTACATTACTTGTTCGTATGGCAAACATCTGATCTGTGGAGACATACCTTTACGATTACCTTTACGCAACACTAACGTTGCCCCATGGCGTTCTGAAGATACGTATGCGTGAAAAATACATTTTATATTAGGGGAGTTTGAAAAATTATTCCACCTACTGTCCACCTTCTTGCAAATCAAATTTGCAAAGCTGGTTAGGATTGGAATAAATATTTTGAAAGATGTTGAAAAAAGTGGTATATCTTAATTTTGTTCCAATCTTTAGTACCTTCTGTGAGGTACCTTTCAATTCTATTATTCGTTCTTATTCTCTTTAACCGGATAATTGTAGGTAAAATAGATATTCCTGAAACTCAACCTCGATCAATCGAAACATTCCATTGTTCCATGCATTATTAGATTATCTATTTCGACTATCTCCTCGGTAATTTCTTTCATTATAGGTTCTACATCCTTGAAATTAGGACTAAATTAACATCATCCATCAGTAATTCAAAGCATTTACTTGATAATTTGATATCCCTGTACCTGTCTCTCGTCAATTTCAATAGTTCGTTTATAAATTATACCGTTTAAGTGTTCGCTAGTAATATTATTTTATGGCTTCGAAATTATCGGGATTTATATCTTTTTGATTATAACTAGCTATAATTAGAGGTTTTCCTCGACAATTTGACGTTAACGAAAAAAGGGGAACTTCGTGTTCATATAATTGACAAAAAAAAAAAAAAAAAATAGAAAAAAAAGCTCATAATCGAAAGGAAGAAAGAATTGGATAACGTGTCTCTCTGATGGGAAACTATATAAAGATCAAATTATTCCCATGTAATCCAATTTTGATTGAAATTTATGATTTGTCTCTATGGAATAAAAACCAAACATCTCTCTAAACCAAAGTTGGAGGAAAGTTCGGGAATGAAGAAAAATGATCATTTAGCTACTTATTCCATTCTTGAAACAATATTTTCGCTTATTATGTTAGGCACAACCGTTAACCTTCATAGGCCTGATTTCAAAAAGAATCCTATGATTTTACCTAAAGTTTAGGAAAATTTGGTGAATAGAATAAGATAATGAAAGACTAAGATAATACTTTGTCATAGTCCATTAAACGGTCAATATTAACACAGATTTTTTTATCCGTAAATAATCATATAATGTCTTTATTGATATTATTAAACTGTGGTAGGCAGTAGACAAAAAGACAGTTTACATTTTAAAATGTTCTTTTTGTAGTCGAATCCAGCGACATAAATCCTACCATGGATAATTCGATTCGATAGTTTTTATAAGATTTGAAAGGATAATCTAAATATCTAGATTGCATCGATTTTATAAAATTGATCGGTATGAAAGGTTACATCGATTTCATAAAATTCCTAGTACCATCTTTCGTTTACGAGTGAGTGGTAGAACATTTTTCAAAATGAAAATAGGCGGGCAGGCATGGGGCTATCGCCTTTGCAAAAATGCAATGTTCAGCGACCATACAAACTGGGTCATGATGGCCGAGCATGTTATAGCGTCTTCCACTTTAACATTCTCGAGCCGAAGGGCAGCGGCTCTAATCAGCTACAGGCCGGGTTGACTTTAACTTGGCTTCGGATTCATTCCGTGGCGGACTCACGGAATGAATCTTGACCTTCCCACCACAGTTAGAATACATTAGTTACCCTCTAACTAAAGAAACATAACCAGGAAGGGCTGCGGAACAAAAAGTATGTGGAAAGAATAGAATACTTTTAGATCCGTAGTTTTTCGAGTTATGCAAGAAACTAAAAAATGAGTCTATTTCGTTGGTTTTAAGCTACAAAGTAATACGTATCGTTTTATTTTTCAATTTGTTAGTGTACCCAGAATGAAGCTAATTTTAAAATAAAGGGACCCATTTTAAAAAGTATTTGATGGTTTTGAGATTAAAAGGTTATCATAATTCACTTTTCCTCTGAAAAGGTAACAATTACCGAATTCGATAGACGGTTTTTGGATTAACAGCTAAACCGATTTTAACATTAAGTAACGCAAATTTTATGTTATTTTAAAAAGAATGAAAAGTTTTGTTCGACGCATGTTTTCGATTTATAAACATAAACTCTTGACAAGTCTAAACTTTTACATATTATTCCCAAGGCTGCCATTTCGTATTTAATCGGCTTCACGATGGCAGGCGTGCATTATGCACATCAGGCCAATTTATATATTTATTTTGTATGAAATGTGACAAATTTTTTATCCGCGGCTTTCAGAACTAGCTGTTTTAGAATCACCCCTATGTTTTATGGTTGACAATACGCAAACGATTCATGCACGCACTCGGACTGATTCATTGCAAATGTAATTGATTATAGTTGACTTTCATTATTTAACTATAATAACTAAAGCTGGCATAATTTAAAAAATAAAACATAGGTGGGTAATTCTATGATTACAGGCCAAAATACAGCCCCGCTCTCTGAATAACTCATTAACTAGTGAAAGAAAGGCATTAATATCTATACAATATGTTATTTTATTGGAGGAATTAACGGTTCCATTGCAAAATCAAAATATATATATATTAAACATCTTACATTTTAGAATTTAGTGAAAAATATTTTTTATTTTTTTTACTTTATTTAACAAATTCAAAACTGTAACATAATTATTACAACCAGTGAATGTGATGGCGACATGGACAAAAGAAATAATAAAAATAAATGTAAAGGTTGTAATGAAAAGGAATAAAAGGTAAAGCTCATCAAATGATGATTTAATTTTAAATTTGGTTGGTTAAAAGATCCCTATTCCAGCTCCTTCTTAAACTTCGACGTGTGTCCAATAAGTCTATTGTTGATAGTCCTTGAATAAATGGATTTAAGTGTGCTTTAAATTAATCATGAAATTGTGTATTTAATGTTTTAATAGTTGATTGTGCGGATGGAGTCATTAAAACTTTGTGTAAGTTGGGATAAAGATTTTTTTTCACTTCAAACTTTTATTTGCACCTGTCGCAGATAATAAGCGACAATCATCAAATGAGTTGAAAACTGCTTTGTGTTGGCATTTTATGGCACAAGGAAAGATATTGCCCGAAAGCACATCATTCCGGTCTTGTTTCAAGAGAGGAGGTCTCTCATCCAACTCATTTTTGGTAGCGTCATTAAAGGCAGGTTAGTCGTGGCTATGCCATTAATAAATCTGCTGTTATGTCCGCGCAATTTGAAGTGAAATACAGAATAGATAAAGATTTGAATTTTTTTTTTTTTAATTAAATGAACAGTTGTATAATTTGTAATACGTAGTTGGTCCGTCTTTGGCAAGGAGAAAAAATCATCGTGGCAAAATCATGGCTATCCACTCCGATAATAACAGGATAAAGCGTATCACAAATGATGATAAAAAAGTAAACCACATTCAAATAAAAATGGTAGCATAATGTAAACAGTTATTATTCAGTATCCCTTCATTAATCCAATAGTTGTTCGATTATCCTCACATTAATTCAATGTTTTCTGTTTTAGGGGGACAAGAAAGAAAAATAGAAAAAAAAAGATAGTGGCTATGATATTCCGCCTTTATCCGGGCAAGGGGTCACCCACTAGTTTTTATTCGTCCATTAATTAATAAAAAATCATTAAAATAAATAAAAGCATTATTTTTAGTAAGGGGATACCGATAAACCCAGTTTTTTTCTTTGTATAATTAATATAGTAAAAATAGTATAGTCTTATAGTAATATTGAAAATTAAAAATTATTTTACTGTTTTTTATTTTGTTTTCTTTTTCAGTAATTGGTTTTTCTAAAGTTTGAAAAAGTAATATAATTGTTAAGTATTGCAATTAAGAGGAGTAGTTTTACTAATAAAAGGGAAAAAATAATTGGTAATATATTAAAATTAAAAAAAAAAAAAAAAAAAAAAAAAAAGAGGAGGGTCAATTGACATTTTTGTTGTTAAATCTGCCGGCTGACAATGGCCTATCGTCTTAGAATTACCCAGGTATGCCTGCAAGATTATATACTCACCGGTAAACATTCCTCTTCTTGTAGGTCCCACGTCAGCTGAAGCAAAGAAAACATTTAATAATCATGCTCAACATATTCATAACACAATCCGTATAAAATATTACAATAAAAAAAAAAGTAAGGATGGTAGTCTTTCAGTCTTTAGAGGGAGGAAATCAACTAAATTAAGACTACATAAAATTTAAAATGCTAAGAGGACTGGTTGAGTAGATGAATAAAAAAAGAAAAGAATATTTAAGGAACAGGCTTGTATTATATTAATGAGAGGATTCGATGGAAATCTTCGGTATTGGTGACAAAATCAATGTTTAAAAGATAAAAAAAGATGATCATACTTACTGGGTTTTAGTAAAAGGCGGTTTACTTCATCCAATATTTTCCTAAGCTTTGATTTATATAATAAAACATTTCTTTTAGTGAAAAATATCACTAATACTTGTATCATAATTTGTACTTCTAAATATGGGTAAGAATATCTGTACATCGGTGTCAAAACAAACCATGTCAAAATTCAGTTTTAACAAAATTCCTTCTTGGCTTGCTCAAAGAACTCCATATGTTTATTTGCTAACCTCACTTTACTTTAAAAAATTGGTTTTTTTGCATGAAACAGAAGTCACCGTGTTGTTCTTGCAATAGGCTACCATTAACCAAATGCCATTACCATTACCATTACCAAATTACCATTACCAAATTCTAATATGTAAAATTACTTAAAATCTCATAAATATGCTGCCAATATGTGTTATATTCTTCAGGATTACTTCGATAGCTAACCAGTAACGCCGAGATTTTAATTTTTTTTCGATTTTTTGCCAACAGTTCACATCCTCTTTACAGTTTACTATTAATAAAAATATCTTCTTTTTCTTTCACCCGTTGCCTTTCAGCGTGGGGGTGCTTCCAACCATTTTCGCCATGCAGCTTTGTCTCTAGCAAGTTTATATATTATAATATAACAATAATTAATATGTAACAATAAATATAGGAATCTTTTGATAAATCTTAATACTGGCAATTTCGATTGGTATTTTGGGATTTTTAATAATTTAATTCTACTCAAATTTATAAAATCTAATAAGTAAAACGAGCTGACCCCTGCGAACCGTTCGCACTTTATCTCTCTTAAATTCCACTTAATTAAAGCACACGCCGTTAATTTAGTATCGTATATTACGTATTTAGTGCGCCATGGTTAAAGTAAATAATAGATGCAGAACACTTTAATACACATATCGGCTTCGTTGAAAGCGAACGCATTTTCGATTAGAACTGCAGTTTTTCGCTTACAACTCGCAAAAGAAGGGGCTAATCGAAAAAATGTTTATGACCGATATTGTTCTCCTTGAAAATCTGAAAAGATTGAGACCATATTGATTTTCGAAAACCGCGGTTTTGCGCCTATAATCCGCAATGAGGCAAAATGAAAAAAATTTTGCGGTAAAGCGGTTAAGGAAAGCTTTAGAATAATTCCTCCTTCATGGAATTTAATGAAGTTACGGCGTACCGACAAAAAAAGGCTTTGAGAAATAATATAGCATATGATTAAAATCACATGGTTTTGCATGTACTTGTGACTCACAAAGGACGGCGACAATCGAAAAAGTTTACATAACCAAAAATGTTCTCGACAAACTAAAAACAAATGACACCTTCGAGAAAGCCCTGCAACCATTTTGAAATTTCCGCTTAGAATTGCAGTTTTTCGGTCACAACTTCGAAGAACGGTTAATCGAAGAAATGTTTATGACCGAAAGAGTTCTCCTTGATAACCTGAAAAGATTGACCATTTAGAAACTTCTACGACCATTTTGATTTTCAAGAACCGCGGTTTGCGGTTATAACTCGTATTTGAAGGCAAAATGAGTTATTTGTATATTTTTGCGGTGTAGCGGTTAAGGAAAGCTTTAAAATGATGCCTCATTCATAAAATTTGATGATGTACTGAGGAAGTTAGGGCGTACCTACAAAAAAAAAAGGCTTTGAGAAATAGTAAAGTATATGATATGTATAGATATATTGCGTCAATAGCTGAAGCAATATATTTTTATTCTATGGGAAGTAACATTAAAACTATATTAAATATGCTAAAATATATATTTACGTGATCAATCGATTAAAAGTACTTTGTTAAACTGTTTACTGTGAGCACTAGCTTTAGTATAATAATCTTAATGTAGCTAGATTAACCAAAATTGAAGAAAGTAAAACCAAATTATAAAGGGTATATATTATACAAACAAATCTTAAGCTTATGATAAAAGAAGTGCTAAACAGTTAATTTAGTTGATTTACTGTACTCTTTACTTGTTACAATATAATAGCTGAATTAGTAAATATTCGAAATTTTTATATAAATTAAAAAAAATAGAAAACAATTAGTGCTCAGTACTTTTTGCGAAAGTAGTGTTCCTGAGCCAGAGCGGTAGTACGAAGAACTGATTTGACTAAACACTCAACCGACATATCTTCGGCAGCTGGCTGAAGACATTGTCCTCGTAAGAAAGCATATATTGCAATAATCTAACTCGATTCCTAACATTAATGTACCTATATTAGTGTTTTAACCACTGAACTGCCGTGCTTCCGGAGAGAAAATTAAGTAAAGATTTATGACACAATTGAAGAGAATTATAGAAAATTAATAAAAAGTGAAATTTAAATAAATTTTCAATCTAAGATTGCCTTCCTGAACTTAGATGGATAAGATAATCGAATACTGTTTTCATAATTGTGCTAGGTAAACTATTTTTAACTGAAAATTTCTTAATTTAACCTATAACGTGGCTGACACAGGTTCGATTCTAGGCCTCTTAACGTAAAATTAAAAATTACAAAATTTTTTTGTATTTTATGTACTATTTAATTTAAATTTCCTTATATATTAGTTTTTCATTATAAAGTTTGAATTTATTTTTATTTATTGGTTTATAATACAACGTATCCATTGGAGTCTGGCCTATTTGTTCTAAGATTTAGTATTTGCATAACAGATACATAAAAAAATAAATCAATAAACTCAGTGTAAGATGAAAATGCGAGAAATAAATAAAAATAAGAGAACTACTACTGGTCTACAAATAAACTTAATTTCTAAATATTTCTTACAAGAGAAAAAATAGGCCTTGACCAATTTGAACCAGGATTTCCGTATCGCTTGTATGTAACAGTAGTGTAACATATACCGGCCATGACCGAGGCCTTGTAAGAAATATTTAAAAATTAAAAAAAAAAAATCAAGACGAGAAAAATAATTTATAAAATATAAAATTTTTTTATTATCAACCAGAGGAATGTAGATAAAATAGACGAAATTAAAATGAATTTAGTTATAACTACTAGATAAAAGTAAATTTAAATGAAAAAATAAAGCAATTTATCAGGGTGTATTTATTTTTATGTATACGCATACACAAAAACCAATCATTGATGTATTATACAGGAATAATTACATAGCTGCTTATAATGATAAATTTATTATAGAAATAATAAATATATATTGAAATAATAAATATTTCTAATGACTAATCTAGGATACTCTTACTAAGCCTTCATTTCAAGATGTTGAGGATCGAGTTTTTTCCTTTATTACAATTATTTGTTTCATAATTAACTTACATATATGCCATAAATGAAGATTATGCGGTATCAATTCAATAGGATGCCTTTATTTTTGTTTCATCAACTACAAAGCTAAATAATATATTCCAAAAAAAAAGAAAAATTAACGATATGAGAAAAGAAAAAACTAGTTGATTAATTTCTTAGGACTACCGAGGACTACTCCCATGAATGCTAAAGGAAGCAAAATGTTGAGGAACGATGCCAAGAGCGCAGAGGCAGATGAGGCAGCGTTGCCCTTGTTGCATAGGTCAGTCTCGCACGTGTAGCAATTGGCATCTCCCTTGCAGTTGTCTTTAGTAACTTTGTCGTTGCAGCAGCCTTTGTATTTGTGCTCCGGAGCAGAAGCGCCATCGGCAAATTCTGAAAGTAGAACCATTATTTTAGTGACTTTTACCATTATTTTATCGCAAATATTATATTATTATTATTCAATGATATTGAGATGATCCGAATTGTATAGAACGCAGAGAACTTTTCAGCAACACTAAAAAAAGACAAAATATACTTTTGGGTGGAGGAACTACTAAATACATGTAACCCACACAAATAAGTTCGGATGCCAAATCATTTCTATTGATTTTGATCAGGTCATTGATTAGTTCGAACGGAGTCATATTAGAAAATGAGAATAGTACTAAACCAACCGTAGGCTGATAATGTGTGATATCGGTAAAATAATACAGATCCGATTGTATCACAATGTAATAAGATTACTACAGTTTGGAAACGTCAAAGAGTATGCAGGAGAAAAGAATGGCCAAAACTATTCTTGAGATAAAACTAGAAGAAAGAGGGGCAGGAAAGACATTGGGAAGGGCTGGATTGGAACAGGGGAAGTCGGCTGAAGGGCAGAATTCCCTGATTGGGTTCTGTATCAAGGATCCTCTATACGAGCAAACGTTAAAAAAGGATAAAAAGAAGATTTTATTATAATTGAGATTACATCATCAAGATTATCACAAATATGTGATAATTTTTATATGAAAACATGAACATGAAAAAACAAAAAACATGTTTAACACATCCCATTTCGTCTTAACAAGAAAGGGTTATTCTGATGGCTGGTCCATGTCGAAATAATGTAATAGGAAGATGGAGGATTATGTAATTGGAGAATGGAAGCCTCCGGAAAATAATGGATGGACACCTAGGTGCAAACAAATAAGAGGTAGGCCAACAGCTCGCTGGAATATCTAGATTGCTGATGTAGGTCAGTGGGGAAACAACGGGGTGGCAGGATAGCCGAGTGGGCAAAGGCGTTAGAAAATACGCGTTGCCCGTGGCAACCTATGCTCAGGATTCCGAAGATAGCAATTTCAAAAACTAGGAGCCAGGGGTATTTTAATAATAATCGGCGGCACCGATCTCCCTACCCTTTCCCCTGGCCCGGGAAATCCCCCTATAACCTAAAAGACGGGGAGGAAAAAAAGTGTTTTCATTTCAAGGTTACAAGCATACCAAAAACATGTAAATTTTACATTTCCTGTAAATGATTGAAAAGTGAAGATGCAGAAAGATGTAACTCTCTAAACTTGTAATAAATCTGACTCGGAACTTAGGAAAAGAGGGGTGGAGATAAGTACGGAAAGATAGAGTACACATATCCTAACCGAACATTATACATTTCTCCCACACGCTACCTTAAGTTGGGTCTGTATCGAATAGTTCCTTCAAATAACAATAAACCATGAAAACACTAATAAAGGGTTTTTTTTTTTTTTAATGTGGGATTTAACATTTTCTGCCAAGAAGTTTCTTTTGAGATTTCATTAGATAATGATAGTGGTGTAAGGTTACTAAGGATAAGAACAGTTCACTCTAGAACAACACTGCTTGGCCTTTATAGGTCTATGTTGAGGCCTATAAAGCAAGTGTCAAAGTGACAAGTTAAATTGCAATTATAAACAGGTATAATTTTTTTTTTTCTACACTTGTAATGAAAAGTTTTCATATTTTTATAAATTTTATCAAAATTACTTTTACCATTGAAATTCTGTACGAACAATTCTTCTGAAACTTCATATTTGAGAAACAATATTGTTAGAGAAAACTATTGATTAGTTTTTTGAATAATTAAAATTCATAACTTTTTTGAGGGAAATAATCTCTTTTTCGCCCCATCCTATAATTAATAATTCGAGAGGAAAGAAGACGTTTTGAAAAATTTCTATATCGGCGGGTTAATATAATTTCCCGGAATGTCTGATTCATTTAATGAAACCCTTCCTTTATATTCATTGAATGGCTCAACCACATATAGTGATTGCTAATTTACGGATGTTTATTTAAGACTGAATATGTATTATGTGTAAAGATACAAGACGGGGAGAATTTTCTGAGCCATTTTTAACATTTAACATAACATGTAGGATTTCTTTAATGAAGGAGCTCTTCCGTGTTTAATGTTTTTTATTATTTATTTCCCGACGTTTCGAGCTTGTGGCTCATCCTCTGGGGTTATCTTATCTTTAGTTGCTACATTTCCATACAAGCCATTTGTCAACTTGTTTTTTTAACAGTATAACAAAACCTTTGTCTAATGCATTTTATGGCCTATTACCTTAGGCTTTCTAGGTAGGTCTTCTTATAAGCCTATTACCTTCTAAGGTAATAGGCCATAAAATGCATTAGACAAAAGTATTGTTATACTGTTAAAAAAAGAAGTTGACAAATGGCTTGTATGGAAATGTAGCAACTAAAGATAAGATAACCCCAGAGGATGAGCCACAAGCTCGAAATGTCCGGAAATAAATAATAAAAAACATTAAACACGGAAGAGCTCCTTCATTAAAGAAATCCTACAATTTACAGCACTCTTCCCCTCTAAGTGAGGAAAAAGATCCTAGCAGACATAGTTAACATAACATATATACCTACTGTTTAGCATTCTATTGAAAGGGCATTTAAGTGTGTTAAGATTAACACGGACGGATTAACACTTTTTAAGGGCATTTAAGGGTGAAGCATACACATAACGCCTCAAAATTTACAATATCCAATCTAATTTTTCGTTTTTCGTTTGGTATGTTTAGTAATGTAGCAATTAAATGAAGGGAAGGTTCCTGATTTTTTTTCAAATTTGGAATAACCTCGTTTTCATCTCTATGTCTATCTATGTATTAGCATGTAGACTATGATAATTTACGTGTGTAGGAGTATCCCCGGTCAAAACCAATAATTTATTTAATTTGTTATTAACGATATCATAATTATAAAATAATTAATTACTTACCAACAAAAATGCCTGATTTTGTGACTGCCTTATTAGCTGAAGCAGAGAACATAGTTAGTATAAAAAATTAAAATATATTAATCATTAATGAAAAAAAGTATATAAGTAGCTAATTTATAATTTCAAAAATCAAGTTTTACTCCAATACTTAGAAATAAATAGATGCCAGTATAGAAAAAATTTAAAATATAGATATATTTAATACAGAAGTGACTATTTGAAACAAAATTGTATAATATTTCAATATACTTACTAAAAAGGTTGACTGTTACTCCCCATTCCAACTTCCTTAAATTTTTATTTTGACTCTCAACGGGAATTCTTCCCCATATTATAAGGACCGACCGATTTCGAACATATTTAATACGCACAATAAAAGGTACAAACCGATTTAGACAAGCGAACCGTCGGCATCAAACAGACTCCCCATTCGATGAGACGGGGCTTTAAGGTTTTACGGTTCCGTGGTAGAGGGTTTCTCAAACAGCGCACTTGTTTTGCGGAGGCGGGCGATTGATTCCCTAGTGTTTATTTTGTTGTGCTAAGAAGGAATACGAATTCGGACATAGAACGGACGACGCAAAATACGACACGGACGACGCAAAATACGACACGGACGACGCAAAATACGACACGGACGACGCAAAACACGACACGGAAGACGGGAAATACAACACGGCTTAGGGAAAATACGACACGAACAATGGGGAAATTCGACACGGACGATGGGAAATTCGACATGGACGATAGAAAATACGACGCGTACGATTATCGATTCACACAGGACGCACGATGAGCATCGAGGAATTGACAGTATTCCTGGCAAGCTGTCATACAGAAGGAATGGTAAATTTTACACTACTGATTTCGAAAACACTTTTCTTGAGCATACTAAAGTGATTAGGATAGTATAGTGACAGATCAGTTTTCTAGAAAGAGAATCGGTATTAAGCCACGAAGGATTGCGATGAAATTCGGAACATGGCAAAGGTTTGCATTAACGAAATTTATGCTATAAGACTTTCCTTAGTATTCCCTTAAACTGAATCATGACTATCGATATGCTAGAACGACTTGGCACTCAGCTAGTGTGATCATTGCAAGATGATTCTGGCGACAATGTACAGAAAAGTTACTGTTATGCTCTTGTGCTATTAGGTAAAGCCGTTCTAATGGATCCTGAATCAGTCGGGATTAAATCAATTGCAAGGCAACTTTGAGGTTAATACTCCAAATATATTCAAGCATTCAGTATTGAAAACAAATGGCAGTAAATTATCCTGAATTTCCAAGAATCGTTGGAATAGGAGCTCATTATTTATTTGTGTATTAAATTCTATCTATCTTCCACTTAAATAAAAGATCAAACTAATCTGACCACAAATCTCAAAATATCCATGATTTCTTTGAGACTACCAGTCCGTAATTCCAATAACAGTGCTCTCTCATTAATATACATGGTGTATTTTGCTCATGATCTTTTTCTATTGCTACTAATTTGGTCTTCAGGTCCCCTAGAAAAAATAGAAATAGAAGTTTTCCTATTCTGGCAGATATGATCCAGTAGCATGTAGATATCAATTCTTGATAGCTTGAAGGATTTATATTCCTTGAACAATCTATTTTTCTCAATTTTTGCCAAGTTTACAAGCTTAGCTATAGTTTTACACCACTTGTCCTTTAGAGGAATTCTTACCAATATTTAGCGATCCATTTCGATGTTGAAATGTTTGAGCATCCTGAGCGGCAGATCGACTACAGTACAGCGAATATAACAGGACGATTCCGTAATGTCGCGAATAGATGTACTAACAGTTCCCTTATAGTAAGATCAGCTATCGTTCAGTAGAAAACATTAGTATGTTACGGAATGTAAAGGCCCGTTGTTCACACAGTTAATTGTTTTCGAACGGACTTCGGAACCAACGTTAATTCGTTTTTTGACAGTTCGGGGCGATGGCAATGGTCCAAATAAAACAGTTCACACAGTTTTTTTTATCAATCTAGGTACGATTATTGTACTAATCAATCAATTGATTAGAACTAAAAAAAATCATTTCGAAAATTAAATTCTGTAAGCAGTTCTATATAGACAATTTAGACATGTTTACACGTTTAAGATTTTTGATAAATCTGAAATGAAAATTTTATGTTTCGTTTAAATCGCCCCTAGCGGTCAATAAGCGAAGCAACGCTTTACTCCAAACAATCTTCCAAAAACTTTACTGTCAAAAAGTCCAAAGGAATTTTCAACAAGAATTCCGATGGAACTTCGAGTTCACATTTCACAAAAATATGCTAATCGTTCCTTTGAGTTTAATCTGTTATTCTACCGAGGGAATGGTTAGTACTGGAAGGTAGCGACCGATTTCGAAGTACTTTGAATACACGTTTCGCTTAAGAGTCCTGACAGATCCGTAATCTTTTATCTACTATAGACTCGACGATTGTATGAGTCGAGAAATATAGTTTTCGCCTGGTCGTACGAAATCGCTCAGACGGGAAATCGCTAAGATTACATCGATAAAAAAAAGACATTTAGCTGCGGGAGATCAGCTTTGGCGTACCCATGTTGAATGTTTATAGCAGTAGATTAGATGATGGACTTCGGCAAATAACTTCAATAACAAATCAATAGTTAGTATCGAGGACACAGAGCGAAATCACTGAAAGGTACTTGCGAACGGCGACTGGCCATCAGGGATATAAAATGCATTCTTCTCAGAGAAAAATATTCAACAGAAATAATATAAAAATTTATTAATGAAAATTATATGCATTCATAGAGATATGCAAAAATAGTGGGAAAGGGTGTAAAATTAATAAGCATTTGAAAAAAGAGAGGATATATAAAAAAAAAAATTCCTAAAATTTCCTAAGATTTAATAAGGTCTTTACCTGTTTTACATTATTTTTTTAAATTCATGTAGTTAATTTTAGTATTAAATAAATTATTGAATTAAATTATAACTAGCTTTAATTGAGGTTACTTAATTTCTTGAACGATAAACATTTTCTCTGAGTCAATTGTTTACTTATATATTTAATATTATTGATGAACACAACGTGGGCCGAAACGTCGGCATAAATTAAATCTCACGCACTTACACTCGATCTTCTATTCCACTCAAAAAAAAAAAAATAATTATAATAAAATAAACAATCCAACCTCCTCCTCTGATGGTCATTGACCAAGAGTATGTGCCGAAAAGAAATGTATATGTATTGTAATGTTTGAAAATAAAAGCACTTTAAATATAAAATCCAATCTAAATAAAGCTACGAGATAACCAGAAGTACGAAAATCACAGAAAGAAAATTTTATGCTTGTAATAAAAGACAAAATCTATAACTAAATTAATAAATATCATGCAGTCCTATAAATATGTATTATTTCGGAAAATATTGATATGTCGAAAGTTTATAAGTTTAGAGAATGCAAAGTCTTGAATTTTTTTTACAAGCCAATAGTAAGGTGATATTTCGGATATTTGAGGTTAGTTCAAAATGGAAACATTTATAGCTTAAGGTACCCTTTGGGTATAGAAGATGAATTACATAACTAAAAAACTACTTTTTGTACAAAAATCTGGCATATCAAAGTTTGCCAAAACTTTACAGAAATAAAAATAAAATATTAAAATAAACACTTACTAATGTGGGCAAAAATTTAAACCAAAACTAATCCTATGAAATAGACTAATAGGACTTTTTATAGAGGAGGGTGTCGTTTAAATTTGTCATCTCTTTCACTCTTTCTTTCCTTATTAATGTCCAATAAAATAATTTATTTTAATTTGTTTGTGTGACAAAAGATTTTGAAGTGATAACAATTTTTAAATAATTTTTTGTGTGGAAAAAAATTGGACATTGGACTGGAACCCGGGTCACCCGCATTACAATTGGGGAGCTTAACCGACTATGCCACAAGGGCCTAGTAATGCAGGTGGGCCGGATTCGAGTCCCAGCTATGATCAATCTCTCTTCTCTTCATATGAAATTATTTGAAATTTTCCCATAGGGGCTAATGCTTCCTTTTACCTCGTTTCGGGATATTAGCTTTTTACCAATTATTCCTTAGTTAGAACAGCAAAAGCCTAAAATCTGACAATAAAAAAAATCTCACAATAACTGTATAAAAAATCTATTCTGTGCATTATTGCAGCCTGGGTTATATGTGCGGGTCTATCGTCCCTATCATGCCAGTAATTTAATAATGACCTTCATAAAAATGTTATTGGAATAGTGAATGATCACAAATTGATATATTCTTATGTATGATATTTTTATATTAAGTCAAATCATAATGAATATTTTCTATCTAACAAGGGGAGGGCACAGCTATGGGGTCGTCGATCGGGCCCATTTTTTTTCTGGTGATTCTACATCGAAAAATAGTCGACACGTGTCCGAACGTTCCGTCCAATGGGCCTTAGGTGCTGAGTAATAAAATAAAATACCTTGAAAATCCTTTATTTTTTATCTTCAGTTTGGAAAATGATATCGCCATGATTCTTTCACTAATTCATTTATTTTAGAGATTAGATTAAAGGAAAAATATAATCGTTAAAGAATTATTCATATTTCTTAAATTTAATTTTTAAAAAGCTTCAAGTTTTCAAGTAAACTAGCTTTATAAATTTTTTCACATAAAAAAGAATAGCAGAATTGAGTTCAGCACCTCAAGAAACCCTGATGTCTTAAATATCATCCAAAACAAAAAATATTTTTTTTTTCCTGTCAGGAGCAGCTTAAAAACGTTTCAGCGAAATTTTATGTGTAGTTTCAAATTCTGCATCTCGTGTTGAGCTGATCCGATTTTTACGTTCTTGAGCTCGTTGCATAGAAGAAAGCTTCCTTTTTCTAACCATATAAATAACTATTGTATTATATCGGGAAACTATTGTAAAAAATGGTCCTCAAAATAAAAATTGAATTCAAACTTTTCTTTATATTATGTTGACTCCTGAACACGTAAAAATATCTCAATTAGGTAAAAATGTGTAACTCTAAAGCCTTTATTTACCCTATAAATTTGATGAGAATCGGTAGAATTTTCTCCGAAACATGGTCGGATTTTTGGATGTTTAACGAAATTGTAAGGGTCTAGCCTTAGCAAAACTTTTAATGCAATTTTTATTTTTTTTTTTAATCTTCCCAAAATTTACTTATAGGTTTTTGTGATTGTCCTCAAAAGGAATCTGAAAACTGTTATGACACAAATGAGCCGAGTAACAACCAAAAACAATACTAATAATTATTAAAAAAACCCAAGAATGAATGAAAATAAAAAGTTAGTCGATCACTTTGAGAGAGAGGTTTGTAAGAGTTTTCAATAACAAATAACAATTAGGAATGATTCACATCGTTTCAGTTTTAAAATCCCCCACCTACCCTCACCAGTAAGGTGAGAGTAGGTGGGGGATATTTTTTTTATCATTTTTACATAATCGAGATAATTTACGTGTTCAGGAATCAACATAATATAAAGTTTGATTTTAATTTTTATTTTGAGGACCATTTTTTACAAGAGCTTCCCTAGATAATACAATAGTTATTTATATGGTTAGAAAAAGGAAGCTTTCTTCTATGCAACGAGCTCAAGAACGTAAAACTGGGATCAGCTCAACACGAGATGCAGAATTTGAAACTACACATAAAATTTCGCTGAAACATTTTTAAGCTGCTCCTGACCGGAAAAAAAAAATATTTTTTGTTTTGGATGATATTTAAGACATCAGGGTTTCTTGAGGTGCTGAACTCAATTCTGATATTCTTTTTTATGTGAAAAAATTTATAAAGCTAGTTTACTTGAAAACTTGAAGCTTTTTTTAAATTAAATTGAAGAAATATGAATAATTCTTTAACGATTATATTTTTCCTTTAATCTACTCTCTAAAATAAATGAATTAGTGAAAGAATCATGGCGATATCATTTTCCAAACTCAAGATAAAAAATATAGGATTTTCAAGGTATTTTATTTTATTACTCAGCACCTAAGGCCCATTGGACGGAACGCTCGGACACGTGTCGACTATTTTTCGATGTAGAATCACCAGAAAAAAAATGGGCCCGATCGACGACCCCATAGCTGTGCCCTCCCCTTGTAAGTGAAAATTAATGGAGCTGCTCTTAAGTTTGTACTTGGCGAAAATATCATAGCTTATACAAATATTTAATATTTGAATGTATATGTGAAATTACACGTTTTCTTTAACACTTTGTGTAATTTCTTAAAAATGTTTCAGTTATTTTAAAATACAAGTGGTAATTGCTAAAATAAAACTGCTATTAGACCAAGCGCAGGTCTTTCCCAAGAAAACACTCAATATAATTTTTATTTCCTTTTTATTATCCCTAGGCTTTCTATGGAATTCTTCTATATCTTAAACCTACATAGTTTTATTTTAGGCCATGTGAAGTCAAAGTTTGCATTATATTTTAAGTTGTATGAATATCCGGGAAAAAATTTCGTAAAGTAAAGAAAGTAATGATTCAGATCACTGTTAATAAATATAATAATAATTATAAAAATCTGGTGCGATGCGCGCAACACACAACTTTCACTTACCAACTTACTTAGATTAGAAATTGACGTATTTTGTTAAATGCCATTCCTCAAAGACACATTTTCCCACAATCATTTACTTATTTTTGTTTCTATTTTTCTCTAAGTACACTAAAAATTTTTATTGTTAAATAAAAAAAAAAGTTTTTACTTGTGATTATTCGGGAAGGCAAGCATAATACTCCTCCGCGTTTCATTTTAGTTACCATGAAACAAATAATTTCCATAAAATGAACAGGACGTTTTTAATTATAAACATCTTCTCTCATTAAAGGCGTTCTGCACATGCCAGGGCCTAACGTTGACGGAATATTTTTCATTTTTTTCTCCTGTATATGTTTACTTGATTTTTTCATATTTCATATTTAGCCATTTCTTATATTTAGGGGAACGAGAGGCAGTTGATTTCCCCATATAAACAAAATCAAAGGTACTTTATAGGAAAACAAAAAAAGTCCCTTCCCCATTAAAGCCCCCTCAGAACATTTTAATAATGAAAAAGCTTATCTGATATTAAAGAATATTGATTCTCATTAAAGCCGTTGTTTGAGAAAATCAATGAAAACGTAAAAATGGGAAAAAAGTTATGAACTAAAGTGCCCCCTCCGTTTGATCAATTTTGATGTTTTTTTTGCTGTCAAATCACGGGCACATACCTACATCAAACACCGAGTTTGATCCAAATCGTTAGAGCCACATTTGAGAAAATCGAAAAAAAAAAAAACATAAATAGTAACAAAATAAAGTACCCTCTCCGTTTGATTTTTTTTTATGAAATTTTGGCTGTCAAATCGCGGGCATATGCTCACACCAACACCCAATTTAAGGTTAGTACGGTTTATAGTTTTTCAGTTAGTCTGTTCACACACACACACACACACACACACACACACACACACACACACACACACACACACACACACACACACACACACACACACACACACACACACACACACACACACAAACACACACACAAACACACACAGACCAACGAGGGGCTTGGTTATTTGGACTCAAGGGACCGCAAAACGTGTATTTCCGTTGAAAACCGAACTTCGAAATTTTTCAAGATCGCAATATAAAAAGCGTTAGTAAGTAATAAAAAACATTGGAGGATTGGTTAGCAATAAATCTAGTAATCAAGTTTTACGTCTTGCATGAAAAAAATGTTAAAATCCTGAGTTTGAATATTAATAGTTACTAAACTAATCCTTTATAGTACTTACAATGGGCGTTCCTCTTCATTCCTATCAAAAACCAAACAAAAAAAATTATTAATCAGATAAAAACATGGATAATTTTTAATTTCTTACGTAAAGGTTCTAAAACATTCATTCATAATGCATGATTTTTACAGAGCTTATTTTGAAGAGAATTAATTAGAATTAATGAAATTGATATGCGTATACTATATTTAAAACAAATTTAGGAGCATTAATTTTTTAAAAAAAATATTTAAGTAAATGCATTTGGATATCGAATTAATTGAATTTTTAACACAATACGAGTAAAATGATAATCGTCAGCTGAGTTAATACATTTCTGTATACTTTTTTTTAGCCGTAATCATTAAAAATTTAAAAAATCTAAGTATTACACTTTTAATATTCATTGCATTCAGAACCTAAAAAAATAAATAAAATTATACTTACTGCGAGCTGCGGCTGTTGTTGCTTCTGTAGTGGCACCCGCTTCAGCGCCCCCACCACCAATTGCAGCAGCTGAAAAATGAATTCTTTTAAAAACCTTCTTTAAAAAGATAGATCTACAAGTTAATTAAAATAAAAGAAAAATACATCCCGATTTAGGAGGACATGTAATCAGCTCAGATCCGCAGTGGCTCAAGGACAAGGTAAAAATATAAAAATATAACTATAAAATAGCTACGATAAAACATATTATTCACAATATATAATGTTGGAGGTTGAAGAATGACAGTAAGGCCAAGTGCACATTGAGACACTTGCGACGCAGAGCAGAGCAGTTTTTGTGGAGTGTGTTAGATAGGAACCGCGCACATTGGGACGCAGAGCAGGGCAGCGGAGTTTCCTATCTACCACACGTATTGCAAAGACTGCTCTGCTCTGCTCTGCGTCGCGAGTGTCTCAATGTGCGCACGGCCTAACAGTCAATGCTATCTTGGCAAACTTGCAACTATAATAATAATAATGGCAGACCCAGCCAGCTTCGCGTTTCTATGGCTCTGTATCTGTAATGACGTGAATTGATTATGTCCTAATGTTTTAAATACAGTGAAATCAATATTCACTGATCAAGTTAAAACGGCTTCAGCTAGTCTAAAATCGGGTTTGAGTCTAAAACCGGGTTGAGAATAGAAGCGAGATTAAATATAAACAGTTACATGTAAAAGTAACTACTAAAAAATATAATTGGAATAGGGTTTATTACAATAGACACTTAGAAAAAATGTACCAAATTAATCTTTTGCAACAATACATCTTTTATATACATAAAAATCTCGTGTTCCGATGTTTGTCGGAGGTAAAAATCAGAAACTACTCAACCGATTTTGATGAAATTTGGCTCATGTTTGTAATTTTGTCCAACTTAAAGGATAGGATAGTATTTATCTTGATTATTGACCCTAATATTTCTTTTATTCAGAATTATTTCAAATACAGTAGGTTGCTTCGTGTTTCGATTTATTGACATGGCGTCATGTGTCGATTTCATAACCTTTTCGTTGTTTTTCGTGGGTAAAATAAGGAATTCCTCAACAGATCTTTATAAAATTTTGCTCATTGTATGTAGTTTTGTCCAACTTAAAAGATAGGATAGTTTTTTATCTCGAGTATTGGCTTCAACATAATACAGTTGAGTAATTATTTGTAAGTTCTATAAATTTCCAACAGATGGAGGAGTTAGTTTTTTTATTGACAACACTTCCTTTTCTTCCGATATTTGGGGTGAGTAAGCATAAATTTATTTTTTCCGGCTTGAGACCAAGAAAATCCGCGTTTTTCCCATGGACCATTTTTTCACATGTGAGGAAAAGATCGAATCGATTGGTTTTAGCAAAAGAGAGGTTAAACAAAATCATTTTGCATCTATTAGCACTACAGTAAATAGAATTGTGAATTCTAATAATCAAAAATATACATTATTGTTGTAAAAATTTATAAATTAACGTTATCTATCTCATTTATACAATTAAATTTTTATGTTTTGATAAGTATGTAGCAAATTGAGCATGGTTTGAGGTTGCTCGCTTTTCATAACCTGTTTCAGGTAGAACATCAACAAGTATACGATATCGCATATCATCGTGTTTTTTAGTCTGAATTTAATTAATATGTATTAGGACAAAAGATTAATTTGGTACATTTTAGCTGTCTATTGTGTTTTTACTAAACCCTAATCCTATTATATTCTTTATTAGTTCTTTTTACATGTATGTTACTTATATTTAATTTCGCCTTTGCTGAAATAATCCAATAGGTGCTAAATAAATTGATGATTAATACTTACTATAGTCAAGTATGAGTTGTAAAACATGAAAACTTTAAACCTTATAAATTCTTTACCAAATAATTTTAAATTTGGCTTAAAATTCTATTTTAAATACCGTTGATTTTTAAATTAGCTTAAAACGTTATCTCTATCAGTGATTTTTGATTTGACCGTATTAAAAAGAATATGATATAATTAATTTAACACATTATAGTATTGGGGTTATAAGATATATAATTTACAACGATATATACTCGTCAACCAGAAGGTACCCCAAGAGAATAAAATATAATATTAGTCAATCTTAGGAGATAACAAAAATCTTTATATCTTAATCGAACATACTTATATGTATGAGAAATAAAAGATTACAAAGTAAATTGTCTGTGTGGTTTTAATCACACGTGATTTTAATTATTTTTCTCTACATCGCTCCCCCTCTGGTGACGGAGTCACCGAAACACAAACACGTGTAGGTTTCACGGTTCGGTCGGACTTCTTCGTGTAAGGTGCTTGGGGAGGATTGGTCGATCCAGTAATGGGCTCTTGGATTGGGAATTCGTTTGCAATCAAGGTGAGTCTAGACAAGGAGGGCTCACTTTGTAAGGGGAAATATGGCTGCCCGAGAACTTTGACGTAGTTGGACGCATCTGTGAATTTATCAATGAATTGATAAGATAATGTATTGATAATGAATTAATCAATGAATTGATAACCTTGGATAGCCATTGGGAAGGCATCACTCCATTGTTTATGTTCTAATTGTCTAATTCTAATTATCAAATAAGGTATTATAATTTATTTAACCTAATTAATTAGGATTTTAGTTAATAATTTGATGAACAGATTAAAATAATTTTACATTTTGTGGTTTTTGATAAATATTGGGTG
This sequence comes from Aelia acuminata, assembly GCA_911387785.2. Classification (NCBI taxonomy): domain Eukaryota; kingdom Metazoa; phylum Arthropoda; class Insecta; order Hemiptera; family Pentatomidae; genus Aelia; species Aelia acuminata. The sequence goes on along the minus strand of OU426983.1, from coordinate 72,678,736 downwards.
GAAGATATGCGCAGCCACTATATGCAAGAACACACAAAAAAATTCACCACAATTATCATTCCAAAGGTAAGCTTAAGATTAAAAAAAGAAAGAAAAATAGTTCAGAAAACATCCTCAATTATGCTAAGAAAAACTTCCTTATCAATACCTAAGATAGTAGTGATAAAAATTTTGAAATTGAGAATGAGCATAAAGGGACCCACATACGACCAACTTACATACGAAGAAACAAAAAGTAATGATGTAGTATAATAAAAAATATATTATAATTATTGTTATAAAATTTGTATTGTATATTCATGTAATTTTACATTTTTAATATATATTTTTATAGAAATAAATTGTTTAATGCACATTATTGTTTTGTATATTTTAATTTCTACATTATCATTAGTAAGCAATACATTTAATTGATGTCTACCTACAATGGAATTTTATGAATTTTATAAATGAAAACTATTTCTATAACTTCTAGGTTTTTATTTATTTATTTATTTTAATTAATAAATCTTTCCTCGTTGAAATTATTAATTCTTTAGCGAAAATCCAATGAGTGGTCACACCAGATATAAATAATCACTGGGAAAATGCAATTAATTTGTATGTACATGCTTATTTCAATATTATGAAAAGAAAAAACTATACCAAACCTAATATTTTATGTTATAAAAGTCTGATGTACGAGAATAATGGTCGGGTTCGCGAAAATAAAATCTCAGTTGTGAAATCAGAATTTAAAATTATGGAAAATATAAATGTTTTTCACTTAGCCTTAACGAGAAATTATGGTATTTAAAGAGAATTCAATACGCATGCTCTGATCCATGCGCCCGGTGACGTAAGCGGGAAGAGGTTGTGCGGGTTCGCCTACCCAAGTGAGCCCAACTTGTCTCTACTCACCTTGGTTGGCAATGTGCTGTATTGGTGAAGGCTTCTGAGGACGCGTTTGCGGCATGCAGTCGCTGTAATCCTCTTCCATCAGGTATGCCGGCTTGACTCTGTCAACCGAGACCTTTACGTTTTGTCCCCAGGTGTATCGTGAAAATCTTTCCAACTATAGCCTTGTGTGGTCCAGAATAAGGCGGTACTAAAGGTTTTCGAACAGCAACCTCGCGTAGGAAAACGTGAGTGCAGGTGGATAGATCCTTGTGCCGAAATGTCTTCCTTACTGAGCTTTAAGCGCGCTAAATCATCCTTAAGAGCTTTTAGTGCGATGCAGGGTTCAGGTGAATCCTGCGTTTCTAGGAAGTCTCCGGGAAGACACAGTAGTTGACCATAAGCCACTTCGGCTTCGATCGCCACCACAGTTTCTCGGAACGCTGATCGTAGACCTAAGAGAGCGGTGGGGAGGGCTTGGGTCTATCTTGTTAACGCAAGATGTGCCATTAGGGCAGCTTTTAGAGAAGGATGCCACCTTTGCGGATGACAAGCGGTTGTTCGTTGTCTGTGATTACCCATGCGAATGCTGAATCGTTGGAACATCCACGCTTTCAATTGGCGTCCTTGGTCAGTGGTAATACGCTGGGGTGCATCAAATCGAAATATCCACGCAGAGTAAAAATTCTAAGCGATGGTAGAGGCGGAGATGTCGGGGATGGGCACGGCTTCCGGCCAGCGGGTCGTCCAGTCCACCATGGTAAGAAGATACCGCATCCCCTCCGAGGGCAGCAAAGGTCCCAAAATATCCAAGTGGATGTGCTGGAAACGGTCCGCAGGTTTAAATGTACCAAGTGGTGCTGTGGTATGTCGATGAACCTTATCCTTTTGGCACTTTATACAAGTCTTAGTCCGTTTGCCTATATCTGCGTTCATTTCAGACCAAAAGTGACGTCCAGGGATGAGTTTCCATGTTGCCTTGATGCCAGGATAACTTAAGCCGTGGAACCTATTAAAAGTGGAGCGACGAAATTCAGGAGGAACGTAGGGTCTTGCTGTTTTCGTTGAGGTCTCAAAAAGTAGCTTCGACTTGGTTCCTGGCATTGAGATCACCTTCAGTTCTATCGAGGTATCCCTCTTAAGACCCTGGATGGTTTGATCCTTCTTCTGTGCCTCAGCAAGAGCATCCAGGTCATTAGGAAGGTCCACTTCCTCGATTCGTGAAAGGGCGTCAGCCACTATGTTCTCACTCCATGGTCAGTAACGGATGGCAGTTGAGAACTGACTTATAAAATTGAGGTGCCGAATTCGACAAGTGGAAATCATCCAGGCGTGCGACTATTTCCCGTAAATGCATTCGTGTTCCTCAATATTTTGAGAAGCGACAAGGAAATCGTCTAGATATGAACAAACGAAAGGCATGTCTCGCAACATGTCTACAAACCACTGGAAAGTCTGGACAGCATACTTTAGGCCAAATGTCATCCTGGGGAACTCAAAAAGACCAAATGCCGTTTTCTCCACGTCTTTCTCGGCTATGGGCGTGTAATATCGAGTATCTTAAAGATTGTTTTCCCGAAGTGTATCAAGTTCGGCACCGCGTATCTGCCCGGAGGAGTCAGCTCATTTAGTCTGCTGTAGTCTCCGCAGATTCTAAGACTTCCGTATCGTTTTGTCACAACGTGAGGTGGACTGGACAAGCTACTTTTCGGTGGCCGGCAGATTTCTTCATCCACCATTCTCTGGAATTCATCTGAAGGCCTTTTCCCGGTGGTAATCGCCTGGTTTTTCTCTTCACGGGGTGTCCCTTAGTCTCTATTTGGTGTTCCACGACTTGTCTTGGAGGTCCAATGATAGGTGAGGGATGTGTGATGTTCAGAAAGTCCCGTACAATGTGTGCGTAAGCGTAACCTTCGGGTAAGGTCGAAATTGAAGGTGAAACAATGGAAGAGATCTTCCCTATTACCTTTAATGAGCCGCCTGCTGCCGACGCACAGTGGGCAAAATCACCAATTTAGGTGGACAAAAGTCAAGTCAAAATTCTGGAATTTCTGAGTGCTTGATCTTTTTATCATTAGTTGGTAAGACGCTCAATACTAATATTTCCCGCCATAGCGTGTTTACAAACATATAGTGAATGACTGAATCATTGCTTTTTACACAAGTGCCAAAAACCGGCTGTGGGATTATCTTTATTCCACCGTAATTTATTATGTTCAAGGTGTATGCAGTACAAAATCTTTTTGCTTTTATTTAACAATGGACATTGCTGAGACAGGTAAGACAGTATGTTTCCACATTTGATATTGAATATACAATCCAATCTACCTGCAGAGTTAATTTTGCACTTTTTAAATTTATGCCATTATTGAACAACGAAAAACTATATAACCCCCAAGTTACCCCAAGGAATTTTTTGTAGGATTTGTTACATTAATCCTCCTAGTTTTTAAATTTTGCAAAGAATTTTTGCGATTTTTTGCGTTTTAGGTGATACATAATTTTTTTTCAGATAAATCACTCCGAATCACGAGGAAGAAATTTTTTGAAGAGTGGGTTAAGTTTCCAAAAAAAAAAAGGCCAATACCACTGGATGTTATTTATTCTTAATTTAGCTCATATTAATAATCAATTTAGAGATTATAAGCCTCTGAAAATTATAATTTTCCCGTCTTTCCGACAAAATTTCGGAAAGGTCGGACAAATGAAAACTGGAAGATTTTTTCAATAAATACTCCAGTTGGCTTGATTCACTTGCATTGGATTTTAGTATTTCAGTAATCCAACCTGCTTGTCAACGCTCAGGACTCCCTGAAAAATGTTTCAAATATTCAAGTGAGAAAAAAAAAAAGAAAAGCCAGCGAATTATTGAAGGTAATTGAATTGAAACAGCAACAAGAAATGGCTAAGTGGGACGATATCAATCAAAAGCCCAAGATCTGGTGTACGCTCTGAAAAATCATTTTTTACTTTAAAATTTACAACGGATACGGAAAAACTTTATCAATGGTATGCTATGACACCATCTGTTCATAAAATTTTAAGGAATGGTTTTGAAGTGATAAAAAGCCATCTGCTTCATATTGGTCTTTTATCTGAGGAAGCAGCAGAAACCCGAAATAACCATTTCCGGGTTTATAGAGAAAATAAGACCAGAAAATTTTCCCAGACAGAGTGCAATCTGGATGTAATTAATAGAAAAACATTGACTTCAGATCCAGTTATCACAGGTATGAGAAGATAAAGAAAAAGGTATCAGGTTTTGTAAGGAAACTTTAGAAATGTTGTCTCCCCCCACCAACTTAACCAATAGTGGTGATTCCGAAAGTTCATTAAGTGTCGAAAAAAGTGAATAATGTAAAATTAAATTTAATATGCATTTTTGTGTGTTTCTTCCTGAGATATATGTTGTGTTTCGAAGAGGTATTGAACAATTGAAGGGGTCGGGGTGTGAAGTGATAGAAACGTAAGCGAATCCCAGCAACAATTACCTATAGCACAACCTCCGCGTTTCAATCAGAGAAAGCCTCTTTTACCAGAGCTACATCCCGGCTACCTCCTTTTTACAAAACAATCCCAAACCTATGGTTCAAACAAGCAGACGCAGAATTCGCAACTTCTCGGATCAAATTCCTGGCAATCGTAGCCGGCCTGGATCTCGAGAAACTGACACAGGTAGCGGATCTTCTTACATCTTCTTTCGATGACCCATACAAGCAGCTGCGTGATAGGCTAATTTCAATTTATGGCGAATCCGAAACTCGGCGAATCAAAAAGCATTCAGAAGATACCCAGCTCGGGAACCAGCGACCATCTCAGCTCTACCGCCAGATGACCCAGCTCGCTGGTTCGAAAAATAGCGCGGATGTCGTCCAAACACTGTGGTTTCGAAATCTACCCCCACGCGTTCAGGAAATTTTGGCTGCAACCAAACAGGAAGATGTGGATGCCCTTGCAAGCGTGGCCGATAAGATCATGGAGGTCGAGAGTCCTGAAGCTTACGCTCTGTCATCACAGTTTCCTTCGATTCGCATGGCGAGTTCTAAGATGAAATCTTGTAGGAGATCCGGAAACTTAGTGTAGAAGTAGGATATATTAGGAAGAGGTGCAGGTCTACGAGTAAGGATCGGCTCAGAACTTCGCAGCAGCGAGAAAGCTCCAAGCCCCTAATGATAGACTCTGCTTCTCCCATTATAGATTTCGCTCCAAGGCTAGGAGCTGTAGACCCCCTTGCAGCTGGAAGCCCCAACCAACAGGAGATTTTTAGCAGGGCCGATGGATCAAGCGGCCATCATCGAAGCCTAACTTTATTACTGACAAGGGTCCAGACTTTCCTTTCTGGTGGATACAGGTGCTTCTATTTCCATTGCTCTTTGCAACCCTCATACTCATCGCATAGCAACGGACTGCAGCCTCATCGCCGCAAACAACACCACCATATCAACATATGGCGATAAGCGCTTTACTTCGATATTGGTTTTCGTCACGTCTATGATCATGGACCTTCTTGATCGCGGATATTGGAAGACCTATACTCGGAGCGGATTTTCTCTTTCATCATAGGCTCACCGCCGACGTCGCCAGCAGGCGGCTCATTAATGGTAATAGGGAAGATCTCTTCCATTGTTTCACCTTCAATTTCGACCTTACCCGAAGGTTACGCTTACGCACACATTGTACGGGACTTTCTGAACATCACACATCCCTCACCTATCATTGGACCTCCAAGACAAGTCGTGGAACACCAAATAGAGACTAAGGGACACCCCGTGAAGAGAAAAACCAGGCGATTACCACCGGGAAAACGATACGGAAGTCTGCGGAGACTACCGCAGACTAAATGAGCTGACTGTTCCGGGCAGATACGCGGTGCCGAACCTGATACACTTTACCAAACAACTCAACGGGAAAACAATCTTTAAGAATAATTATATCTTTAAGAACAAAATCATACCTATATAATACTGACTTTAGACGAAACGAGACTGTAAAATTTAGATAATTCATTTTTAAAAGTTTTAAATTGATATAATGCTGTCATATGTTACAATTTGTCTCTCCCTAGAACATTATTCTCTTTGAAAATCATTTTCTCAAATGAACTATGAATATAAGTGTGCACACGTCACATAATTGTTAAGGAGCAAGTGACCATGTCATCTCCAAACATAAACATATGAAAACATGACTTTGAAATTTAAGAGCCAAATACCAACAAAATTTTGGAATCACCCATATGGGTGATTCTCATTTGAATTGACCATTTAGTGTCTCTCAACTTAACCTTCGTTTTTCAGATATTTTTTTATATCCAAAAATTTTTTTTTGATATTTGTTTTATAGTCTTCAATTATAACAAAACGATGGTAACATTTAAATGAACATAGGCATCATAAAAAACAAAATATCTCAATGTGAAGTTTGAAAATGTCACGAGTGTTACAGTCCCCAAGCTGGTTTTGCTTAGTTCACCATACTCTGAAATGAACCCCTGATAATTGATTTAATTTGTACAATGTGGTGTTACGTAACACTCGTGACGGAAAAAGAATTGTGGACAAGTGTTGTTATTGTTATGTTTACATGCCTACATGATTTATTTCTTTTAAATAGCCGTTTTAACAAGCTGTAGAAAGGAGCAATAGAGAAAAGAAAAAATTGACTTGTGACATAATGCAAAATATATTCTTAATAAAAAAGAGATGATGGCCAAGAGAAAGAAAATAAGCAAATGGCAGCTTGTAAAAATATTCAGTCTACTCAGCTTGTGAAAATACCTCTCAGTCTTTGAATTTGACCTACATGTAAAGCAGTGAACGAATTATCTTTATTCCACCGTAATTTATTATGTTCAAGGTGTATGCAGTACAAAATCTTTTTGCTTTTATTTAACAATGGACATTGCTGAGACAGGTAAGACAGTATGTTTCCACATTTGATATTGAATATACAATCCAATCTACCTGCAGAGTTAATTTTGCACTTTTTAAATTTATGCCATTATTGAACAACGAAAAACTATATAACCCCCAAGTTACCCCAAGGAATTTTTTGTAGGATTTGTTACATTAATCCTCCTAGTTTTTAAATTTTGCAAAGAATTTTTGCGATTTTTTGCGTTTTAGGTGATACATAATTTTTTTTTCAGATAAATCACTCCGAATCACGAGGAAGAAATTTTTTGAAGAGTGGGTTAAGTTTCCAAAAAAAAAAAGGCCAATACCACTGGATGTTATTTATTCTTAATTTAGCTCATATTAATAATCAATTTAGAGATTATAAGCCTCTGAAAATTATAATTTTCCCGTCTTTCCGACAAAATTTCGGAAAGGTCGGACAAATGAAAACTGGAAGATTTTTTCAATAAATACTCCAGTTGGCTTGATTCACTTGCATTGGATTTTAGTATTTCAGTAATCCAACCTGCTTGTCAACGCTCAGGACTCCCTGAAAAATGTTTCAAATATTCAAGTGAGAAAAAAAAAAAGAAAAGCCAGCGAATTATTGAAGGTAATTGAATTGAAACAGCAACAAGAAATGGCTAAGTGGGACGATATCAATCAAAAGCCCAAGATCTGGTGTACGCTCTGAAAAATCATTTTTTACTTTAAAATTTACAACGGATACGGAAAAACTTTATCAATGGTATGCTATGACACCATCTGTTCATAAAATTTTAAGGAATGGTTTTGAAGTGATAAAAAGCCATCTGCTTCATATTGGTCTTTTATCTGAGGAAGCAGCAGAAACCCGAAATAACCATTTCCGGGTTTATAGAGAAAATAAGACCAGAAAATTTTCCCAGACAGAGTGCAATCTGGATGTAATTAATAGAAAAACATTGACTTCAGATCCAGTTATCACAGGTATGAGAAGATAAAGAAAAAGGTATCAGGTTTTGTAAGGAAACTTTAGAAATGTTGTCTCCCCCCACCAACTTAACCAATAGTGGTGATTCCGAAAGTTCATTAAGTGTCGAAAAAAGTGAATAATGTAAAATTAAATTTAATATGCATTTTTGTGTGTTTCTTCCTGAGATATATGTTGTGTTTCGAAGAGGTATTGAACAATTGAAGGGGTCGGGGTGTGAAGTGATAGAAACGTAAGCGAATCCCAGCAACAATTACCTATAGCACAACCTCCGCGTTTCAATCAGAGAAAGCCTCTTTTACCAGAGCTACATCCCGGCTACCTCCTTTTTACAAAACAATCCCAAACCTATGGTTCAAACAAGCAGACGCAGAATTCGCAACTTCTCGGATCAAATTCCTGGCAATCGTAGCCGGCCTGGATCTCGAGAAACTGACACAGGTAGCGGATCTTCTTACATCTTCTTTCGATGACCCATACAAGCAGCTGCGTGATAGGCTAATTTCAATTTATGGCGAATCCGAAACTCGGCGAATCAAAAAGCATTCAGAAGATACCCAGCTCGGGAACCAGCGACCATCTCAGCTCTACCGCCAGATGACCCAGCTCGCTGGTTCGAAAAATAGCGCGGATGTCGTCCAAACACTGTGGTTTCGAAATCTACCCCCACGCGTTCAGGAAATTTTGGCTGCAACCAAACAGGAAGATGTGGATGCCCTTGCAAGCGTGGCCGATAAGATCATGGAGGTCGAGAGTCCTGAAGCTTACGCTCTGTCATCACAGTTTCCTTCGATTCGCATGGCGAGTTCTAAGATGAAATCTTGTAGGAGATCCGGAAACTTAGTGTAGAAGTAGGATATATTAGGAAGAGGTGCAGGTCTACGAGTAAGGATCGGCTCAGAACTTCGCAGCAGCGAGAAAGCTCCAAGCCCCTAATGATAGACTCTGCTTCTCCCATTATAGATTTCGCTCCAAGGCTAGGAGCTGTAGACCCCCTTGCAGCTGGAAGCCCCAACCAACAGGAGATTTTTAGCAGGGCCGATGGATCAAGCGGCCATCATCGAAGCCTAACTTTATTACTGACAAGGGTCCAGACTTTCCTTTCTGGTGGATACAGGTGCTTCTATTTCCATTGCTCTTTGCAACCCTCATACTCATCGCATAGCAACGGACTGCAGCCTCATCGCCGCAAACAACACCACCATATCAACATATGGCGATAAGCGCTTTACTTCGATATTGGTTTTCGTCACGTCTATGATCATGGACCTTCTTGATCGCGGATATTGGAAGACCTATACTCGGAGCGGATTTTCTCTTTCATCATAGGCTCACCGCCGACGTCGCCAGCAGGCGGCTCATTAATGGTAATAGGGAAGATCTCTTCCATTGTTTCACCTTCAATTTCGACCTTACCCGAAGGTTACGCTTACGCACACATTGTACGGGACTTTCTGAACATCACACATCCCTCACCTATCATTGGACCTCCAAGACAAGTCGTGGAACACCAAATAGAGACTAAGGGACACCCCGTGAAGAGAAAAACCAGGCGATTACCACCGGGAAAACGATACGGAAGTCTGCGGAGACTACCGCAGACTAAATGAGCTGACTGTTCCGGGCAGATACGCGGTGCCGAACCTGATACACTTTACCAAACAACTCAACGGGAAAACAATCTTTAAGAATAATTATATCTTTAAGAACAAAATCATACCTATATAATACTGACTTTAGACGAAACGAGACTGTAAAATTTAGATAATTCATTTTTAAAAGTTTTAAATTGATATAATGCTGTCATATGTTACAATTTGTCTCTCCCTAGAACATTATTCTCTTTGAAAATCATTTTCTCAAATGAACTATGAATATAAGTGTGCACACGTCACATAATTGTTAAGGAGCAAGTGACCATGTCATCTCCAAACATAAACATATGAAAACATGACTTTGAAATTTAAGAGCCAAATACCAACAAAATTTTGGAATCACCCATATGGGTGATTCTCATTTGAATTGACCATTTAGTGTCTCTCAACTTAACCTTCGTTTTTCAGATATTTTTTTATATCCAAAAATTTTTTTTTGATATTTGTTTTATAGTCTTCAATTATAACAAAACGATGGTAACATTTAAATGAACATAGGCATCATAAAAAACAAAATATCTCAATGTGAAGTTTGAAAATGTCACGAGTGTTACAGTCCCCAAGCTGGTTTTGCTTAGTTCACCATACTCTGAAATGAACCCCTGATAATTGATTTAATTTGTACAATGTGGTGTTACGTAACACTCGTGACGGAAAAAGAATTGTGGACAAGTGTTGTTATTGTTATGTTTACATGCCTACATGATTTATTTCTTTTAAATAGCCATTTTAACAAGCTGTAGAAAGGAGCAATAGAGAAAAGAAAAAATTGACTTGTGACATAATGCAAAATATATTCTTAATAAAAAAGAGATGATGGCCAAGAGAAAGAAAATAAGCAAATGGCAGCTTGTAAAAATATTCAGTCTACTCAGCTTGTGAAAATACCTCTCAGTCTTTGAATTTGACCTACATGTAAAGCAGTGAACGAATTAATTATTGGTGAATCGTTGAAACTGAACTAAGTAAAAACTGTACAACAAAATCATATATATTTCACAACGAGATGATCAATGAGCTGTAAATATCCGACGAAAAACCTAAGCCTTGACAGAACGACTTATTCATAGGTCAACTAGCGAGAAAGTATAGGCTAGTAGCCTTAATAGCTTAGTAAGCTTGGCAAGTAAAGGAGTAGGAATAGACGCCAGCCTAGTAATAATTGAACAAAAAAAGGAAAACAAGATTCGATGCCTTACAAATGGGTTTTTACGCTGTGATATGAGTGACGAGAGTGAGCGAGAATAGAAAAAAAACGAAAAAAACATTACAAAAAATAAATAAATAAAAATACAGAAACGCTCCTCACAAAACTCATTTTTGAGTAGAAAAAATACTAATACTGAACAAACTGACAAACTTTGTTCACTTTTGTTTTTTTGAACATCTTATTGATGATATTCAGATTAAATTTTATTTATAAGTTGAATTTTTTTAAACCCAAAATTTAATTTCTAAAAAAGTTAAATGGTCAAATTAAATGAGAATCACCCATATATAGTAAGGGAGGCAGAATAAGATGAAAAATTCAAGTTTTACATATTTTCCTTGGGAAACGCAAATGCATTTGAGAGCTGATTTTTTTGTGAGAACTTCAATGACTTACCTAGCTAATACCAAGTGTTATGTCATTCACCTCTTTAACCCATAGCTGCCATGACAAAAAAACAAAAAAAAAAAACAGATTTTAAACACCATAGTAAAGAACTTTAAAAAATATCTATCAAACTTTATTAACATATAAATTAAACAATATATATAAGATTTAAAAAAAAATATATGGTGCGATGCGCGCAACACACAACTTTCATTTACCAACTTACATAAGAAATTGACGTGTTTTGTTAAATGCCATTCCTCAAAGTCACACATTTTTCCACCTTCATTTACTTTTTTTTGTTTGTATTTGCTCTCTAAAGTACACTAATTTTTTTATTTTTAAATCAAAATTTATACTTGCCATAATTCGGCAATGCAAGTATAATAGCCCAAATCTGATTTTATAATTCTCAATGTAGTTGTTGAAAACTTCATTTAGTTACCATGAATGCTTGCGCATGCTTGGGCTCAACTAGTTTTATGAGATGACGAAATATTTTCCTTTTTTTCTCCTTTATCTGTTTACTTGTTTTTCTGCATATTTCGCCATTTCTTATTTTTAGGCGTAACGAGAGCCAGCTAATTTCTCCATATAAACATAAACAAAGGTACTATATGGGAAAACAAGATAGCCCCTTCCCCATTTAACACACATTTATGAACACAAACACAATTATGACACTATAGTAAGTATTAATGATCCATTCATTTAGCACTCACTGGATTATTTCAGCATAGTCGAGATCAAATATAAATAACACACATGTAAAAAGAACTATAAATAAATATGATTGGCGTAGGTTTTAATACAATCACAGTAGACAGTTTGCGAAAATGTATCAAATTAATCTTTTGTCATAATAATTATTAAATCAATTCAGAATATAAAATATGATGACATAAGATATCGTATCAGTAGGTTCTACCTGAAACAGGTTATCGAAACCGAGAACGGAGCAGGAGGAACTTCAAACCTGACAGAAATACTTATCAAAACATAACAATTTAATTTTACGAATGAGATAAGATGACAATACGAGTAAGCCTAATTATAAATTGAGGCGTTGATATTGAATAGTAAAAATTGAAATTGAAAAAACTAGGGCTCTGATGGTCCTAGGTAGTCACTAAGGAAGGATATTAGGATACCCCAAATTAGAGAAAAATAGAATTAGCCATGGATAGGAGAGATATCAGAAAACCGGACAGTGGTGCTCTAATATAGAATACCAAAGGAACAAGTAGAGTAAGACCAAAAGAGATATGGCGAAATAATATTCGCGGTGGTACCTGAGCCTGGTTGGCACCAATTTGGCCAGAAGTAAAAATTATCGGGGTCTTCTATGCTTTGGGCACGACAGTTTACTACATGAAAAGTAGAATATCAATATTAATCATTAACACCTTAGGTGCGGCATCGGTCCCCGGGTTCCGATGTCTTCAATTCCCATTTTAACAGCCGATTATCACATGAAAATGACCGAAAGGCCGAACACCTCAAAGAATCAATCAAGACACCTCAAAGATTTAGTCGATTTTTAATGAGATTATTGCATTTTAGTGCAGCAAAAGTTGCTAACAGATGAAATTCTGTTGTTTTTTAGAATCGGACTCCGCGGTCCGATACAGGCCATCAGTAATAAAGCAAGACTATTGGACGGCATCACCCTTCCGCGTCCGATAATATTGCAAAAAATACCTTTATGGTTATCTTTAATACGTCTTACTATGTCTGTAATTAAAAAAAAAAAAAACACTGATATTTGCTTTATTTATTTTATATAAATTCATTTCTTTAAAAAGATTTTTTTTTTATAATAGAGTAAGTGATTGTAAAGCAGTAAAAGACTCTTAAAAATTGTCTTAACATTGCAAAAATTATCAATATAGATTGTAATTCAAAATTACATCAGTTTAATGCTATTTCGACAAAGTATGGCGTAGATCCTGTACCGGAACCCGGGGGAATGTCCTGCGCCTGTTATGTCTAGGTCTTGTAAAGGTTTATATTCACATGACAATATAAAGCATGTGATATAAAGTTGATTCTAACTTTTTTGTCAATAAATGTTCTACCTTTGTTGTGTAAACATCTTTATTAACAGATTATGAGACTTAATCTCTAAAGTTTTTACCTCAATGAGTGGAATAAACATGAAGATAGAAGCCCTAACTAGGGAAAATTATGACACTTGGAAGATGCAGATGGAAGCTATTCTTACCAAAAACGATTCTCTGGGTTATGCTCTGGGGGGAAGATAGCAAAGCCTAGTGAGCCAGCAGCAGCACTGGAATGGGAATTTGCTGATGGAAAAACTAAAGCAGATATCATTTTGGCAATCAGTCCCAGTGAACTCAAGCAGGTGAAAGGATGTCAGATAGCTTATCAGGTATTGAATAAGCTGATTTCTATTTATGAGTCTAGTGGACCAGCAAGGAAAGCTACGCTTCTTAAAAGGCTTATATTGACTAAGCTGCGGGTAGATAAAGATATAAGGGATCACATTAATCAATATTTGATGTTATTGATAAATTAGAAAACATGGCGCTTATTATTAACGATGATCTTCTTACCATTATTCTTTTATAGTCAATGCCGGAGTAATACGAAAATTTTAGAATTGCCATAGAAACTCGTGATACTCTTCCAAACCCTCAAATATTAAAGATAAAAATTCTTGAGGAATTTGATGCATGTAAAGAACAAAGAAGTGATGATAGTGGAAATGCTTTTCTTGGAAATTATGGGTATAATAACAATAGTATATCTATGGATAAAAAAAATTAGTTCTGTAGATAATCATTTATTTAAATTTAGATGTTACATTTGTAATTTGGAAAACCATAAAGCTCGTTTTTTGCCCCAATAAAAAACATCAGAATTCATCGGTTGCTGTAGTAGAAAGTGGATTGCAGGCAGTTGTGTCTATGAATTACGAGTTTAATATTACAAACGAATTGATCACAGGGGATGTTCGTTGGTGTTTAGATAGTGGATGTACGTCTCACATGTCTCATCAGCGAGATATATTTGTAACATGCCAACCTGATGATAGTCGGAAAATCAATCTGGCTGATAAGACCTCCACAAATTCAGGTGGTATAGGAACGGCAATGATGCCATTGGATAACGGTAGAAGTACAATAAAACTTTCAAATACTTTATTTTTTCCGGAATTAAGAACCAACCTTCTCTCGGTTGGAAAGATTGCAGATAAGGGCTACCAAGTTTTATTTAAACAAAAAGAGGCATTTATACTAAACAGGGGGAATATTCCGGTCCTTCAAGCCGACAGAGAAAACGGGCTGTACTATATCCGTTAGTGGCCTGAGGAGCAAGTACATATGACTTCTGGGGGATCAAAACTATTGAACTGGCACAAAAAGTTTGGACACCTCAATTTCGGGGATTTATAAGGGATAATTAAAGCTAAATCTGTGAATGGTATCGACGCTACTGGAGTCGAATATGTGCTATTCTGTGACACTTGTATTAAAGGTAAATTCACTTGTCAACCATTTCAAAAACAATCAAGCAGAATATCCGAAATTTTAGAAATTATTCATGCAGACATATGTGGTCCTATAACAACGGAATCTTTAGGTAGGTTGAGATATTTTATCACATTCACGGATGATTACTCTCGTTGGACAGAGGTCAGATTTTTAAGGAACAAAAGTGATGCCTTGAAGCTTTTAGAAATTATTTTAACCAGGTGGAAAATATTATTGGAAGAAAAATTAAATATTTCCAAACCGATAATGGAGGGGAACTCACCAGTAGGGAATTTAATAATTTTTTAAACAACAGTGGGATTAAACGTAGAATAGCTTGCAGTGGAACGCCGCAACAGAACGGCATAGCGGAAAAAAAGAACCGAACACAGAATGATATGGCCAGATGTTTTATGTTAGATGCCAATTTACCTGAAGTTTTCTGGGCTGAAGGAGTTTCAACGGCAGCACATGTTCGGAGCCATTGCCAAACTGAAGGATTTGATGGGGAGATACCTTATAGGCTGTGGAAAGGTAAACGACCGGATGTATCGTGTTTTCAGCCTTTCGGAACTAAAGCTTTTATATTAAACAAAAGAATGGGAAAAGGAAAAGTCAATGCTCGTTCTGAAGAAGCGATCTTCGTCGGATATTCAGACACTTCAAAAGGATATAGGATGTGGCGAAAAAGGGATAAGAAAATTGTTATCACAAGAGACGTCAAATTTGTTGATTCTTCTCATGTCCAGGCTGAAGCGAAAAGTTCATCCTCAATCAAGGAAACAGAGACAAGGATCGAGCTAGTAATTTTGAATTATTACTCGAACAATAAGTCAGTTGGTAATTTGAACCAGAGCTTGCCTCAACGAGATAACCTGAATCACGTAAGAATGCAAGGAAGTATGGATGACATTGTTGAAGCCAGAAATGACAGATTCAAACCTATCATAGTTCCAGATGATAAAATGGAACACGAAGACGAAAATAATCAGCCGAGGCGGTCTCAGTGGAAAAACAAAGGAGTGCCACCAGAAAGGTTAATTATGGTAGCTGAAAAGTATGACAATATGTTTGAACAAATAAGATCTGAAACGATCGCAGATCAGAAAGAAATTTATGAACCTAAAAGTTGGAAAGAGTTAGATAAATTATCAAGCAGTAAAAGACAATAATGGGTTACTGCGGCCAAAGAAGAGATGAAATCACTTGAAAAGAATAACACTTGGAATTTAGTAGAGTTGCCTAAAGGAAGAAATATGATTGGCTGTAAGTGGGTTTTCAAGACCAAATTTGGAGCTGATGGTAGAATTGAAAGGTACGAACCACGGTTGGTTGCGAAGGGATTTTCACAAAAATATGGTGAGGATTATGAAGAAATATTTGCACCGGTAGTTAATCCGGTTATGATAAAGATTTTACTAACAATCGCAGCTACAAAAGGTGTAGTTGTTCATCATTTTGACATGAAAACGGCGTTTTTAAATGGAGACTTGGATGAAGATATTTATATGGAGCAACCTGGATAAGGTATAAGGATTCATTCAAGAAGAAAAGCAGCAATTAGATTGCAAATTACAAAAAAGCTTGTATGGATTGAAACAGCTAATTCTGCTAATCTAAACAGCTAATCCTGCCTTTACGTCAAAAATACTGGAGATGCACCAACCTACGTGATTATACATGTTGTCGATGTTCTTTGCATTGGCTCGGACGAAACTGTTAAAGATACTTATTTTATGATCTCAAAACATTTTGAATTAAAAGATCTGGGAGAGGTGTCAAATTATTTAGGAGTAGGAGTTGAAAAAAGTGATGTACAATTTTTTATACACCAAAAAGGGAAGATAGATAACTTGATTTTGACTCATGGATTGCAAGATTCAAAACCAATACGAGCACCAATGGATGAAGGGTTTTTCAAGACACTTCAATTTGGAGACTCCCCTATCCTTCCAGATAACAGAAGATATGATTATAGCCTGTTAAGCAGATGCAGATGGATACAGGAGAAAGGAAATCAAAAGGGCCAAAGTAATACGATGTGGTTTCATCCATATCTCCTGGTGAACTTTCTGAGGTGAAATAGATGGGCCTGAATGAGCATTGGATACGTCATCTATAAGAACTAACGCGCTATAGAGGCTCCATTTCGAGAATGTCACAAGTATCTATATTTTTACTTAATATTTAAATATTTCATATCTATGACAACTGCAATTTTTTCTAAATTCTTAATTTGCTACTCTTTCAACAAGAGATTTTATTGAAAAGTCTTTCGTCATGAATGCTACAATTTTTAAAAATTACAACTTTATTGACTAAACCTCACAAATATGATCTTTTTTGGTATTTAGAGGAAATAATAGAATAATTCGGTCTCACCAAGAGTAGGAGTACTAAGTACTCCTTAGTTCATGGAAAGCTACAAGCATCGAATTA
The DNA here is from genome assembly GCA_911387785.2 of Aelia acuminata. NCBI lineage: Eukaryota > Metazoa > Arthropoda > Insecta > Hemiptera > Pentatomidae > Aelia > Aelia acuminata. The sequence goes on along the minus strand of OU426983.1, from coordinate 72,661,802 downwards.
GGATAACAATTGAGCTCAAGTTACACATTGAAGTATTAACAAGATAAAGGGAATCACAGCACTTTGATGTAGGGTAGTATAAAATAAAAATTTATATTAATAAAAAGGAGTACATACCCATAACCTAAGCGCTTATATGATAACACGCGCTTACCTGAGGAATAGCAACATTTGATGGCTGCATCACAATCCGTCTCTTTGGGGGTTTTGCAGTCTCCTGAACACTCATAACATTTCAGTGCATCTGAAAATAGAAACAAAAGGGAATGGTAAATAATAGGCTTCCTTTAAATAAAGTGTGATGAATCGCAGGGGGGTGCGAGAAATTTTACCGAAAAAGAAAAAAAATTGTAAGGAATTCTACATCGCAATTGCTCAAATAACTAGAGAAACGGCAACAAATATTTAACAAATAATTCAATTTATAAATTCAACATTTAAAAAAACAACCTAAAATACAAATCTTGATGAAGAAATTGCAAGCGATGAGAGAATTTGTATATTATCCTAAAATAAAGAAAGTAGTTTACTAAAAAGTATTGAATATATTTGAGGTTTTCGCTGCCGAATGTATGAGCACACACACACACACACACACACACACACACACACACGCGCGCGCGCACACACACACACACACACACACACACACACACACACACACACACACACGCACACACACGCACGCGCACACACACACGCACGCGCACACACACGCACACATACACACAGACACACAGACCATTTCGCGGGACTTGGTTATTTGGACTCAGGGGACCCCAAAACGTTTCCGTTGAAAACCGGAAGTCAAATTTCTTCACGATCGCAATACTTTCCCTTACTATATATTTCAGATAAAGGTAGATGAAAGTAAAAAAAGAGCAATCATAAGCTTTTAACTGATATAAAACATTTAAAATTTTCTAGCTGCCTCAAATTCGTTACATATGAAATTAACTTTGGTACAATCAAAACTTTAATTTGTTGCAATGTGAATAGATTACAAAGATTTTCAAGTTTAATTTTTTTTTTTTAGCACAATTTTGTATTTAAGCAATCCTAATTTTTTGGGATAAATTTCTCTATCTACATAAAAATAAAGTAGGGTCTCCTAAATGACTTAATATCAAAAGAAAATACCTTCATCGTTATACAAAAAACAAGATTAAGATTTTGAATAATAATAAGAGTTGATTTATTTTCTTATTGCTGTACGCCACACAATTTCTATAATTTAACGTAATCATAAACGACTTTAAGTATGTTAAAATTCTAATTAAAAATTCGAAATTAGAAGTATTATATATAAAAAATTAGAATTCTAATCTAAAATTCTAATATACGGTAGCATTAAAATTTTAAAATGCAGCTAAAATTAACAAAAATCACATGGTTTTATTTTACATTATCTCTCATGTAAAAAATTTTGAAATATTTTAGAATTACAAAAAAATGTATAAGTTATCTTTGTAACGATTGTTTTGAAATATAGTATAATTAATTTAGAGAATTTTTAAAAATATTGAAGTTAAAAAACTTAAAAGTTGTTTTTAATTAAAAAAAAAAGGCAATGACAATGTCACTATCATGGAATTAAAATTTTATGGATCGGTTTTTTTACTAAATAGTTAATAACATTTCATTTAAAGATCCTAAAGGGAACGATTTTTTTTTCAATTTTTAACTTTCATAAAATATCAAACAATATCTCAAAGATATTTTAAGTTTCAAATGCATCGTCTTCCTATTTTTTCGACTTAAAAAATTTGGAGATTGCAATGAATGACCAGGCACCTAATATTTGAATGATCCCTTCCCCCATTTGGAACGACTGATAATCAATCATTAAATTAATCTAAAATATCGAAAGGGATTTGCAACTTACTTGAAATGAGAAACGTCTGGTGCATAGTGAATAGTAGCAATAGAATAGTCTTCATCGTTCTTGGCTTCAAACAAATTTAGCTAGAAACAGTGTATGATCAGGCAAGTTAATGAAAGAAACCTGGCATTCTTTACTGTGAGCAAATAACGACAAATGATCAAAACATATGGATTGAAATATTAGTGTCGATTGTTTGTTTTTTGTTTTTATATATTTAAATTTATGAATTAAAAATTAAAATTTTTAAATTTTAAAGAGAAAAATCCTAACAGGAAATATTTCGAGATTTATTAAAATATACGGATTTCAGATACACTATTTATTTTATTTTTTTGTAATGGAGAGGCTTATTCGATAAAGACTTGAAAATATCAGCGTCCTTGATGTCACATTGCATAAACCATCGTATATAATCATAAATTAATCTACATTTTAATAATTTTTTAAATTCTTGGCCAAAAATCTTAGTAATATTCTAAAATGCGAGTTTACAACAAGCTTGGATAAGCATCCAAATAAAAGTGTATGACTATTACGATATTTTTTCATATTAAGTTTTACATGATTTAAATAGATGGAATCAATGCTCATTTGCATTGATATTTACACAACTTAAAAGATTAAACTCTTGGTCACCCTGTACCGAATTCCTTAGAAATATTGTATTAATAGAACAACTGATCACTGGGGAACGACGGTAAACGTTCATCTTCATGAGAAAGATGTGACATTATTACAGAAAAGCAAACAGAACTACTTTTTCATATAATAAATGCAATAAAAACACACATCTACATGTCTACTATTGATGCTACATTATAATGCATGATTACATATTCATGATCCTAGATGAATTGAGAATAAATATCAATTAAATTTATCTATGTAGTAAATAACTTTTATTTATAATTTTATGAACTAGATATGAAAATGTAATAAGGGGAGACTATAAATTTAAATTCATAAAAATATTCATTTTATCAAGTTTATCTGGAGTCAACGAGGTATGAACATAATATTATTATGTTCTTTCAAGCAATTACTTAAGTTTGTTCCGTTACTTTAAAAACATAAACTAACGACCATTTTGTTTTGTAAGACTCACTTTATGGGGTATATAAATCGGAAGGTAAGAGTGTTGTAACTATTACAATGAGGGAAGGGGGGAGGGATGTTGCGGTAATGTGTTAAGTAGCGAGGTTATAATTACAGCTGCCAGCTTCCTGGGGCTTTAAAAATGCACAAGCCCAAATTTAAGCTAAGTAGTAGGTACACTTAGAGACTACTTTCCCCGCCACACCTGATGCCAAGGTCCGTCAACGGGAGCTTATGCCCCTTGAGTTGGGAGTTAAATATTTAGCAGATGTGATGAGGGTGTTAAGACATGCTAGGGTGAGTTAACGCCGATGGGTTTGGAGGGGAGGAACTCAAGGAGCGGGACTCACACGATACACTAGCGTTGAATACATTTTTGTACCTTATTTCGGGATATTCAAAGGATGAATAATTGGATCTTTGAACAAATCTAATAATACATTAATGCTTAATTATAAAGGGTTTCCAAAGAAGTACAAAAAAAATATTAGCAACTCTTTGAAATTGTAAATCAAGTTTTGAACCAAAAAGTTCCTACGAAGATGCACCGATGCACAAATAGTAAATAAATAGAGTTCAAGTCGTCATCCCTTCTCTTCATCCCCCGTTTTCGCCATTTTTTTTTTTTTTTTTTTTTTTTTTTTGTGAACTTATATGGTGGAAGCACACTGTTTGTCCATAAAGCATGATTTATTAAAAATAAAAGAAAGTCCCGGCCAAGGCTAATCTTTTCTCCTTTATATAAATTGTATAAAAGTATTAAAGTTTTTAAACACAAGAAAATAATTAAGTTAATTTGCTATAATTGTTATTTTAAGAGCTCAAGGAGGCGCTACGCACGTTTAGCTGGCTATAACAATGCAGTCGAATTTTCATGGGATCATCGTCTTTGTTTGCAACGTAATATGCATGGAATTAACATATCGCCGGTCGGTAAAAAGGGTGACACAAGTCGAAATAGTCAGTATTAACATTCATCTAAAAAAATATAATATAATTTTCCCTGGAGCCATTACAATATAAACATGAATACAAAACTCTCCAAAGAGACAAAAAAACAGGTAAACCCCTTAGAAATTCAAAATATGTTTTTAGAAATTTTAGAACAATTCCGGGACCACGAAATAATCTATACCGACGCTTCGAAATATGAAGATTCGGCAGTAGGATGTGCTTTTATAAAAGGAAAGGACTCACACCTCTATAAACTACCTGGAGCATGTTCGGTCCTCACAGGAGAGGCAACTGCTATAAGGGAAGCCCTGCTCCATTGTAAAGTAGCTAATCATAAAAAATCAGCTATCATCACTGACTCGATGAGTGTCCTACTGGCAATAAGAAGCCAAAGACCAGAACAGACCACTATCCTCGAAATACTTAATCTGATTTATGACGTCCAGAGGGTAGGCAGAACAATTGTTTTCATCTGGGCCCCATCCCATTGTGGCATTGGTGGAAATGAAAAAGCAGATGGTGCATCGAAACTGGCCCGTACAGGGGATCAAAGTCAGGTCAAGTCCATAGACCTCATTCCCCGAGACGATTGGGTGAGGCATGTAAAGTCAAAACTAATGGATCAGTGGAATGAAGCCTGGAGAAGGAGCCCGTCTAAACTACTGCAAGTAAAAAAGGAATGTAAAAAATGGGCAACTAGCAGTAGAAGATCGAGGAGAGAAGAAGTAATCCTTTGTCGCCTAAGAATTGGTCACTGCGAATTCTCCCACGCATACCTTCTGCACAACTTAGTACAGCCTACCTGCGTTAAATGTGGCGCCCCTTTGACCGTTTCACACATATTAGTGGACTGTAATTATTTTCAAGAAATAAGAAGAAAATTAAAGTTGAACGAGTCAATACCTGAAATTCTGCAAGATTCGGAGGAAAGTGTGGAAAAGCTTATGCGTTTCCTTAAAGATATAGGATACTATAATAGAATATAAAAAAAAAAAAAAAAGAACATTGCCAATGACCCCGTCGGGTAGAGGCAATTACAACAACAATAAACAATAAACAATAAATAAACAATTTTCCTGTTAAATTATTTTTTATGGATAGCAAACTGAAAACAGTTAGCGAACATTATTGATAATGTAATTTTGACACTTCCTTTACTTAAAATTTAAGATATTTTAGTTTGAATTATAAACGGGAAAATCTAAAATTATCATTAGTGTCAGTATTTTTGCCGGCCGCCTGGAATGGAATGGAAATGCTTTGGTTTGAACTCTATGAGAAATTTCCAAAATAAAACAATTTATAGTTAAAAAAAAATGCTATAGATTAAAAAGATGGAGAAAATGGATGTAAAAGATGGACAAGAAATTAGATGTAGTATAAAGGTCAGGCTACACATCTCCGCACTGCATCCGCACCGCAGCACTAATATAGGTTATGTTCAGAATATTTTTAATTTAACTCACATATTACCTTTAGTTATGCCTAAAGGTCAGGCCACACATGTCCGCACCGCATCCGCGTGTGTGAACGGTTACTATCTATCCTTCGTAAATGAATCAGATCCGTGCCGTGGATGCGGATGCGGTGCGGACATGTGTGGCCTGACCTTTACTGGTATTTTTTTTTGTCGGGTTTGATATTGGACATATGGTATTTATATTTAAATTAACCAAATAAATTAAATTTAATAAATTTAATTACTTTATTAAATTACTTATGAGAAAACATCAATCAAACAACGTCACAAAGTGGAACTTTTGGGTTGAAAAATTTGTTTTGTTAAATTCATTAATTTGCTATTACATACGCACGAGACGAAACTGATAAATTTTAATACCATCTAAAAGTAGCTATACTAAACATTTAAATTTCACTTTTGGAAATTTATTTGTCTTATTTTTCGTTATCTTTCTATAAATCTCATGTCCCGATGTTTGTCGGAGGTAGAATCAGAAACTACTCGACCGATTTTGAAGAAATTTGTTTCATTGTTTTGTCCAACTTAAAAGATATGATAGTTTTTATCTCGATTAATGGCCTAAATATTTCTTTAATTGCAAATTAAATGTTTATCGTACTGAGATTGAGTGTCATTATTTGTAAGCTCTATAACTTTCCAACAAAGGCGGTATTAGTTAATTTATTGACACAACACTTTTTTTTTCTTTTTGATATTTAGGATAGGTAAGCAACCAATGGCCACATTTTTTTTTCCGACTTGGACTAGGAAAATCTGCGTTTTTCCTATGGGCCATTATGTGTCGCCTCTTCACGGAATTCTTATGGGGAAAAGATCGAATCTATTTGTTTTAGCAAAAGACAGATATTAGTGTAACCTCCTGATACGATATCTCATATCATCATGTGTTATATTGTGAATTTAAGTAATATGTATTATGGCACTTTTGCTTTTGCAAATTAATCTTTATAAATTTGGTACGTTATTGCTGACTGTCCATTGTGATCGTACTAAACCCTGTTCCAATTATATTCTTTCTTATATTAGTTCCTTTTACATGTGCGTTATTTATATATTTATAAATATTTAGCTGGAAGCTTTTAACAGTGGATTTTGATTTGACTGTATTGTACATGCTGTAGCACAGCAATGCTTGGCTGGGTCTGCTTCGATCAACCCCTTCGTTTGCGAGTTGTTAGCAAAAAACTACAATTCTCTACGAAAATTTTAAAATGGTCGCAGAGCTTTTTCGAAGGTGTCATTTCTTTCGTTTTGTCGAGACGAACATTTTTGGTTATATACTCTTTTCCGATTGTCGCCGTCCTTTGCGAGTTACAAGCAAAAACATGCGATTTAGTTAATAGAATCAGCGCACTCGCTTTCCGCGAAACTGATAAACTATTATAATGTTGATAAGAAACCTAAACGCTAAGTAGGGCTTAATTGATAGCCGCCAGATGGTTATAACTCATAAATATAGTCTTCAAAGAGTGAACAATTTAAACACATATGTTTTTTACTTCAACCCTAAACTATTCCTATGACGCCCTAAATACGCACCATACGATACTAAATATAAGGTGCGGACTTTAATTAAGAGGGATTTAAGTTGGTTAATGTGCGAATGTTTCGCACGGGTCAGCTAGCATATGATTATACGGCTAAGAAGGCTAAATAATTCATAAAAATCGTGGATTTAAAAAAACAAAAAACTTTGGGATGTGATATCAAATAACTTTGAATTTTCTACTACAAGAAAATATTCAGTTCAGACCTTCAAGTAATGCACAATCGAGACTAAAGGTGGTAGCACTGATATCAATTTGGTCTGAGTTGGCACATTAGCCAGTCGATAAGAAATAACCCAGAAGGCAGCTGGCTTCCGTCAGGGCGGTAATCTTGATGCATTTTATTGCCCTTCTCATCGGAGATTTATAATGGTTTCGTAATTAGTGAGGGTCGTGGAGCTGCGCATTAAGTGTGGGGGTGCCGTAAATCATGGGGGGGGGGAGGGGTCGGGTATTTTCTAGCATAGGAACGAGCGAATTATGAAAATGGAGGGACACACGTCCGTCTTAGTCTCCATGGGGTCTGCTAATATTCTCCGTTTCTTCAACCCCTTCAACAGTTTCTAAATCCCTTACGTCTGTTTAATTTTTTTATTCTATCAAATGAGTCTTAATTGAAATAGATGTATAGATATAGATACATAATGAATATATCTGTTGAGAATCCAGTCCTTAGTTCGCATATCGAATGTTATATGCTTTCGAATCGAATATTTCAAATGCCAATCGATGGATGTCATAATATATTTCGCAATTACGCTTATTACGTCAAACTAAAAAATCTATGAAGCAAGGATCCTGAAGCAAGAATGCGAGAATATACTGCGGATCTGGGAAAGAAAGGTGCTTAGACGAATCTTTGGAACAGTGGGTATAAAGGACCAACGGAGAGCGAGAAATGACAGAGAGCTACGGGAACTCTACAATGAAACAGACTTTGTCAGTCTATTGAAATCTAGCCGTATAAGATGGGTAGGACATGTGGAAAAGACGGAAGATGGCAGATTCCCAAAAAAAACTGTTATACGGCAAATCAGAAGGCAAGAGAAGGAGAGAAAGGCCTAGACTGAGATCGATAGATGACGTCGAGGATGAAATGCAGAGATTAGGAATATGTCATTGGAGAAACCGAGCTGCAGACAGAGAGGATTGGAGAGGAACTGCCGAGGAGGCCAAGGCCCAACAAGGGTTGAAGTGCCAAGGGGAGAAAGATCTCTCCGAATTTTCTATTGCCGAGCAAAGAATGAAAATTACTTAGGTTTACATACGGTAGAGAATCCTAATGAGTTTACTTACCCCTTAAGCGTGCCTTATTTAATATTCTTAGCCTTAGATAAGAACTAGAGACTAGAAAAAATCGTTTATTGGTTTTATTACTGTTACTAATTGGATCAGGAACATTTGAGATGGTTATTTCAGGTCGGCATTATGGTGAGAGACAACGAAACACCCAGAGACAATTTTATAAAAATTAAGATTCGAAAATTATAATGTACCATTACCATCGAAAAAAAAATTAATAAACAAGATTTTGTCACCAGTTTGCTAGTAATTAGACAAACTATTGTTTATAAACCCATGAAATCTATACGTGCCCAAAAAAATTGGCATAAATACATTTTATACATAAAAACAATATTAGGTATGTTCTGACAAGCACTTAAAACACGTTAAAGAATCTTCCGCATGCGCAGGATTACTAACTAGAAACTTTACTAACAGCCCGTTTTTAACAATATAATGTCGTAATGCGACTGCGAAAGAGTTATCTACATAGGTATTTTAAGTGCTTGTTGGAACATGACTATTTAATGGTCAATTGTTACTATTTGTTTTCTTGGTAATTAAAGAACAACTAAATAGAGAAATGAAATTTAAATTTAAATTAAATGGTGTATTATGTATTGCATTGTCCCATTGTCAAAGATAAAAATAAAATCAATTGTATTAATTCTTTAGTGACTGAAGTACATAATGCTCAAAATGTTTAAAGGGGTGTTTTTTAAATATATGGTACAATATAATCCTTAACAACAATATTTTACTTTAAAACATCGATTCGATAATATCTTTTTGAATCAAAAAGTAATTTTTGCTGGAACAATCATCTACAAATAAAAATAAATAAACAATAATGAGTCGAAAATTACTGAAGACCTTCACGTTTTGCAATTATCATAAAACTCCATACCTTAAGTAAAATAACAAATAAAAATAAGTAAATTAATGTAGATAAACCTAATCTCTGTGAATTTTCTAAATTGCGTTTGTAAAATCATCGAACCACGTGTGTTTCTACTTCAAGTAGGTTAGTAAGTGAAAGTTGTGTGTTGCGCGCATTGCACCAGATTTTTCGTTGTTATTCGTTGTAACTTGTGTAACCTACCTGTTCCTTTCTCATCACTCGTCTGTATTAACTACTATTTTTCTAATTTTCTTGAAAAATGTTTGACAGTAATTGGTGAATGTACTTAATTGATCATTGGCTTATTTGTTTTTTTATTAAACGCCACTTTATGACTGCCTAGACAGTGGAAGTCCTAAATCATGCATCTGCAGGTTTGATTCGTATGGAATCTATAAACGGTATCTGACACACAGCCTAGAGATAACCATTTTACATTTAGCATCACCAAAAACAGAACACAGAAGTGCTTTCTGTAACCGTCCCAAATATGTCACATTTTTTCAAATGTAGGCTGATATATTTTTTTCGTCTTATAAAACTGTACCACATTTTCACAACTTCGGTGCTGCTACAAACCAAAAAAATCTGATTTCCAAAGAAACCAGCACCGAAACGGCATTAAAAACTTTAATGGAATTCGCCTAATTTCTTAGCATTCAAGCCTTCTTTAATATTTTTTAAAAGCTTAATCCCTAAATACCTTTTCTAATATTATCTACATTCGCAGGGACTAAAAGGAATAAATATTTTATTCTCTCTCTCTCTCTCTCTCTCTCTCTCTTACTATATATACTTATACTACGTGTATATATACTTACTATATGTATAGGTAAACGATTATTTGTGAAAACGTGAAAAAACTAATCATACTACATACTAGCAAGGCATTATTGGTAATTACCGAGAGTTGGTTGACAAAGATTCTATGGGACATTGAAGACACGGAGGTGGCCTCGCTGAATGACAACTAGCCGGTATAGGGTGGACGGGAGGGGGGACAGTCTGACGAAAATTAAACGCAGCTTGAGGCTGACACAACCCTCATCAATTAATTTCCGAATTAGCTAAAACTAATTTATCGACTCTGGATTGATGGCAGCTATATTAGATTATAATAGTTGCCCCACGATTTGTCATTCCGACCATTGTCCACTTCGGATCTTCGACGGTCTTGAGGATTGGCATTGTTCAGTTAGCTTCTGTTGGACATTTCAACATCTGAAAACTATCAAGGTCTTTTCTACGACTGATAGGATCCTACCTCATACCGAAACAATAAGAACTATGCCCTAGTAGACATTCACCATACGTCACAACAATACATGATAAGAGCAATTCCAAATATTGATTAGCAGTTGGACAACCTTGTCATGAAAAAAAAAAACGCATCTATTTTAGACAATAAATAATGGCAATAGCAAGAGTTTTACTAATTACCGAGATTTAGATGAATAAATTTGGACAAAGCTGCAATGGCATATTGCACTAGGGGACACGGAGACAGGTTTTTGAGCCTTATAAAATGTGAAAAAAGGAGCCCATAGATTTCAAAACAAAAAAAAATTGAGGAAAGTTAAAGGATTTATCGAACAACATTAATTCTTCAAGAAACAATAAGAAACAAGTTTTGAAAACGAGCAAGTATGGTTTTAATTATACAATAATTAATAGTAGGCTGTTTTTACTATTACTTACTTAAAGAAATATATAGTAAGTTAAAGTTTACGATCGTGAAAAATTTCCGGTTTTCAACCAAAGACGTTTCGGGGTCTCATGTGTCAAATTAACCAAGTCCCGCAAAATGATCTGTGTGTGTGTGTGAACAGACTAGCTCAGAAACTAATTATCGTACGAAACTGTTATTAGTTATTAGAAGTAGGTAGTTGCCTACTGTGTGACAGCAAAGATTTCGTCTACATCGAGAAACATAAAGGGCATTTTATTCCAACGTCTATTTTTCCCTTTACGATTTCTCAAAACGGCTCTAACGATTTCGATTAAACTTGATCAGTTTAATTTTATCATTTTGTGTTTTTCATCAAATGAAAATATTCATTTTGTATTTAGTGTCGGGACTGTGGGGGGGGGGGGGGGGGGCGCACTATAAAATACCATGTGTGAAAGAAATCCGAAATTCTAACCCCCCCCCCCTCCCATCCACTAAAATACAAATTCAATATTTTTTTTTAAGAACGCTGTCCTCGGTAACATAAAATTGCACCCACATGTGAAAGAAATCGGAAATTCTCATTTTTTTACATTCTAAAACTCGATTATTGTTTCAATAATCTCCTAAAAAAATATAAATATAAAAATTCAAACGAACTTCTGGAAAGTACGCATTCCATTAGTAATTGGGGCCTACTTTATTCTTGGTACATCACATTGGTATGACATAGTGACCCCACTTTCGAATAAACAAAAAATCCATTTTTCATTAAGAAATGAAGTTTAGTGTTCCCTCTCTAGTATACAGGTGTATACCATTTTCAAGAAATTGTATATTTGTAGTAAAAAAGAAGGGTAAAAAAAGTTGCGTGATGCGCGCACCGCACCAAATAAAATAACATTGATAAATTGTTTGGATTATTAATAGTGTGTTTGAAGTTAACAGGAGTCCTAACAAAATATCTTCTAAACTGGTTTAATACCTAAATTTTTAGATGACCAAAATTATTAGGCAACAATATAACACCGAATTTAGTCATTAGAAAAATAGTAAAATGGCTTCCATTCCGAAGGAAAAAGACGCGAGAAATAAAAAAACTCTATTTGCGAAAAAAAAAAAAATCGGCATGTATAATTTTTTGAGACTTTCGAGAAGTTGGTGACCTCTCTAGCACTCAGAAAAACGTTCGCAATAATTAATTAAAGATTTTAATTGAGAATAATTTTTTTTAGTTAATAAATTGCAGCTTTTAAGTTTCAGAGGTTAAGGCATACTTATGTAAGAGCCCTGTTAACAAGAATAATTCTGGTAAACTGAAGTTGACAAAATAACATTTAAAACCTGAAGGCACGTTAAAATGCAATTATTTATTTTTCGGTCCTCCCCTTCCTTGCTGTTTAGGCTATACGGGGTTTCCCGGGCCAGGGGAGTGGGTGGAGGATTGTGCCAAGTATTATTAAATTTCCCCTGGATCCAGGTTTTGAACTGGCTATCTTCGGGTTTCTAATCATCTGTCGGTTGTCAGGGACAACGCATATTTCCTAACGCGTTTGCCCACTTGGCCATAAAATTCTACTATTTTACTAAATTGTAATTTAAGGTTATCGGCTTCGGAGGAAAAAAAACTAAGTTTACCAATAATAAAAAAAAAAAACCTAATATTTCTCTTCAATTCAATTTATGAATTTCAGTTTATAAGTTCCAGAGTTTCAGATCTCCTCAAGTCAGAGGTGAGCCCCATTACCGAAAATAATTCAGAAACAGAAATCAACAAAATTATGTGTAAAATATCAAGGCAACGTAAAATAAATTGTAGCATTACAAGGGACAATTAATTTTATAGTTTGATGGAATCAAAAGGGCCATAGAAATAAAATTTTAAAATATCGAAACTCTGATTTAATAAGTAAAAAGACTGAAAAAATAAATAAATAAATAAAAAACAGTTATTCACTATAGCAGAAAAAATTAATTAATGTAGATGAAGGAATTTCGCAAATTTATACATGATATTGGCCCAACGATATGTTTTTAAGGGAGATAATAACTGACATTGAGGAGCTAACGTAAACGGCTAGTAGCGCTAAGCTAACCAAAGGTTCGCTCCCTGCTCAGAGGACATATGGATGTGACATAGCCTTCGATACTGACCGGCTATCTCTATGTGTCAGACTGTCACTCCTGTGTCAGGCGCTGTCAAGATAGCTCTATCATATGTGGCTAGTGCATTCAATGCGTCTCCCTTTGCACCGCTGCCAAAAAAAAGAGAGTAGAGCCGACGGACCCCTGTGCTTTCTTCATTCGGAGAAAATTTGAAACCCTGAATTGATCAGAAGTTGTCGAGAACGAAGTCTCCATACGAAATGGGTACTATTTTGTTGATTGTAAAATCAGCTGCATGGTGCACTTTAGCGTTGTAATTAAGTGAGATTTTATTTTTTTTTAAATTATTAAAAACATGTAACAAACCTTATTAAACTCACTATCGTAAGTTAATTTTAATACAATAAAAAAGTTCAGTAATTAGTTAGCTACAATTGGATTAAAATATATAGTTTTTATCTGAAATGTTAAAAAAAATTCTAAGATTTGAAGGAGAAGTTTATTTCAGAGTAATCTCATTGCACGTAGGTGCCAATAAAAGAAGAAAAACAAGCTTACCGATATCTGAACAAACAGTATAAGAAGTTTAAAAAAATGAAGAAAAAAATCTGGTGCGTGAGCGCAACACACAACTTTCACTTACCAACTTACTTAGATTAGAAATTGACGTGTTTTGCTAAATATCATTTCCCAAAGTCACAAATTTTTCTACATTCATATCTTATTTTTGTTAATCGTTAAAGCCGTTTTTGAGTAAATAAAAAAAAACCCGTGAAAATGATACAAAATTTATTAAGTAAAGTCCCCCCTCCCGTAGATCAATTTTGATGAAATTTTTACAGTCATATCTCGGGCATATATATTTACATCAAATACCAAGTTTGATCAAAATCGTTAAAACCGTTTTTGAGTAAATAAAAAAAACACGTGAAAATGATACAAAATTTATTAAGTAAAGTCCCCCCTCCGGTAGATCAATTGTGATGAAATGTTGGTTATCACATCTTTGGCATATAAATACATCAAATACTAAGTTTGATCAAAATCGTTAAAACCGTTTTTGAGTAAATAAAAAAAAACATGTGAAAATGATACAAAATTTATTAAGTAAAGTCCCCCCTTCAGTTGATCAATTTTGATGAAATTTTTACAGTCATATTTCAGGCATATAAATAGATTAAATACTCATTTTAATCAAAATCGTTAGAGCCGTTTTTGAGAAAATCGATAAAAACGTAAAAAGTTATTAAATAAAGTACCCCCTCCCTTTGAGCAAATTTAATGAAATTTTTGCTGTCACATCGCGGGCTTATACATACTCTAAATACCCAATTTCAAGTTCGCACGGTTTATAGTTTTTGAGCTAGTCTGTTCACACACACACACACACACACACACACACACAGACACACACACACACACACACACACACACACACACACACACACACACACACACACACACACACACAGACCATTTCGCGGGACTTGGTTATTTTGACTCAGGGGACCCCAAAACGTGTATTTCCGTTGAAAACCGGAAGTCGAAAATTTTCACGATCGCAATACTTCCACTTACAATATATTTCATATATAGGTAAGTGAAAGTAAAAAATATATGTAGATACATAAGTAAATTATAAATCCCTCAACAGATAACAAAATTATAAGAAGTAAAAAAAAAAATACTTATAATCTCACAAATGGCAAAATAATAATTTAAGAATGTATGAATTATTATATTCTTTTTTCTTAGGATTTCTTTTTAAATAATTTTACAATTAATAATGAAGCTTGAGAGAGAGAAATGCTTTATTTAAATAAATAAAATAGGCCGTGCTGCCCAAATACATTGGGTTGCTATGCGAACAGCGCACTAGATCAATATACAATTACATATGAGTATATAAAAAAAAAATCTGTTGCGTGCGCGCAACACACAACTTTCACTTACCAACTTACTTAGATAAGAAATTAATGCGTTTTGTTAATGCCACTTCTCAAAGTTACACATTTTCCACATTCATTTCTTATTTTTGTTTTCATTTGCTCTATAAACCCCTCAGAACATTTTAATAAACGTTTACCTGATATTAAATAACACTCAATTTTCATTAAACATGACGAATATGAAGAAAATCGTTAAAGCCGTTTTTGAGATAATCTAAAAATTAGAAAAAAAGTTATCAAATAAAGTGTCCGCTTCAGTTGATCAATCTTGATGAAATGTTGGCTATCACATCTTTGGCATATACATACATAAATATCCAGTTTGATCAAATTCGTGAAAGCCGTTTTTGAGTAAATAAAAAAAACACGTGAAATTGATACAAAATTTATTAAGTAAAGTCCCCCCTCCGGTTGATCAATTTTGATGAAATGTTGGCTATCACATCTTTGGCATATACATACATCAAATACCCAGTTTGATCAAAATCGTTAAAACCGTTTTTGAGTAAATAAAAAACACACGTGAAAATGATACAAAATTTATTAAGTAAAGTCCCCCCTCCGGTTGATCAATTGTGATGAAATGTTGGTTATCACATCTTTGGCATATAAATACATCAAATACCAAATTTGATCAAAATCGTTAAAACCGTTTTTGAGTAAATAAAAAAAAATGTGAAAATGATACAAAATTTATTAAGTAAAGTCCACCCTCCGGTTGATCAATTTTGATGAAATTTTTACAGTCATATTTCAGGCATATAAATAGATTAAATACTCAGTTTAATCAAAATCGTTAGAGCCGTTTTTGAGAAAATCGAAAAAAACGTAAAAAGTTATTCAATAAAGTACCCCCTCCCTTTGAGCAAATTTGATGAAATTTTTGCTGTCACATCGCGGGCTTATACATACTCTAAATACCCAATTTCAGGTTCGCACGGTTTATAGTTTTTGAGCTAGTCTGTTCACACACACACACACACACACACACACACAGACACACACACACACACACACAGACCATTTCGCGGGACTTGGTTATTTTGACTCAGGGGACCCCAAAACGTGTATTTCCGTTGAAAACCGGAAGTCGAAAATTTTCACGATCGCAATACTTCCACTTACTATATATTTCATATATAGGTAAGTGAAAGTAAAAATATTGTAACTGAATAATTTTATAAATTTTACAAACTCCAAATAAATTAGCAAAACATATTCTATTTTTAGGTTGATTTATGTGATGCCTTGTTTGTTATAAACGTGAAACAGATAAAATATAATATGAATAAGATAATCTACTTATGTTAGTATGTATACTTAATAATTCTATTTAATTTTATTTATATATTTCTTTTACAAATAATGAATTAAATATGAGCAAAGCAATTCATAGAGCTTGCATCAAAAAAAGCTGAAAACATAAATATTAATAGTTTGTTATAATGAGGTCACCTGTGAAGTAGTGGTGACAACCTACAATACTCAAGGTCGCAAGATGGAGGTCCAGAGCCAGTACGATCTCAGGTACTCGTTAAAGATACATGGATAAGCAAAATTCAGGACTCCCACTGTATCATCGTCCGATTAGCCTTAGTGGCATTAAGTGACGTTAAACAAACAAACAATAGTTTGTTATAATGAATGATTATGAGAATGAACCGTTATCTTTGTGATAAGAGCGATGCGACGGAGATGCAGAGGGCCTGGTTTCGATTCCCGGCAGTGGCAAATCTTTTCTCATCTGATAAAATTATTTAAAAATATTACATTTTTCAATTATTTAATTTTCCTGTGTGGACAACGTTTCAGCAGCTTGGCTTTTGTGTACTAAATCTGGCTCCAAAGCAACCTTACAGTTTACTCATACCCGCGATGAACTGCCATCATTCAAGCTCCAAGTGATGGAGACAAAATCAAAATGTATACAAAAACGCTAACAAAGCCAAGAGCGTCAACAGGATTTCGTCCAGGAGGGGCAGACTAGTAAAAGTCTAATGTCCGTGGTTATTGAGGTATTTTGATTGTGCAAGACTCTATTAATTGTTGTTCAAATAAAAGTTATTCATATTTGAAAATTAAAATAGTTTGGTTGTATAATATAATAAATATAAGTAAATTAATACGAATATATTTAATATATATTTTTAACCGACTTCGAACGAAAGAGGAGGTTACTCAATTCGATACGTATGTGACTTTTTTTTTTTGTGCCTTTTTTTTTTTTTTTCTATGTATGTTCACCGATTACTCAGAGATGGGTGGACCAATTGGAACGAAACCTTTTGCATCTTGTAGAGTACTTTCCCAAGGTGGTCCCATTTTAACCTTTTTGGGGTTCCTAATTTATTTAAGAAGTTATCGGGAAAAAACATGAAAATAATTATTTAATTATCGCTCATATTGTTTACTTATTGGAAAAACATATGGCATATATAACATAAGGTATGCTCCAACAAGCTTTTAAAACTAATTGATAACTAACAAATCCAAATATTGTATTACTGCTGGATGAATCAAATGGGAAAACCAACCAATCAAATTCAGAATCAAAAGAGTGGGGGGAGAACATGAGCAGTCTGTTAGTTATCAATGTGTTTTACGTGCTTGTTGGAACAAACCTATACATAACCTTAACTAATTTTTCAACATTAGATTTAAATGAAGATATAAATATCAGCAGAATATAACATCGCTGTCGTTTTCTGTAGCGATATTAGCATAAATAAAAGATAGATGTATATTCACCGATAACAGTAAACCTTCTTAATTTAGATCTAATCAACGCACACAGGGGTATTTGACCCGAAAAGCTGGCCAAAACTATTTCCTTCCATTTTATTGATTCTAAAGTCCTCAAAATGGCTTCTATATTTGTAATAGACATTAAAAATGCTTTTTTAGCAGTTAAAAAAAATACTTTAAGGAGAAAATTTTCATAAAATTAATTTTTACATAAATCTACCGACTGTGAAATAGGCATCCATGGGTTTACAATTTATGTTCATATTATTTTCTCTTTATGCATTGAACCCATGAAATATGCTTGTAACTAATTAAAGATTTATTATCATTTATCTATTACTATTATTTTTAAAAAATTAAAATAGTGTAAAATAGGTGAATATAAAAAGTTATGGTGATAAAGAAAAACAATGTGTTTTCCTAATTCATTAAGAATTGTTTAATACCTCTTCGAAACACAACTTATATCCCAGGAGGAAACGCACCAACCTTTCTTAAAAATGCATATTAAATTTAATTATTCATTATTCACTTTCCTCGTCACTTAATGAACTTTCGGAATCACCACTATCGGTTAAGTTGGTTGGGGGAGACAACATTTCTAAAGTTTCCTTACAAAACCTGATACCTTTTTTCTTGAACTTCTTATACCTGTGATAACTGGATCTGATGTCAATATTAATCTATTAATTACATCCAGATTGCACTCTATCCGGTAAAATTTTCTGGTCTTATTTTCTCTATAAACCCGGAAATGGTTATTTCGAGTTTCTGCTGCTTCCTCAGATAAAAGACCAATATGAAGTAGAGGGCTTTTTATCACTTCAAAACCATCTCTTAAAATTTTGTGAACAGATGGTGTCATAGCATACCATTGATAAATCCGTTGTAAATTTTAAAGTAACAAATGATTTTTCAGAGCGTCCACCAGATCTTGAGCTTTTAATTGATATCGTCCCACTTAGCCATTTCTTGTTGCTGTTTCAAAAACATTTCTTTTCCTTGAAGAAGCATTCCATCTTACTTAGAAATCATGCCTCAAAATTAATCATTTATGTTTTAGCTGTTTCACCTGCTCTAGGCTATTACCTAGGCAATATTTCCCAATGAGAAAAGACTACGAAAATTCCTTATTTTTTTTTTAAAGCTAATGCTTTCGACTTTAAAAATATGTCAAATAATTCCCTTCTAGTTATTATTATTATTCCAGAAGATCCTAAAATATAAATAAATGAAAATATAACAAAATTTTTTTTTTTTATTATTTAATGAAATCGACATTTTAGTAATAAAAAATTATAAGTCTCCGAATCGCAGATATTCGCAGATTTTTTTTCAAGAAACATAATCAACGATAATTATACATTATCATAAAAAATATTTCGTTGCCCAGAAATGCCCAGAAGTATAACTTTTTAACCTTCAAATTTAATTTTTAGCTCTAAAATATACCTACCAAAAAAACAAAAATATATTTATACTAGTATTGAATACAAAAAAATTATAACTATGTGAATAACAAGTACAAACCTTGCCTCGAACTATCCATCATATGATAACGCCGATACTTCAGTAAGAACAAAGAAAATTAATATATTTTGTAGAACAATACTTATGAGCACAGACGAGTTAAAGGATAAGGTCAGATTTGAATTAGAATAGCCGCCGGATTAAGGGCCTGGAGGAGATAAGAATCATGTTGCATGATCCCACAGGTCCTCTACTTCACCTTCGAGTCATTATTTACCAGAAATTTCAAACTTCAAAAAATGGGTTTTGGCCAGCTTTTAGGGCCAAATACCCCTGTGTGCAACGGTTGGACACCATAATCATAAGACAACAAAATTCGTGGAATTCCAAGAAGGACTGAGTATTTAATCGGTAATCGTTTTAAAGCAGAATTTAAGGCTTCTTCAAGTTCCCAAAGGATCGTTTAAATTTAAAATCGTAGCTATTATTGATTTAAATTAGATTTTGATTTCTATCTTTTATTGACTATGCACAATGAAAAAGAATACAATAATTCCTGGAAAAGCTCAAATCAAAATAAAATTAATCGTCTTATTAATTTTATTTTGATTTGTACAAATACACACTAATTGTTAATAAAAAATATTAAATTTAAATATTAAATACTATGTTCAATACAACAAAATCTTTTCGGAGGCGGCGCAAAATAGAAATGACATGTTACTGATACAATTCCATTAGTAGGCATTGAAATCAATAGCTGGGAAGAGAAGATCCATGTAGATTTTCATAATGTCTAGTGTAAAAAATTTTAAATTTTGCGCCGCCTCCGAAAAGATTGTGTTGTATTGAACATAGTATTTAATATTTAAATTTAATAATTTTTATTAACAATTAGTGTGTATTTTTACAAATCAAAATAAAATTAATCGTCTTATTGCACTTTTCCACTTCTTATACCGTTTTCACTTTTGCTGTTTATTCATAAAATTCAGAAGGTAATTATTTCATACTTTTCAGTGAATTTATTTTTACTGGTTCCTAGGTTTCGAAGTCGGTTTAATATTTTTTTATAAAATGTTTTTTATTTATTTCTCATATTTTCTATACTGCTGACGCTCATATATTTACATATAGAGCTAAACGTCAAAAGAGTAAAGGCAGTCTGTCGTTAAAGAGGACTTATTATTATTTACTAATAAGTAATACCGCAATGATCAATTATAAATGATGACCAATAATAAATAGATGATTAACCAATTGCACTCAAACATCCTTGATCTTTTTCTGGCCTCTTGTAACAAAGGAGCAATAATGCAAAGACTTGGAAGAGACTACATAGGACGTTATCTTGGCCGGCGGTAGGGCACTCTACGCTATCACACACCCAATTTATGCTGATTATCAACGGCCCTCTGTATTTCATGATAAATAATTACTCGAGGCCAGGCCGCTGCTTCCGTATTAATCATAATCTAGGAGGCTCCTCCTTCCGGCCCGTCCCTTGTGATAAATTTACATTGCGCGCAAGAGTTAGGGCTCCCTGATAGCTATACCTGGCAATGGATACGTCTTCCTTTGTCTTATCTAGTTCCTACTATCATACGTACACAGTTAATTATACATTTTACTAAAACAATCTCAAATGAATGCTTCAGAGATTTTTTTATGGTGAAAAATAAAATAAAAACAATTTTGTTGCCGAAAAAGATTATTCTTATTTCGATATAAGAATAATTCTGAAAAGGAATTAAAACAAAACTATTTTAAGTTCTTTTTAGATTAATCTCCACACCCTTTGGTCAGCAGCGGAATTCTACAAAAATTTATACTGGATCTTTCAAAATGGACAGACAGAGCAAAATTTATGTAAATGAATTACGTAATAAATTCATTAAAAAAAACTACAGGACCAATATCTTTTTGAAATAATTACTTGTGTATTATTCTAAGCATATATAATTATTACGCTAAGAGTAATAGGAGTGTAACAGTGATAATAAATATCAATCAATAAAGAAAAACTGTATCAAATTGATATTCGTTATAAAAGGTCTAGTAAAGGAACATTTCATAGTCTTTTCTCATTAAGATTTATTTTCTTAATTTCACTAAAAAGAAAATATGAGTGAAAAAAAAACTTGTAAGAAGTCATAGATTTTGCTAGCACAGGACAAAATTTTAAGAGGAGCACATATTGTCTAGGCCCGAGGAGGCCATAGGATTTTTTAAAGGGAATAAAAAAATTCCATTATATTCTTTCATTATATTATATATATTTATTATAACTTATATTTATACATTATATTTATTCCTTCCATTATATGTCCTATCCCTCGGATAGGACGTATAATGGAGGTCCCAAGCCTGTTCGATGTCAGGTACTCGATAAAGATCCCTATCCTAATTATACCTGGTATAGGCAAAATTTGGGACTCCCACTGTAGCATCGACCAATCAGCCCTTAGTAACAAAGTGACGTTAAAACAAACTAACATATTGTCTAGGTAATTGATTTTGTACTGATATTGCTATGTTATTGATGGGCGTGGCCAACATGACGCTATTTCAGCCCCGATCTCAACCGCAAAAGATTTGCTACCTTGGTTGGTTATCTTCTGAAGTGAAGAGCGAACGTAGCGAGTGGGAGTTGAAGGCTAATCGAGGCCATATTTTAAAGAAATACTCGATGGGAGTTCCACTCACCCCTGATCGTGAGCACATCTGATTATTTCATTATTGTTATAAAAGCTTTATAATATTTTCTGTATAATACCAAGTATTATTACTCCTGGAGTTTTAAAAGATTGCAATTCATTCAATACTTATTTAATAATAACAAAACGTAACTACAAGAAGAGTGTTTTTTTTTTTTTTTTTTTTTTTGTTAACTTTTAATAATTAAGACTCTTCCAGAGCTGCTATCAACGGACGGACTGAAAAAGAGGACAGTAATAAATTTGGAGATAGGAGTGGTCCTGCCGCCTGGCTATCTCTGGTAGCTGTCCGTCTGCCCTCTTCCTGCATCCTGGAACCAGCCCCTCAATAAATCTCCTTTCTATCTAATGTAAGTGTCCTCCGAGGTAATGACCGATGGGGTTAAAGAAGAATGCTTGTCTCTAGTTTTATTTAGAAAAAAAAAATTAATAAAAAAATAATATCTAAGCAGCATATGAAATGTTTCAGGACTCTCGCACGTCGGCAAGAATATGTTTACAACTCAAAATATACCTGTTTGGAGTTATGCATATCTTTAGAAGAATCAGAATGGCAAACCTACAATGACAGAATATAATCAGATTAGTTCCGTTCGCGTAAGGGGCAATTTACCATATTATTTAATGGAGGGGATGGTCGTGTTAACGCAGGTAGTGGGCTGCTTTTGATTAACAGTTAGCAACAGCGGTGATAACTGCCCTAATGGAAGAAAATTTGTTATCAAAGACTATTTTCCCTAGCCGCTGTTTTTGGGTACATAGCAAAATTGAGAATGTAGTTGAACTTCATACGTTATTATCCCAAAAACAGTTTTTTGAGTCGGAACCATCTTCTTGTCGACGTGCGACATAATCCTTTCTGTGCATGCACTAAAGTTTTAAGATACTCTTAACAGTTAATATCTACGGAGGTATTTACAGATTAATATGTAACAATTAGCATGTATTTTTTACATATTACATGTATTATAACTATTTAAAAGAATCAGTTTAATGTACTGAACAATCAAATATTTTTTTAATGTGGAAAGACTTCAAGTTGAAGATAACATTAATTATTTTTCCTAAACCTAGGCAAGGGAATTTATTTTCATTCTTAAATATTGCGATATTTTTATACTCCCAAAATCTATTTGATTTTTTTTTTTAATTCAATTTTACGATATTTTATTTTTATTCTTGAATAAAGATATTTAAATGTTTCTCATAAGGTGATCAACGAATGTTACATAAAAATTTGACCGACTAGACAATGCAGCGAAGAGCAGATTGTCTACTAACGCTGTCTTGAGGACGAGACCCGGGGAAGAGGTGAGCCAAGGCCTCGGATGTGGATGCGCAGTCAAAAGAGGCCAAGGAAGGCGCTATCGACCTGAAGAGGACGGACGGTAGCTCTTTAATAGGAGGCGGCGATAAATCCAAGGGGTGGCACCATAATGGGCTCGCCGATGATTTAAGCACCACCCTAATGGGTGCCATAAATAGGCGCTCCCTCGATAAGCCAATCACACCTCTCCTTACCTTCAACGCCCCGCCCCCAGACCGGCTCATAAATTATGTTTATGCTCTCTCCGCTTCCTTGGTTGAGTGAAAAACCGCTGGCGGTGAAGTATCGACGATCCAGGCGTAGGAGGATATCCGAAGGGGAACGGAAAATTCAACGGCCCACATGGTTCAGGTGATCTACTGTCGGGGAGGAATAGGGTGAAGCTGTAACGGGATACGAGGGAACAAAGGTGATAAATATATCCAGTTTCACGATATTTGTTATAAAGGTGTCGGATGGTAAGATTTCATATTCAAGGTGAGCTCTGATTCCAGTCTTCAAAACTCCCGCCCCCTCCATCAGATCTTCTCATCGCTAACATAAATAACGAAGTGTATTAATGATTAATGAGTAAACACCCAGAAGTATAGACTCCCTGAGAAAAAAAAATATAAAAATCAATAACCCTCCTTATGGTTCTTTTTTTTACATGAAAGAGTATCTAATATCTAATAAATGTAAATATAAAAAACAAATATAACAATTATTTCCATTACTTTAAACATGGCAATCATTAAGGAATTGTGACAGCTTTTCTAACGGCCGAAGACATTGCTTGACCACTAAACTAAATCCGACTTTTGTGCTCCCAATCACGATTTCCATTATGTCCAAGTGTCCTCGGTCATCTCCGGTTTCTTCGATCTTCTCCAAGTTATCTTTTCCGAATAGAGGACCATTATATTGGATAATTGTCTCCGAATCACAACTGCCATGAAGGAAAGAAGTAAATGAGTTTCTTGTTGTACAGATCGTTGCAGGAACCAAAATAATTGCTCCTGATTATGTATAATCAATGGTAGTTTTTAAAATATTTATTATATCTGACAACAAGAACATGAGAAAAAATGTAAAATCGTTAGATCCAACCTTTCTCATGAAGGGGAAAAGATGACTCCTTCTTAACAGGACCTCTCAAATTTTTCATAAAACATTAATACAGTTTCATGTAGGGGTCTCCTGTGGTGTAGTGGTTAGCATAGAAACTTATAATACTAAAGGTCACTGGTTCGCGTCCCGAGGTGGCCATAGGATTTTTTAATGGGAGTAAAAAATTCTTGTCTAGGCCGTCCCTCGGATAGGATGTGAAATGGAGGTCTCGAGTCAGTGCGATGTCAGGTACTCCTTAAAGGTCATTATCCCAAATGTAACTGTTTAGGCAAAATTTAGAACTCCCACTGTAGTATCTTCCTATTAGCCTTAATGGCATAAAGTTTTTTCAAATTAATTTTGTTAGTGTTCCGTTATAACAATAGTTATCCAAGAACCAGCATTAGAACACAAGGATTGAATGGAATACTCATTTGATGTCCGTTTGAATATTCTTTTGCGTATGGCAGGATTCATGTTCCTGAGAGAAACAGACGCATTTTTCCTATAACCATCGAATTCCGTCTTTAATCTAGAAAAATGATCGAAACGACTACAGTATGATGCTTGTGATGAAACAGAATTTTTCATAGTTTACACTTGGTAAAGCTATTCATAGATTCAGTTCAAATGGAACTCATAGACTCAAACCTATCTGTCCCGATTCGATTTCTTTTGTGTTGAAAAATTCAATCCTCACTGTTTCTTCAGAGCTTTTATTTAGGATACAAAAAACATTTAAGAAATGAAAATCGTGATTATTCATAAGCTGAATTCTCTTTTGTTCATATATAGCTATTATAAACCATTTTCCGGCTTTTAAGGTCGAAATTTCAGAAATGGTTAACGGAAATAGAATTCTATGGCGATGCCTGAATTTGGGTGTGACGGTGTAAAAAGGAGCACCGGCTCGGACGGGCCCGTAATTATCTGAAGCAATCAAGGAGACAATTAATACGTCTAGATGATTCTATTAAGGTCGGGGCTAGGTGACATGACAGCCGATCTCGATGTGACTGACAGGTCTCCAGATTGCGCCGCTTCTCTTCGCGTCAAACTGCTTTAGTACTCCACCTCAGTACTGTGCTAACAGCGGCTGCTAACAGCAAACATTACGGAAATTCGACAAATCAAGAGCTACAAATACAATAATATTAGGAATAAAAGTACATTTTAATGCTTATAATCACCGCCTTTTTTTGAAAATCACTCAAACTTGATAATATAAATTAAATTATATAGCAACATAAGCAAAAGTATGGCGTTTTATTAACCGGTTCTTGTTATTTATGGTTTGTAATTTGAAAAATCACGTAAAAGTTTGACCCATCTTTGGTTATTTGATAAAAACCTTAAGACAGTTCACTAGTTCAACCTATTATCGATTATGCATCTCCACTTTGGTCATCCTATCCGATTACGTGCATCAATCGTCTGGAAGCACTGCAACATGGTTTGAATCCGGAGAATGCTAAATTTCAGAGGGACCGGTGACTATCATAATGCACCGTTATCATCTGATTCTCATGATACACCAAGTCAAAGTTATTTGTATATAAACTATTACATAATTTACTTCTGTTATTTTATGTCAAATTTAGCTTTTTACATAGAACAGCTCAATTTATTAATATTAAACATGATATATAGATACGAGTATATTGAACAAATCTCTGTTATATTGGTGTAGGAAATATATGAAATCTGTATTTCATATATTTCCTACACATGTAATATATGAGTTCTGTTTGCAATAACACTGTGTAAATTTGAATTGCTATATATTTTTTATTGTTATTTTAGTTTTATATTATGTACATATCGCACGTTGACCAGAAGATGGTTAAAACTCAAAAAACTGTTTTTTTGGATAATCACATGTGAAGTTTCAACTGCATTTTCAATTTTACTATGTACCTACAAACAGCGAATAGGGAAAATAAACTTTGATCACAAATAGACTACCATTGGGGAATTTTGTACCGCTGGTACTAACTGTAACCAAAAACTAGCCCCTACCTGCGCTGACACGAGCATCCCCTCCTTATAAGAATATGGTAAATTGTTTCTTACGCGACCTGGACTATTAATACTAATGTGCCTATGTTCTGCCATTTTAGTCATTCTGATTCCAACAGTGTGCATAACTCAGAATTGGCATATGTTTATATTCTTACTATGTTTAATTAAGTATATTTTACTTTTATAGTTATAACCATTATTTCATTTGTATTAAATATGTAATTAAAAAACAGTTAAATAAATAACTAAAAGACAAACGGTGATGTTCCGATTAAGGACCCGGGTACTGAAACTTTTCTTAGGAATAATTCGAAAACGCATTATTACTTCGTTAATTTTTAAGATGACCATTCTTCACCTACTGTAAATCGATATTTATAAAATCTTCTTTATAAAATCATTCCTTGCTGCTACGTCAAATAATCACCTAGCTGATAATTGTTTTATGATCTGAAAGATCGAAGAAATATAACAAATTTCCCCTATTGGGAATCGTCTGTATAGGTCATCACCATTATAGGTTGTTCCTTTTTTTTTTTTTTTTTTTCATAAAAAGGACCGATTTACAAACCCAATGGTTTGAGAAAGTAGCGAAAAATTTTATATTTTTAATTCAGTCTATTAATTTATACGTTTAATTTTAAATTCGCTGTAAGCATCTGGCAAATCTAATGAAGGCAATGTATTTCCATGAATGAATTCCAATATTCTTACAGGTTTAAGTTCAAGCGTCTTAAGGATACTTTATTCAGTGTGCAATGAACTCACGTTACGCTAATTTAGTACCCCCATTAGATATTTGCTAAATCTCTCTAGTAAACATTCAACTCAAGTAAACACAGGAGCTTTCTGTACTATTTGGTTCATATCCTTTCTGTCAATTCTATCAGGAACCGAGAGTCCCTTCCTCAAGCAAGGGAGAGCTGTGTATCTATTCGCTAGTTCCTTGCCAGCAATAAAACATATCCAGGACTCAATTAGCCTAATGCCCGGGGAGATCATAGAGCGAAAAGCCAGTTTTTGTGCCTGCTTCCTGTCAGATTTGTGACTTCCCCCGAATATCTTTGTGGAATCACATTTCTATTTGGGTCATACCACCCTGCTCCTATGATGCCTCGATTAGATTAGTCGATGTTCTAAGGTAGGTAGATATTGTTACCTATAGGTTATTTACTATTGAGGTAGCTAATTTTATTTATTCATATCCAAGAATTTTTTTCTCCGAAATCAGAGATTTAATGATCAGAAAGAAAATGTCCAATTTAAAATCAATATTAAAATCAAGTTTCGAAAAAAAACGGTTTTTAAAAATTTTAGAACAATATTGCAGCTTGGGTGAGACAAGATCGATTTTAGAATAGTTTCCTAATTTAGAAGTCATTTAGAAAATATTAAATTAGTTTATGATTTTTTCTTAACGTTTGTTTGGGCGCCAATAATTTCTAATGGGTACTGATAGGTTTTTGTTTTTGCCTTAACTATAATCTTCCATTTAAACTGTGCACGTACCTTCTCCAGTTTAATATATGGAGCCGCTCTAGCTGTGACCCGACCCGGCACATGACGCATTTAATCTATTTTTTTTGTGTGGATTATTCTGCGGTTGACATTGCGCAGATAAAAAGCTTATAGGAAGAGTAACTTTATGTACCATCGTTGGCATACTCTTTGTACCTTCATAAGCCTTTGGTCTCCCCAAACTCTACTCCAGAGAACGGAAACGAAATAAATAAAATGGGGGATGTATATTTGGACAAGAAGCATTAGCCCTTGAGGCATTTCGTTGCTTTTGTCGTCTGTAAGGCTGTGTTTCGTTTTCCAATCTGAATTCTTGTGAACCAATGTCTTTGTGTGTTTTGTTTATATGTCTTTCAACGTATTGTTTTTTCAAAACTTGTGATTATATTTTCGTTGATCAAATGTAGTTATAAAAAAACGTCTGTCAAGCAAGAGATTATCTCTTATCTCTCATCTCTCAGTTTTTTTATGGGTTAAACAAAAATTGTTTATTTTAATGCACTTAATAAATTATAATGTCAATTAATCAATTGATTAACTTAAAATAAATTTTATCCATGATTCGTTTCCTATTATAAGTCTTCTTATAAAAAAAATATTGATACTAAGATTTTAATTGTATTTTAAAACAGAATAGAATATTACATCTATAATTAACTACCTTGATTTGCCATATAATTTTAATTAATTTTCTCGATTTCATTTACTGTTACCTCCCGTTTTGGAATTGAGCATTTGGATTTCCGTGGACCGTTTTATCTGAAAGATTTCAAAAAAATTAATTTTGAAATGAAATTCAATGAAATTTATTTAACAGTGTAAAATTTATATAAAATATCCCAAAATGACTCTAGCATTCAGTCAATTAAAAAAACCATATATAATTCAAAGAAAAAACAATACATCCTTAAAATCCACACCTAATCGGATTCGATAAAATTTATTCACCCTCATTCATTCACAATTCCACAGATTTACTCCAATTTTAAGGCGAATTGAACGACACGGTTTTGTTATATAATTTAGTAACATAGTTAATATGAACTATTTTTTTAATAGTTCATATCAACTATGTTATAAATTTATATGTTATTATAAATTTATTGTTAGCATATCCTATTTCTTTTCCTTTTTTTTTTTTCTTTTGTATATTGTAATTATTATCTCAAAGTAGAACAGACTCCCTTGTATAGGGCCATGCCCTTAAAACATGTAAATAATAAATAAAATAAATAATAGTTTATATGGAAATTACCTTAAATTCGAATTACGTCTGTTAGGTTTTTACGTCTGTGTTATCGGTTTGACATACTAGTTATCAACGAATGATTGTGAGAAATGGGACCAAAGTTGTTCTTTGGTCTTGTTCCTAACCTTGAAAATAGAGGAAGCAGAAATTAATTCTTCAAGCATTGAAATTAAATATTTTTTATAATTATATTAATGAGAAACAGTCTTCAATTCTTCTTTTGTGTGATTGACCAAATTGCTAATCTTTTATTTATTTATGGTTCGACATTATTACTATCTTAAAAATAACCAAATATTAAGAAATAACCAGTAATAATAAATAAATAACCAGCTATTATGAATTATAATAATAATTATAACACGGTGTAGTGCTTCATTTCCTAAGCATTATTCATTCCTAAGCAAGTATCATTTTCCAATATATAAGCAATTAATCTCAAATTTCACACATGTATTGTGAGTGGCCTGAACGAGAATCGAAACCTGCTGATGGGGTAAAATGGCTCATGAATACCTTAACTGGCAGCGATCAGTTCTGCATTGAGGGACGGACTCGTTAAGAGGGACAAAAGCAGGGGTTCCGCAAGGCCTGTTCGACAGCTATGTCCTATGTTCATCGTCGCTATTTAACAAGGATCGGACGCCCTTCATCAATTTTTTTTTTCGTCCCCTGTCAAAGGTAATACCCTTTCCATTCCTGAAATGCTATAACAGGTATCTGGAGTAAGGATAACAATGTGATAATTATGGGATCAATCAAGTCTCTACGGCTCAAGTTGTTTCTTTCCTCAATTAGCATTGAGGAAAGAAACACCATCCCTAATGAACATTTTGCTACACGCAATAAAATATAATATAAAATAAATATAATCTTACAAGTAGTTTACGTAGTAAGCAAATATTTGTTATTCAATATTAATCCTATGTTTTCAGGCTAGTTCAATTAATTCTTTTTTAAGAGAAACACATGACCCTATACAGTAAAAGTCTTTTTTATCTTTGAATGTGAAGACAAACGTGACTGTTAGAAACGAGAAGCACAAAATTTCATTTATAAAAATCATGTAAATATGAATAAAAATAAAGATTTTATCCTGTAAATGTTTAGTAAATTTTTATCCTGCATGGTACAGACCATGCTAAAAGGGTATATTTGTTAAGCAGTACGTACATGCAAATTATTAATAATGTATGTACATGCAAATTAAAAATTAAAAGAAATAAAATATTTATTTATTTATTATTCCGCTTGTATCTTGTAGATTTGCACCTGCGCAGCTGCGCATCAAATGGTCACTGTTGTTATTGACTTTCTTGATGCAACAAAATCTTATAATTTATTGTAGTAAGAGGTCTCTTGGCCACTGTCGTTTCAGTCGACGTGAAGGCTGACCAGGTAACATGGAGGAGGAAAGAGAATGGATGATGTAGAGTTGAAGAGTGAAAAATAAGATATAGATTTGTAATATACGTTTCAATGAATGTTTATTTACAAATATTGTTATAGTTTTATTCCCTTTATATTTATTTAATCTTAATATTGTATACAATTATGAACTCCAGGAAAAGATAAACTTAATACAATCATCATTAGTTAATAATTAAATCAATTCAAACCTATTTTAATACTCAATCAAAATATTTAGTAATGGTTTAGAATTACTATAATTTATAACTGTATTACGATTTCCGCTATATTTTCAGCTAATCACCAAACTTTTATTCATGTATTTATTTTTTTTACGCAGCTAGAATGCAAAAAGACAAAGTCGCATAATCATCCAAAAGCGCGAATTAAAGCTCCAGCAGGGACCTCTCGCATCACCTGGAACTTCTCATGTCTGTCCGTACAGGTATCGGAACATCAGCAGCAGTCTCAAATATCAGAGTCACGAGAGCACCAGCATTTCCACTAAATGTTTCTCCGCAAATATAGAAGGAGGGTAGCCAGACTGCTCCTCTATTTGAATATAGTCCTTGATAAGGCAACATGGTTATGGATTTGAACAACTTTTTTTAGTCTTCTTTAAGAACTATCACAGGTGATAGGTTGTTATAATGGTACCCAAACATTATCCCCTGGCAAATGTAAACATGCCCTATTAGACCTTTAGGACTAGGAGAAAATGTCTAGTTCAGTAAAAATTAGTCATATCCCGAACTGTGTGCCTTGGCTGTTCACTTAAGAGCCCTGAAAATGTTCCTATTCAAAATATCATACAAATAATATAATTACTTTATAATATATGTAGGGAACAATAAAACAACCCATCTCATAAATATCCCATTTTTATCTACGTACGATAAACTTCGTAAATAAACGATAAACAGTTAAACTTCGTTGGTGGCTATATTGAATGCATTCAAACACACCGATAGTTACTATAACCTAGACAAGTGTGTCTGAATCTCAATGTAGATATCACTGTTATTGCAGAAAAATAATATTCGCTTTGAAATTTTCACTATTAGTCTAAAAGATAGTAAGAAGTTTTAATCATTGATTAAATAAAATTACAATAATAAAAGTGATAGATATTGTTATCTTAATTATAATAAAGAAGAACTGTCAGTAACTGAAGGTTTATACTGAGATTTGACTTGAAAAAATTCTGTAATATAATGTACGCCGGACTTGGAAACCCCTGAAAATATAGTATGGTATTGTTTCCTTCCATAGTGCTTCTTAGTATATCCGTAGAGAAAAAAAAGCTGTTTGGTCTAAGAAGTAAAATGAAACGACAACATGGTAAAGTATCATTATTTTCACATTTTAATACGAAAATTCATCCTCCTTTTCTTTATGTACATAATTAAGATGTCCAAGAATACAAGGGCTATTGAAGTTGGGCGAGATAGGGCTTTGCTAGGGGAGAAGTGTTGGAGGATCGAAGCGTATGGTAATGCGGACAGGAACGGACTTATATTAACCTCCGAACAATGTGAGGAATCTTGTGAATAAAACGGACCGAATCAGGGGGTGATAATGAGGAATCCAAGGCACGCCTCCCCAATATACACACTCTCCTCTTCTCGTCTTCTCGTCTTCCACCGCTCTTCAGGGGGTCAGCGGATCATACGGTCTGAGGTTATCACGGAACATTGTCAAAAATCATATGTGGGCAGCGAGAGGTCAAAATCGTAACTTATATGCATACTTCCTATCCCTGAAAAGAAAAACAAATAAACTGTTTTATAGTTCCTTAAATTCGCAAAATTCACCCAATATATCACTGGTGTTTGGGCAAAAGGACCTACGTCCTCGAATTTGAAGATTAAACAACGATTTACCTAGCTTAAAAAAATCATTATAAATTCTGTCAGATTGGAAATATATTATTATAACCGAGATTGGTCTCTCTGGAAAAAAAAAGAAAAAAAAAAAAAAAAAAAAAAAAAAAAAAAAAAAAAAAGATTGGTCTTTACAGTAAATTATGAATTTTAAGAAGACGAAAGAAAAACCTTTTTATGACTTAACTCTTTTGTCCAAACACAAATGATATAGTTAAACAGATAGTAAGGAAACAGTTATATGATACTGCCTTTGCTTAGATGAAAACCTTTCAACTAGATCAAGTCGCGTGGGATCTGTTCGCTGTTGTCCTGTTGACAGCTGTCCTCGTTGAGGCAAAGCAGATCCAGGCAAGAAACCGCTCTGCTAACAGATAAATATTTAACTTAAACGTTGGGTGAATAAAGAAATTTTAGAAAACCTGGAAGAGATTCTTTCATTTAAAAGCAATGAATACATGAACTCTTCTTCACATATGTGAATATACAACAACTGATATCATTTTAGTTGAAAATTCTGCAAAGTTATTGTTATTTTTTCCATAATTTGATTTTGTTAAATGATGCCCTTTCAACAATTACCGATTCAATTAACCACAGAATACCGCAAAATGAGGTGACATTGTGACTATTGGGTGACTTTGTGACAAGCCTATTTTTCTACAGTTTTTGAATTTCCCTCCTTGAAAAGAATCAGGTTAGGCAATTCAGTGTACTTGTCAGTTGGTCAGTAATGTGCTGTAACCTAATGGCCACATATAACTTCTTTTATTCCATTTACCATGGTGCTTTATTGCAAAGTTTCAACTAAATGAAAACAATCAAGCATATATGAAATAAAGCACCATGGTAAATGGAATGAAAGAAGTTATATGTGGCCAGTAGGTTGCAGCACATTACTGACCAATTGACAAGTACACTGAATTGCCTAACCTGATTCTTTTTAAGGAGGGAAATTCAAAAACTGTAGAAAAATAGGATTGTCACAAAGTCACCCCATTAGTCACCTCATTTTACGGGAGTATTTTTTTAATTATTATTAATCCTATATAAAAGCCAATTCCTTTTAATGCCGCTCAGAGTCATTTTCTCAAAAATAGGTTATTTTGAGTTATGTCTGTTTTCTCATTTCGCAGAAACAGTAGTAACCCTTACAAAATCATCAAATGTTTTACTCAATCCAAGAAAATCTATGATAATTTTAACAAGAACCTTATTATTCAAGACTCAGATAAATATTTAAAACTTAAAATTAGTAAACAAGTGCGTAGGAAGAGACTATAAGAATTATAAAACTATTTAATTAGAAGATAAAAGATTCGACCCCGGCCGGGAATCGAGCCCAGGTCCTCCGCATCTCCGTTGCGGCGCTCGTACCACCAAGAGTGCTGCAAGAGTAAGATTAAACGCCATCCACCTATTTGAGATCGTTCATAACACGTTTCTAGCCATTTTTTTTAACGTAATATAAAATTGATTTCACTGTGCATAAAGGTCTGGCCACACATGTCCGCACCGGGTCCGCACCGTAGCAATAATACAGGTTATGTTCAGAATATTTTTAATTTAACTTACATATTACCTTTAGTTATGCCTAAAGGTCAGGCCACACATGTCAGACACAGGCCACTTTCGGCATAACTAAAGGTAATATGTAAGTTAAATTAAAAATATTCTGAACATAACCTGTATTATTGCTACGGTGCGGATCTGGTGCGGACATGTGTGGCCAGACCCTTAGGCGGTAATTAATCATGACGTGCGTTGAAAGATTAACCGTACGATTCTGACGAGCCAATATCATACATAAAATCCTAAACGGTCCTTATTTGGTAACAAATAAAATGATCCACAAAGACCATTAATGAAAAATTTATACTCATCCTAACCCTCTGTTAGTTTCTCTATAAGTCTATCCATACATTTCATTTTTTTTTCATTTGCTGGATGTATGAGTGAAGAAAGTTACTGATTTTACACTCAATATAAAATGTAATGTATAATTTTCTTTCCGCCTTCTGGTTAGTACTAAAAATTTTATTTTATTGTTTTCTAGAGGCTTTAATCTCCATAAAAATAATCGTTTAAATAACCTAAAAAATGTTCTTGAGTTTTATTTCTTGACAAAATTTTCCAGGATCGGGGTCGAAACTACAATAACTTTGCCGTAACCCTAACAAAGTGTTTCATTTTGCAGAAAACTACAGCGATCTTATATTGCTGCTTTATTTATATATATATTGTTGAAAAATTATTTAAGGTTATGTACAAGGTTTGTTCCAACAAGCACTTAAAATTCGTTAACTAACAGACTGCTCATGTTTTCCCCCACTCTTTTGATTCTGAATTTGATTGGTTGGTTTTCCCATTTGATCCATCGATCATTAAAATAGTATTGAGCATTGTTTAAAATCAACCAATGAAAGTACATGAGCGGTTTTTGAATTATCAAAGGTTTTTAATAGCTTGTTGGTGCATACTTTTTGTTCTGTTCGCTATGTTCATTTGTTTTCCATTAACTATATGTTAGTGCTTACTTACTTGTTTTATGTACTGTACCGTTCATGTGTATTCTTGTAAAAATTGGGTTTTGACCCGTATTTTGTAAAATAAATAATTAAAAAAAATAAATATGTAAACATTTTGGGCGATGATTAAATAACTATTTTCATGTATTTTCACGATAACTTCCTAATTTAATTGAGAATCCAAAAAATAGTTTTGCTGGGACCACCCCTGGGTAAATAGACTACAAGATGCAAAAGGTTTTGTTCCAGTTGCAGCATACGTATCGAATTGAGTGACCTACTCTTTCGAAGTCGGTTAAATAACCAATATCAATAATCATATCATTATTAAACATCATAAGGATATCATATTGAGGACGTTTTGAAAAATGAAAGATCCTCATATATATTTTTTAATTTTAATTTCTTTTAAAGCATAACAAATTCTTTAGCTCTAAAACAGTCAAATTCATTACTAAAAAAGAAATCATGTTTATAACTTTGCGGTAACATTTAGCAACATGATTCATAAACTACTGTAATTTAACAATTAAGGAATAATGAATTAATATTTCTCAAGAAAAAAAAAACAACAAAAAGACTTGAATTTTTTAATAATACTTTTCCTTGCTTTCCGTCCAATTTGTAGTAGAATCGAAACAACCCAGAAATATGTCATAACCTAAGAACCTAAAATACCGCCACCCCGGACTATTCTCATACATATACTAAACTACACATGGAAGCTCCTATAACGCAGTGAATAAAAATCGCAATTTGAGCCATTCCAGATGACCTAATTTTTATTTTCATTAAAAGATCCTAATGTTAAAATTTATTAGGTCATCTATTCAAAGACATTTTAATGATACTTATAAGATATATCTTTTATGATGTTTTGATTATATAAATTGGAGATCTAAGGTTAAGAAAATTATTAATCCAAAAAAAAAAGAAAAAAAAAATAGGTGAGAAAAGTTGATGGGGTAACACCTAGGATAAAGCAGAAATAACTAACTCAACAATTAAAACATTAACGAAATAACGAGAATCGGATAATGTATATAGGATAAAACGAGCCAAGAAATCACAAGAAATGCCATCAGTAAAAACCTTACCACCTTAGAGGTGGCATCGTTGTTATACAGACTTTTAAAAGAAGGTGAAATCTTCATAGTGCTTATCGATTTCCATATGAATAGATTTATCTAATGAGTTTCAATTCAATTGGTTTTTTAGTGAAGGTTTGGATTTATTTTAATTTTTTATTTGAATTTCAGGCGAAGAACCTCCATTTTCAGTGATTCATTTATTAATTACATGAGTAGTTGAAGTTTCGGAGACTAATAATTTATATTAGACTCTAATAATTTATCATATTGCGGATACACAATTCGTCATCATGTCTTTTCTTTTTTCTATTTCCTAGCCATCCAACAACTGGATTATTTTTATTACTATGCGAACTTAAATTATGAATTAGTGTTGACTTTACGAAAGATTTTTGATTGAAGTTTATTTTGATAGCCCCATTCCTTCGAAAAAATGTAGAAGTAAGACAAACAATGTTGAAAAATCACTTTTAGAGTAAACACAGTCTAAAAGTGTTGATTTCTTCATTACTTTGCCTTCGGGAATGATTAGTATATAACCATAATCATGGCATGATTGGTTTACTTCATGAAGAAACTGAAGCGGAACGGATTACAGAGGCCGCGGTGTAGGCTTCTAAATCAGTTGGGACAGGACCGAGGTGTAGAACCGATAGAGGAGAGATAAAGGGGAAGCAAATAATAAATCCGGGAAGAGGCCTTATCCAGAAAAGGAATCAGGAGCTACCCCGACATTCCACCACTACACAAGAGTCCACTTAAAAATATCCTTAGGGACAAAAGAAAAGAAGGTGGAGACAGACACAATAGATACTAGAACTAAGGGAGGGTAATTACAATTTATTGTCTTTGAAGGCTGCTAATTATTGTCAAGCAATAATAGCCTCA
This sequence comes from Aelia acuminata, assembly GCA_911387785.2. Classification (NCBI taxonomy): domain Eukaryota; kingdom Metazoa; phylum Arthropoda; class Insecta; order Hemiptera; family Pentatomidae; genus Aelia; species Aelia acuminata. Next base: position 72,624,992 of record OU426983.1, on the reverse strand, counting down.
ACACGTTTCTAATTGAGCATGCCATTGTCTTAGCGTCAACACCATACCGGAGTCGGTTTGTTTTTTGCTACGTCCTCCGAGCTCTTTTTATTTCCACCTTCTCCCCTTTCGTTTCCCTGTTCTTGTTTCCTTTACTTATACTCGGTATAAATCCACGTGAACATCTTGTCCTTGTCTTGTCCCATTACTGAATTCTATCACTGTAAAATTTTCTATTCAAATACCTAGAAGAGATCCTTATCAACTACCTTGACATTATATTTGAAATCGTATCAATGATCATCATATCGTACGTTTTGCAATACGATATGATGATATGCAAGATATAATTAATATATCTTATGCAAAATATTTTGCAAAGATATATTAATTATAAAACTACCTGTCATATATTAAAATTATTACAAAACCTTAAAATAAATGTTTTATTGTAGATGTAGAGCTAGATGTGTTAAAACTTGCATCATTCCATTAAAAAAACAAAACAATTGTTAGCAGCATATAAGTAAAATTAATCAAAGAAAAATCATTATCCATGTTTTATGTGAATTAATTATTTATAAAACATCCATGATCGTTTATCATTTATATATACAATCATTTATATATATATAATTTATACATATATTTATATATATGTACATCATAAAGAAAACGTTCTATCAAAAATTGCGTTGAATTTTATATCTAAAAAAAGGATTATTTATTATTACTTTAATAATTTTTTTTTTATATAAAAAAGTGTACAACAGTAAATGTGATAGCATGAAAAGGCATGTTGAGACCACCATTAAGAGCACTCAAATATTGTCTCTATGTTAGTAGGCCAAGCGACTCTATTATTTTCAGACGCACCAGAGGATCGTCAGGAATGGAGATAAAGGTAAGGTTGGATACAAGTGGGTTGAAATCAGATAGGAGTTTATAGTGAAAGAATTAGCTTTTTGCTCGTACTAAATTGGTGACATATGAAACATTAAGGTCTTTCTGGATAATTTTTTTAGTGAAAATATAGGAAGCATCAAGGGTTTTACAAGGATTGGATGAGAGAGTTATGATTTGTTGTGGCGGACCATCCCTTTGAACCATTGAATTGACCATCCCTAAGTTCAACTCCTTAAGTCTAGATAGATCACATTATTTTCTTATAGGAGGGTTCCAGGTGTGGCGCTTGTCTATATGTAGCCGATCTGTTCAATAGGGATAAGTGGAACAGTATTAAAAGATAAAGTAGACAGGAATATTTTTGTTTAGAAAAGCTTCTTTGTTAGTCATATTTATAAAAAATACTGAAATTCGGCCTCAATTTGTTCAATAATAATTTTAAAAATTTAAATGGAAAATATTTCTTTTTTTTTGTCTATAATTCCTTATTTCATTTATGTATTATTTTCATATATAGTTTTGGTTCATTTAGTTTGGTACACTTAAACATATAGAAAAACAACTAAAAAAATAACCAAGAAACACCTTTATGTGTTAAAATATTTTAGACACAAATATTTAACAAAAGTAGAATTTCTATAAATTTAATTTTAAACGACAAGAAAAAACATAGTATATAAGTGGCACGAAATAATTTATTACTCTTTATTGTTAAATAAGGTTAAAACATTGTCTATCATTTTTTATTATTTTTTTGTTGCGAAATACCATTATATTGGAGGAGATAACAAACGTTTAAAATAAAAATTACTACATGGTGGGAGCTTTAAAAACATGGCATTTTGACAGATGATACCGATAACAAGAAATTAAAAATCCATTTTTATAATATGCAAAACATACTTAAAAAATTAATAAATAAAAAAGAATAATTATAAATAAGTGAATCGAAATTCCTTTTTTAAATATGTGCATAAGGTGTAAATACAGAACGATTAAGTTAAGATAGATATTGTATACTAATTTGAACTAAACCATACTAGCCACAATTTGCGATAATAATAGGTATATTTTAAAAAAATATATAATAATAATTTCACGATAAGACGGTTTAGATATAAGCATAAAGAAAAAAAGCGAGAAACTTTTTGATGCTATTACTCGGAACAATTTCGCCGGGATGAGGGAAGATGGCCGGGGGAGATATCTGAAAAGTATGGGCACAAATGTAAGGTGGGATAGAGAAGAGACGGATGAAATTGGTGGAGGAAGGGGGCGGGAAGGGGAGGGGAAGAGAAAAGTTGTTTGAAATACGCAGGGCTCATTGTATTTGGCGAGCGGCTGGAATAATAGCCAGTGAAGGCGAAACATAATTCGAGAATAACTTCTCAACAATGTCCTCCATAAGGGTTTAGTTGTTTTAACCGGGGGTTGCGCAGGGATGATAACTCAGCACCACTTTATTGGTACCATTCTGCGATACTGCCGCCCCTAGTCAGTCTCTTCTCCTCTTATTCTTTCCCAAAGGGGAAACAGAGGCACTCACTCCGATAACTTTTCCCTTATTTCACCGTTTATCTTAACCGGTTTAAATGATAACAGAAAAAAATATTGATAGCTAGATGTGTTAAAACTGACATCATTCCATTAAAAAAATAAAACAATTGTTAGCAGCATATAAGTAAAATTAAACAAAGAAAAATCATGATCCATGTTAATCGTTTATTTATAAAACATCCATGATCATTTATATATACGTATGTACATAATTAAGAAAACGTTCTATCAAAAATTGCGTTGAATTTTATTTCTAACAAAAGGATTATTTATTCATAAAACTAATAATTAATAATATATAATAAAATAAATAAGAGGAGATGAGACTGACTAGGGGCGGCAGTATCGCAGAATGGTAACAATAAAGCGGTGCTGAGTTATCATCCTTGCGCAACCCCATGTTAAAACAACTGAACCCTTACGGATAACATTGTCGAGAAGTTATTCTCCAATTATTTACATTAGTATTCCTCGAAATCCAAATGATTTTCTTCCATCAATCTTCCTCTAATAATCTTATTTATTAGCCAGGACTATATATGTCGAATGGCCAATGATCGTTTTATTTATATTATAATATTTGAATTAGTTGAATTCATCACAGGGTCGTGAACAACGGAAGGGGAAATTCGTTAGAAAATGTTATTACTCCTGTACTACCACTTGGACACCTCCTAACCCTGCGAAAAGTCCTGAAGGACGATTTTTGCAAACTATTTGCCTTCTGCAGGATCTGCAAAGAAAGATGGATGTGGTCATTAAAGATTTATCAAGAATATGGGAACCCCTGGAAATCTAACCTATACACTAGATTTCGGATCTATATTTCCTCTGTTTTCACCTTTCCATAAATTATGGGGCAAAACCATCAACTAACTAAGTAACATGGTCCATCCACCGTTGTTATGTTATCGAAATATGATAATAGGATGAAAGTCGATAGGTTCAGTCTTGGAGCCAAAAGAGAGACGGTTAACGTGAGAATTCTATTTTACCCTGAGCTAATTTGGCGCCTGCGAAAATACTTAATAACAATTTCAGTAGCTTTTTTCCATAAGTCGAAGTTTAATTAGAATATCTCCTAGAATTTCAAATAATTCCATCAAATTTGTAGAAATCAATCGAAATATTACAGAAATGTTTGGCAGGTCTTACTGTTTTATCAGTTGGCATGCGAATACTGTTTTATCTATGTAGGCCTCCGGCAAGAGTCAGGCCACCCAAGAAGAACTAAGGGTAGATATGGGGCATGGCACTTAGTTGGTCGTTCTACCCTTCCTGGTTGGCAGGTAAGTCGAAATCAGGCAATTAAACTTAAATAATTTCAATAATTAAGAAATTATTGAAGAGGTAAAATTTGAAGATTGGGATAAGATTGGGGCCCAGCATTTACCGCATCGCCCGGCAGTTGAAGCGGTGAGCACTATTATTTGATAGTGACACACACCCTTATATGATTGATACCTCTTTTAGGATGATAAGATATCTAGCCGTGACCAATGTTTAAAGAATGAGGATAACTTGTTACTTCTTATTCCTTTCGTTTCAGGACTGATGAGATTGGCATATTTGTTGCGATTCATACGGTAGTTATTTAAAATAGTTAATTAATTTAATAAAATATTATTAATATTAATTAATAATACAAGCACTGAGCTTTCAACTTGTTTCGGTTTCTAAGCTGAAATTTAAGAGAAAAAAGTACACCTTTATGTCGGAGGTATGACTGAATACGGCTGTCAGTCAACAATTAACTAGTTATATAACCATAAATTTAGTTAATTAGAAGCTTCTAGAGTAATTTTAAATCATGATTCTTCTCTTTCTGGGACTCTTTTCTTTTAATTATTGACTCTTTTCAGGTCAATAATTCGAATACGAATTCGTAGATAGTGCTAGCCCAGAAAGTATACGCAATACTTAAACTTCAGAAGAACCTCAATGATCCGGGGTAATTACTGGGAAGTAGGTAGGTACGCAAATATCACATAAGCTTTATTTATATTTCACCTCTACTCTTCAGGGTAGATAAACAATTTTTACAATAAATTGTTTACGAAGAAGTTAACATTATGAAGATGAAATAAAAATAAAAATGTGTGTATATAATGAATTTATATAAGTACTTAATTAAAAAATAGATACAAATAATAATAAAAAAAAAATGAAAACATTCCTAAAAAACAAATCTGCTGATGATTGGAATGTCACTTTTCTTATTTTACTAACTAACAAATTAAAGTAATCCGATATTTAGGTTTTTCATGATGTTATTTCTGGTTTCGTCTTATTTCTCATAATTCTAATATTTTGTGCAATATTTCTAATATTTTCAGCATTTTCTTTTTCCCAGATACAGTTTGTTCACATATTACATTTTCGGTGGCGATTTTTTTTTTTTCCTTTTATACAGTGTCAACTTTAAACACAACAGGATTTAAAATTTAAATTTGGTCATTTTCGTAGAATTTCAAAACGTAAGCAACAGATAGAGGATTCTTTTATAAAGTTTCAACTCTTGCTTATTGCTTTTGCCAAAGTTTGATGATTCATTTCACAATTTTTTTTTTTATCAAGATCCTTTCTTTTACGTATAGTATTTAAACAAATCACTGGAAAATTAATGAAAAAATAAATTAAGGTCCGTGATAATCGAACCCTTGATAATAAAGGTTCTACTGTGTATGTATATGGTGGACATTGGAACTGTCAAGTGCCATTAGTAGCTGAAAAATAATGTATTAAATATAATTTTGAAATATTTGGCCTTGGAATAGCCTCGAAAAACAGATCGATGGAATTGGGCATCACAAAAAAGAGTTTAACTTTCTGATTCATGCGTACTCAGACGAAAAAAACATGTTAGTCCTTTTGTTGATCTAAGCGTAAAAATTCATTTTTTTTTTTCTTGTATGTCTAAAATGGTATAATAGTTATCTCGAAACCTTCGTAGGAACCATGAAAAGCGAACATAGCTGCGGACAGGGATGTCGAAAGACAGAATTTCCCTAGGAGCACCTCATTCAGGAACACTCACCGCCGATATATCACACACCATCCGAACTGGCTGCAACAAATCACGGCCGGCTGGTGGAGGTATGCACAACTTTGATGGAGAGATAAAACGGTAGAACTGACGGTGGGAGCTATGTAAGTCCGGCTGCCATTGTGTCACGTGGGTTGACTTATGCTCTGCCAGGTGGCATATTTACTGGCCGACGTTGATCCAGCAGATTTACTGTTGGGGACTGCGCTTCGCTCTGGAAGGGACGCTTCCGATGTTTGGAATTTCGTCCGATCCTGGACAACAGCAATACCTCTGGTATTATCGAGAACTGGTTTTGGGGCTATTCTGCCTACTTGTTTGAATTTTAATGTATACAAATATGGTTTTGAATAAGCAAGAGCCGAATTTCATATTGGAAAAACCAAGATATATGTCTCTGAATCGTCTAAAAAAAAAAAAAAAAAAAAAAAAGCAGTCAGTGGTTCCAGATATAAGACGATTTAAATGCGGACTTACTCAAACATTGCGTAGTCGAAGTATCTTAAGATGAACTGGAATTTTTCATAGGAGAAATTTTTCTGTCATACTCATTACACAACAAACCAAAAGTAAAAAGTGGTGTAAGGTATATGGATCACTTTTGAGCAGAAGTTTTCTCGAAATGTTTTTTATATAAGCTATATCTTTCAAATATTAAACGAGGAACCTAGGGGCCTGGAACGGGAGACCCTCCCCCCCCCCTTGAGAGGTGACTTTTATGCTTCTTAATACTATGGCCTTTACGAGTATTTTCCCTTAGTTTCAATAATTTATAAATTATGTTCCCAATTATCTCCCTTTTAGACTAATTTTCTTTCAGCTGAATTGTGTAAAAACGGGTTGTTTGGCTTAAAGCATGCATAATATTGTTTTTAGCGGATTTTAATACATAACAGATGTATTAAAAATACAATGATTTGACTAAAAAGGGAAATATGGGAATGGAAACGGGGAACACGGTTCCCATTGGAACGTTTCTTTTTCTTAATACAGTATTTTCCCAAAGTTTCACAGATTTATAAATGATTTCCTCCTTTTTTCCTAATTTGTAAATGTAAACCATAGCTGAGTGCAAACATGGTATATTTCAAATAAAATTTTCACAAAGAGAGAAAAAACAATCATTATAAATCAAGAAGTTCTAATCATGCTAAAGGAGCAGAACTTTGGGATCCAATACGATTATTCAGTAGGAATGAAATTTCAACACACACAAAAACATAAAACAACTGTTGATGAATTTATTTTTCAAATAGAGTCGGAAATACTACGAGAAATTGGATCAACGAGCGTTTAATAGATCAGAGAATGAACAAAAGGTAATATATTGTCAGTGTTTCAAGATATTTGTATCATTCTTACAACAAACTTGAAAGACTGAAAGTCCAGTTGTAAACAAACTAGATAAGAGACATTTCTAACGAAGAACTGAATCATGCTTGTTATGCCCTAAAATCTTTAACAGAACTTGAATGAAAGTTGTCAAGAGCATGGGAGCAATAATACTTGATTAATGAAATAAATAAAAAAAATTGCTTAATGTACGAGACACGTGTAATACCAACATGTAATAACGACAAAATTTCATCTGTTTATAATTAACTCTCTTTGATTGCGGAAAGATGAATGACTTGTATGAACTCTTATAAATACATCAATATTTTAAAGTCCAATCTTTATATTTATTTATCATGTTTACTTCCACACTCCCAGTTGTGGAGTGTAAATCTCTTATCTTACATATATCAAAGGTATTCTACGTAGAAACTGTTTTACATGGAGTATATTTATTTGATTACCGAATGCTTTAAGTAATTATTTAAACAACATCTAGGTACATTTTGGGTGTTTTTTTTTTTTTTTTTATAGTTAATTTGTGATGTCACCTCTAAGCTAAAGTGTCATTGGAGTCTAATGTTAGTTTATATCCTTGTATACTATTCTTCGGATTCTTTCTCCCTTAAATTTCTTTTAGCGAATCCGAAAGGCCGTCTTTTTTCACAGGATTTCTCGAATTGAGGCACTCTAGCAGCAAGGGTTGGAATGATTATTGGAGTAAATACCATTTTTCACAGGTTGGGAACCTCCTACATAGGTAGTTATGTGTTAACTGACAATGTGCAATCCTCAATCGGCACAGCATCACTTCTTCTCTCCTCGATATTCTACACCTTGTTTTCCATTTCCTACAATCAGTTTTTACTTTGGTTAATTTGCGATTTTCCCTCATCCACATGCTAATTATTTAACAGTTAGGAAGTTAAATGTTATATTTCAATAACTTGTTTTCAATTCAAAACGACGAATAATAATAAACAATGAGCCTCCAGTGAGTGCTTGAGAAGCTTGGTTAAACTCCAGACCCTGGAGAGTATGGAAAACAGTTGGAGATTTAATCAGGTTGAGGACCGACGCCACTAGCAGGACACGGCCGAGGGATAAAGAGGCTTCAATCTCAAGTTGGAATTGGACGGCGGACACTTGTGCGATTGAAATTCACACCACCTCTACTGGTCAGTGACGTCTAGGGCCAATTATGGGAGAGGGTGTTTGTCTTGGGGTGGGTGCTCCGGGGGTGCAAGGGAGTTCCGTGGGGGCATGGCCTGAAAAAAGGGAGGTCCAAGCCATGCATGTTGATTAAATAGCTGCTCTCTAAGAAATGAAACTAATATCACAAGGAGTGAGCTTCGTGCATATATTATCAGTGTTCTTTATCTCTATGAAATCATTTTCAAAACACAAATACACACTTCGGTAAAATAGTTGGGTTTTTGTGCTTTAGTTACTCCAGTTACTTTTACTGGTAGAAAAGTAACTGTTCTAACCCTTTAAAGCCTGTAGACTGATATATCAGTTCGAGCGCTGCAGTCTCTGCGGCCTGTAGACTAATATATCAGTTCCGCCCGCTTCACCGTTAGAAGACTGAAACTGCGAACCTTTTTTCAATTGATTTTTAACTATATTTTACTATTGCACTAGGATGAAACCGCCAGTAGTCAGCACCTTATGAGATTTTTTTGTGGCTCCTTTCAAAAGAAAAATTGAATTTTTACTCTTCACTTTCGGATTTATCGTATCATTATTTAGGAATGCAACATTCACAAATCATGGGTAACAACTTGTAAAAAAATATAGTATATAATTAAAATTTTTATAAAATAAACAGATATATAAAACATTTAATATAAAAGTTCTACAAATCATATGTAAATATGTCTACTTAGGTACGTTCCTACACATTATTAGAAGCTTCATTTATCAAGCAGCGCCTTGATAAATGAATGAACGCAGTGTTACAATATAGACGTATGTCGTATCATCATATAATATTCATTACTGATCACTAAAGTCGTTGAAAAGTAACTGGTCATTATATTTTTCTAAATAATTAAAAACAGTTACTTTTCAACCAGTAAAATTACCTGGCGTATCTAAAGCAAAAAGGACTCAAATCTCTTTAAATAACATTAGACATTTTTGGGTGATTCAGTATTTTTTTTTAATTATAAACAATTTGAAAAAAAACAATAAAAAAAATACCCCTCGAAGAAAAATGGAAATAGTAGGAATGTAAAAATATTGGATAGAATATAAAATATAAGTCCGGAGAGGCGGTCAATAAAATACAAAATAGTATAAAACTATTTTATTGTTGCCGACGTTTCGGCCCAACTATGCAGGTCTTCGTCAGGGCTAAATATACAAGACACAGACAACAACATGAGTAATTAGGACAAAGAATATGAACTGGCTAGATAAAATATAAAAAATATAAAAACAAAAAAAATATGAAAAAAAACAAAACAAAGAATATGAACTGACTATATAAGATATAAATAAATGTAAACTATAAGGTTAAGCATATAATTTATATACACATGGTGTAATATGGTTATTGACACTGATACTGTTAACACTGATGCTGTTGATACTGATAATATAGGTGGTGTGATAAGATGGGGTAAGGTGCATAGTAGTGGATAAGTTATGAGATTGGTGTACTATGGGTAGATATGGTGGCCAAATGGGGCAGAGTAGAAGAGGGATTAATAAGTTAGTTTAAGTAAACAAATCCTAACCCTCCTTGCGGCCCACACATTTTTTTGCTGACATCTTTCCCCACTCCTACAAATCTTACCTTGTTTCGACCCTTCCAGCCCTCACTCAGGCCGTGACATCCATCCCTGTCATAAGGTAAGCTCCTTCATTTACTATATTTATAATCCATCATATATTAATCCCTCTTCTATTCTGCCCCATTTTGCCACCATATCTACCCATAGTACACCACTCTCATAACTTATCCACTACTATGCACCTTACCCCATTTTATCACACCACCTATATTATCAGTATCAACAGCATCAGTGTTAACAGTATTAGTGTCAATAACCATATTACACCATGTGTATATAAACTATATGCTTAACCTTATAGTTTACATTTATTTATATCTTATATAGTCAGTTCATATTCTTTGTTTTGTTTTTTTTCATATTTTTTTTTGTTTTCATATTTTTTATATTTTATCAAGCCAGTTCATATTCTTTGTCCTAATTACTAATGTTGTTGTCTGTGTCTTGTTTATTTAGCCCTGACGAAGACCTGCATAGTTGGGTCGAAACGTCGGCAACAATAAAATAGTTTTATATTATTTTGTATTTTATTGACCGCCCCCCCCGGACTATTTTCTACCTAATGAATGTAAAAATAGCTCGGAAAACTATAATGTCGCCCGTTACAATTTGAAGCAGTGTGACTGACGAATCCCAACTTTTCAGCAGATGCCAATAATGTTTAAAAAATTGAAATTTCATCATGATTGTGTAATATTAATACTTGTTAATCGGTTAGTGAAGAATTAGTCAGGCCAAATATACTAATAAGATACATTACTAAGAAGATCTATCCAGTTGGTTCATTAGCTCCTGGTTAGGTTCTTAGACGAATTTTCAACGCTTGATAATGAAAAACTGATTTTGTACGCTCAAACTTTGAAATTCTTGCCCTGAGAAGTAAGGAAATTCGACTTAAAAACTTATTGACTGGGGTGACAAATTCATGTCGTTTGGATTGGAATAATAGAAATGGTTTATATTAAAAAACCTTGGACATTCCACAGTGTAAATACACTGAATTTGATTGGAACTGAATGTGATATAAGGTATAATGTTTTGGTTTAATTGGGGCTATGTTTGACTAAGGTACTTCTTCATCATTGCAGATTAATATTGTAACAGTAATGTTGGGTTTAAATAATTTTTATTGATGTAAAATTATAATTCAAAACGTCAAATAAACAATAAATGCTCGAATTATTAATAACGTTACAAAAAGTAATACACTAATTGTGACAATACAGTGACACAAAAGTAACCATAGGCTTCGATTGAAGTAACCATAGGAAAGACTAAATCCCTAGTCAATTGCTTTTTTTATTCAGTCAGAAATCGAATATTCCAGCCCAGAAAAGCGCAGTACATTTTCATCACCTCCAGAGCATATGATCACGCACTAATGAAGTTATGTGATGGTTCCAACAAAAGTTTAGGATCGTTAGTTGGGACAGATTTTATCTGTTATCGTTTCACTTCACAATACATATCAAGAAGTACACGCTGATTGAACGCTTTCTTCCTATTATAAATGTACGTATATGCTTCGTGGGTACTATGCCAAGAAAAAATCCCATTAGGAATTTGGGAGGATGGTATTGAAACCATTAGTACGGATCAGATAACCAGATTGATGGTACAAGGTCATGACCTCCTCGGCGGACGACGCCCGTCCGCGGGAAAAAGTCGCCGAGACAGTGAGGTGATAAGAGGGACTGAGGTATCGACTCCTGTCGCCATGACAACCTCGGACTGTCCTGTCTGTCACATTAGCCTGTATATAGACGTTGTCAGGGCGACCGCTCGATATTTCCTTCGTCTTTTGTCCCGGCCAGTCTTCCCTGGCCCCCAGATGATATGCCCACCCTCTCAACCCTCAAGTGTCACCGCGTCTTCCAACTGCACGCAACGTTTAAATTTTCAGTCTCTGAAAAGCATAAACAAACTGAAAATGGTAGCAATATAGCATATATATACATATATATATATATATATATATATATATATATAATTTTTTGAATATTTTTTTTAAGTAGATAAAAGATTAGCTGTGTGGCTGGTGGTTCAAGTGGCAATAGCTCCGTACCATTCCTTTCTTATCTTATAAAAAATGTTTAAAAATTAAAATTAGAAAATTTAACTTATCATAACCAGAAAACAAATTGATTTAATATTTTAAGAAATTCGACAAAAAAAAACTCACCAAATTATGTTCACTCACCCATATAATCTGCAAACACTCCAAGATTCGTGGTAAAGGGATCAGTGAAGATAGGGGATTGACTTGACCGGGGTGAGTGCTTGCTGGCTAAGGTGGCAAGAGCGTCGTATTACAGATACGGAAATCCGGGTTCAAATCAAATTAAATCGAGCGGCCAAGGCTAATCTTTTCCCTTCTTATAAAAAAAAAAATAATTGATATTTATAAATATATAACTGTAATACACAATTATATAACAATGTCTTGTTAGATACACCATTTATAAGTCAAGACTGCTAGACCGATTTTTATGGTCGTCAATTTTTTAATTCGTCTGTGCCACAAATAGCAGAATAGGTATAAAAATATCGAAAACATTGACAAAAAAAATTGTTTTATAATAAAATTCGGTGGATAACAGATCACGTAAGGATTTGGCTACTTTTTCTTTTAAGTTTGACCTAACAGGCCGTGTTAGATCCATACAGAAAGAAACATTGTAAAACTTCCCTGTAAGGTACTTAAATTTCCTTCGGACAGAATATTTCCCATCAGCAAAGGAGTGTTTTGCGCGCATAACTAAAACATTATCTTTTTTTTTTGGGAAATTACGTAGATAAGAAATTGTAACATCTTTCGATTCCCAACGTGGAGAAAACGGAAACATTAATACCGGACTTTAATCAACCGAGAAAAAGCCAGTTTTTAAAATTTTATTATTAATGGTTTTTGTTTTCCCACCTTCCCTAATACCTTGACACACTTTTATCTCTGTAAAACTTGTTAAATTCAACTAATAAGTTAACAAAAAATAAATTGTTTCTGTGGAGGTACGAAATTCGCCGGATCAGCAATTAAAAATTAAATACAAAATTGAAATCAGCTGGCTCATACATGGTTTTTCCTCTTGTGCATAAATTTGTTTATTTTTTTTTTAAAAAATGTATCACGGATAAAAATTTTATTATTTTTTGGAGCTTGCGCACCTCCATTACAGTTCTTAGAACTTTTCAAACACGGCTTATTACGTTCAGCAAGCTGTCAGACGCATGCTCATTGCAACTATTCTCATCCAAAACATGTGTTGTTCATTTGAAGTTAATGTGTTTATTAGTTAAATTTACAATGCCAATGTGTATTGGCTTCAGTTTTACGGGTTTATCCTATTTCAACGAAATTAGAAACACTTTTCCAACTAGGGCTTAGATGTAAATAAGCACAGTAACACATATCGCTAACTTTTATAACAATGAATTAGAAAAGTAATTTCCAAAAATTACTTGATTAAAACTACAAGAGTTAGGAAGGGCTTATTTAAAAAAAGAAAAGAAAAAAAACTTACTAATAAGCTCTTACTCACATCTTGTAAATATACAATACAACAAATAAAATAAGCGCATGTTAACAGTCTAAGGATTTTTTATAATTTACGAAACATCAATATTTTTTTCGTCACCGTATAGTAAGTAGTAAACCCTGCAGGTTTTAACGCGTTGGATTATTTCGAGACTGACGTGAAAACTAATTGACGGGAGATCGCGGGGACGTTTAAACAAACCAAGAGGAGTGGCGTAATCTGTCCGGAGGACCAAATCGATTTTCCAACATAAATCCGATTAAATTAAAATCTTTATTTAATCAAATGATTTGGAGGCAAAGTGTCGGCGAGGAGTATATATTTGGAACAAAACTGTTTGAGTCAAAATGAACCAGTCGGTTTTAATTATAGGTAGCTATTGAATTGTGGACAGTCTATTAATCCAGATTGGATAGGTATAATGGACGCCGGTATAAATGATGTTTGTGTCCCTGGGTTGAAGTGTTTTAATTTTCATTAAATTAATTATGTTTTCAAAACGGCCGATGTGTATTGTATAAATTATATGAGCCTACTAGTGGACATTTTGCTCTGATTTCATTTGTCGCTCAATTTTTTTTCTCTATATTTTTCTACACAAATTTTGATATTTTCTAGTTATTATTCATAGCTCTTACCAATTACAGTTATTTTAAAAATTCACTGAAACATATGTAAATATATACAGGACGTCCCACCAGTAAAAATGTACGTGTCGATGTTTGAGCCTAATATCTATGCAACCTTTAGAATAAATTAGTGATTATTTTCTTATTTCTTGATCGTGATTCGCACAATGTGCATTGTATTAATTTAGTATTTGAAAGAGGAGTACTAAAATTATAAATACTATAAGAGTACATACTAACTCTTAATAAAAATTATTAATTAAAATATTGAATACCATGTTCAATACATTACAATATTTTCGGAGGTGGCGCAAAATTTAAAATTGTTAACACTATAAAATAGGAAAATCTTAAAATTCTCTATAGATTTTTATTTTGCGCCGCCTCCGAAAAGATTGTGTTGTATTGAATATGGTAATTAATATTTTAATTTAATAATTTTTATTAAGAGTTAGTATGTATTCGTACTAATCAAAATAAAATTATACGTTTTATTGCTTTTCATACCATTTCCAATTTTGCTGCGTATTCATAAAAATCAGAAGGTAATTATTTCATACTTTTCAGTGCATTTATTTTTACTGGTTCCTAGTTTTCGTTGACGGTTTAATTTTTTTTATAAAATGTTTTTATTTTATTTTATTTTTTTTTAAAGAAAGATAATGTGATTTGAAGTCTTCCGAGGGGAAAAAAACAACGACAATTTTTGTTTTCTGTCCGTCTCTCCCTGAACGAGTGATTATAAAATATTTTAATTCTTTTGGTTACCTCTTCTTCTAGCTCTTTTAGGAATTTTAACAAAATTTCTTTAAAATACGAACATTTTTAGATATTTTAGCAAAGTTGATAAAACATACAAAATAAAAACATAAAAAAAATCCACATACATCAGGGCTATGTACTTATTCAAAGGAGTAATAAACTAAACTAAAGTAAATGCAGATTAGTAGGCTAATTAAAATTAAAAAGGCTTGAAGAAATGAATCTTTTAAACGTTTTTTTTTTGTTTTGTTAGTCTAACTGATGATGAATGACAGATACTACTCCGAACAAATCAGATTCGGATACTCTTAAAGCGCATCGTGCAAAAAGAATTAAATAATTAATTGTCGGATTTCATTAAAAAAAGGTAAAGGAAAAACATTCGGAACCTGAATAAAATTACATACTTATTTAGATATGATTATAACGCAAAAATGTGGTTTATACCTATGTAGGTATTTATATTTTATATTATATATGATCTATACTTAGTTGTGAGAAAATGTTTTGACATAATTACCTAAAATAAATTTAAAGCATTTTCTTGAAGTTTTCTACTTGGTTCTTTACCTCAAACAACCAGAGATCCCAATGCTAAGGATTGCAAAACGCATCTGTATTTTTCACAGCATAAAATACCCTTGAAGACGGGGTATCACATTTAAAATCAATTTACCCCGAGCCTATTGAGAACTCTTGACTGAAGACCTCTGATGTTGCGTTGAGTATCCTTCCCATCTGAGAAGCAGCTGTGATCGTCATCAGTATTTTTTTTATCAATAGAAGAACACATTGACAGTAAATGAAGTAAGAACACACAGAGGTAAAAAATTGTTCCTAATAAAATTTAGGAGTTAGATTAAAGTGCTTACATATTTTTATGAAATTAGCTATCCATAAACATATTATTTAAAAATTAAGAATGATGCCTGTACTATCATGGTATCACGTATGATTAACAAAAAATAAAATAAAAGTATTAGGTATAAAACTATCTTCCTCAATTACAAAATAAAGACTGAACTGAATAAGAGCGGTGCATCGCTCTTATTACGTTGTCTTTATTTTAGCAGCCAATATTCTGCAGCTCTTCATTAAATTACGATAAACAAATAATTATTTTTTTCATTTATGAGCATAGGTTTTCTGTATTAGTTATTAAAATTAAATTGATACAATATAAAGAAGTAAATAAAGTATATATAAAAGAAATACATAAAGGAGTTCAATAGGAATCAAAACAAATTTTTATCTGAATCGTTTCTTTACTTTATTGGAAATAGTTTATTAAATGCATTCGTTTCGTTTACAAGATTTTGAATGATTATTACATGAAAGAAAAAAAACAATAAAAATAAATTATAACTGTACAGTAACTGGGAATTGGAATAGAAAAGAATAATTATGAATAATAAGAAAAGTATTAAGTGATTCAATAAAATATACTTTTGTACTTTATCAATAAATTAATTCTGAAACAATTACGGCTTATTTAAAATAAGTATTTTTACCTTTAAAATCAGGGCTTCGAATCTTCAAATCTTTAGGTTCTAATCGATTAAAGTTTTTAGGAAATGTAGTAACATAGGCCCACTACCACTATGAAAAATATTAGAATCCTAAGAAATATTGTGTTTCTTTAAATATTTATATCTTTTTTTTTTGCTATTTATAAAGTTAACATGGATAAAATAAAAACCATTTGTTATTCAGTGATTTTACAGGTATCTCTCTTATTGCTTAAATATATCTAGTTTAATTAAGTCATAAAAACACTTAAAATTAGACAAATTATTATTTTTTTTTGTATGATTTATTCATCTCTATTAAAACCTCTTTTTTTATTGTTAATTAATGAAGATTTTGGCTGATTTCTTTTGATTTATTGTAATATTTTATTTTTGTTATCGAATTTTATTTTCAACACCGATTATTTAACAACGTCCTTCAGCTTTGGACAAGACTTGGTAATCAGATCATATACAAATGGCCTTAAGGTATAGTAAAAAAATCGCTATATTCTAAACCTGGAAGGATTGATAGCTTATTACAACTGCCTCAAGTGAGTGAAGAAATATTTTTGAGAAATTGATGTATGGCCTAGTGGTATCAGGATAGATATGTTGTAGTACCAAGCGTTTACACCTGAGCAAGATCTATTATCTAGCTCCAAGCTCGAAGTATTTTCGCCGCGATTTTCCCCCGTCGCTGCTGAGTGCTACAGAGAGCTACATTCCCCCTAATTGCCTAAACATTAGGATTTCGTCAGGCTCGGAGGACGGGCCACAAATCTCTACGCTGCCGCCACTAAATCAGCCACATTGGCGTCATAGCCCTATCAGCTGCTAGCATCAGCGCTTTAATTAAAAGTCCCGCCGCGCCTGCGCCCTAGGATTGATGGGACCCCGGTCCACCAACCAGGATTAACGACCAATAATTCTCCCACCAATGGGACAACCGCTTAGCACCTCGTCCTGTCTCTCCAGGACATTCTCCGCCAGATTCTCCTTACGTTATTGCACTTCGGAGGGTAGTTCTAATCCTCCCGTATCTCCATTGTCTCCTAGATTTATTGGCTCGCTCCTGACAACTCTATGTTGCCTGAGTCATGATAGTGTCATACGATACTGTTACGCACTGCTTACTTTTCCACTGATGAGCTTTAATCTCTGAACTAACTTTAAAAACTTCTTCTCCAATCCGATTAAGCCACCGTGATAATATAAAAATCCACACGAAATATGTTTAAAAGACCATGAGACAAAATAAGATAATGTCATTAATTTTTTTATTTGAAAACTTTTTATAAATGAATAACTATCAGCTACAGGAAATCGAGAAGAGTGGAATAATCCTTTGCCGGCTACGAATCGGTCACTGCGAATTCTGCCATGCATACCTTCTTCACACCCTTCCTGTATTAAATTTGGTGCCGCCCTAAGGACACTTTTGCCTATACTAGTGGAATTCCAATATTATTAACCAATTATAGGAAAATTAAACATGTGCCGTGGATTGTGTGAAGATGAGAGGAATGTGTGGTGAAACAGATGAATTTTCTGACTCTTATCAGATTTTAAAGTAGAGATAAAAAAAAATAATAATAATATAGAATAATAATCGCCAATTATCCGGTTGGTAGATTTAATAAATAAACCTTTTTTTTTTTAATATAAGCTAAAAAATGAAAAATGAAATGTTCGAATTAGGGAAAATTTTAAAGAACAACAACAACAGTATTATCGATTGAAAGAACAATATAAAGTATATTGTGTGTCTGAAGAAAAAGGCATTACATAAAATACAATCCGTGGAAGTAACTTTCTATTCCGTTAAACCATGGATCAAACCCATAGCCATTAAGAAGGGGCACACTCAGCCTCTGTTAAGTGCGTGCTGCTAAGTAAATAACACATAAAGCGGAAAACCTGGTGACAGATATTATTTTTCTATTAAAAAGTAAAATCGTTCACCTTAAAACCAGAAACATATGATCAATAATGATTTTGACTTGAATTAACGATATCGATATCATATTGATTAATGTTAATCTTCATATAGTGAATGCTAAACTTAGCCCTTGTAAGTAAGGTTACTAACAAGAGGGGTTGTCAAAAGTCCGGTTCCCCCTCGAAGATATGAGGACCGGCCAGAACTGACCGAGACAGAGCCCGTGCCTGGAGCGGACATGTCGGTCGAGAACGGAATCTGTAATTAGTCTGTCCCCTCCCGATCAATCTGCTCCAGAAGGTCGCTGCGACGTCTTATATGGCCCTCTCATCCGGCCCGGAGGACCACAATCAGTCCAGCGACTTCATCTGACCTTCTGAAGGATCCTAATTCCAGGTAGGGTCAAAGGTGCTCGGTCTAGTAGAACCCAAGCATCTGTATCGAATGTTAGAACTTGTGGTAGGTAGCTAAAATTTGAACATATATAAACATGTTTAGAAGTATTCTTCTGAAAAACAATCAATCATTGTAATTCTTATTTATGAGAATACCTCAAGACGACGTATCAGTTTTAAGCAGTCCTAGTAAGCATCTTAATTTAGTAATAAGTCGAAACTAATATTGATTTCCTATCTTAATTTAGGTTGTAATTTAAGGATGTGATTCTTATTAAATTATTTGTGATAAAATTAACCAAAAAAAAAAAATAGAATAATGTTAAATTGAAGACAAAAAAAATTATTCACAAGTAATAGTAAGTAGATTTAATAAAGGGTAGAAAATACCTTTTTCGAAGATTTAGGGAAAGGGAGGTGAATAAAAAGAAAAAAAATTGAACCAACAAAAAGGTAAAGCACATTATTGGACCGATCAAAATTTTAGCTGGAATTGGTTGATTTTGATTAAGCATTTACTCCTTAATAAAACCCTTTTGGATTTTATTTGAATCCTCAAAAAGGAAAATCAACATATTTCGAGAATCGCAAGTATATTTTGATTTCCATTGTAATTACGAAGCCTGACTGAAAAAAAAAAAGTCATAATCCCGCAGCCTTCCAGATTTAAATTGTTCAACTCTTCTTTTCTCTAAAAAAAATAAATAAATAAAACATTATTATAGGTCTCATACTGATTCATAAGTATGTTATTGTTAGCCTCTTTTTTTAAAATAAATTATTAATATTGCTCTCTCTAAGAGTTTGATAGGTTCTGATTTTAAAAGGGTTTAAACAATTTTTTTTTTGTCTTCTTAACTGAATATCTATCTAAAGATGTAAGAAACGGGTCAATTTCTCGAGGAACGGATTTCTATACACACTGAGTGCTTTTCAATTTATCGATTTTTATTTAATAGAATTCCGAAATGATGGTGCCGTTGGGGTAACAACCCTGACCATAGCCATACTTTTCTCAATAAGATTCTGCCCTCTTCCCCAACGAGCTCCTCAAAGATAAAATCCCTTTATTAATTAAGTTGCGTTAATAAAGTGACTGAGGGACAGAGCCGGCTGGAGTTGGCCGAAGAACATTACCAGGCCAACTTGTCTCGAAATGGAGCAAACTTGTCCCCGGCAACTGACATTAGGGCATTATTTATGCATCCCCATATTAACAAAAACAACGGGAAGGCGGCTTGAGTAATTAGAAAATTCTCTCGTATGGAAGTGCTCCTTGTTAAAACTTTACGTATAAAAAGTCTCCCGGTCCCCCCTCCCCTCCTCCCGTTCCCTGCCCTACCCCCTCCACTTTGGCATTAAGCCCCCCTCCGCCCCCCCTTAGAATTAATTAAACAGAAAGAGTGTCAATCACATTATACAATCGGCCCTAACTGCAAATAACCTCCGGTCCGGAGGGCTTCCCTTTATATTAAAGGAGGAAAACTTTATAAATAAATATTGCACGGATAAAGGACGTCTCCTCTGGACTCCTTCATTTCTTCCTTTAGCACTTTATTCACATCTTCCCCTTTTTTGCCCCTCCTACATATTTCATAAGTATTAGCATCTGTTTATATTAATTTTATATTTATTTTCCACTAGAAGGTAGGGTGCATTTCGTAAACATTTACTTGAGAATCAAATCCTTTTTTTGTCACTTTTTTTTTTTTTAAATTTTTATATTTTAAATATGTTTCAAATTTCAAAATTAAATAAATTAAAAAATTATTGCGTCCATACGAATCATTCAACGTTATCCGAATATCTTAGATCTCCCTTCATTTTTTTAACCAAACATTGGTTAAGATGCCTGCAAAATGTTTAGCTAATTCTTTAGATTGTTCTTTTATTTAATAAAAAAGTTATTAATTATTAAAAGAAAACTGAGTAGAGGTAAATATAATTTATATAAGTCAGTATTCAAAGGCCTAGGATAAAACAAATAGAGAAAGTGGTATTCAGTATCAGCCGAGTTGACTAAATGTCCCAAAATCTATAGATATATAAGTCTTGATTTTATCAAATATCCCCTAGATAATAGACCTTTTATTCTGAAATAATAGTCAGTTTTCATTTATCGTTTATTAACAATATCCGTCGATTTCATAATGAATCAAAAATCATTTAGTCAAAATGATTGATAAATTTTATCATGCTTACTGCAGTTTAATATACTTTTTTGTTAGGTACATACTTATTTATATTTTACTTATCTTTATGTAATGGTTAAAGAGACATACAAACGATAGGGTAGTGAGACATTTAATTTGTTATAATAGGCATTAAAGAAATACATCATTGTACCAAATATATTTATATATATATATATATATATATATATATATATATATATATATATATATATATATGTGTGTGTGTATATATATATATATATATATATATATATATATATATATATATGTGTGTGTATGTGTGTGTGTGTGTGTGTGTGTGTGTGTGTGTGTGTGTATATTGTTTTTGTGTTTTAAACAAAACAGAATGATTCAATAAAAATCATAATATATCATTTTTAATGCCCAGATTCAAGAATTCAAAATTTTACAGCCAATATATTGATAACAGAACACAAAGACAGTATTCCATTATTTGTCTCCGTCTTAAGGTAAATCCAAGGAGCCAAATTTACATTTAGCAGGGATAATAAAATTTTATAAGCTTGAATCAAAGTAGATGAATTAAACAAAATGAATCCTGAACCATGTTTTTATTTAGTTACAATTTTCTTTAAAATTTCTATCTGATCAAACGAACTGATTACCAACTTTTAGCGATTGAAATTCCGTTATTGGATCGTTATAATGGACTTTACCGAATCCAGATCTTAAAAAACGTTTTTTAAAATATTGCGGTAATAAAGAAAATACGATCCTTGTTGATAAAAAAATGAGTAGCCATAATTGCTGGTGGAGGCAATCAAACCGCAGTGGCGCCACAGAGATTCGGTAAATACAGGTTGGAGAATGTCTCCTACCATCAGTCAATCGTAAAGAGAAATAGAAAAAAGGCAAACGCGTGAAATGAGAGACGCAAGGGAAGTAGAAAAAGCGAATAAAGTAGAAAGGGAGGACAAAGACAGATAAGTAGTGTACTAATCGCAGAGCCTTGTACAATCTTTTTGTTTGAATAATTTCTTTTCTAGCTTGTGCCATATAATTAAGGAGTGACGCCACCTTGTATTTACTTTTCCGTTTCGCTCTTTCTTCTCAAGCACCCCCCGCTTGTGGAAATACCTGTCTTAAGTACATGGTCTGCGGCTTATTTCTCAACATCATTACATTATTAAAGAATATCAGTAGTTTCCTTGGAATAAAAATTATAAAACAAATATGTAATGTCCGAACTCAGACTAAAGTATTTACTTTATTACCATGTGTGATATATAGAGAACCTCTTTGTACTAATAACTAAATTAATTATTTTAAAATCACATGGTAAAGTTTATATATGTTGTTTTTCTGGTTGATAACAGTTCATGTTAAACAAATAATAAAGATTATGTTTTTGTTTTGTTCCTATTAAACAATCTTATATTGGCGACGAGGAAAAATTCCAATGGCCTCAAGGAAAAGTAAAGTAAAAGATGAGGAATTCAGGGAGGAACTCCGGCTTAAAATGGAGAGGTTCTCGATGGAGGCGTTCGATGCATCTAAGGTAAGCCTAGAAAATTATATTTCTCAATTCGAACGTCTTTGTACAGTAAAAGGGCTCGGTGGGGACCGAGAGCTGGCTCAGGAGGCAAGGAAACAATTACTTTTAGCATATGTTGGGGCCAACACGCTACGAAAAATTGAAAATTATTTTCTTCCGGAGTCAGTGGATGAGAAGAAGCTCGAGGAGGTCACAGCGGCTCTTCGCTGCATGTTCAGACCAGAGCTAACGATATTTTCAGCTCGTATGGCATTCGAGAGGGCAGTACGTAACACTAATGAGACCTTGGGGGATTTCTCCAATAGGTTGAGGGAATTAAGCACCCATTGCGAATATGGTAAGAGTCAGGATGAAAGGCTCAGGGATCGTTTTGTGGCAGGCGCCGGTTATAAAAAATTTGAAATCGAGGTGAGGCAAAGATGGCCACAAGGTAAACATTATAATGATAATGTGTTAACCTTTAGGGAGGTTTTACAGTTGGCCATCGCTATGGATAGAGCCGAAACAGAGGTGGAATCTTTCTGTGAAGGTCCAAGTATTAGGGAAGAGGAAACATTAGTTTTAGGAAAAATTAATAAAAAATTTAAAAATGATCAGCAGGTCTGTAGTAGGTGCGGGTTTGAGCTCCATGAGTTGAATAAATGCCCAGCTAGGAACGCAGTTTGCCGGAAATGTGGCTTTAAGGGGCATTTCAAGGCCCAATGCAGATCTAAGGGTCGCGTAAAAACATTGGGAGCTTCCCTATCGGATTCGGAGGACGCGAATCAACCACAAGATAACCTTCGGAAAATAAGGTCTGTTTTACCACAAGCACCGCGTGCCACCATATCGGTCCAGCTTAATGGTCATCCATGCATTATGGAATTCGATTCAGGAGCTCGAGTTTCAACTATTAATGAGCATTGGTGGGAAGTTATTGGTAAACCCAAAATACGACCCTATTCCGGTAGGCTGACAGGATATGGAAAAAAACCGCTGAAAACTTTGGGAATTATTGATGTTTACGTTAAACACCGAGATAAGTGCCTTAAACTACCAGTAGTTGTGATGGGAGAAAAGGACGTTCCATTGTTTGGCTTACCATGGGTAGTAGCTTTTGGTATGAGTTTACCAGAAGGAGTAAGGGTTGCCAAAGTGGAAAGATACGGCGTAGGGGAATTAGATTGGTACCAAGACCAAGTTAAACATTTAATAGAGCAATATAAAGTCCTTTTTAAAGACGAATTGGGAAAAATCGAAACAGCTGTGGCCCAAATTCATCTTATAGAAGGGTCCACACCCATAGCTTACAAAGCCAGAAGGGTTCCGTTTGCTTTAAGAAAACCGGTGGAAAACGAATTACTTCGATTAGAAAGAGCTGGAATAATTGAAAAAGTGGATCCGGATAAAACACCAATAACATGGTCAACACCAACTGTCATCGTAGAGAAAGGTGAGGGTACTGTAAGGATTTGTGGGGATTTCAGGGTTACTATAAATCCTAACCTTTTGCCTGATTACCATACACTTCCTACATTTGACGATTTGACATCAAAATTGGTAGGAGGCACGGAGTTTTCAGTTATAGATTTAAAAGATGCGTATCTACAGATGGTAGTGGAGGAGAATTCCCGAAAATATCTGACAATAGCAACTCATTTAGGGTACTATCGCTATACTAGGATGCCTTTTGGGATTTCATCAGCACCAGGGAAATTTCAAAGATTTATGGATAATCTTTTGATGGGTATACCAGGAGTTGGGGTTTTATTGGATGATGTAGTGGTCACCGGGAAGACAAGAGGAGAACATCTAAGCGCACTGAAAGAAATATTCAAAAGAATGGAGGAAGTAGGCCTTAGGCTTAAAATATCTAAATGTGCATTTTTCCAAAAACAAATAAATTACTTAGGACACCGGTTTGATCAAAATGGTATTCACCCGACTGCTGAAAAAATTGAAGCTATTCAAAGGTACCCAACGCCAAAAAACGTGAAGGAGTTACGAAGCTTCTTAGGGATGATAAATTACTATGAAAGGTTTATCCCCCAATTACATTCCATTTGTGGACCCCTACATGCGCTAACAAGCATTAAAAGGAAGTGGGTTTGGACGGAGTCCGAAGAAAGTGTATTTCAAAAGGTCAAGAATCTTTTATCATCCAACAGCACCGTAATACCGTATGATGAGAAGAAGCCACTCATATTGTATTGCGATGCTTCAGAAATTGGATTGGGGGCAGTTTTAATGCATGGGCTTTCAGATGGATCAGAGCGTCCGGTGGCATTTGCTTCCAGAACGTTGTCAACAACCGAAAGGAATTACGCATCTGTAGACCGAGAAGCCTTGGCATTGATTTATGGAGTAAAGAAATTCCATCAATATTTGTGGGGGCGTAATTTTTCATTAGTTACCGACCACAAACCGTTGTTAAGAGTATTTGGAAATAAAAGGGATCTTCCTAAAGTGACAAATAACCGACTGATGCGTTGGGCGTTGATTTTATCGGCTTACTCCTACAATATACATTATCGATCCGGGAAAGATAATCCAGCGGATGGACTTTCGAGGATTCCAGGAAGCTCAAATGAGGAATCCAAAGATATAAGAGAAGTGGAGAGTACGCTCAAGAATCTCCAAGAAGAAAAATTGGACACGCTGATTACCCAGGACACGTTGAAATCAGCAATAAAACGCGATAAAATTTTGCATAAAGTGGTTGCCTATGTAAAAAAAGGATGGCCTTCAATGATTTCTCCGGAAATAAAACCATATTGGAGAAAGAGAGAAGAACTCTCAGTAGAAGATGGTATCTTGTGCTTTCTAGGACGAATTGTTTTTCCAGAAAAAACAAGAAAAATGATTTTAAAAATCTTGCACTCAGGACACCCTGGGATCGCGGCCATGACTTCGTTGGCCCGATATTATGCTTGGTGGCCCAACATTGACAGAGATGTAGAGAAATGGGTCAGCCAGTGCTTACCTTGTCAGGAAGGGAGAGACAACGAACCAGAAGTCCCACTTTACCCCTGGAACATTCCTGACAAACCGTGGGAAAGGGTGCATATTGATTTAGCGGGTCCGTTCAACGGAAGAAATTGGCTCATTGTCGTGGATGCCTTATCCAAATGGCCTGAGGTTGCAAGTCTGGGAAAAACAACTTCTAGGGTAATAATAAGGAAGCTGAGAGAAATATTTGCCAGATTTGGTATACCAAAGAATATTGTTACGGACAATGGTCCCCAGTTCGTATCAGAGGAATTCAGGTCATTTTGTAAAAATAACGGGGTAAATCACATAACAGCCACACCTTACCATCCCAAGACAAATGGTCTGGCAGAGAGGTTTATTAAAACATTCAAAAGGAGGTTCGAAGCATGCAGAAAAGAAGTTGGAGACCAAGACTTGGCCTTGCAGAAATTTCTTTTTTCGTACAGAAATTCTCTTCACAAGACAACAAGAATTTCGCCGGCAGAGGCATTCTTGGGAAGGAGGCTACCGTCGATCCTAGACAGACTGCAGCCGGATGTAAAGAGTACCATTGAAGCAAACACATGGAAGATGAAAAGTTATCACGATGAGGGATTGAAGTGTCGTAAATTCGAAGCTGGGGATGAAGTCTGGGTGAGGAAGGAGAGGGAAAGTGGATGGCAGCCGGGAAGGATAACAAGGAAGACAGGGGAGCTGAGTTACGAAGTAAATATAGGTGGTATGACAAAGAGAAAACATGCCGATCATCTGAGGAAGCGAACCGGAGCAATCGATGAGGGACTGCCAACAGGACCAGCCGACAATGAAGGAGAGGTTGATGAAGAAGAAGCGGAGGGGGGAGAAGTGTGATATATAGAGAACCTCTTTGTACTAATAACTAAATTAATTATTTTAAAATCACATGGTAAAGTTTATATATGTTGTTTTTCTGGTTGATAACAGTTCATGTTAAACAAATAATAAAGATTATGTTTTTGTTTTGTTCCTATTAAACAATCTTATACCATGCTTATAGAGAGTTAAAAGAATTGGAATTTAATTTTCTTGAAAAAATGGAATTTATTTTTCCACTTTTTCTGAGAATTTCTATCAAATTTTCATGATAGACTGATAATCGATTTCATCACTTCCTTATTGCATACATAACATTGTGACGTGAAACCATATAATTATTTTATTACCATATATTTACCGGATATTTATTTTTGTTACGTTTTACGATTTCTAGATCTGCCTGGAACGGTTACAGTCATGCATCACGACGTAATCATATGTTTGGAACGTTCGCTACCGGTGGTAGAATTAAGAACAACACTATAATGAGTGTTGTTCATAAATAAAAATCATCTTTTGTATATGCGGTTTTATATTTTTTTTTATTCTAATTCCGCATGCGTCTAAATTTCCAAGCTATAATTTAAAGCAAACCTTTTTTTTTTAACTTCTAGCTATTCACTATGGAATGAATAGCTCTAAAACTAATAAATTCTAAGTAATGGTAAGCTGTGAAATATTGTATAATTTCTACTTTTAAACGTCGTTCATTTTTGACAAATATAATGAATCTATGTAGCTTGTTTTCATGGTTTCATTTTTTTTTTAACTTTCCTATTGTTTTCATTGTTCATTTTTTTTTTCATTTCATTTATATATTATTCATTTTCTATTTTAGGCTTATTATCCTTGGTTTTATATGCATTTATTTTTCTAATCAGGTTTTTGATTATAACCTTTATATACCCTAGGTGTACGTTTAGAAGCGATCGAGTTTTCAGTATGAATCAGTTAACTGCTTATTTAATAAGGAAAACCATGACTGGATAATATAAAATAACTAGCTAGGGTGCCCGGCTTCGCTCCGGTAGTTGTGTGGTAGTTTTAATACCAGAAAAACTTTAAAATTAAAGGAAATAGGGAACAAAATTAGCACCTTCTTGAAAATTGGTTTTAACTTGGGTATCAATATTCTGCAGACTTGAGATCTGCAGGGTCCGCCCAAATAAGGAGTCCTGTATAATTTACTGGGGGTTGAAAATGATAAGTGAACAATTAATTTTGCTGCAACTTTGTCGAGTTATGCATCGTTTTTGATGATTTCTGTGATTCTGAATACTATAAGCCCATTCCAAGTAGTAAACAGATAATAAGTTATGAGATTATAGTTGAAAAACCTGGTATCTCAGTTAAAAAAATTATATTTTGAGTAAAACTTAAGCGCCGACTACTATGATGGTCCTATTTGATCCAGAAGTATAGAAACTATCGAAGATTCATAGAAACTTTGTTTTAAGACCTTTCTTCCATTTCAACCTCCCTTAAGATATCCCCCCGTAATTTGGACGGTTTCTGCATATCTCGAATCTTACTACTATTAGAAAGTGAAAACCAAAATTTCTTGAAGGCACAATTTTTTCATCATATTTCTTTTTATCTTGAACTATGAGGGATGATAAAATCTTGAATGCTGTTATTGGAGTTAGACGTTTTGTCAACTGGAATGCTCATCATACGTAATAACCAAACCAACTTCTTTTTCATAAATACAATAAAAACACTTCAAACTTTTCATTTTCGATTCATATTCAGTCAATTCATCTCTTTTTTTTTATGTTTGATTTTATCGCTCACTGTACTATTAAGAAATGTTCACTCATATTGCATTAAATTTACTTAGGTATATATTATGTATAGATTAAATGTAATGTGCTGATCAGTGAATACTTCTATACTTCCTTCTTATGAGAAAACTATTTTTTTAAGGAATCCAGTTGGTTTTTTAATTGATTGCAGAGATGTAAAATCATTATTTTATTTTGAAAGCAAAGGAGAAACTAATTATTTTCGCTTAATATTTTAGTAATTTAAAAAGAACAGCTGAACAAATATATAACCTTTACAATAAACATGAGGATGAATGAACAATAAACATTGAGTGAAACGCACCCTAGCGCTTCCTGGCAGTCTGGAGCTCGAACTAAATTTTTCATTCATAAACTCGTATCTCAATCAATTAAATGGTGCGAGAGGCGTAAAATTTCAGTCCTTTTCTGTTCAATTTTGCACTCTTAAGAGAAAAACGGAAACCTTCTTCTCCGTTAGGGGTTATGTGGCTAAAATATGACATAACTTCCTTAATCCTACGTGGAGTCGTTTTTAAGCCTTTTCGGCACGCACATTGTACACTTTGCTTTATAATATATATTGATTAGCAAAACGACCTTAAGATAACTTACTGTGTAATACATAATTATGCCAATTACGTAATTATGAAAATTTAGTTCGATATAATAAAAACTCTATATAATTAACCAGATTCATCCGTTTAACAGAAATATAAAAGTCTATTAAATGTATTATAAACCCTAATAATTGTGATGAAAGCAGAGAAAATTATGCAACCAACTTATTTTTCAGAAAAATTTCTATGGAGACCGTGTATTCTCTTCCTGAAGGAAGGCAGTGAGCAACCTCTAACCAGAATTATAATATAAATACAGGAACACAAGCCTAGAAAGCGTCTACTCAAGCAGACCGAGGAGAATTTTAAAATTTAAAGTGGAATGAATTACCAAGAGGCGGGTGTGTTAACTACCGTGGAAATATCAAATGAATTACTTGTTTGCATCGTGTATGATTAGATTACGATATTAATTATACCATATGATTTATCAATAGTCGTATTAATAATTCTTTAAAAAATATTTGGACACATTTTTATACCCCTTATTATAAATTTGGTGCATAAAAATGATGGTAATTTATTTTCAGTACATTTGTTTAACCACTGTAATTCTCATTCTTACTGATCATTTAAAACATGCAATTTAAAAATTTTAAAATAATTTTTCTTTCACGCAGATAAACTCATATTTTTTAATGCAACCTTTGCAATTCACATCTAAGTATATAACTTTTCTTTTAGAATTTATCAGGAGAGGTTATTGTATTATACCTCATGTAAATTATATGACGGTTAATCCTAATTTTAACAACATTTGTTAAATACGCTGCCTAAAATTGGAATTATTAATTTCCTTCATGCTAAGAGAATTTCTATAGTTACCATACGGATTTAAATAATTTTTATTTGCGTAAAATAATAAGATAAAGGCGTTATAAAACAGTAACTTGCAGTGATTGAACAGTGACTCCAACCAAAACGTATGCTTATTGACAACATAAAACGAAATTAAATATTGAAATAGTGGGATGTAGAAACTTGAGCGGATTTTGTCAAAAAAAGTTAAAATGTATTACAGATAGATAGATAGATAGATACGTTTATTTACAAATTTACATGAATTAATAATTACTAATATATATATATATATATATATATATATTTTTTTTCTCAAACGCAATTGGACAATGGCCTAAGTCCGTCTGTCGAGTTGTCCATATTCATTTTATGTGTACATAAAAACGTAAAAATATATAAAAATAAACAAAAAAGAAAAGTTTCCTCACAGAACAAAAAGATAAAAACAAAAGGAAAACAATGCCGATGTGCATCTCTTATAAAATTTAACAAGTAAATAAAAGCTTTTACAAGATAGATAAAGGACAATTAATCGTATGGGTATTAAATTATATAAACCAATACAGATGTACCTATTACAACCTGTTCCTATACATAGTAGAAGCTATTTTTTTTTTTTTTTTTTTAAACATATCTCTCTTTAAAAATATGTTAATGAAATATATATACTGCATATTTTAAATATTAAATTCTTTAATCAGTTCTGCTCTATATCTTGTTCTTACTTGTAGGTATCGTTTTAATTCTCTACTGTATTTTCCGTTTAAGATGTCTATTGTCTCGTTTAAAGAAAAATTAGGCTTTCCAAAAATGTTTTGCCTAAGTTCCGCTAATATAGGACATACTGGTATGAAGTGATGTGTGTCTTCCGGGGTTTTTATATTGCATAAGGAACAATTTTTATATTTTTGAAGCCATGGTTGATAATTTAAGCTTAGCAGTTCTCCTCTTGCCTTGAACATGAGACGGCTATACTGGATGTTTTTATTTTCTTGAAAATAGTCATAAGAATAATCCAGAAGGGCATAGATACGGTGGTATTCTTCTGCTCTGGGTCTTTCTATGTAGCTATTTCTTAGTGCTTTAGTAACATTTTCCGATTTGCTTTATGAAACTCTCATTTTCCAGAGTTAATCCTAAATCTTTTAGAAATAAATGTTTAATGATAGATACCCAAGAGACATTGTTTTGTATGCCATTTCCTGCTATCAATTTTGGAAATCTATTATTTTCCATTTTAGAGACCTTCACAAGATAATCCAGGTGTAATTTCAAGGTATCAATGAAGAGGGCATTACGTTTAGTCTCAAGATACAACATATAATTAGGGATATTATGGGTATACCTAACATCTTCTTAATAAAAAACCTCTGTGCTTGCTCTAATATATCTGATTCTTGGTATCCCCATACTTGTCCACCATAACAAATAATTGTTTTAACTGCTGCTTCAAAGATTAGATATTTTCTCTCTAGGTCTATCTCTTTTCTCTTTATAAGTTTATTCCAGAGAACCATTATCGCAGTTTTACAATTTACTAACTTATCTTTTAAATGGGGTTTTAAGGACAGATTTGGTGTTATTGTGATTCCGAGGTATTTGTAATTCTTTACACACTCTATTTTTTCACCCTTTTAATGCCATTTCAGGGACTTGTCTCGTTTATAAGTTCTCTTCCTGCATATTAAGATTTTAGATTTACTCAGGTTTAAATCTAAATTCCATGTGTCACAATATTCCTCTAGTCTATCTATCATTCTCTGCAACACATTCGGATTATCTGCGATGAGTACTACATCATCAGCGTACATTAAGATATTTATCTTTGTATTCCCTATGATATTGCCTCCTTCAAGCCAGTCCACCATATCATTTACAAAGAGAGAGAACAACAACGGGCTTAACAAGCACCCTTGCCTTAGACCGACATGCGATTTGAAAAGTTCAGATAGACCATCAGTTGTCCATACTCGGTAATCATTCCAGCTATACAGGTTTTTTAGTATGTTTAGGAACTTTGATGATATTCTCATACTTTTCAACGTATATAATAATGCATTTCTGTCAACTTTGTCAAAAGCTGATTTAAAGTCCACAAAGAACAAATAGACACCTTCTTTTCTCTTGAATTTATATTCTATGATACCAAATTGTGTGAACAGGTTGACTGTAGTTGAATATCCACGTCTAAAGCCTGCTTGGTTTTCTTTAAGGATTCTATAGTTTATTGTCCAATCTGTCAATCTATTAAGCATTATTCCAGTAAACACTTTTGTTATTGAGTTTAAGAGCGATATACCTCTGTAATTACTGACAACGTTAATGTCACCTTTCTTATAAAGGGGAATAATTATAGCTTCTTTGAATCTGTCCGGCATGATTTCTGATTTTCATATATTACTGAATAATTTAAGCATTTTTTCAAATAGGATTTGTGGGGCATGTTTTAAAAATTCAAATGGTATTTTGTCGAGTCCCGGTGCTTTGTTGTTCTTAGCCTTCGGTATTACTTCTTTGATTCCTGTTAAAGTAATTTCTTTATCTAAACTATTATCTCTAATAGGTATTGTTCCATTACTTATTGCGGTACGTAATGCGGATGAACAGATGAAGACTGTAATAGTTCTTTAAAATATTCTGTAATTTTATAGGAGTTTATTTGTGACCCACAGACATATTTTCGATTTAAAAAAGTAATTGATAGCTTGTCATAGTTCTTTTGAATCATTCGCTTTATTTAGTTTTTCGATTACTTTGGTACAATACGTTTTATTCTTTTCTATGCACAAACTTTTATAGTATCTATTGTAGTCTAAATACGCTGTTTTAATAGCCTCAGAGTTTGTTTTCCTATAAACTTTAAGCAGATTAAATGATCTCTTACGTGCTTTGTAGCATTGCCGGTCAAACCATTTATTTTTATTTTTCTGTATATAAATCGGTTTATTAATAACGGCAGCTGATTGAATACATGACTTTATGAATGATAGATTTTTGTGTACATCGTCATAGTAAGTATTGTTCTCATACATTAAATTTTGTATTGATCTATTGTAAGTATCTTTGTTATTCTCAATCCATACTAATTTAGGAAGCGTGGGTATAAATTGTTCAAATTTGTTTCTTGAATCTGAAATGTATTATACAGGGTGTTTCGGAATTGCACGGCACTATTTTAGGTACGTGTTCTCTAACACAAAATATAAACAAAAAAGTTCATATTAACATGTATCTCAAACTCATTTATTAAACAGATATCAAAGGTTAAAGATTTATTATTACTATTTATTTATTATTATTACAACATTTAGAGTAAATGTTCAAAGGCGCCTCCGTTTTGTTGAATGCAACATTCAGCACGACGAATCCATGCTTCTCTGGCTCTTCGTATAGCATCAGGATGGTGGTTGATAGTTACTGCGGCTTCCACGATCCGATTTCTTAGCTCTTCTTGCGTGTCAACTGCCGCAGAATAAACCATAGACTTCATCCAGCCCCACACAAAATAATCTAATGGCGTTAAATCCGGAGATCGTGGTGGCCATTTAACAGGTCCGTTTCGACCAACCCATCGGTCTCCATAAGTTGCATTTAAATAATCAGTGACACTATGAGAAAAGTGAGCTGGAGCACCGTCATGCATAAACCACAGCCTTTGCCTAATGCCTAGCGGAATATCTTCTAGAATATCATGCAGATTATTTTGCAAAAAATGCAAGTAAGTTATACCTGACAGCCTAGGTGGCAAAAAGAAGGGGCCGATGATTTTGTCGCTTAGAAGACCACACCAGACATTTAAAGAGAATGTATGTTGGTAATGTCCAACAGCAGTCGTATGAGGGTTTTCTTCGGCCCAAGTATGGGTATTTCGAAAATTAAGAATCCCGTTTCTTGTAAAGCAAGATTCATCAGTAACCAAAATGCAGTTCAGGAAGTTAGGATCTCGTGTGCATTGTCGAATTAACCACTGGGAGAAATTTCTGCGCTTGTTATAATCTTGTGGTAACAAATCTTGCCTACTTGATACGTGAAATGGATATAATTGTTGTTCGCGTAAAGTTCGCCATACGCTGGTAGAGGAAACATCGAAACGACGTGACAATCTTCTGGTACTAGTAGTAGGAGATATGCATCGAGTATTTCTTCTTCTACGTTTGCAGTTCGTCGAAATCGTTGTCGACCGGAGTTCACTCGTATAGGCTTTAGCGTACCATTATCCCTAAGACGTCTTTCAATGGCCTCAAACGTTTTACGATTTGGTATTCTTCGGTTAGGAAATTTTTCACGATATCTTCGAACAGCAGCAGCACCGTTTGTATGTACCTCGCCATAAGTTAAAAGCATGTCTGTTTGTTCATCAAAAGTGAATAAATTTGTGGTATCTCCCATGATAATCATAAATTGAACTGTGTCACAAGATTCACTCACACTAAAACACACAGAACTAGACAAACAGATGAGCAACTACTGTCATTGCTTATCGTTCATTTTTTTATCAGGTGATTAAAACCTTTTATTTAGTATTAAACACGTTAAACGTTGTACAGTCAGTCTTAATGCAGTAAATAAATAATAAATCTTTAACCTTTGATATCTGTTTAATAAATGAGTTTGAGATATATGTTAATATGAACTTTTTTGTTTATTTTGTGTTAGAGAACACGTACCTATAATAGTGCCGTGCAATTCCGAAACACCCTGTATAATTCATAATTATTTTGATGTTTGTTGGTACTAGAGGACATTTTTCTTGTTTAAACACACGTTCAATCGTTTTAATCAAATAGTTAGAACTGGCTATTAACAAGAATACAAGAAATTGTCTTTTCTATAACAAAAAATAAAATATTTTGTCAGAGACACAATGCGAGGGACAATTCCTCACGATTTTCTAAAATGATTGGAACAACTCCGAGAAGTTCCATCGGACGTTATATATTCGCAAGGACTCGAATTCCTGCCCTTTGTGTTCTCTCCTAAGGATTGTCATGATTGCTACGTCCAATATTACTCCCTAGGGGGATGAATTCCCAATCTGCTGAAGGGAATCAAAGGGAGCCTAAGCAGTGGAGCGAAGAGTCTGGGTGGCAATTCGTCAAGTAAGGTGATGGAAAAAAAATGAAAAGAGGAAAACGTAAAAAAAAAAAAAAGAAAAAAGAAAGGACAGAAAAAAGCAAAAAAAAAAAAAAGCGACGATTTGCCAGGACGGTTGACAAATGAGGGAATGAAGTGGCGGGGAATCTGTCAATCTCAATAGGGAATAAATCAATTGCTCTTTGTCGGGGCCAAGGTAGCTACCGCGATCCACAAGTCATTTGATCCAACATTGTCTTTGATCTCTTAGCTCTGATTGCATCTATTCATTGCACATAATAAACTGCCAACAAAGATTCAATACATGTTTATGTGTTTTGTTTTAAGCTTTCAAAACAAATATGGGGAGGGAGTACCAATTGGTATATACAAGGATATAAAAATAAAAATAAAGTGTTTTCCAGCAATTCTGATTATGTTATTAATTCCTTTTCTCTTTTTTCTTATTAATTAATCGATATAATATATCACACAACTCTTACCAATCATTCTTCTGTAAATGGGCACAATTTTTTTTTTTTTTTTTAAGCATAAATACCATCGGAAAGGGTTGCGCATAAACCTTTTTTAAGTATAACATATATTTTATTAAATCGGGAAGTACTTTCGTCAATATTTCAAAAAATGGCATGCCAGAGACCCCCTCCATAAAGTCTTGTATGCTCTATTACTTAAAGGGGCTCCATGGATTCGTTTGAATTTTTATGCATAGTCTTTTTTTTTCTTTAATTTTCTCTTTCTTTTTTAGTAAGAAACTTCCCACGATACCCCTACATCACTTTAATAATTTATATACATAAAGATGAAAATTTGTTTGTTTGTTTGTTCTTTATAGAAATCCATACCGTTTGTCCTAAATTCTCCAAATTTCGCTCCGTGGTTCTTTTATACCAGGTGCGAACACCAGTCTATATTAAAATTGCATAACTTCAGCCAATTTCAGGGTATATTCTATATAGTTACAAAAATCGTTGTCATCTCGTTTTACATTTGGATATACAGCAAGTTATTATAATAATTATAAAAATTAATTAAACTAAATGTTGGCATTTATATCTCACACAATATTTAAAACTAAAAATACTTATTTTATATTAATTTAACCATCATTGTTGGTGACCACCTATTTTTTAGGTGGTCCAACTCCGTGGTGTAATGGATAGCATACCGCGCGTGTCACGCGGAAGACCCGGGTTCGATTCCCGGCGGAGCCAAATCTTTTCTCTTCAAAAATAAATTATTTAAAAATACTCATTTTCTTTTTCTTCACTGTCTAACCTTTCTTCACTATCTTCACCTTCACTAAACCTCACCTATCAGAAAGTTGAGGTTCCTACTCTAAGCGAGAAGAAGTTTCTGCTTCATCTTCATTTAAATAACTTAGTTATGTGGATCCATTCATATGCTTGAGTTTTTTCGTGAATTCCTGTTTACTTCACACAAATGGGTATGAACTTACCTGGGTCCCACTGGGGTAATGTAGGATCGGATATCCGCGAAAATATTTTCCTCGCAAGGAATAGTTTACAATGACAAAAGACCATTTTGGACTTATTGAAAACTGTCTATCCAAAGATAAAATTTTAGTTCAGATTCTTTTTTTTTTTCACCCAAACAAGTCATCTTTTCAATAAATAAAAGGCTGATTACTCTTCTTTGAGGAGTCTTTTATGGAAAACAAACAAATGTTTATTGAATTTAAATATTTCAAGAAAATAAATAACATGCAACTGATACCTAATTAATGGTTTCTTTGCGACCGACCGTATTCTCAAACGTGAATACCTCCTCCTCCCAAGGGCTTCAGAATCGTTTTTCAGTCCAGTATATTAGTCCCTTTCCTATTGACATAATTTGTTTGGGATGTTTATTAAACTTTTTTTCTTCAGTTTTGTCCAAGCTCGATCGAAGCTCCTAGCGTGGCTGAAAATACACATTTTTATAAAATTTTCGTATGTCAGGTTTTTAACAATATATTATTCATATATTATAAGTGATTTTAAAAATTGGAAATGTCTGATTTTCTAAACAATGCGATAGGGTAGGAGACACATGTATTGTAGACACGATTGAAAGATTAAAGAAATATATTATTATATCAAGTATATATATATACATATATATATATATATATATAACTTTAACGATTGGACCAATCAGGAATTACTACCGAGAGATATAGAGCTCCAAATGAAATATTTACGGCAATATCCTCCAAGAACAGAAAGGAAAGAGAGGGGGACGAAGTTGAGTGGACGGTTGTTCTAAGATTGAGTGCCGAGCTGACCAAGTTACAGCGGACCAATTAAAAGAGCAGACACATAAGAAGGGTACTTTCGACCAATCAGCGAGCTCGCCAAGGAAGTGACTGATGGCAGCTGACCAATCGGCTCCTCTGATTCAATTTGGCCCGGCCACCTATTTAATTACGGCCTTGCCCACTTTTTATCCGCCTCCTAAATCCCAAAAAGATAGTTGTAGTGCGAGATTTTGAAGCGGAAATACATATATATATATATATATATATATATATATATATATATATATATATATGTATATACGTATCATATTTTATGTAAAGAAAAATATCAAAATTATTAATATGATATGTTGGGGAAATATAATATTTTAATCCATCATAGAAGAAAGCTATTTATATAAGGAAAGTTGTCTTAATGTTACGTCCGGTTTACGTACGAAATTGAGATTCGTAATTGAGATATTACGAAACTTACAGGTTTCTATGTTATGTATTTGCAATTTAAGTTCATTATTTTCGAAATATTAATTTAAGTGAATATAATAATAATAATAAAGCTAATTATTTCGCAATTGCTATTAGTAATAGGCAATGTTCGTTTAAATGATGTAGATAACTTCAAGCATAGAAATGACAAAAAGAAACTGAGATAAAAGATATGATTGAAAAACTATGTTAAATGTGGAAAATAATTCCTTTTTAAAAAAAATATTTAAAAAAAAAAAACTTATATGATGATTTAAAAGGTACTATATGCTTTTTATAAATTCATTATAAAAAAGTTTATTGGTTTGATGTTGATATTTATCAATTATGCTCTTATTTCTAAATATTACTTGCTATAATATATGAGAACTGTGTAAGAAAAAAAAATTATCTTTGACAATGCAATAAATATGTTGAATTAGTAACAGGTAAAAATGAAATTGACAGAGATTAATGTTAAGTATGCATCAAAAATCTCATTTTCGACTAAAACTTCATTTAAAACCTTGTCATCCGAAAATAGTGAACTGGGTCTTAAGCAGAAAGCGTTAGAAATATATGTTTTGTTTTTCATGTTTCCATGTATCATCCACAGTTTTTAGATATGACACTATAAAATAAATAAGAAATGACATGACATACGGTATGCATATATTTGTTCAAGATGAGGAAATTAAAAGGCGCTGGATGAGAAATCATCTTTCTTGGGCACCAATGATATCAGATTATGGTCAGAGGATAGTTTTATCCTTCCACATGAGTTGTTATGCTATCTTTAAGGTTCGCAGGCACGGTAGAGTGTAAAGTTATTATGGATGCATTTTTGTTTTTTTTTTTTACGTGTGCGAGTCTTCCCCTAGATATGAGCTCATACTGTTTTTATAAATTACTAATCCATTAATTTTGTCTATGTACAAATGCGTGCAGTTATAAAATAAATATAGTAAAAAAGCTGCACTGAACTTACAACATACTTTTATTTTTCATAGTGAGTCAATTAATTCTTCTTTGTCTCCCGACCAGAGGATACATAAAGGGCGACTCAACAATCCCTCGTAAAAGTTCTTCAGAAGCTTCCGACGTTAAAGAAGACGGGCAATACAGAGGACGCTAATCCTAAGCAGAATGAAATTAGCGGATGACGGACAGGAACAAAAAGCCGGAGGAAGAGCGGAGAAAGCAAAAAGCTACTGGAAAGGAAAACATATCCATCTCGCCGGGGATCTAATTGCAGGGCTGGGGCCAAACAACTGATGCCGCCTCGGCAAAACACCACCAAATTGATATTTATACCTCTCTCCTAGCTTTCTTTGTGCCTGTCACTCCGTACCAGACCGACAGTGGCTAGTTAGTTCATCACGATAATACATTTTCTGGATTCAAATGTTCAAAACACAACGCCAGGACAGTTAAATACTCAGACAATCCAATTATTAAAAAACGTACAGTGATACTCAGTTTACTATTTTTTCTTTACACTGAGTTATAGGTTACGGGCACCGAACATAATTTATTTTAGCGACGTTAGTTGTTCGCAAGAACCGAATTGAATCGACAATTTCAGATACTCATCAAGAACACTTTCTCATATGTTCGCAGAAAAAAATATTATTTAGACTTTTTTTTCCTCAGAAAAAGGACTGTTTTTGAATATCTCCTAAAAAATAATGAGTTATATTGATTTTTAATACTGCAATCTACTAATGAAAAATAATAGTAGGGGAGAGCGGGGTTGGTTGGCAACAGTTTTCACTTTTTTGATTGTTGAGTCGTTCTTGTTAATAAAATCCCAATATGGCTGATACCACTGTAAACTCCAAGTATTAGAGTAGAGCCCAGCAGCACATCATCCCGGACTTGTTTCAGGAGAGGAGGTTCCTCATCCAACTCCTTTTCAGTCGCCTCATAAAAGGCATCTCAGTCGTGGCCATGTCATTAATAAGTCTATTGTTATGTCCGTGTAATTTAATATGGAAGCCAGAATAGAGAGTCCTTATTTGTTCGTCGATAGTTGGTTGCTGTAAGTCGGTATGTAGTGTTTTGTTACTAAGGTACAAAGGTGCGTTTGTTACTAGTCGTAAAATTTTGGATTGGAAGGTTTGCAGTTTTTGTAAGTGTGTCTTTTTTGCTGATCCATAAATTTGTGAGGCGTATGTCCAAATGGGTTTTAATAAGTATGTGTATGTTTTGATTTTCTGTCTGATTTTCAATTTTGATGATTTGGAAAATAGTGAGTACAGTAGTTTCAGTCGTTTGTTTAAAGTCTGTCTTTTCATTTTAACATGAGGGCCCCAAGTCATCCTTCTGTCAAATATTAGTCCAAGGTACTTTGTCTGTTTGAGGAATTTGGTGGTCGCCGATATAAACAGGAGGGCATGTATCTCGTCGGAGT
This sequence comes from Aelia acuminata, assembly GCA_911387785.2. Taxonomy (NCBI): domain Eukaryota; kingdom Metazoa; phylum Arthropoda; class Insecta; order Hemiptera; family Pentatomidae; genus Aelia; species Aelia acuminata. Next base: position 72,585,644 of record OU426983.1, on the reverse strand, counting down.
GTGAATGTTATATGTTAAATTTAAATTGTTTTATAAATTAAATATTTAATTTAAATAAAAGAGTAAAAAAAAAATTAAATTTTATTTGAGGTAATTCGTGATTTTAATTTAAGTGAATTCAGGGGACTAGATAGCTAGAGTATATGTAATTTTTTTTTATAATAAAATGTATAGTGTTATAATATATTTGCTTAGAAGCGCAAATAAAGACTGAAAACTAGCACAAAGATAAATGACCATTTAATATTTAGGATTGCAGGCAAAACACACAAAAGAAGACAGAGATCAGGATGTTGTTATGGTATATCCGTCTTTCGATGGAAAATGTGCCAATTAATAGAAGATCCTTTACCTTTTTAAAGCTTGATAATATTTTTAGATTTTCAAGGTATAAAAACTGAGTAATTGAGTATGATTTCTTATAGCATTAATATTTACAACATTCAATTTTAATAACCCCTTTTTTTGAAGAAAGGAGTCAGTGTTAATTTATTATTGTCAGTGTTGAGTATTATCATTATACTTATTTGTTGACCTTTCAAATATTTAGTATAAACAGTTATTTAAAATTTTAATCATATTCATTCATGATATTTTAACTAATTATTTTTACTTTTAACTACTTAATATTTTAGTTTATTTTTAATTTTTAATCACTTTTCGTCCGAATTATCTACCGAAATCATTCAGCGAAATGAGAGGGAAACTATGCCTTTAAAGCGACAATTTTGGTTTAATTAAAGTTAATGTAAATAATTTATTTTTTTAAGAGAAAAGATTTGGCTCCGCCGGGAGTCGAACCCTGCTCTGTGGTGCAGTGGTTAGCATCCGCGCATGTAAAGCAGGAGACCCGGGTTCGACTCCCGGCGGAGCCAAATCTTTTCTCTTCAAAAAATAAATTATTTAAAAATAATTTAAAATGGTGGTCACCCACGAATTAAGATTAGATTAATATAAAATAATTTAAAAATTTACGTATGTCAATAAATATCATAAATTGGACAAAATTTGTCCACCTCCCGCTACTACTCGCAAAAATTGTGAGATAGGGGGAGTAGGTATCAGTGAAGAGGAAGGATTTGCTCTGCCTTGAGCCGAGCTCTGTGGTGCAGTGGTTAGCATCCGCGCATGTAACGCGGGAGACCCGGGTTCGACTCCCGGCGGAGCCAAATCTTTTCTCTTCAAAAAATAAATTATTTAAAAAAAAATTTAAAATGGTGGTCACCCAGGAATTAAGATTAGATTAATATAAAGGTATTGTACATCACATGATTGTTGATTTTTTTCTTTTTGTCTGTAGTTATCCTGAACACTCTTGCTTATTTCATTAATGCTCTACGTTTTACGAACTGTACACTTTTCCCACGCTGGTTTTAAATTACCCATTAGATATCTTGATAGCTTTTTTTTTTTTTTTTTTTTTTTTTTTTATTCGAACTGGATTTACGTCAAAAACTCATTTCTTCGATGAATTGAAATTTTAACTAACATTCTAATACCTCTGTAGAAACCAAAATTTTCACTAAGAATGAAAGATTTTTTATCTTTAAGAAGTCTTTTAAATTTGTCTTATGAGAAGATATATAGGCAGTGAGAAGATGGTATAGACATCACCTGTGGTATTCATGGAAAACCCTCTTAAGATTGAGATGTTAATAATGCTGAGTGTTGTTGAACAGCCGATTCGAACAGATATTCAGGTCAGTTTAAAGACCTTCTATTTAAACCTTAAATAGAAAATACTGAATGTTTATCAAGTACAAAGAAATACAAGGGATCGAACTAATACGATTTGCTAATGTTTCAAATATGGGACGTTCTTTTACAAACCGAACACCTTTCTGACTGACACATTTTAGATTTAACTGAAACTTTTTTTACGGGTTCTATATCGAAAAAAAAGAGATACGTGTAAGAGGATCTGTATGTATACAGATATATTAATACTTCGCCCAAACTAACCCCACTCTTCCACTGTTCAGCCTTGAGTAATCTGGCCAAATTTTGGTGCTGCTTCTCATATTGTCGAACTCCCATCGCGTCTTTTTCCGTCAAAAAGGACCTTAATTAGCTTTATTTATTTAATGAGATTCAAGCTTTACACTATCACCCCCTACGCTCGCTCTTGACAGATAAATAAACCCCCAAATGGGTTCTTTTAATGGAGATCGGGCCTTACTGTGAAGGGCGGCTTACTGAATGGTAACCGAGCCGCTGCTTAGAAGTTCTACCAAAATTATATTCGAGTACTAAGAAACTTAGCTCCAAGTATTAACGTTTATAACCTATTACAACATAAACCCCCCATATTTAGGTGATTCCTTGATGTCGAAACGTGTTGAGCAAACATCTAGGGATTCCTATTTAACAACTTGTAAATAAAATAAATAACATGTCGGATGTAATTCCCGTTCTCAAAGCAAACGTTCAAACAGATAAACAAAATAATTGACCTGGATTGAAAAAGAAATGAACTTTGGGACGAAATGGATAAAACGACACTACAGCAACCTTATTTATGAACAAGTATCCTTTAATAAGAGGGGATATAAACAGCTTGGGTTTTCCTATATTTCAAGGGCAGACCCTATAAACGGAATAATGGAAATAATTGAATGCATAAACATGCTGATTTATTTTATTTAGGAAGGGAGGTCTTTCAGGGCTGGATAGGAAATGATGTGGCCGGAGCAACGGAAATCAGAACAGAGAATTATACAGTTTGTTTTTTTGGAAGCCTATATCTCCTCGTGAGAGTGCTTTCCAAAGATGGCTAAAAAATGGGAAATGGGTCCGTGGCACTTAAAGCGGTCGTAATAAAAGGAAGAAAGGCATAAATCACATTAATATGCCCGGCGTTGTGTTTACCCCCACCCCTACGGGCGAGATATGTTTTATGACGTCACGGTCCATAAAGCGGATAACGCAATCGGCAGAGGCAGATGTTGGGCGGCAGTAATGGAGTCCATACTTCACTGCGGTCCTAATGAACTGAGTCATGGCAGTTCGGCAGTTACCCAGGTGTAGGGGGCGCCTCGGAAGGGTAAGATCGCGGCTCCTTTAAGGGGGATAGTAAAAGAGAATGGTCTTCTTGAAACAATAGAAGTTGATGATGAACAAGACAATCCAAGCCAATTAATAGTTTTTATAGGTATTTTAGTGATGATCTCTCAGTGGTTACTTACACTTGAATAATGCAAATTACTGCCGCGGTTATGTAACAACTATCATAACATGATCCTCCTAAGACAAAGTTTTCATGTCTCATAATGGAAGACTATTTTTTTTTATTTAAATAGTTATGGTTGTTTTTATATAAATAGTTATCATCATAGGTAGTGCGAGAATCTCCTGTGCCTCACCCACCTGTAACTGCCTTTTCATTCGATGGAAGGGGGAGGGGTGTGTAATCAGGCTGAGACCGTCCATGTAACATTTTGTTGTCAACCAATCAGTAATATCTCCATGTCTTTTCCTTATTATCCTTCCTCTATAAACCTTTCAATGCAAATAATTATCATATAATTTTCGACTTAATTTGTTTACTAACATTCAGACCTTCTATCGCTGACAAAATCACAAACTCGTATTTGAAATTGATAGTTATTTTTTCGAAAACAAAAAAATATTATGGTTGGTATATATATGATTTTTAATGTCAAAATCAGGTCTATTGTGTAATGTCCCATTTACAATATAATACCTCGATTCTATATCAGTTTTAGGTCACATGAAATCAACCCTTGAAAATGGCTTTAATGACAAAACGTCGGAAATGATAATGATCAGGGACAGGATGTTATGTAATAAAAATTTCAAAATATATACATAAATATGGACGTATATTTGCAAATACACGTATTAACAATATGAAAATACGGACAAAAAAAAAAAAATGATAATATGGACTGAAATTTAAAATATTAAAAAAGTTCAGTATTCACATAAAAAATCAATATAAGTACTCGTACATTTAGAATAGTTAATTTTGGTAATATATCAAAATATCATGAATGAACATCACAGAACATGATGATTTAACCATATTTGTCTTTTTCTTATTTATTATTTTTTTTTTATTTCATATCATTTTCTATTTTGATATTATTTGTATTGTATATTCTATTTATTATTTTATTCTAGTGTATATATTCAGGAATAGTTTTAAAGTATTTTTTAATCTAGTATTTTGTATTTTGAATTTTGCATTGTTGTTAAGTAGTTAACAATATTTATGGAAATGTAAGAAAACATATTAAATTTCCTAACCTTCCCCATCAAAAACGTTGCAATTAAGATGCCTTCTAAGATTTTTCGGAAAGTCTACAACGATTCGGTCGAAGTAAAGTTTTTTTACTTTTATTTGCTGTACGTATTTGCTGTATCTTTCCCATCGATTGATGCATCCGTTGAGTTATTTCCCACGTATTTTGCTGTTTTCAAATGCTGTAGAAACAAAAATCGTTGATCTGTTGATATGTTTTTCTGCAGCACAAAATACAGTACACCTTCACTGTCGCATTTAATTGTTTTTTCTGCTAACTACGCCACGTGCTTAGCGGCTAAGCTTTTTCTGTTTAAGCATTGCCAAGGATAAGGCATCAATATAAGAAAAGAGGGGGATCAAAATTTCTGAGAACTATTGATATTAGTTTGTGCCTTTCCATTTTCCAAGAAATGTTTTAATCCCTCCGTTCATTCTCTGCTTAACACTTTATTTATTTTAGGTGTTGATTAAACACTAATACATAAAATAAGTAAATAACTAACAATAATTTTAAAGTAAATTCCCAAAAAGTTGTAAAATATGGACAAAAATATGTATTTATCGAAATATATGTAAAAACATTTAAAAACCACAAACTATGGAGAAATATGGAAAATAAAAATGGTTTATGTCATGGTAAAAACTATATAGAATGCACATACGTGCATTTCTATGCTTCAGAAGAAAATATTTAAATACATGAAAATCCCATCCCTAATAATGATCAATAAGGATAAAAAATAGTGATCAGAAAATAAAAATATTGCATGTTTTTAGCACGTTTTGAAGTTTTTATTGCACGTTTTAAAATTTTTACTGCACGGAATTCCGAGCTTTAATTATTACTTATATATAATAATTACTTTAATATTGTAATATTTTTACTCAAACTTAAATCATCAGGATATATTTCACTATTAGGGAAAAAATTCAAAATTATAGATGATTTTTCAAAAAATCAAATGCAAATTTAGATTAGAATAGATTTTTATTATTTCACACTTACTAACTTAATCTGGTCCACTTTTACCGGTCGGTGTAGAGGTTTATTTTATATTTAATTTAATTATCGGTTTCAAAAATGTGAAAAAAAAAATCTTCCAATTTAGAAGTAACACCTACATTTTATACCTATGTGCTCGAAGCAATGGAAAGCTTATAACAAATTAAGTTTTCCTTTTTTTTTTCTTTGCTTTAACCTAATTATTATATAAATTTTAAAAGGAATTATATTTTTAAAAAAAATGGGATTGCAGTTTACAAAGGATTTTACACGTTTAAATGTAACTGTATCAATAATAAATAAAATTAAAGGGAACTTTTTATCTTTACCTGCTTCTTAGATGAGTTCATCGCTCAATGAGGAATTGAAGTAAGCTCAAAATTTCACATGGGGATGAAATCATTTTTACTAAATTCGCGAATGTGAAAAAATGGACAGAGATTAATTCATTTCCTTCATTCTTTATATGTATTATTTTATTATTTATAAAATGTTGAGCTGTTGTCTTTTGCAAATAATTTTAAATATTCCTCATTTTTAGTTATAGCTGATTTAAATACAAATCGGCTCGGGGGTGTGAAATAATGGAGGACAAGGGTGAGACGAGAGGGAGTGGTTATGTATAAAATGCCGAGGAAGAGGAACCTTTCCTCCCCCAGGCCTGGCAAACAAACGGGATCTCCACTGCCCCCTAAATCTTGGGCTAATGGCACGAGCCGGAGAAGTTGAAGGTAACAATAACAATTTATTACAGGGAGCAAACTAAAATAAAATTTATGTCCGCAATTAAGGAAATATTGCTGGCAGTTACTATTCTCGTTTTGAGGGGACCCTATAGATTATTTTTGATGGATGTGTTTTATTGAGTCATTAAGGGCCCGGCGCAGATAAATCCATGGCAGATGTTTTGTATTTCCTCGGCAGCTGATACCGATTTTTAGTTTAGCGAGTGTGACTCACGCTTCTTGAAGGACACGCTCCTAATGCGCAGATATAATCGACAAAATTCTCATCAACAATGAGAGCTTTTAATTGCTCTTCTCATGGGAGCTAACTACCTCTGATGGGTCGGAATAAATTAAAAGGTATCATTCAAACAAAACTTTTATAAGAGAAACCCCTTAGGACAAATCACGTATCATAAGGTAAAATCAGTCAATTCCTAATCTTTGTTAGGATAATATAAAGGAATTATATTCTTCCTTGGCAAATAAAATAATTACCATGACTGCTGGAATTCGAACTCGTGTCTCTGCATAACCGCTGCAGCGCTCTTAACCACACTGCTATCATGGGCCGCATTCCACCCAATTCAGAGTTCTCTCTTCAATGATCCTGTACGCCAAGTCTCGCCTAATTTACTAGTATTAATAATTTTACTGATACTCACTAGTTTTAATTTGAAACGAAAAGTAATTACTTGAAAAGAAAATAAAGCTTATTTTAATTTTATTTTTCCAAGTTTTGCCCCCCTTTTTTTTTTTTTTTTTTTTTACATTAGCTTAACTATTTTATAAATATATCATAAGGGAAAGTATGCCATTCGTTTTCAATGGATTGTACACGTATTAATGTAAGTTTGTTAATTATAATTAAAAGAACAACTGGATATGTTATTAATCCTTGAATATTAATTAGAAAAAGAAAGAAAATTACTGTATATTTATTTAAAGAAGGATTTGAAATCAATAATTTTTCCTTCGAAAAATCCTATAATAATTGTTGTATTTGATCTAATGATCAAATTGTAATAAAAAAAAATATTGATCAGAAAATAATAATCACCTTTTATAAGATAAATTTTAATTTTATATATAACCGTTACATTGAGTCCTTAATTGTGCTATTCCATCCGAGTTATATCGTTCAACTAATCTGACGGTCAGGCGAATTAATGATTTTTAATTAAAGATTTTTAAACTGTTCAACTAAAGATATTTATAGACAGCTAATAGTAAGCCCCTGAGTACTTGAAAAAATTCTGATTTTGAAATAAACATTCCCAGGTACAGGAGGTACTTTTTATTTTATACGTTTTTTGTAAGGCAAAATTTATAATGCAATTCAGACATAAAAATGTTATGTTGTTACCAGTAGTTAACGTTATCATATTACAGATAACATTTATTACCTACTAATGCAGACTTCAAAATATTTTAATGTCTTATTTTTGATTTAACATAGCAATACTTAATACTTAAAATAATAATCATTTTTATAGTAAAAATTTTATAAAATGTAATAATCAGGATATGATCCAGAAAATAATAATTTTATGGATAATGATAAAATACAATTTTTTTTTTTAATTTCAGATACAATTTTTGATGAGTTTTTTTTTTTTTAAACCCTTAACAGGTACGGTGGGGGTCCCACGGGTGGGTATTTCCCCTCCTGTACTCTCCCCCCTCTTAGGACGTGGTCGAGTTGACAGGAGACCCTACTAGTCAGTCCTCCTACAGATGTTAGAGCATTTTCAGTTACTAGGTGAGTATCCTTGGCTTCCTACTTTCAATGTTGTCGTGAGTTCTTTCAATCAGGTTCGCTTCCGACCCAACCGTACCGTGAATGTTACTGATTTTGGTTGACATTTTTTTTTTGTTTTTAGGGGTTTTCCAACAAATTAAATCAAAACAGATTAAATTAATTTGTTGGAAAAACCTTAACCCTTTACCGTCTGAACAGTGCGAGTGCTTTGCGGGACCTGTGGCCTGAGACCTTAGACCGGCTGCCGTGCCCAGTGCCCTAAATACTCCTACTACTTTATCTCCTTATTCATATTTTTCTTCCAAAGTTAAATAATTCGCCCTATTTGACTAAGGAATGAGGTGCAGGTAAAATTAATTTTGAAAAACCCGAAAAGAACCCCATGTCTGTGGTGAGTATAAGACAGTACAATGCGTTAGGTGTGTTGAAAGTGACTTAACGGAAGGAACAGAAATGTGACATTCCTTTTATTTTTAATGTAAGTAAAAGTAAATTAAGTTTTATTTTTAATGTAAAATGTCAACAAATGTTATTTTACACCATTAATGGTTATTGTATATTTATTTCTACCTAAAATCTCATAAAAAAAAGAGATTGGGTCGGATCCGACCCAACCGTACCATCTATTTCGACTCAAACCACTGTACCGTTTGAGGGTTAATTATCGTTATTATAATATAATATTATTTTTAATGATGACCCTTGTGCGCCATAGAATATAAAACAGACATTAATAATTTATTGTTGTTTGGAAAGATAATTGACTTAGCAATAGTCTGGAGACTGATTACTTTTTCATCATTTCTTCGGAAACAACGACCCATAAGCATATACTTTCAAAGCTACTCCTATTATTTCAAGCAGGTCAATTGATAGATTTTTCACTTCAATAGAGTTAGTTATCTTTTCCTTGAGAATAAAAACCTGGACATAGTATAGGCATCATTTCGCAGATAATAATAAAATAATTAAAAAAAAGATAGAAACAAGTGTTTCCTTATCATAACGGTGAGGATTCATTAGGGGATGCCTGGCTGGGTGCTGTGCTCCCCCACCGCGACCGCCCAACCGTGACCGCTTAGCCCAAGATATTCATTAAAGTTAAAGTGCTCGTCTAATTTTCTTTATAATTTTCATACCCCCGCGCTGGCAAAGTCTCGTTTTCCGACTGTCTGACTCCAACCAACAATTTTCCAGGGTCAACGTCAAGGGAAAGCAACCGTGAAGAACAACTTATACAGACGCGAAGAGCGCTACGTCTGCAGCTGAAGGAGCTTCTTGTCTCGGTAGTTGTTGGAGGGTTTGTTCACGGCCGGAATGCTCGTCTGGGTCACATCTAAGATTTCGGAGTTGAAAGTACTTCAGTGCTTGGCGTTCTCAGTTCCTTATTTCGTGAAAATGTCCTAAACATGGCATACAATGTTGGGACTTAAGAACGCTTCAGGCAGTTATAGGACAAAAACTTGGGTAAACCATAATAAATTTTTATACTTGTTTTTCCTGATCAAAATCGACTGATTGCAGTCAGCTGTGAAACTTTGGGCTTGAACCTACTAATCTACACCATTTGTAAATTGGTGCTGTTATACAATACACACATGTTTCAAAATTTAAGCAGAACAACCGAGAACAGGTTGGAATATTTTCAAAATGGAATCATCAGAATATTTGAAAAATGGACTCCAATATAATGGACATAAATGAAGCTCTAAACTGATCAAAAGTCCAAGAATTTCTCACTGAGCCAATCTATTAGTGAACTCCTCTTCAACAACCTTACACCATCAACTGACCCAAAACGTTGGGAACAACTAAATCAAGATTATTTTATAAATTATAGTTTTTAAGTTTTAGATTTTCAACTCGTCAAAGGTGACCCTTAGCACAGCGAATAATACAGAAAACGAAATAGGTGGCTGATGCTCCAACATCGTGGTCACAAACACCTGCTATGACAGTTTATTCCAGTTCGTTCCAACAATACGCATAAAACCATTCCAAACCATATGTTTGGTCTTTTGTTTTTGTTTAATGTTACAATATCAACATTGGGTAAATGTTATAAGGCAGTTTAATATCGTATCGTTGCTTACATGAAATGGTGTGTCTACTATTTTCCGTAATACAATACTTTCGATTGAAAGGACTGGATTATCTATATACAGGGTGACATGCTACTCGTGCGACAAACTTCACCAGTAGATTCTCCACCATAAAATGAATAAAAAAGTTCATATTGACCATGGTCCGATTCTCAACCATTTCGAAATAATTTCACTTTTTATCGATTTTGAAAAGTATCACGACTTGGCATCGGAAAACCGTGATATTTTTAAATCTGAAGATTTCTCCGAAAAGCTGATAGCACGGTTGAAATCTACATTAATTGTTCAATAATAAAATGGCCAATTCAAAATTTTTGGGCCAATTTTTTGTGTTTTATTTAAGGCAGCACAATAAAATAAGTGAAAAGTTTTATAAATCGGAAAGTATTTAACGTAATCCAGAGTTTCTAATTTTAGTTTCAGAAGGCAGCAAATTTGAGGGGAAATACCTCATTTAATAACGCTTCTAAAGCAATCTTCAATTTTTAATTTGGTGTTTCTAAGACCAAGATATCGATGACAAAAAGAGAAAAAATTATGGTTCAAGGATTGTTAATGTTTGAGAATTTAAATTTTAAATTTGAAAGAAAACTAAAACAACTCACCAATATCTTAAAATAAATTTATTTTTAATCATTTTATTTATGTTTATATGGGAAGCCGTTTTCTGCAATACACAAATGCGTCCGTTTTCTCATACTCCCAACTGTCACACGAAAAGTGAGAAAACGTCGAACTTTTTCAGCAGCAGCGAAGATCCTTGCTCTCAAATTGTCTATGTTTGTCACTTCAGTGCGATAGAACAGTTCCTTGAGATATCCACAGACAAAATATTCCATGGGGTTGAGATCGAGAGATCTTGGTGGCCATAGAACTGTCCCTCCACGGCCGATCCACGTTTCGAATGTTCTGTTAAATACGACTGAACCATCGTGGTGAAAAATTATGTTTCTTCTCAATTGTAAATGAAGGTCCTCCAGCAAGGTGGGAGCATGTTTTCGATAAAATTTAAATAAACTGGGCCAGTTAATCTCGCCGGAAAATCTAAGTGGGGACCGATGAGTACATCTCCAATAACTGTATTCCGGCCGAACACTGATTGAAAAACGCCTTAGGGAATACAGTTTATATACACATATTACAATCTAAGAAATTAATTTTACAATTAAAAAAGTAAAATATCAGGTGCGATGAGCGCAACACACAACTTTCACTTACGAACTTACTTAGATTAGAAATCGACGTGTTTCGATAATGTGTAAACGCTATTCCTCTACTTCACACATTTCTCCACATTTAAGTATATACTTATATTTGTTTATCTCCATAAGTTATAGGGTATCTGTATGGTAAAATTTGGTAGTTCTCAGCACTTTTCGTTAATAGAAATAATAATAAATTATTGCTAACCTATTTATGAAGGAACTAATTTCATCAACAGTCGAGTTTTTTTTTACTGCTTGATTGTTTTTTACTACCAGTTGATTTTTGCAAATACATCGTGAAGATGAATCGATAGGTGTATTTGCGACTCTTATGCCTTTCTGGAAATCAAGAACGAAAACTCTTCCTCTAAAATCGCTTTATATTGTTTTCAAAAATTTATTATGGAACAAAAGTTTCAAGACTAAAATATACCTACATTAATTATAGACTAATACCATATTTTTACACACCTGCGGTGCTTCAAAATTTTGAACATTACGTATTTACTCTCTTAAGTAAAATTAATCTTTTTATAACTAAATAAAAGTTTTTATTTTCATAATACGGTTAATAAAATTTTTACTGTCACATATACATACATCAAATACCAATTTTGATCAAAATCGTTACAGCCGTTTTTGAGTAAATAAAAAAAAAAAACGAGTGAAAATGAGACAAAATTTATTAAGTAAAGTGACCCGTCTAATTGATCAATTTAGATAAAATTTCGACTGTCACATCGCGGGCATATACATGCATCAAATACCGAGTTTAATCAAAATCGTTAGAGCCGTTTTTGAGAAAAACGTAAAATTTAAATAAAATTCAATAAATAACAAGTACCCCCTATAAAAATATAATAAATAAAAAGTACCCCTTCCGTTTCAACAATTTTGATTCATTTTTTGTTGTCACATCGCGGGCATATAAATACACCAAATACCCAATTTCAGATTCGCACGGTTTATAGTTTTTGAGCTAGTGTATCCACACAAACACACACACTGACCATTTCGCGGGACTTGGTTATTTGGACTCAGGGGACCCCAAAACGTGTGTTTCCTTTGAAAACCGGAAGTCGAAATTTTTCACGATAGCAATACTTTCCTTACTATGTATTTCATATATAGGTAAGTGAAAGTAAAAACAAAACAAAAAACCTACTTAGTACGGTTATAATTTTACCGGCTGAGTGCTTAATCACTGTGCTGCTGTTCCCCTTAATCAGTAAATAGAATTTAATCAATCGTAAATCGCGAAGTAGATGGTTATGACAAAAATACTTATAGGGAGCCGTTCACGTCATCTCCAGGTTGTTCAGATTCCTTCTTGCACTGGTCGCCTCCGCAGCATAGTCCCCATTGTCCGGAGTCCACAAAGCGATCACCAAGAGAAAGAAGAGAGATGACAGAGGTGAACAGAAGGAGCCGCGGTAATATGGGATATTAATGAGACTACAAGTCGTGTGCTGTAAGGCCACCAAAAGCTAACTTGAATATTTTAACATTGATTTAGGGGTGAATTATTAATCAGAGAGCTGGTCACGACCGTGAGTTAGTAGGCTGGGGGACAATGCCCATTGTATCATACTCCAGGCTATATTGTCCGCTCCCTTCACGTTCTCCAGGAGGCCCCCCAATAAAATATCTATTTGAAAAGGGGGGGGGGGAGGATTCACGGTACAACCGCCGCCGCAGCTTCCACTTGTTCATCTCAGGTGGAACAGACCGTTTTTATCAGAGATCATTTTTCCTCATTCTGTTAAATGGATCTGAAATCTTATAGATACTTTAAAAATTTACTTAAATATTTTTAATTTTTATTCCTGAATGGTTTAGTACCTATATAAAAATATTTCAAAACTCTAAACGACAAAAATTTAATAGATGTTATTTTTCGATTGAAGCTCTAAATGATTAAAGATCTAATGCTCTAAAGATTAGCTCTGCATTAAGATCTAAAAACTAATTATGAATTCACATAAACGCAGAACATACTACGTCTTAAAATGAAATTTTAAATGAATATATTTTTTTTTTTTTATAAAATCTTAAGTGTGATTTTTTTTTTTAACATGGCATACAATTCCAAAAGTGTTCTAATTATATTATTTTATTTTTCTAAACAAGGAAACGGACGATGAAAGAAATTACTAGAATTGAAATAATTATGAACCTTAACCAGTAGCAATGGTATGAGAGGATATAAATACTACTATCAACACGGCATTTGGTCAAAAACTTCGCAAAATTGTTGGTGTCAATTCCACCTAAGAACCTGTTTTTATATTCTTGTGGTTAAGTGCCATTGTTTAATAAATTATTTCATCTTTTTATCATTGTAACACTTGAATCAGTTTAATTCTTTCCAGAGATGAAGTTTATCAGTTTGAGAAGTTAGGTGCTTGTACAGTTGACTAATTTTAGCAAATAAGTTACCTACTTCGTAGCGTTCTTAATAGGCGTCACGTCCGTTGGCTGATGAAAGGAAATTTGCATTAAGGGTAAGACCTGAAGGAAAATATGGTTATCTCTTTTGAATAAAAATATTTACCTGATCTACTCTTATATGAACGAGACTTGAATATATTCTATCTATTGACACAGATTATATGGGTTTCATTGAAGGATTCTAACCAGCTGAAATTTTCCAAAAAGCATTAATAACTTAGGCAATATAACGGAAACAAAAAAATATATATCTGTTCTTTGGTTCTAAAAGCGCCGATGTCCATTTTTACCATTCCCAGAAAATGCCAAATTTAATTTTTCAATTTATGAAATTTTCGTTATCTTCTCACAAATTTTCTTTTCTCCTCACTTCAGCTATTCATTTGGTAATGAATTCCAGGAAATTGGCCCTTTTTATTCTAAAAGTACTTCTTTGGAGATCATTTGTTTGCATAACTCGATTTCTCCCATTTTGGACATTGGCACTTTTAGAACCGAGGAGCTGATATATACATACATGAAAAAAAATTTAAATAAGGTTTTCTTAAATTTGGTATTAGTTTATCATATTAAAAATAAACATATTATAGCCGTACTTTCACACTTTTGATACTTTTACTCGTTTGACACCAAAATATTCTTTGTGTTATTACTAAAGTAAATTTACTGCAATGCAAAGTTATGTTCTAGATATTAAATGTACTTATATAAATAAACCTGTAAGGCATTCTGATAAATTCACTCAATAAATAACCCAAAATTTGAGAAAAAGAAATATCCTTTAGTTATAATAATAAATATGTACAAAAATGATGATAAGCTTTATTAATGTAAAAATATCAATGAAGAAATGGAGCGACAGGCACAAGTAAAAATAATGTTTATATAAGCAAAAAAAAAAAAAAAAAAAAAAATTAAAATACAAATAATATAAGTTATATCAAAAATACAAATACAACTGTAAGGAATTCTGATTTTTTCACTCAAATTAGAGAAAAACATGTATCCTTTAATTAAAAGGATAAGTATCTACTAAAATGAAGAAAAGTTTTACTGAAATAATAATTTAAATTAATCAACGGAGGTGAAGGCACAAGAGAAAAATGATATTTATACAAGAAAAAAAAACTAACAGTGCAGAGAAATTTACAGAGGTAAAAAACTTGCCTAATACAAACTACAACAATAAAAATAGCTTATCAAATGCTTAAAAAACAACTGCTTGGCATCAATACCAAGCAGTTGGCATTATTAATTAATTCAGCCGTTGCAATTCATTAATTAATACACAACTACAATAGAACATGCAGTGCAGCCAGCACAAAACCTCCCTACTTGCTCACTAGTTGGGAGCCCTGAGAGATAGGACTAGCTTTCATTGATCAAAGAGCTACTAAAAAACTATAGATCTATTTGCTGAATTACTTTTTTAAAATTGGCATTTATATTAAATAATAAGAGAACAAAATAATTGTTGATGTAATCATAACTAGACAATTTTGAATTACAGCTCTGATTAAATAAAATAGGAGTTAAAGTGAATAAATTAAATAGAAGTTCCGGCAAAAAAATTATAAACCAAGGTGGTCACCAATAGTGTGTAGTAGGTAGCATAGCCAACTACTATACAAAAGGTTTCGGGTTTATTTCCCGCTTGTTCAAAGGGAGTAAAACATCTATGCCGTCCTTCAGATGGTACGTAAAATGGAGGTTCCGACCCTGCGAGATGTCAGATAATCGTTAAAGATTCCTGTTCTAATTATATTCGGAAAGGAAAAATTTAGGACTCCCAATTACACCATTTAAAAGTATTTGGTAACGAATATAGGAAAGTTAAAGTTTTTATTTTTTTCATTTCATATTTCAATGTAGTTTGATTAAAAAGGAGCTGATTGTGTTTACGACTCACAGCGTAAATGCACGACTCACAGCTTTTTTGATGCATCGGTGTAATCTAACTAGAAATTGCTACGAAATAGCATCGTCTGATTAGCCAAAGCAGCATACTGTGACGTTAAATATACATCTAAAGAAACAAACCAATTAAAGCATTACGACTAAAGCAGTTTAATAACCCAATAAATTCCAACTCTATCCGATTTTTTCTGCCTGATTAAAAAAAAAACTCACTATCAATTACTTTAGTATGACTCAATCAATGAGTTTAGTTTATGTTTTGAAAGATAGGAGATTCATACGGAAATGTCTTAACGATTTCATAGAGCTTAATTGTTCCCAAAACTCCTAGCGAATACCGTCAAGGAGAAATAAAATTAGAACAAAAAAAAAAAAAAAAAGAAAGAAAGAGGAAGGAAAGTAAAGTGGACCAGAGGCTTTGTAATTAGCTCTTTCATCTCCTGTCCGGAGACAGCTTTTGTTTGAGATTTAAAAAGAGGAGCCTTGAAGATCTGGCGGGACGGTTGACATTTCTGATTACGCACAGCCAACGGAAGGCTTAAATTAACAAGATCCCTCCAGAGTATTTTTCATTTGGAGAGGAAACAGAAAGGAAAGAGCTTTCCAACAGGGGCTGTCCAGGTGGAATAATAACGCTCGTCAGTTGTCAACATTAAAAGGCTTAGTCTTAGGGAGGAATTAATGGGACGTCCGGAATCGAGTCGGAAACAAGGCTTGTCATAGCGATTCGTCCGGGTAATTGCTACCGTCCAACCTGCTCGAAGTTAATTGCTAATAGAGTAATCGATGGGTGGGGGCTATTAGTTAATAAATATCCAGGAATATCTCTAGACAGTCCGTCCTCAGGTAAAAAAGTAAATAATAAAATTTAAAAAAGCAAAACTATCTTACTTCATTATATTTAACGAAAAACATGTTCATAACCATTTCCAGGTTACCAAGCAAATCATAAAACTGGAATGTTTGAAGTGATTAATATATTAAAAACACTTTAATTATGCAAGGAGCTTAAAAGCTGACAAAATGGCTTAGTTTGGGTTGAAGTTTCAACCTATTCCGAAATACTCTTCGGAATCCTGTACACTAAGAAACATAAATTAAGAATAAAGAAATCAGAAAGATGCGATGAACCTACTTGCAAAACCAGAAGTGATGAAGCAGGTGATTCATGATGTAAAACCACTAAATAACGTAACAGAAAACTGACCAAGAAGATCTTAACTTTGAACAGATGGAACGAAGGAGCATCGCATTGAGAAATCTCAATGTAGAGGATAGACGATGTTGGAGTGATCAAGAACCAAGAACTAAACTAAACTTTGATGCATGAAAAGACTCCAATTACATAAAATTAAGGAACTTGTGAAAGACCGACAGAGTCATCGATATTACTGATTACAATATAAACAATATTCCGTTTCAGTAAAAATAAGTACATTATCAATAGAAGTTTTATGCATTTATGAAACTTAAAAAAAAAAAAAAAAAAAAAAAAAAAAATGAAGAAAGATCATCATCATCATCATATTCCTTTCCCTTCTACCGCTGCGCAGCGTAGGGATGCCCTCTATAGAGCTCGGCCCAAGTATCCACCTCCTGTACCAGTTAACTCCTCTTGTTCCAGTCCAGTCCTCACTTCTTGAACGCTTCCCGTACACCTTCTTCCAGGTGATCCTTGGTCTTCCTCTCGGTCTCCTTCCATCAACTCTTGTCTCATACGTAATCCTTGCCGTTCTTTCGATGCTCATCCTTAGGAGGTGCCCAAACCTTCTCAGTTTATTTTCTTCTCGAATGTTTTCTACCGGCTGTACCTCAAGGTTCGATCTTATAGTTGCATTGCGGATCCTATCTCTCCTTGTCTTTTCTTCCACCTTCCTCAAGTATCTCATCTCCATTGTCTGGATCTGGCTCTTGTGTTTTGAGGTGAGGGTCCATGATTCGGGGGATAGGACGGGTAGGAACATTGACTTATTAAGACCTATATCTTTGTCTTCTTCGCCACTTCTCTTTTCTTGAGGAAGATGAAGAATGATAGTATGATAAATATAATGCCCGGAAATGAGCTGGGTAAGTCATTGAACTCCTGTATTCAATGTCCACAGTTCGAATCCGTCTTGGCAGGATTCTTTAATATTTAGACACAGATCGGCTCTGTGGCTGCGGTAGGTACCATACTGAGACAAATCCAACCTCTATAAAGTGTACCCTAAATTGAAATATTAAGGGGAAAATGCATGGCAGTTAGAGAGATCGCGGTGAAATATCGTCCGTGCACGACCGCTGTCCAAGATACAATACTTTCTTATACAGTGCTGTAACGATAACCTTCATGGGTTGTAGTGTTAGAGGTTTTTAAAATGCCCTGACGATATTTTTCAAAATATCTTATCATTCGTATATGTTTCACTGAACAAGAGTGATGCTTTTTATATATTTTTGTTAGTCTATTATCATAATGCACGTCGGCAGGAAAATGGTTACAACTAAACTTTTGATCAAATACTATTTTCTTTAGTTGATGTTTAAGGCCAAGTAGTAAAAATTGAGAATGCAGTCGAAACATGAAAACAGTTCACATAAAAATAGTTTTTTGAGTTGTAACCATCTTATTGCAGACCTCAGATATAATCGATTGGGTTTTTTCCGTATCGATTTTTATTATTACCGTAATCATGCCTTAATGAATTTCCAGTCAGCCATGAAGTATGAGATAAACAAGATTCCTTTTTTCCCCGGTGATGTCCTACTTGCGAAGGATGAAAAAAAAATTATATTAATTAAGAATGGGTATCATAGATGGAGTATTGTTTTTTTCCTTTATTGCTGTTAAGATAGGTTGCCATCGTAAGAGGGAGAAGCAAGGAGCAATTCAAAAGCGGACGGAACACTCATAAGGACGTCTTTCTTCCAGGACACCTTTGCCCCAACTGGAGGGAATGAATATTTGAACCCGACGGGGATCTCCGAAGACACATACCGGGGTCACTAAATTGCCCGCACTGAGGGAGAGGAATACGTGAAGGGAAAACTAGGAGCAGCTTTACAATATTTAGTCAGCGTGTAGGTGTCATCATCTGCGCTACTAACTGCGACAAAAACTTCCCCCGCCCCGCACTAAACCTTCCCATTTTACTGCGCCACTCAGGAATAAATGCATATTAATAGATCGGATACAGGCAGGGCTGGATATCTACTGCCATTTTAAATTACGTCCGTGGGGGCCATCATCTTATCTACATTAGGGCTCCTTATTTATGGGTTTTAAAAAAGAAGGATACGGAAAGCAAGCAGGACACACAAAAAAAAAAAAAAAAAAAAAAAAAAAAAAAAAAAAAAAAAAAAAAAAAAAAAAAAAAAAAAAAAAAAAAAAAGATTCTCCTAGTGTACAAAGTTGAAATTGTATAAGTAGGTACATATCTTAACCAACCTAGCTCAAAATATAAGAGGTTAGGTGAGGTTAAACAAAGCTCACAGAATTGCAGGTTCCATCGCAAAATTCTATTTTCTACGGCTGTTTTAGACAAATTGAATAACCAGGAATAACACCTTACGGATTTCCGAGATAAACTCTAGCTAAAATGATTAATCAAATATTTAAGAGATATTTCACAAACTTGTTAGTAAGATATAAGCCGATTTAAATAGAATAGACTACACTTATATTACAATAATATATTTAGAAATTGTTCTAATGGTGAGGCGAAAAGTATTATTTCAAAGGTAATATAATTTACGACGAGAATAGTCTACCTAGTGAAGATTATAGTTTGGATATGTGATAATTAAGATTTTCTCTAGTATACACCGGTCTAGTATACATTTTTATTTTTTACTTTTAGACTCAAAACATTATTAAATAAATTTATAATCAGACTATAAATTTTGAAGGTTTTGGACATAATATGACTTTCGAAAACTCCAAAACAATGAACACTTCTTTTATGGGGAAATAGTTTGGGAATGCGGTCAAAAGAAATAACACACATGTGTAAGTGTTTCATAAGTAATAGTATCCCGAAATTCGTTTCCTCATCCAGAATAAATGAGAAAACCAGACAACAACCAATAAGAGAAAATATATGCATAAAAGCGTATCAAAATTAAAAACAACATGACATAAAAAAAAAAATGTCGACATTTAAATATATGGAGTTTAAAATTATTTGAATATGGGTATGATAAATAATAAAAGAAAAAAATGTAGTAAAATAAGGTCTAGTGTGCCTACTTATGTAGAAAAACGCAAACTAAAATATAAAAACGTTAAGTGAAATATAAGAATATAAGAATCACTAAAAAATGTAAGAAATGATATGATAAATGATAATTCCATGTGTTTTATAAAAAGCACTGACCGAATAATAAATGAATAGTGAATCACGTAACTGTAAAAACAAATAATGATAATAAATGTACAATTAAAATAATTATAGATGTCTTTCATTTTTTACTTTCACTTACCTATATATGAAATATATTAGTAAGGGAAGTATTGCGGTCGTGAAAAATTTCGACTTCCGGTTTTCAACGGAAATACACGTTTTGGGGTCTCCTGAGTCCCGCGAAATGGTCTGTGTGTGTGTGAGTGTGTGTGTGTGTGTGTATGTGTGTGTGAACAGACTAGGTCAAAAACTATAGGCCATACAAAACTGAAATTGGGTATTTGGTGTATGTATATGCCTGCAATGTGACAGCCGAAATTCCATCAAAATTGGTCAAACGGAGCGGTCACTTTACTTAATCAATTTTGTTTCATTTTCACATGTTTTTTTTTATTTACTCAAAAATGGCTTTATCGGTTTTAACCAAGCTCGGTATTTGGTGTACGTATATGCCCGCGATAAGACAGTCAAAATTTCATCAAAATTGGTTAAACGGAGGGGGCACTTGTAAAAATATGTGTAAGATAATCTCTCTCTATATATAAGAGGCTTTGTCCTGACTGACAGAATCAACGCAGAGCAAAACCTACAAATGATAGAAACTTGAAGTTCGGAATTTAGGTTTTAAACGCGATGTAGGCAACCACTAAGAAAGGAATTTCAAAAATGTAACCACTAAGGGGTTTAAATGGCGAAATTGTCATTTAACTCTAACGGACCCCTATTTTTGCACTTCGAGAAAAAATATCTAATTTGAACTCATTTTAAAGACCTTGATACGACGAATTTAACTCGAAAGCCCCAACGGCGCGTCGAACACTATGTTTTAAAGCCGAAAAATGAACCGTTCACGACGAGTAAGCTATTTTTTGTTTCGGCGGTTTTAGTGAACTCTCTCCATTGCGCGTCTCCCTCTCTTCTACCGAGCCGGCAGCTTCCCCCTCCAATATTCCACCTACCGCAAGCTCCGATTCTAACTTAACTTAACATCAGTTAACATAGTGTGTTAAATCAATGCCAAGATAATGATCACAGAATTGATTTAAAGACTCGCGGGCCAAGCTGCGACGGGGAATGCTAGTATAATATAACATCAAAATCAAACAAAAGTTTAATATTTCGCTTTCAAGTTTTTCTTACCAGATTTAGACCACTTCCCCTATACCTAATTAATAAAGGTATATTTTAGTCTACTAACTTTTGTTCCATAATAAATTTTTGAAAACAATATAAAGTGATTTTAGAGGAACCGTAATCTTTCTTGATTTCCAGAAAAGCATAAGAGACTTTAATACATCTATCGATTCACCTCCACGATGTATTTGCAAAAAGCAACTCGTAGTAAAAAACAAGCAAGCAGTATAAAAAACTCGACTGTTGATGAAATTAGTCCCTTCATAAATAAATTAGCAATAATGAATCGAAAAGTGCTGAGAACTACCAACTTTTTCTATACAGATATTTTATAACTTATGGAGATATACAAATATAAGTATACACTTTAATGTGGAAAAATGTGTGAAGTTGAGGAATGGCTTTAACATAGTATCGAAACACGTCGATTTCTAATCTAAGTAAGTTCTTAAGTGAAAGTTGTGTGTTGCGCGCATCGCACCAGGTTTTTACTTTCACTTACCTATGCGTATATGATACCTATTGCGATCGTGAAAATTTTCGACTTCCGGTTTTCAACGGAAATACACGTTTGGGGTCCCCTGAGTCGAAATAACCAAGTCCTGCGAAATGGTATGTGTGTGTGTGTGAACAGACCAGCTCAAAAAATATTAACCGTGCGAACCTGAAATTGGGTATTTAGTGTATTTATATGCCCGCGATGTGACAGCAAAAATTTCATCAAAATTGGTCAAAGGGTACTTTATTTAATAAATTTTTAAGTTTTTTTCGATTTTCTCAAAAACGGCTCTAACGATTTCGATTAAACTGTGTATTTGATGTATTAATATGCCCGAGATATGACTGTAAAAATTTCATCAAAATTGATCAACCGGAGGGTGGACTTTACTTAATAAATTTTGTATCATTTTCATGTATTTTTTTTATTTACTCAAAAACGGCTTTAAAGATTTTGATCAAACTGGGTATTTGTTATATTTATATGCCAAAGATGTGACAGCAAACATTTCATCAAAATTGGTCAAACGGAGGGGGAACTTTATTTTATAACTTTTTTTCCAATTTTTACCTTTTTTTCGATTATCTCAAAAACGGCTTTAATGATTTTGATCAAATTTGTCATGTTTAATGAAAATTAGGTGTTAAATAATATCAGGTAAGTTTTATCAGTATTAAAATTTCTGAGGGGGCTTAAATGGGCAAGGGGCCTTTTTTGTTTTCCTATAAAGTACCTTTGTTTTATTTTATATTGAGAAATTAACTGTCTCTCATCACGCCTAAAAATAGGAAATTGCTAAATATGATACATGAAAAAAATCAAGTAAACAAATACAGGAGAAAAAAAGAAAAATATTCCGTCAACTCATACTCGTAAAACACCTTGAGCTCACGCATGCACCGTACGCCTTTAATGACAAACCAATGCGTTATATTAAAAGATGTTCTGTTCATTTAATGAGAATTATTTGTTTCATGGGAACTAAATGAAATATTCAACAAGTACATAGAGAATTATAAAATCAGACGACTTGGAGTATTATGCTTGCATTGCCGAATTATCACAAGTAAAAACTTTTATTTAATAATAAAAGAAATCAGTGTTTTTTTGTTTTTTTTGAGCAAATGAAAACAAAAATAAGAAATGAATGTGGAAAAATGTATAACTTTGAGAAGTGGCAATTAACAAAACACATTAATTTCTAATCTAAAATGGTAAGTGAAAGTTGTGTGTTGCGGGCACGCACCAGATTTTTCGAATTAAAAAACGCTTCTTGATTATGTGAGACGTATACTTATTATTTAGTAATTTGTGAAGAAATAATGCATTTCGTCGGGAAAGAATAGAAGGATATTAATCAACATGAGCAATGCTATCAATTCGCTTTTATACCGAATCTTAGTTATTTTAACTTACATCTTTTCGTTTCCATTACTACATTATTACTTTCGCACTTTGGTTGGACTCATGTGTCAGCCAAGAAAAGATACACCATAAGTTATATTCTTATATTCCCTTGTACAATAGATACAATAAACATTTCTTAAAAAAATATTCAAAAACTGATCTCTTTTCTAAATGTGGGGTGTGGTTTGAAAAGTTTAGACAGCGACTTTAAAAAGTGATCTTTAAGGTACATTTCGGATTTACGTAAGCCTCCCATTCGCTTTTCAAGTAGGAAGATAGCAAGGCACCTGAATTACGATAGCCTCAAAACCTCTTTGCGTGCGCTATCGCAGGAGATCTATCCGATCATCCAACGTGAAGCTAAGTAATCTACGAATGTTGTATCCGCTGAATCTTCAATCCTAATACAATAGGTATGGCCGTATTTTAAGGTGCCTGTCTTGTGAAAAATTCTGAATAATGGAATAAACAAGATAAAGATCGGCATATTGTAGGTTAGAAGTAAGGGGTCCCCCTTGTTCTTTTTTTGTTGTACAGGAGGTTATGAAAAACGTCAAAATAAACTTAATTTTTTTTTCATATTTATTAACATCATAGATTCTATCAATTTTTTATAATTTTTCATGCTTTTTATAATTCGAGCTGTTTTTGCCACAGGTACCATTTCGAAGTTCGAGGTACCAACTTTATCTGTTACCATATTTCAGGTTTTAAGACTACCAAAACCATTTTATGGAATGTCTTCTAAGAATATAAGCTCATGATTACTCATAGCATAATTTCCAGTAGTTAATCAATAGCAATAAATTAATAATAAGAGGAAAACTCAAAAAAAGACTAAAATCGATGTGTTCCACTCTTGCTTGAGGGCAGCGACATCTCTCTGTTACCGCCTCCAGTCGCCAGGGATCTATCTGTCTGTGCTAAGGGGTTCATGTTGGTAGTTAATCTTTCATGGAAGTTTTTGTACTGGTAAATAAATTCTTTATTTATTTGTTCTGGTACAAGTGTCCCTTAAGAACCAATTTAAATAATATACAAAGGGGGCCTTAGAGCCTTAAAGTTCAAATAAACAAATAAAAATTATACTAAATAACTACAAATAATCAGGGAACCTCTAGTTTAAAAAGAGAAAATAAATACACATTAAATATTCGCTCAGGTGAAAGAAACTAGTTTTCACATCTAATAATATATACATATTTACACAATTATTTACAGATCGGTTAAATAGTATTTATATTTTCTAAAAAAAAGAAAAAAAAAAGAAAAATTATGATAACAAAATATAATAAAATATATAAGGAAAATAAGAACTTTCAACGGTTTAAAAAGGACGCTGGATGGCTATGAAGTGATGATATAGGCGGGATATAAAGGTGGAGAAGGTATTGGAATTATGGATAAAAGTGGGAATGGAATTCCATAACGAGGTGGACCGGATGATGAAAGATCTATCAAAAGCTTCTAAGCTTTTTTTTTTACGAAAAAATGAATCTAAGTTCTTTAATAGGCTTATCCTGCACTATTTTAATTTTTATCTACAACAATTTGCTAAATGTTAGAACATTAGTAAATAGCATAGTATGGATAGTAAATATGCATAAGAATTCAGAATTTCTCATGTGTAATTTTTACTACCAGATGTAACTTTAAAAATACATGAAGTTTCAAGATTCAAAATACAAGAAGCTGGAGTCGACAGTATCAAAGGAGGCGATTTTGTTGGGGAAAAATTATGCGAAGGTATGATTCGGGTATATTGTGAGCAGAAGGTTAAATAAAATAAAAGATATGTTTGACTTAGAGTTGATGTTTATGTGATTCAAATCACAGATTTGAAATCTTGTTAAGGTTTCGAACTCTACTGAAAATTATTATCAAAGCAGTTTCTCAGCTGAGATGAAGGCATCCAAAGGCGTTTACATAGTTTATCTATCGAATCCCAGATTTCTGATCGTTGAAACCAAACATACACTATCTAATGCCTCGACTTCCTGGACTGCCGTTGGACTAAAAGAGTCTGTTTTGATCTAGGAAGAAATAGAGGCTGAGATCCTAGATTTAAATAGAGATATAGTGAGGAAACATTCGTTGCTGCCTAGCTTCGGCCCCTTCCCCATAAATTCAGTCCTAATTTTTATTTACACGAAAAAAGGACGTTGTTTGTTTGAGCGGAATAATTCCG
This sequence comes from Aelia acuminata, assembly GCA_911387785.2. Lineage (NCBI taxonomy): Eukaryota > Metazoa > Arthropoda > Insecta > Hemiptera > Pentatomidae > Aelia > Aelia acuminata. The sequence goes on along the minus strand of OU426983.1, from coordinate 72,560,599 downwards.
TTAATCGCCCCGGTTCTGTTTTCTTAAGGACTCTCCTCGGATGTAAACAGTTTGCTTTGGGTGTGGCTAGCGGCAGTTGTGGCCACCTTCTCGGAAGGGTCTCCTGAGGAAGATGCCAAGAATACAGCGGCAGTTTCCTTGAAGGATTTATCGTAAACAAGAGATGGTCGCTTATGAGGAGAGAAAACAAACCGTCCCCCATTTACCGGATAAACTACGAGTACTCGGAATAAAATAGTGCTCCGTTGAGGTGTTGCAATGATAATTAATTCTGTAAACAGGCGAGGGCCTGGGCAGTGTATGGTCCCAAGCGCGGGGTAAATATTGACAACATCTGTCGGGTTTGGTCTCTGTCAGGGCGGCTATCTGTCCTCCACTTGTCGAGTCGCTTCTTCTGTCGCCTTCTTTGATGGCCATGCGACATTGTAACTGCGACCCTCGAGCAGCTCTAGGTCCACTTGAGACTATGAAGCCTTGACCACTTAAAGTGATGATACTGATATTCATGTGTGGTGTGACTGATGTAAGCTTCGTTTTTATTACCATCATTAACATCCTCGACGATTTTTGTTAGATTTATTTAAAATCTATATAATACTAAAATAAAAAAGTTCCGTGAGAAAGAAAAAAATATTAACAGGAAATCTTTTTTTTTTTTTATAAAGTCAGATAAAGAAGGACTCCGTAACCGGGGATTCTTTTGGATTTTTAGAGATACAGTTATTTTTTTAAACTGTGAATGTTTCTTCATTTAAATCTATTGTTGTGACAGTAGTTATTACACTAAATTATATAAGTTAAAGTTACAGATCGCCATATGTTTATTCGATCGGTAAACTCTTAGAGCACTATGCATTTCTGGTCTCCTCACACTTAATACTTATGTTGATATATTTCAATAAAATTTATTAATAAAGAAAAATATTAATAAAGTTTTATATTTCGGCTCAGGGACCACTGATATTCCCAACTTGATTATCGCTTTACATCCAACTTTTAAAGATCGAAAAGTAGACTCCCACCTATCGTCATAAATCACGTCCACCCCATTTTAAAAAAAAATTTAAGTGGGATTATTATTTGCACCTATATATAAAGTGTTCTTAATTCTTAAGCCGGTCATTCCGATATGAATCGTTCCGTTCTAAATTTTATCACTAGAAGAACTATGCATAAAAGTGGTATTCCTTTCAGGATCGAATATGCTAAACAAGTTCGTGCTCTTCGAATATTTTTTTATTCCAAAATGATCACGATATCTAGTGTTTTAGTATCTGGACCACTACTAAACGGCTAGGGTTAGGCTTTTCGGGTTAGGGTATTCATAAATCCTTTTGTCTAAAGATGCTATTTGCTAATACACTTTTAACCAATTTAGAAAGGAAACTAAGAGAATACAAAATATAAGATTTCTTTTTTTTGCGAAAAGTAACCCTATGGGATAATTTTGATTTATTGGTTCAACACTCAGGTAATTTATTAAAATTTACATAATCACAAAAAAATAATAAAATAAACAAATCAGGCAGCAAATACACTGAGGAGTTTGATGTAATCATTACTAATGCTTAAAAATTTGAATATCGTATGTAATAAAGGTGCATGACAAGACCGGAGAACTAGGTACGAACCCTTTTTCGTAACATACTCTCCGAATCTGTTAGGACAGAAAAGTGGGCTTAGAGATATGAGGAAGAGGATGAAGATAAAGGGTCCTTATCGACGGGAATTTATGTGAAAAAGGTCCGAGGTAAGTTATGCGGTAGTGTATCACTCGGTGATTTGTGCGTCGCTGAGCCGTCACTTCGTCTCCTATCGAAACCTTTTCTCGTCACAGGTTGAGAGTGTCCTAGAGTCTAAAAGCGTTTTATAGTTGTGTCACTATCTGGCTTTCTCCAAGATTAAAAAATTATAAAATAAATAAATCATTCATGAAAAGAATCTGGTGCGGCGAGCACACCACACAACTTTCACCACCCTTTTTTGACAAAAATTGACAATTTACGATAATGGCAGAGTTATGTGCTACCGGATAGTGAAAACTAAACTTTCTTCTTCAATGAAAATTGTCTTTACATTGGTAAGTGGAGTTAGTATATCATAGTTAGTAACAGTGGAGTACCAAGGATGAAATTGGCATCATTTATTATTGGGACCCCGTTCTTTCAAGGGGGATTCGTTTGAATTTTTATACGTAAATTTTATTTAACGGAATATACAGTTTATAATAAAGTTTTAGACTGAAAGATTATGTTTTTCGACGATATGTAGTAAATATGAATCGAAACAAAGGTTTCATAACAACGGCCGATAACAAATTGGAACTAACTTATCAATTTTGAGCGCTTGAGTATTTGTCAGGAAACGACGGCGATATTAAATTCTTCCAAAGCAGGAACATTGATTTTTGCTTTAATTTAAACCGATTGTTTAGGTATGTTCCAACAAGTTCTTAAAACACGTTGACAACTATTTTCTTAGTGAACAATGAGCAGTTGCTAAAGGTGTACTGCGCAAAAGGAAGAGTTGCCATCGTGTCTTAAATTGTTTGTTGTTTGTTTGTGTCACTAAGGCGAATCGGACGATGCTACAGTGGGAGTTCTAAATTTTGCCTATCCAGGTATAATTAGGATAGGGATCTTTAACGAGTACCTGACATCGTACAGGCTCAGGACCTCCATTTTACTTCCTATCCAAGGGACGGCATAGCCAAGGATTTTTTACTCCCATTAAAAGATCCTGGAGCCACCGTGGAACGCGAACCTGCGACCTTTAGTATTGTAGGTTGCCATGCAAATCACTATACCAGGTGGTGTCTTAAGTGGTTTGCAACATTAAGTAAATTCAAAACAACATCTGCCTAAATATTAAATGTAAAAATTGAAACATACTTACATAGAAAAAAAAAAAAATCACAAAAAAAGAAGAAGTCACATACGTATCGAATAGAGTAACCTCCTCTTTCGTTCGAAGTCGGTTAAAAAATATACTTAAATTGAATAATTATGTTATTGAATCTCATTTGACGTTTTTTTTTTTAAATCGAGAGAAAGACATAATTTTAAATTAGTCAAAACTAATCGAAATTTTTGTCAGCAAATGGTACCCCTCTGGGAATAAGCAGAGGACAAACACATTATCCAATCACACAAAACTGCCGCTGCTCTTTTGATATCGGACAAGCACTTAGACTCGAATCCATCAGCATTGTGGTCATCTTCTAAAGCTCTGTTCTTGATTGCTCATTCTCAAATTGCCGGAGGCTTTGACGGAAGCAACGTTTGTTCAAGCCCCGTTACTAATATTTTAGACTGTTACAACGAATGTTTGATCTTAGCCCATAGTGTCAACGTAATTGGACTTTCATATGAACATTTCTACCTACACAATAGTTAATTATTTCAAAACAGACAACCCTAAAAACCAATATGGAAGAGGAAAGCCAAGAAAAATCGAAATAGAAACTTTCATATTTTAACATAAAAACTGATTACATTCGTCTTTTTATGGATCCATTGGTGTATGACTTATTTTATTTATTCTCTTATTATACATTCGCAGGATGTGAGGAAAAGTTTATTGTAATATTTTTTTTCTTTTTTTTTTTAAATTTTTTAATTGAAGGCACTTCTTCAGAAGTTTTTCATAATCTCGTGGCTGACAGCACCAGTTTTAATGTGATGATTACCTTGTATTAAGAAGGACTGCAATATAAACAACTTAAAGCGTTATGTTTAGGGTATAATAACTACCTATTGCATCATTCATTTAAAAATACAAAACAATTGAAAAGCCGAAATATTTGGGGGGTCATGAACCCCCCTGGATTCACCCTGGATCTTGTTCCATATTTAGTTTTTATATTTTATTGTTCGATGTTTTGGGTTTCTGACCCATGTTCAAGGGATTAGGTTATCTGGATCTTATGTCCAAGCATCAAAAACCATCAACATAGTCAATCCTTTATATGTCAAATCTAATTCAGATATATTTCATTTATGTTCAATTAAAATTTAAAAACTAGTTTGTGGTTGCAGATTTCTTTCATAGTCACATCTAGAATTCTGTGTCTCGGTTTGAACTTGTGTGTCTCTATGTATCTGTAACTCCAGATAGGATCACTTGCAGATAAGCCGAAAACCTAAAATGTCAAAGAACAATAAATCAGTTAAAACTAAATATGAGCCTTATTAATTTTTAGACTGCTGATGGCATCTGCAATCTCATCCTCATCAGGTGGCTCCAAATCTATATCTATTTATTTTATGGTCAATGATACCTTCACCTGTATGCTTGACGAGATTATTGAAGTAATTCCTCCATTCGGCAAAAATGCCAGACTTTTCGGTCATCAGGTTACCCTCTTTATCCTTACACTATCTTAATTTTTGTGTACGCCAAAATGAAGAAAGTGGAGATTTCTTGAGATTGATAAACAACAAAAGAATGCCCTACATTATTAAATTAAGATCGTTAAACGAGAAATAGAATTTTCTTTAATCAGATTCCTCCTCGTGTAAGGAGACCAAAAATATATTATGTCAACAACCATAAAAAACAATGAGTAAAATGAAGGTTTTTTGTAGATGTAAAGTTCCTCAAACTACCATATAAACGTTTTTTTCGTTTTTATTCACAATATTCTAAACAGTGATCTATATTAAGAATAATTCCTAAAAAACAAAATCTACCAACAACTATTTTAGAACGTCTGACAAATATTTTAGGAGTTGCGATATCGACTCGGTACTTTGGTACTTTGCATTGATGGTGAGTTCAATGAGGTAACAGGTTACCGGATGTAACAGTTACTCAGAGCCGCCCCGATAGCAGGTAGTCGTAGGAGCACACTTGCTGACTGGGTGGCCAAAGTTTGCCGGCTAAGATGCACACACACACTCAGGTGGGCTCTAATTAAAGCGAAGCTGGCCCCTGATAAGAGGACATAAAAGCCTGTTTAACTTTGAACCGGCCCTATTTCATATGCTTATCTCCGGGGGCTGCCTTCCACGCCATAACACATCATTATCCCGAGTAGTTCGGCTCCGCAAGATTAGCAGCATAAATATCCCGCCTGTCTCTCTCTCTCCTCCTCTATCTCCCCCCCCCCCTCCATCCCATTCACCCTCTCTCTCTCCCTCTCGAGGGAATTATTCCCAGAGATTTCGGCCTCAACAATCAATAATCAAAGTCTCTGTACCCATTGTATGCTGCAACAATAATCAATCACCATGTTATAGATCCAGTGTAAATTGTAAAGGTTTTTTTCATTTAAAAGTGCTTTGATAGGGGAAGTGGTCTAAATCTGGTAAGAAAAACTTGAAAGCGAAATATTAAATTTTTGTTTGCTTTTGATGTTATATTACACTACCATTCCCAGTCGCGGCTTTAAAATCAATTCTGTGATCATTATCCTCGTATATATTGACAACATATGTTATATATTAACAACATAACAGGGATCGGAGCTTCCAGTAGGTGGAATGCTGGAGGGGGAAGCTGCCGGCTCGGTAGAAGAGAGGGAGACGCGCAATAGAGAGAGTTCACTAAAACCGCCGAAACAAAAATTGCTTACTCGTCGTGAACGCTTCATTTTTCGGCTTTAAAACATAGTTTTCAACGCGCAGTAGGGGCTTTCATGTTAAACTCGTCGTTTCAAGATCTTTAAAATGAGTCCAAATTAGACAAATTTTTCTCGAAGTGCAAAAATAGGTGTCCGTTGGAATTAAACGACAATTTCGCCATATAAACCCCTTGGGGGTTACATTTTTGAAATTCCTTTCTTAGTGGTTACCTACATTGCGTTTAAAAAATAAATTCCGAACTTCAAGTTTATATCATTAGTAGTTTTTGCTCTGCGTTGATACTGTCAGTCAGGACAAAGCCTCGTATATATATATAGAGAGATTCTGTTTTATTCGATATAAAAGGTATTGAACTAAAGTATAAAACAACTTGACCCGTTTTATCCCACTGCCCCAAAAATGGGGCAGTGATATAATCATGCTTTAAGTTTAATGTAAGCGATCTTTTACATTTAAAATTGGTTTCACACTATATTGGAACCACAGAGCATCGATTGTTGTGAATACCACGGGATAACATTCCTTATGTGATTTATAGTTTCCCACTAAACAAAGGATTATAAGCATGGAATGCAATAAAAAGTAAGTAATTTTTTTTTCAAGAGCAGTGATTATAGTGTTACAATGTATGTAATTATGATTAATAATATCCAGTATATCAAACATTTGTAATTTAGGGGATTTATCATAGGTTTTATTGGGTGCCCATTTTTTGGGGCAGTGGTATCGGCCGGGTCCGTTTATCTTTTTTATATATATTATTCTTATTAGTATTATTCTTTTTTTACTTTATTTTTGAGAATATTCACAGTTGAAGGAGCTGTTTCGCTAATAACTTAGTGGTGAAGCATTTAAAGCAACAGTGTACATAGAGGGGCCAGATAATCACCTAAATGTTAACTGTCTCAACTTTTATAAATATGATCCTGAGCAAAAAGTGATTTGGCCATCGATGAGGCAATGATGCCTTATTACGATCGGCATGGGGCAAAGCAACACATCCATGGAAAACCAATTAGAATTGGGTACAAGGTGTAGTGCAGTAGTTCAGTGCGAACCATACTGCACATACCTGTAATTTTTGACATAGTGTCAGAAATACCAGTAAACGACAACAATGTGGTGACCATATCTTCCACTCAGCATGGCATCGAACCCGTCCAGCTGGCCAATAGGTGGATTGCTGTGAAAAAAAGAAGATAGTTATTGACCAACCTTTTTTTGTGGCCCAGTAATGATGCTGGATGAAAATATTTCAAAATTCTGAGTCAACATCCAATCAAAAAAATGCAATGCAGAAAACGAGCACCAACTAGACGACCGAGGCTTCACACCAGCGTTTCGAAGAGAGTTCCTAATGATGTTAGGCTCGAGAGATATGGTCATATATTCATTTCAAGTCCAACCCAAATCAGGTGTTGTACAACAAATCAGTTGTAAAAAATGTAATGTTGGTTGTCATGCGAATTGCTTTGAAATTTTTTATTCCTAGTTTTATCTCTTAGATATTACTTCATATCATGCAAATGTGTTTTTTTATGTAAATTATAAAGTTCTTTTTGTAGTTTGTGAATAAATGTAATTTTTAAAAATGATTATTAATTTATAATGGACATGTACCCTTTCGTTCCCACTGCCCCAATTTTGGGGCAAGGGGCAAAACCCCGCCAGGCGATGTTTTTGGGTTGATACTTAGCACGTACACTATTAGTGGGCTAATTTCATTGCGTACTGAGTTTAAACCTGAAATATTAATTTTTGAAAATTTGGGATGAAATGGGTTAATGGCCTCATTTTTTTAATCAAATAACTAATTATTTGATAACTGTATTTTATTAGTAGAGCTTTTTTAACATAAATATATATTGATTTGATATTTGAAATCCCGCTTTGCCCTAATAAGGGATCTAAAACAGGTAAGCTGTTGGGGTGTAGCTGGTAAATGCGGGAAAATTTTCTTTGGTCTGCACTGGAGCGATCTTACTGTTTTGGTCCTAGTGATTGGTAATCGACTTGGCGTAAACTTGAATACCTAGTTCCTTTTTGGATGTTGTATAACATACATGCATGTTAGCATACATGCATTATAATAACTAATAGCTGCATTTTTAATACGTCATATGATACTACACCTTATAATGATTACATTTTCTCATCTATATTCCTCTTTTGTAACGATAATGGGAAGAACGAAGGATTCCGAACTACCATGACGCAAATGCTTGAAAATATAATTTAATCAAAGAGCGTCTTGCGACAGTGCCCAGGGCTAGCGGACAAGTATCCGAGATGTAACTGGAGGAGCCACAGCGGAAACCGGGATTATCCTAGATCGGATGTCGCTGGCGAGCTGGGGATACCTTTTTTGTGTCACTTCTCTTTTTATGCTTCCGTCTAATAAGTCTTTAGCTTTTTTTTTCTTTCCTTACTTTTTTCGACTTTCCGCCTTGCTGTTATCTATTCGTATTAATCACGCCTTATTGTTCACTCGCCATTACCTCCCCTGTACGACATTGTTGGTAAAGTAGATGAATTGCTGTATGTATTCTAAATAGATTTGATAAATATTCCCTATACCGCTAACTATTGCGCAAGCTATTTTCTTTGGGCGCTGAAAGAGTAGTGTAACCTTGCAAGATCCCGATTTATTATCTCATTCTATCAGCATCGATGACATTTTGAACAAATGGGAATGTTTAAAATTCTATATTTTCTGCTTAAAATAGAGAGAAAAATAATAGTTATTATTTAAAGCTATCTGCTTCATAAAAAAAAGATCAATGGGATACTTAATATCCATTCTGAACATGTACTATTGTATTTTTAACTCACTTTCCTGAAAAATAATGTTTTTGAGATATGAAGTTGTTAAAAGGAGTGGGGATATATGGTAGGGCTTTTCTAACTTAAATATAACCGTGAGAGATGCATACGTACCAAACAGAAACGAAAAATATATTAACACATAGATATTATCATTATTAAAAGATTTGATATCTTGATATTACGGTTAAGAAGTGAAATACAATAATTTATACCAAAATTGATAAATAGAACTCATTCGTCTAAGAAGGTTTATTCAGTTCGTTGTAATCTCCTCGGGAGGTCAAAAAGGGAAGTATCGTTTGGTCCCCAAAACATAACCTTGTAAACAAACATACTTTTAGAGTAATTGTTCTTTTATAATAAATCCATTTCTTTAATTTTGACACAGAGCCATTGCAGCATATTATTTTATTGATGATATATTTTGTTTGTCATTAGTGGTCGGTAGTGAAAATAATTATAATTCAAACAACTGATTAGGAAAAAAAAATGTTTAAAACTTATCATTTCAGAGCACAAATATGATGTAAAATGTAACTTTTTACATCTTTTATTTGACATACCACAAGTTGTACCCTAAGCTCCTTCTTCCGTCATACCAAGCAACTAAGAAGCATCAAAACCAATATAGACAGAGCTCGCGAACGAATACCAGGGCGACTCGTAACAAAAGACTCGCTGACAACACGGCCGCTGTTGCCAATCAAACAGACACAGACAATGGGACAAGACAAGACATTAGAAAACAAAAGACGTCCTCCCTTTTCTAGCGGAGCTGACATATTCCGACGGTGCTTCCTCTGTGTCTTCTCTAAGTTCCTCCATTACCGTCCCCCTTGTTCCTAAAGTTCTTCATCATTGTACCGTATTCTTCGTACATGCAAAGAGAATTAGGAAACAAAGGGCCAGGTACCTTAATTTTTATCTCGCCTGGTATTTATAGGAATCACTTAATGCTTCTAAATCAATCATGACATGAAATAATTCTTAAAAGAGAAATAATTTAGTGCTTTAGTTATGATAATACTCTTTATGAACAAATAGAATTTTTACGATACATTTTTGTGAAATTGAAATAGTTAAAGTTTAGTTTATACAAAAAGTAAGTTTAGAACCGGGGAGCCAATGGGGGAGCAGGAGTGAATAAAACACTCAGTTAAGTTCCCACGTTTCGTCTCTCGTAGTAGGCTTTCTTCCGAAATGAAAATAATTAACTGAAGAATCATACTAGAAGACATATATATGTAAAATAAATGGATAATGAAACTGCACTAAAGTAATATAACGAAAGTAGATATGTTTAATTATGGATAGGATACCGGATTACACCATATAAGATGCTAGAAGAGGGGATGTAAAAAACCAAAATAACGAAACAAAAAAAAATAATAAAATACTCGGTGGACCCGCGCGAAGCATTTCGCACTTAGATTTGTATCAGATTTTACTTCCAGGTTTAACATAACGATAAGCAGCATTAACTTTTTTGTTGCCTCTTCACCCCTTGAAGTATTAACGAAATAAGTTAAATTTCAATAAAGCAAATAAATTAGTTTCTTTATGTGCATGAAGGAACAGACTCTCTCTTATTAGTGGAAAAATATAAAACCTAATAAGTCATCTATACCATTAAAGTGCCCAATTCATTATCCTTATTAAGTTTTTTTCAAAACCAGTTCATCAGGTGTTTTTCACGGTTATCTTTCTGACAATGAAGGGGAAGGTATTCTTTTAAGTGGCAAAAACGACATGAAATAATTTTCAATCCATGGAAAGGCAACAAAACAATAAAAAGCCTCGTAAAGCTGAGGGGCCCAACCCATGGCTTTTCTTAAACACCATAAGTTTCAGAGATTTAAAACGCCTGGCCCATATATGTGGAACGTGTATGGGTATGTATGCATAAAGCCCACGTAGAAACCATTGAAATGCATTTTTCTCATTTTGATCCTTTAATTTACTAAAATTCCTGCTATAAAAACGATTTTATTAGCTTTGATAGCAAGAAAAAAAATGAGCCTGCAATTCGCATACACTCCGTAAAAGTCTGAATCAGACAATACTAAATTTATGGCATTTGAGCACGATAGGACAGAGCATTTGGCGAAAACTACATTTTTTTAGCTATTTGAAATAATATACGTAAGATTTTTTATTTCTTCACAAATACTTTCTAGTGTTGCAAATCAGATTTCATATAATTAAAAAAAAAAAAAAAAAAAAACAGCTTTGCTGGCAGTGTACTGTAATAAGCGTAAATATGAATATAGTATTTTTTCAATATACTTCAAATAATATAACATCTATAAATATAAAATTATTGGCATGAAAATATTATTTTGTAAACATTGTTAACTTTAACAATCACAAAAAAACATGTTATGTTCTTTAAAGGAGTTAATTTTAACTTTGTAAAAACAATAGTTAATATAATATTTAAGCCATAAATATCAAAATTATAGGAAAACGTTAATCTAAAAAATAACAAATTGTTCGCTTAAAATATCTTTTGGATTTATCTTTTACAAATATTTAAATTGAATTTTTATTTAATTTAATAAGTTAATAGAAACAGAAATAATATTTTTATGCTGACGTTACAGACCTTTGTTACAATTAGATCAAGGTATAACTATTATCAAACCATTTGCTTTAAATTAATTTTTTTTTATTTCCAAAGAGACTTTTTATTGTAATAAAATATAATTTACTTCAAATTGTAGTACATCTATTTAAATAAACATTTATTGGGATGATAATCATTCATGTTTGAATGAAATCACTGACCTGTTCTTTTAAAATATATTTTGGGTGGGTCTTAATTAGCAAAACACATTTTTTCCTGCCTAGACATCGATTTTCATAATCTTTGACAAAATAAAAAGAATGATTGTGGTAATAATTATAACCCAATTTTTCTACCTACGCTATTTGAAGTCTGTATCCAACTACACCACACCTATTTAATTAAATTACACCACATTTGAGCATAACTGAAGCTATACTTTTTATATACTTTTTTTTCTCTTTGATTTTTATTTTTGTGAAATAATATATGTACAGATATATAAGAAGGTACTTAAATAGTCCTTATTGTGCTGATCATAATTGATAAAATCCACCTCGATCTAACTCATCACTATGCCACTATGAATCACTATAAATAGATTTTATTTATTTCATACACATTTCTGACTACAGTAGACTCCAGCTTATCCGTCCTTGTCGGAACCGATTCATTGCCGTTTAAGCGAGAGAGCCCGGAAAAGTGTATAAAAAAGCTAAAAAAATATATTATTATAACTTCTATATTGCGATAAAACCCAATAACAAAAAACAACCTAATTTACAAAGGTTATATAAATATTAATTAAAGAAAACATATTTGGCCAATTTAATTTAACGATTTACGAAAATTTACACAATCAATCTATTCAGTTTTCACAAAAATTTTTTTGTGTTTTTTTAGTTTATGCTCACCTTAATGTCATCTCGTCGGTATTGTCTAAATATACAAAGTTATTTCTTCCTAATTTCTTTTTTAATTTTTTTATGAAATGAATGGAGGATAAGGATTTTGTTTCAAGATCAATTTTACTTCGAAGAGATTTGTTTTACTGGAGTTCGGTCAACAAATAAAAAACAAAAGACTTTTTGCCTACATTTCAATTTAATTAAGATCTATCAAACCGCAACAGAATACAAATTTCAACAAAATTTTTGATCAGCGATTGATAATATGACAAAGCTATAAATGCTTTAAAGGATCTTAAAAAGAATATTTTATCTTTCACAGCGTCCTTCGGTTTATCCGGAGAGTCGGTTAAACGGGAGCCCTGTTATAGTATACCCCCTTTAAACGGGAGTATACTGTAATTGCTAAATGTGAGAGTGCAATTTTTTAACACTACAATTAATTCTAAATCAGACAAAACCACATTTATAGAACCTAAGTACGACAGGACCTTACATTTGCTGTGTAACGTAACACAGTAAGTAGTAGACCACGTGCTGCGGAGGGGCCTAACCCAGGCGTTATCTGAAAACTGATAGGTTTTAGGACTTCAAAACACAAACCCCAGTTTAGTTCTTAAAGAGCTAAACTGGGTCTTAATTTTCGTACCGCAATTTATAAAATCCAATTTGATCCGTTTCGATCCGTTGAATCACTACATTTAGGTTGATATTTTATATTAGACTGAAAAATGAACAATGAGAATGCGATTGGCAAAAGCGCCGTGAAATTCTGAATCCAACGATACCACATTCATGGCATTTGAGCACGACAGGACCTTATAATTCATGAAAACCCGATTTGTAGGCTTTGTGAAATAATATATGTGGGATAAGAATTAGCATTACGGAAAATATCTTGAAAAAAAAAATCACTTCTCTACTCTACGAATTTAACATACCAACAGAACATTTAAAAGAGTTTTACTTATTTCGGATAAAATGATATTTTAAGCTTTTTTTTGCCATAAATACTTATATTTTGATTTTTTAAACTGAGTAAATAAACGCTTTAAATACTTTTATGTTAAATAAATAACTTTAGCTTAAGTCGACTAAAACGTACTGTAAAGTTTGCTCCTGAGGCCATGTGCGATATAGTCGTTAACATAGCAACCTACGATACTAAAGGTCCTGGGTGGCGCCCCGCGTTACCCAAGCATTTTTTAAAGGGAGTGAAGAATCCTTGGCAATGCCGTCCCTCGGATAGGACGAAAAACGGTGGTCCCAAGCTAGTAATCGTTAAAGGTATCTATCCTAATTATACCTACATAGACAAAATGTAGGACTTCCAGTGTACCTACCATCGTCCGATTAGCCTTAGTAGCGAAAAGAGAAGTTAAACAAACAAAGTTTGTCCCTTCGCTGTTTACTTCAAAAGATATTTAACAAATTTTTTTTTTTTTTATATTTATTAATTACTTATGTTAATACATAGCCTTGGTAGATGTTATGATAGTAGATTAGTAGATGATAGGTGGTTTTATTTAAAAATTAAAACTACTTGGGATGCATGTTAAATGAAAAATGAATTTTGAGGTCAGAAATTTTAATCCTCGTAAATATGATTATTCAAACTTTAATTTTGATTTACTCAAAATGGGACTAATGTTACATAGACTTCTTGACTTCCAAGGTGCACATATATATATATTTTCTTCTGGTGTAAATTTAAAGTGGTCGTGTACCCAGGCAGATCAAATAAAGACTACCAAACGTTGTCTGTTGTCTCTTAAGTGGACTAAAATGTCCTATAAAGTTTGTCCCTTTGCTGTCTTGATCTCAAAAAATGTTTAAGAAACGCTAATTTTTTAATCGTTATTTAGATTACGGCTCAGTCTTTATTGGTAGTGTTTATGTTATAAAAACTTCATTCCCCATCTTTCTCGAACATTCGTCGGCAAAAATTCAGTTTGACGCAAGAAGATAGTCGAGTCCCCAATAATTATTAAAAGCAAACAATCCTCAATTATAAAGCCAAAACTGAGGATGCAAAAAGTGGCTTATCAGCCAGCGACATCTTGCCGAGACACAGAAAAGACTGAATGTAACAGTAAGCCTGTAATCACTCATAAATATTAATAAAACATGATTCTTGTATAATTTCACAAACGATTGCTTTCGTTTTTATCCGCCGATATTCAAGATATCTTTGGAAATCAGTGCCACAGCTACAGTCTTCCCAAAGAGCTTGGAGGAGCGGTTAGGAGGATGTGACGCTAACTAAACTGGACGCCACGTCTGCTCCAATCGCTTCACCTTCACCTCCCGTTTCTGATCCTGTCAACCGTTGTCCATTACCCCACTGTGAACAATTCACATTGATGAGGCAAAAATTTTGGGGTCATGGCCACATAACATGAAGCAAAGAAATCACATAAAAATAAATTTGGTGTTGACGTGAAAAACTATCATAAATTATCAGCCACCGAAACCTTTAAACCAAATTTTTATACAACCTAATCCACATTTTCTGCTTAAAAACCTGTGACTTCTAGAAAAAACTGTTGGTTGATTTCTATAATTGTTACTTCTATCCTCCAAAAAAAAAAAAAAAGGGATAGTTTACCAGTCGTTTACCTAAGACAGTCATTTAAACTGCATTAATTGTGTTTTAAAACAACATTTAAATGAAGTACATGAAACTTTCGGACATTTTTATCAGGCTATGTCAGGAACTTGAAGAATTATTGTTAGGCACAATGATAGTTAATAGGCACAACGATATAATAATAATTGTTAACTAAATTTGACATATTTTAACGTATTTTTAATTATAAAATAATCCCTAGAAGTACTGCGTAACAATAGCGCCATTGACTTAATGATCTTAATTACTAGTCCTTCCTTTTTCTCCTTAATTGCAGTAATCCACTCCAAAATATTTATAGTTAAACTTTTTCTGATTATCTAATGAGTATACATGAGTCTGTATAAAAAGTGAAGGTAAGCTGACATACAGAAAATTGTACTATCTACTCTTGGTAGCACTCTAATTATAGTTCCCAATACCATTTTCTTTTCAGACACGGTGGAGTCTTCTTTTGATGTAAACATTTTCTGAAGGCAAATAAAAAAAATGAGTAGGAAAACCTAAGACACGTGGATTCAGCACATAAAGAAGCCGAAGAAGGTGTGGGTGTGGAGGATCAAATATTCGATTATAGAAGCTCACGGACCAGCGACCTCTTTGCTGGACCAGGATGGGGTTCTCGGGTCAGCCTAAGATATAATTATCCTGGAGCTGACACCAAGATATTGGAAATGCAGTGGTCATCAGGAGCCATTCTGCGGAGCAGCTGTAGGGGAAAATTGGCCGAGGATGGCTTTAAGGCTCTCGATGGTCTTCCTGTCCTGTCCACCTTATGGTCCCTGAGCGCAGTTCACTCTCTTTTAGGAGGTGTTTTTCGTTTCTATAAGATGGGTTTACTTTGTTAAAGGAAACGTCATTTCTCTTTCCTTAATATTTCTGTGTTAGGGATAATGCATTTCGAGGTAATTGATATTTTTTTTTGTATTATGTGCTATAATTTTAATAAAACCGAAAAAAGAATCTGGTTTGGTGTCAAACATTATTGATGTTCGGATAGGGCAACATTATGAAGGTGGTGTTCGTACGAACGAAATAATAAAGCCGATTTAAAGCTTCGAATTCATATTTTTTTATTCAAGAATAAATAGCAAAATAATATTTAAAAAATCCTTTAAATAATTTTTATAGTTAGTTTCGGAATACGCTCATTCGGAAGACATTTTACTGAGTTAGAAGCTGATAAAGCTTTGACTCTATCAGGAGATGAATATAGCAATCGTGAAGTTGCCCGAAGACACAGATTTCACCACACAACTATTAGAAGAACAATTCATCTGTTTAAAGGTATCGACACCAACGCATGGAAGAGTGAAAAAGAGCGGTTTAAATCCGAAAGCGGTGATCGATTCTTGCACCTTCATGCTCTCAGAAGAAGGCAAGTTTTAAGCTCTTAACTATGTAACTTCACTCAAAGTGTCAGACATGTAACCATTTCGGGTCTCGGAGTGAGGAGAAGGTTGAGAGAGCGTGGTTTGGGAAATAAACGGTTTGATTCAGGACCTCTTCAGTGAGACTGCGATAGCCAAAAAGCACCTTAATTGGAATTCCGAGATCGAAGAAGGTTTTTGTTTTCTGTTAAGGTGAGAATTACTTATATGGCACCAATGGTCGATTTCAAACATAATCATGCATCAATAAAATAATGAAGAATTTTTATCAGGAGGTTATTTGGTTGTATAAATTAAAATATTAGATCGAGCGCAACAATGGTTTTCTAAAAAAAAACAAAGGGAAGACAAACAACTTCTTGAAGAGAAAGAAAAATTTCTCCATAACAGCTACAATCAAATGCAAAAAAAGAGGCGCCCGAACAGTAGAAGAATTAAGAAGACAAAAGGGCGGTGGGTTGTTAATTCAAAGGGCCGAGGGTTGGAAATATTTATGCCACTGTTCCTGGAGGGATGGAAGAAAGACAGCACTATTTCTTCATTATAGCTTCCCCTATCCGATTTATGGGGCTATAGTGTTTTCATCAGAGACCCCCGCAATGAAGGCTGTCAGCTCTCCATGATGGACGGGGGTCGTAAAACTGACGAGCCCGCACCGGCTCCTCTGGGCCTCTATATCACTTTTATTACGGCCATCTTCATTTTCATATTTCATATTTGCATTTTCTCTTCCGTTATAAATCATTCGCGTTATGGCTAATTAGCCCCCCTTGCCAGGCACTCCGCCCCCCTCTCCGCGTAATGTCCGCCCTATGATGGACTTTTCACTTGCCTCTGTCCTCTAAATACCTAACAGCTCAGAGCCCTTGGGTCATTACCGGGCCAGGATATTGCATAGGGGGTTCATCAGATACGATATGGGAATTACATCTTCCAACGAGAAATACTATCGTTTGTCGAAGCCGCCTTCTAATTTAAATTGATGTTAAGGTATAAGTGTATATATTCATCTGTGAATTAAAAAAATATTATAATTTGATTTTAATTAAGATATTTAATTTATTTGATTACAATATTAATTTTTACATTCAAGTTAGGGAAAAAGTGAAAATGCAAAACAAGTCAGTGTAGATTAGAAATGTATTCTCTATGTTTTATTGTAAACTGTATTTAAAAAATAATAAAATAAAAAAACGCGAGAAGCGCTCGGATTTCATAGAGACCTGCCTTGACTATTAGAAATGTATTCTCTATGTTTTATTGTAAACCGTATTAAAAAAAAAAAAAAAAAAAAAAAAACACGAGAAGCGCTGGGATCTCATTGAGACCTGCCTTGCCTCCCATCTGTGGGCGATAGGGCTCGACTCGGAGATCCCTTGGCTGAATGTAAATATTGTACATAAGTGTGAATGTGTTTATATTGATTTTTTATCTTTTGTATTTTTTTTTCATTTCTTTTTTACGTATTTATTTATTTTTTCATTTCTCATTTCGTGTTTCCCTATTTGGTTATTCTTTAGTTGTTTTTGTTCTTTTGTTGTTGAATGTATTCTCAGATCACTAAAACTAAATGCCCTCGAGTGTAGCAGATTGTATTATTTCTTTTCAATAAAATAATTAATCTCAAAAAAAAAAAAATCCTCAACTCCTCCAAAATAATTTTTTTTATATAAATAAAATATAAAATGAAATTACATGAATAAATTTATTGATAATTTCCAGATGAATTAAAAAAATAAATAAAGCCATCTCTTTAACATCCACTACTATTTAATATCAACAACCTGAGGTAAGTTTTTCTTATTATATTTTTTATAACTACATCTGAATCACATGCGATGCTTTTCATGGTAAAAGTAAAACTTAATTCAATTCTTTTCATAGATAGGTGTATATTGATTTTAAGATTTAAACTCGGCGCATTACAGTTCCATAAACATTAATAATCTATGAATACCTGTCTTCCTCCTGCAGCGAATCTACCGAGGAGAATGCTCTGTACGTGATCTCAAACCCCGGCCAAAGCTTTAATGGATTTTAATGATGTTATTTAATAATGTTTAATCTCAACAATTAATTTAATTTATTAATTTAAGTTAGTATCAATTTAGTGTAAAAATTATAATAGACGGTGCAAACGGTGATGAAGAGACCCGGGTTCGATTCACCGCCGTGACAAACCATTTCTTTTTAGATAAAAATTGTATGATAGGGTTTGTTTTTTCAGTAATAAGTATCCTAGTCTATTTATTAATGTCAAAAGCATATGCTGATTCTCCAAAAGTACTAATAATTTTCAAAATTTTATAAAATTTGTTATTGTTATTAATATTGTAGGTGAAAATACTATAGCTGAGTCCTAACGAGATACACAACAGCTTGTTTATTTAGTGAAGAGTGTAGGGAAAAGGAGACTTGTTGGAAAATGGCGCTGCCATGGCAACGGCCATAAACAATAACAATGGGACGGTAGCTACCTCCGCCGCGATCTCTTATTTCGTTTCAGCTCTCCTTCTTTGAATTACTCTATCTCGGGGAACACCCTTCCTTTTTGTTTAGGGTCCCCCCAGTCAGTCCGGGAAGGAGATGACTCCCTGCAAAACTTATTCCAATTTATTATTATCGAACTGAATAATACGTAGCGTATTTAAATTTATATTTTAAATAATTTTAATTATAAATGAAAGCGCTTGTTATTTTTATACTGTTGTATTAAGAGATATGAGAGATATAATAATAGCCGGGATTCGAACCAGGGTTTCCCGTATTAATCCTGCATTGCGCTAAACAACTGCGTCGCCAAGCCTTGTTATCCCAGCCAAGTCAACCTTCTCTGTGCAATTAGTGGGTCGAGAACATATTATCCAAATAATACAAAACATGTAACCTTGTAACAACAATTTATTATTACAACACATGACACTGTTTTTGTTCCTAACAACAGGTTAGGCCGAGCGCACATTTGAAACACTCCCGACGCAGAGCAGATCAGTGCAGTTTTTGTGGAAATTGTATTAGATAGGAACCGCGCATATTGGGACGCAGAGCAGAGCAGGACGATTTGGCACTCTTGGACGGGGCACAGAAGACTGTGCCGATACGAAGCAATTTTCGCTATCTGATAATTTTAATTCCTATTATTATCATTCAATATTATTGTTTGTGCATTTCTACTTCTCTCTTAAGCAGGTTAATGAAACTAGGTAGGTCTTCTTTATATATAGGGTATTCTAGATAAGTACAGGAAAACAAAAGATTTTAAAAATACAATAATTTAAAAAAAAATATATGCCGTTATTATACTCAGATATATTCTGTTATTACATTCTGTTATTATATTATCATAGATTTCAAAATCGAAATATAATCTTGAAATTTCTCACTAGTCCAAATATGCATGATACGAGTGTATTGAATTTCTAAAACTAAACGATTTCGGGATGAAAAATGTAGTTGAAAAATTATTTTTAAAAAAATATGTTTATACATATATGAATATTTAGAGGAGGGCCTTTCAGAAATTCGAAAAGAAGATACTTCTTGATGATAGTTTTAATATTGTTATTTTATTTGTAATATCTTATCCTGTTTTTGGTTAGTTTTTATTCGTCTTATCTTGACACGTTAACTAAATAGAAAAACAAGTATTCCTCTAATAGATATCAGAAGTTCATTAAAAGATTTAAAAAGTTATGATCTCAGGAAAATTTGACTGATCTTATTTCACCGAAAAAAAAGGTACGCTTTATAGAAATTTAGTTAATGGAAATGGAAAAATAAAATAAAATATATGGAAGTAAAAAAAAAACAAAAAACTGCTATTTAAAAAATCAAGAACCGCAATTAATCGAAATAAGTGGGAAATAGACCATGTCTCGATAGGAACTTTTTTAATAAGAAATTTGATGTAAATGTAACTTCTTTCGATAATCTCTACATAATTTACTTATAACCTCATACAGAATAGAGTAGCAGAAAAAATAAACTTTATTCTGAAACGAGATCCCTAAAGAATAACTGAATAGAACAAAAAATAAAATTACAACTGGCCAAATAAAAAAAGTAATGGTGGAAAATGAAAGATAAGATTTACATAAAAAAAAGTAAATATTTAAAAAAAAATAAAAATTATACAAAATAGTGAATAATATATTTATTAATAAAATAAATAAAATCGGAAACAAATTAGATAAGTAAATTGCTAAGAAAAATAAAGAAGAATTTATTACAGAATGATATTATGTTGTTAAAATCGTATACGAGGATTTTAAGAGGCATTGTACACGCAAAGATTTTGACCTCAATATGATACAAGGAACAAGCTTCTACAAACCTAGAGCTTAGCCTCATTACATGATTTTTAACATCACGATTAGTTATTAACTTAAGCATTGGATCTCTCAAACTAAATAGTAACTTCAATGTAATTATGAGCTTCACCAGGCTCAGACGGAATAGTTATCATAAGAAAATTCTGTGTGCAAATTCTTTCGTGACCTGGTCTTTTCTCCATATACTCATTTTATCACAATTTTTTTTACCATGACTTTTGTTATAGCATTTTTTTGTTTCCAACTCTTTATCCGAATCAGGTTCTGAGCTTAAATCCAAGAATTCCAACATACTTTAACTAAAAAAAGCGCCTGCCTTCGGAAAACTGAGGCACAGAAACTGCTCACCAATGCGCTCCCTCAACTGTGCCAAGGAGATTTTTTTTCTGCCCTGCTCTGCTCTGCGTCGCCTGTGTGACACAGTTCAATGTGCGCCTTACCTTATCCCCACTCATATCAATAAGGTCTCCAACACTTCTCTCTTCATTGTTAATACGGAAGACCCGGGTTCGAACCCCGGCCATATCCAATTTTTACCCTTCACAAAAAATTATTATATAATAAATAACAAAAGGAAACACTACTATAATGCTATGTCACTTCTGGGCAGCGCCCATTCGGACAGGTAACGTGACAATGACATTAGTGGACTCCTATCGCGCTCTACTCAATTGAAAAGATCCCAGATTAGCTATATTGTTTGGTACTTCTAATTGCACCAATCAATAAATTCTTATTACACCAAGGAACAACACATTTACTGAGAATTACTATTTTATTTATTCCACATAAGGTCAACGATTTTCATATGTTTTCACAGGTATTTTTCAACACTCACTAACTAATTAAAACAGATGATTTTTATAATTTATAAATAATTGACAGTGTTGCCATATGGTTGCACAAATTAAGAAAAAAATATTTACACCATTTTTTACTATATTAATATTATACTAGTTATTTTCTAATAACATAATTAATAATATTTTACAAATAGAATGTTATTAAATATTAATAACTTTTAAAAGGTTTATATAAAAATTTATATACATGGGCAACACTGCTTCATCGACATACATGGGCAACACTGCTACATCTGGACCAATGGGTTCTTTCAGTTGAGGTAGAGACCTCATTAAACGGCTCTAAATTAGTCAGAGCTATAAGTGTCAAATAAGTAGTTGTACTTGACAAAATCCTTTTTTCTTCAATGAAACTATAATTTAAACAAAAAAAATCTGACAATCTGAGGGCTTTAAACTTTCACTTATCAACTCAATTTAAGAGGGAATGTATTACAAACTAGAAATGGACACAACTCACAAAACTTTTTTCCACAATGACAATCTTTTTCCTTTGCGAAATATTGTCGTCATTACTGTCATTTACATACTTGCATCAGTAGTCCGAGAGGTGTCGAGTTTGCTCCTCTATCACATAAATCCGGCCACTCTTAAGGTGATGAAGGTACGCCACTGAACAGTCAAGATTTTGGCCGTTTTTCGATAAGTTCAGAAACTTTATTTCTTGTTTTTTCTTCTACCCTAGAGGAGCATTGCATTGTCTGGTTTTTTGTATTCTGTTATATTTCACTTCTTTTAGATTTCCGAATTGGGTAATGTGTGTTGCCTCCTTATCTTTTATATTTTTCAAGCTTTTGGCCAACTTTAACTTAGGTTGTATAGCGAAATTTTGTAAGAGCTGTTTATTCTTTTCTAGGTAATGATTTACAGTTATAACATCACCGTGCCTCAAGACCGCTGGGTGCCCTATTCTTCTGCAACCAAAATGGTTCCTTATCTTAAGGAGGGAAACTTAGCGGTAATCATAAACGTTAATAAATTAGGCTAAAGTGTATGATGTTTAGAAATCAGCGAAATAACGGACTTTTAAGATTATAGGAGTACCCTTAAGAGAAGATTGTTCTTCCTTTCAACAATATTTATCAATGTATCAGGTAGTGGTTAAAATTACATCAGCCATACGTCGTTAACTCTGAACTAATGTAATATTTCTTTGCATAATTCATAAAATAACGTATTAGTAAAAAGCCCGAGAGTATCAAGCCAACAAATAGAAGAAGCTTTACATGGATTCAGCCATAATTTAGCGAATGATTCACCATCGTAGATGCATTGGTATTAATCAGATGCAATTGAGTCTGTTCAAGAATATGGTACAGGTATGTATTATATAAATTCAGTAACTATGTTTTAAAAGGGAACAGGTATTATCAATATATATCAATATTTTTTTTAATGCAGTTACAAGTGAATAACACAATTCGAAGCATAGCTTGTTGTTTGAATACTTCTTGATAGCTCCTGAGCCGTAACAAGATTACAGGCGTTATGAACTGCATCAATCCCGTCTGTGAGATTAGAAACGCTAAATCAAAGCTTTTAATGTATTATAGTTATTATGTATTATTAGCTAATAAATTGTCTCAGCGTATGTTTCTCGAGGGCAGCAACTCAGAGTCACGTTTTAGTAAGTCCATCTCGCTGCGGGTATTTATAGGTTTCTGGAGTATTTTATTACCTGTGTGAGCGGCGGTTCTATCGGCTACAACGGATAGAGAATTCGTTTAGGTAGAGCAGCAGTATGGAACTGGGATGTTATTTATTATTTATTTATTTATTCTATCAAATAAATTCGCAATATGAATACCTACATAGGTACATAAGGCTACATTTTGCGATAATGATAAGTAGAGATGGGTAATTAAAAAAGTTTTTAGTGACCACTTAATATTTTATCTTGCAATATCTCAAAAAAAAAAAAAAAAAATCACAATGCATATTATATATGAACGGTGTAATATGTAATATGAATTTTGTAGTCCTTAGAGGTATTACACCACAAATGACAGTAAAACAGAGGTTGGACCGCCGTTAGGCAGAAAGGATGTACCCTGCTAATTAATATAAAATAAAATACACAATAAAAAGCCTGAGTTTCTTAAATTTTATATAATTTATTTCACTTATTACCGAATCTTTGGATCATTAGTGGAAGATGATGAATCGAATAATGAAATTCAATATTCTTTACTATCAATCACAAGGCAATGCAACTCACTACTCTAAAGAAATATGTGTCGATGTTTAGTTGCGTTCAGCTATATAAAACTGATAAAACGCGAAAACACTAAATTAAGGGAAACTTATTTCTTTACAACTGATGAATAGTTACTGATCAGTGTTAGTTTGGTCAAAATAACGGGATGGGGGAAATATAACAACTTATTTATTTTTTATTCCTTATATTACACCACATAATTTTTCATTACTCAAGTGGGCTCATTCCAAGCCAGTAAAAATAAATCACACAGTCACAGAGTCTATAAATGAAGAGGTTTAAGTCAGTGTGGTCTATGTCACATTTCCCAAAGTTCTGTTTAGGCCTAAAAACGCAATCTAGACGTGGCTAGACTGTTGAAAAATTGGTGAACCAAGTCACCAATAAAATCACAAGAAGCCACTGTGACTTAATTCACCTTTCCTTTTAACAGTTAAGACCTCTTAGTTGAATTTTCAAACTAAAATCAGAAATGTTAGTAATGTGACACACATCCTTTAAACGTCATTATTTAAATATATTTCGAGTTTTTGTATAATTCAATTCTATGGTCATATGGAATAACTAGTTAATTCGGCAAATAGTCTACACGAGTTATGTAAATTGGGATGATTTCAAAAGCCTTCCTACCATATGAAGAAGTCGATATCTTAATGCGCAGTTTTACATGCGGTCATACAAGTCATGAGGTCTATTTTTCAACATCGTATGGTCCATTTTTCAAGTCATTTGGCCAATTTTCTTTAATCATTAAATTACAGTTTGTGCGTGTGTTTTTTTTTTTTAATTTTATATTTCTGTTTTAATTTATATGTTAATAAAGTTTGATGGATGTTCTTTTTTAAGTTTTTGATATGGTGTTTAAAATCGCTTTTTTTCGTCATCGCAGAAGCGATTCAAATAACTCTCGGTATTACGAGATAGGCATAACTCGTACAATAACTTGTATATAGGCAAGTCATTGATGAAGTTCTCATAAAAGAATCAGCTCTCAAAACCATTCACGTTTCTCAAGGAAAATAAGTAAAACTTGACTTTATCATCTCATCCCGCATTCTCCTGTCTTTTAAATCATGTTATTTTCTTCTTAAGAACTGTGACTTCCTTCGTCTGAACTTCTTCAAAATATTTATGGGCATTCATTGAATTAATTAGTTGTGATAAAAAATAATATTAAAAGAAATAATAGATGCATGGAGACAAGTATCCTTGGACTGATTTTAGTATATTCATGAACTTTCTCAATAAGGTTCTTCCAGAAAGTCCACGGGACCCATACATCAGGTAGTACCTCACTATGTCAATGTTAATTTTTATGGACATATGTTTCAAGTCTGATTAAAAAAGAAAACAAATATTGTCTAATGTTTTCCTGACAAGAAAACGTTCTATTACATACGGAACGTACTTAATTCTTTTGCACCCTGGATTCGCCGAGGACTGACCCCGAAGCCTGAAGAAGCGGGAGGATGACGGACTAAGGAGCTGGAGCGGACGGCCCCTAAATTATTCGGCCGTCAGGGGCAGGCCCCTGAAATACGCCCCCTGGGCCCCTATAAATCCAGGCCTCCCCTTATCCGTCCTTTATTGCTTTTATGGCCGGGGACTGTCGCCCGTGAGGGACGGCCTTAAGGTTTAAATTTCATCAGAGCTTCCTCTCCTGCAGAAAAACAAAGGCTGGCTCATTGTCGTCCGGCCGGGGCCAAACTTTTTCCATGAAAGTCCTCCCTCCTTGCCCCCTCCTCCCCTCAACTCCCTGCTATCTCCTCCCAACCTCCACCCTCTCTCCGGGGCGGAAGGGGGTCAATCAACGTTATACATCCCTTCGCTTAACCTTTTCTAATCCCACTTTTTTCATCTACCTCAATTTTAGTCTTCAAATATTAACAAAATAAAGAAAACAACTTTAATATTGTAAGTTAGTAACTTTTAAATAAAATTCCATTCCCATTATTTTTCCAACTAAGTATTTTCCACTGTTTTATATCGCACACCGGCATGTAGATGGTTATAGCTCAAAAAAACTGTTTGATGATCAGATGTGAAGTTTCAACTGCATTCTCAATTTTACTGTATGCTTATAACCAGCGATTTGGGAAAAACTGTAACTGAAAAGTAGCCCTCTACTCCTCTCATTTCCTCTATTAAAGAATATGGTAAATTGCGCCTTACGCTAACGGAACTATTAAAACCTACTATTGGGAATATATTCTGGCATTGTGGGTTTTGTTCTTCTCATCCCAAAGCTCAAAATTGATATACAGTTCTAGCCATCTCCTTGCCGACATGCGATATACTAATATATATCTACAATAGTCAATATAATTCAATAAGAATATAATTCTACTGACGGCGATTACCGGGATCCAACATCCTATAAAATTCCCCTTACAATTAATTCTTAAAATCCCTATTCCAGCGCGGAATCTTTGGTGCTACTAAATTTTTCACAAATAATATCATCAATAAAAACTGAACGTCCCAGATCTCCTGATTAAACTGAAAATTGACTCAAATGTCTGTCTTATCATAATTAACTGACCACCTATCCGAATTCATGTGTTTTCATTTTTTTAATCACCTTAATTTTTCCATTCCTTTTTCTACAAAGGACTTCTGGGACTTATTCCGCTCATTCTTATTTCTACATAGGGTTTAATTTATTATTAATGAGGCGAGTTTATTATTTTTCCCACTATTAATTCTATGTTTAATTTCTACATCACTAACTCTTTGGATGATGGTATCATTGTATCAAACTATTATTTCTGGATCTTTTGGCAGCGTCCGATTATCGTTCGAACCGGCAAATTTTTAGCATTGAAAATAATAATTCCGTTCTTCTGATTTTTAACATTCCTCAAGAAAATCTTTGCTAAAACTTTCTTATGATACATTGTCTTCCAATGCGAGTATTACTTGCGATTATCGATATGAGACGTAGAAGACGTTAACCTCGATTGGAACATCCATTACCCGGTATGAAGGCTTCAATAGTTACATGCTTGTTCTTCATTATTGTTAAAAGCCAAGGGTAAAAGGAATTTCATCCCTCTTATTTCCTTATAAAAGGGGAATCTTTCGAACAGTCTAGTTTCAATTTTTATAGGTTACATTTAAATAAGCCTTAAAACTTATCTCATTAAAATATATATAATGATTTAAAAAAATACTTGCTAATTTTTAGTATTTCAGTGAGAGAGTTCAACATTTGGATATTGGTGTTTTCTTATACAGGGATGGGATTATTTAATTAATAAAAGAAGTTTCCTTTTTTATTCAGTTATCGGGAGCCGAAGATGGAATTGGCAGGGCAGGAGTTTATGAAGGAGTTCGGACACTCGTTGATTTCCATTAACTTGAAGACACTTGGCAATTAACCCCGCTCGGTAAACCCACCCGAAAACCGGGATGTGTGGGATGGGTTTTTGGGGGGGTGAAGGCGAAGAAAAAACCCATTACACGTGGAAGGGGGATCAGATACATGCAGGAATCGCGGCCTTATCAGGGGAGGGAAGAGGGATTTTTAATTTATCTTACGGCCAACCTTCACACGCAGGGCTTGTTAAAGTTCAGTTTGATATTCGTTATTGTCTGGTATCTCAGTAGCAGTTGTTTGACTTATTTTCTGTTTAAAACCTGCCGTTTGTTGGCTCCTGACAGCATTCAAGTCCTATCGCTCTCCCTGATTACTGTATTTAGGCCATATCTGCCCTGGATCCGATTAGCGGATATCCCACTTTCATCACTTGGTTCTTGTTAATTTTTTTAAACAGCTAAACTATATTTATCTGCTTATCACTTTTTATTAATCAAATGAGATTCCTTTGGATAATTCAATTGCAGTTATTATAATAAGTACATCAATTATCAGCAGTCCTAAGGTTCAAAGGAATTGGTAAATCTAAAATTGTCAATTGATATATTCTCTCAAAATTACTTATAATACATTTTCAATTGCGAGTAAGAGATATTGACCAAGAGTAAAATGATTAGTTCCTACAACCACTAATTCGGAATTAAAAGGGAATCAAGTCCTTTTTTTATTTGTTTACTAAGGATTCTTTCAACAAATCAACTTGACTTAGTTTAAGAACGTTGGGGTTCCAGATTTCCCAGTTTTCCTCTGTTATTCCAAAAGTGTGATGTTATTCAAAAGTCTAGTTTACGATGTAATTGAGTTTACTATCGATCTTAGGCTAGCGCATTCCAGGTTCCATCATACATATATTGTATTTGCCTAATACCAGAGTCCTATTGCGCTATATTTTTGCATATAGGCTTTCAAACAGATTGGTTACATGCCTTACTCATGTTAGCCTCCTCGCCGTTCATATAATGGGATATCGATGAAGCATCTTGAGTATTCGGCTTCCTTATCAGTAAGTTAGTTTTAGATAGAAGCACCTTTGTATATCTTCTTTTTATTGTCGAATTCGAACTTTGAAATTCATCCTGTTTTTCGTGTAGTCCGATTTTCCGCGCTTCTTTTGTTATTGGAGTATTATGATGAGTCTTGATCAATGAAACGTAGATAAGAAGGGACATCACCGCCGACGAATGAGGGCGGACAGAAGTAGATAGACAGAGAAGAAGAAGTGAGAGAGACGGAGAGCGCGGTCGATAGGGTGATGCAGCGGAACTGCACTGCCTCTGTCAATCTCCGCTGGGCAGTGAGACCCACTACCGCTTCCCCGTTCCACAACGTTTTGTCACCGTATCTTAACTGCAGTTGAATAACTGCAAAACTAGCCCCTATAACATATATACAAAATTCGAGTATAAATATTTATATATATTTAATCTTTTCGAAATAATTAAAAAATGTAGGTAAATTTCTAAATTTAATATGTGAAAATTGTTATTTTTCATTAAATAAAAATTATTTAAGTGTTACAATATTTTAATTATATCATTTTTTCTATAATCGGTAAAATGAAGTCATTCTTTGTTGTTCATAATTAATGTTTCATAATACTAATCATAGCTCTATTCATTGCCATAAGAATCATAAAAATTCGCTTTTGCTGGAACAAATTTATCATTTAACAGTTCAAAAAATATTTGCCTCAATTAGAAAAGTCACAAATGATGTACATCCAGTAATATTAGCTGATCGTTTACCCTGTGAACTGTTCTTATAATATAGTCGATGTTAAATATTTTCCGTATTTTATTCCCTAAATTCGCACTGAAACGTTAATCAAAATATTTAAAAAAATCGTTATTCTAAAATTCCGACGATGATCGTGACTGAACAAATTGCAATAGAAGATTTCAAAGGTTACATCAAGGACCTTGGAACATATCTCGGAAGGTAGACGGACTTCCATTTTAAATTCTTGAAATTTCAGATTTTTTAGATTAAGGACATAGTCTATTTAAGGTATTACCTTCATGAAACGACAGTTGTCATGGGATTCTTATCACATAACGTTTAGCATTTTAGAACTTAATTCATCACATTTTATTGGAGATTATTAAAGGTTCGTTCCAACAAGTAGTATTGAAAAAAAAAAGCCATGCTTTCACTCCTTAGATTGGTTGGTTCGGAACCAGAGCGGGAGAATCAGCCAGCCACACCTAGAATCAAAAGAGTGGGGGGCATAACAGCCAGTAAGTATCAACCTTACCAAGGATTAAACCTTATAGAACATGAAGCAGTAGGTATGTATATTCAATAATTAAACGAAGGAGAATAGACAGCCTTCATTTTCCTACGCCACTTAAGCACAATTAAACTATTGATCATAAAACCTTCATCATATTATAGAATACTTGATTTTCATTAGACATAAAGAGTTAAAATAAAATCGTTTGAGCTTTTTCTGAGCCGGCATGCAGACCGAATGCATCTCTACATTTAAAACTCTCATTGGTGGAACAGGAGAGGAGTTTGTAATTCTTTAACCAAGTACTTTTGGATTAAGTCCCTGTGAACTTTTGCGTCATGGGGCTTGATATATGTGAGGGGACAGTTAAGTGGCCGTACAGTATGGAGATATATTCTTTTTAAGTTTGGCTTAAAAGCATCAAGCTACTGACACAGGCTACCTTCTCAACGTTCATTCTTTTGTTAGGGTTAACCTTAAATGTAACTAACACACAATTTGACGGTTTAAAACCGTAGTAAACTAAGCGCCGACTAAAATTTTATTTATTGTCAACTATTCTTATTTTATTATTTTTTTTTTTTTTTTATCATTTCACAAAGTCAATATATTTTACTTCAAAAATGATAAAGGTAACACAGCCCTAGTTCAAAAAATCCAACGTTAACTTCAGTTTTCTCAAAATATGATGTTTGGCGCTTGTTCACTTTGGTGTTACACGGCACAATTATATTTAAGTAGAGTACTTTATGTATGAATTTGCTCGCAAAGGTGTGTCTACGAAGTTTACAATTAATTTCATTAAACTAGTAATTCAATATTTTACTTCTTATATGAACATGTTTTTTATTTAAGTTATTAAACTATTTTCAGATACTTATGAACATAATTATTCATCATCTTATGAACATAATTAACTTATGAACATAATTATTTCGTTCAGAAAACTTATCTAGTGACTAAACTCCACCTTTGATCAATAGCACAAATTGAATTCTGCACGATAAAAAATAAAATAATTAAAGTAAAAATATGTCTTTAAAATATTAAAACAATTAAATGGCGAAAATTAGTTTATGCGTACAATTAAACAAAAAAATTTAGGTCTGATACTCGAACAATTTTAACTAGCGATCCTACTCAAGAAGTGATATCAGACCATCTTCTTCCTTTTTCTAATTATTGTTGATAAGGTTGATAATTTGTTGATTGACAATTATATTAATTTATGTAGCTAATAGATCATAAACATGTCGAATCAGAAACAATGAATTGCCAAAAAAAAAGAAAAATCAGTTAATAAAGTTTTTTACATGAAATTAACTTGATCTTTCCTCCATAAGGGAAACATTTATTAGTGTTCTCAACTTTTTCAAAAAATTATATAAGGTTACTACTGATTTAATGTAAGCCTTTTAACTAACAGGGCCTTAGTGAAAATGAAACCGAATTAAATTAAACTTAAAAAGTTTTTAAAAAGAATATAATAAAAATACAAAACAAAATATGAATCATATTTTATCTATAATAATTTGTAAATATTCTGGAACGCCGCTTCTACTACACGGACCTAGAACAAACAAGATTATTACTAACAATTATTATAAAGATGAAGAAAATGTGCAATTCAATTTTTTATACAATTAATTTATTCCTTTAACGATAGAAAAATTTATGGAAATATTTAGTATATAAATTTTAATAATTTAAGTTTTCTAATAATAGTAGGAATTTTATTTTTTATATCGTCGTCACCATGCTAAATTAGCAAATATGCATAGCTTTTTAGTTGCACATTCGTTACTTTAGCATGGTGACGACGATATATTGTATAGAAATTGTTTTTATTTTTGTTTGCATTATTACTAAAATAACCATCAAATAAATATTAATTGTCAATTTTAAGGATGATATATCCTAAATCATGTATAAATTCGTATGTATGCACGTTGTAAAATTTGATAAATAAATAAAAACTTTTCTCTCTCTCTTTCTCTCTCACTCTCTCTCTCTCTCTCTCTCTCTCTCTCTCTCTCTCTCTCTCTCTCTCTCTCTCTCTCTCTCTATCGTATAGAGATACATATTTGATTAAGGAAAAAATTTTGGCAGGGCTAAAATTCAAGAAAACTTGGTTGGGCCAAGGCTTTATCTAAGTTCGGACAACCGTTATCTAGCTATAAAAGAATTTAATAGATGATCAAATTCTTTTACATAATTAAATAAAATCTTACATGGGGCTGGATAGATTCCCAAATAGATACTAATGCATCTAACTGAACGTCTTGCTCTCCATCAGGTGGAGCAACATAAGAATCCAACATTTTCTTGAAGTCTGTTAAGTCCCCATAGAGCAGCGTTGAAGCGTATTCTGAAATTTTAAGTGCATAACGTACCTTTATTTGAACAATAAAACTTGAAATAACCATTTCTCAACTAAAATTAAGTGTTCTAATGTCTTTCAAGACATGCATAATAATATATCGACTTTTTAAAAAGATTGTCGTTTTTTTACAGTAATCTTTATCAAACTAATCTTATCTAGTTGGATCTATGACTATAGATAAAGTTGAATAGGTAGTTTGAAAAAGTTTATTTCAGGATCGGTAGTTCTGATTCCAAACATTTCTAAAAAATGCAATTTATAGAACTTATAAATCGCAAATACATGCTACAAAAATAAAACTGAAGCAGTAATCATAAACTTCAATTTACCTGGATTGCAACAATAAATAATTAATAAAAATTACAACAGTGCAACTGTTTGTAACAGCTATAAGTAAAGAGCATAGACTTATCCAATCTATTGGTAGTTTTAAACGTAATCACGTCAGGAAATGTGACCCAGTTATAGAACAAGACAATAAGCATCTGTCTGTTGAATATTTTTAATGATAGTTATTGTTACTATCATTTTCGAAACGTTATTTTAGCTATCATCATTTGTAAAAAAAAAAAAAACAAGAAAAAACAGAATGAAATCGACTTGAACAAAGACAGCCTAAAAAAAGTATGTTGAGCTGAGATACATCACCTAAGATTGTTTTGTTAAGGTTATGAATGTGAAAGGTTAAGCCTTTCAAATTCAGCATATTAGTTAAGAACCTGAGGAAAAGGGTAAAGATCATAGAGATAGAGGCTCTGGTTAGTTCAGTAAAGCAGCGCATAGATTACCATACATAGATCTTAATAACGTAATAATTAAGGCTTAATGGATCTGAACGTTCGATGCTAAAAACACCAATCGCTCCCTACAAACCTCCATCCACCTATCCCCGTCTAAATCCTTTTCCACAAGACCAGCCCTCACAGAATCCTCAGACCTTCGTCTCCACCATCCTTCGGACGATTTCCAGTGATAAAAGCGCTTATTAATCGTATATTGATTCGTTACATTCGTTTCTCTATAAAGCGTACACGTTTCCCATTCGTAAAGAGCCGTAGAACGAAAAATAGTTTTCAAAATTCTAATTTTTAAGATTGGAATAGCGCGATCTAAGCACTTTCGCAACCTAAAAGAAGCAAGCATTTCCGGTACTTTTCTGTTATAGTCACGCCCAGAGAAAATGTTTTTAATTTAGCTAGTACATTGCTTTAAGGAGAAGCAGGGTTATCGCCAGTTTTGCTAGGGAGGTAACCAAGAGTTAATTTCACAACTGTTCGCTTACTGGCAACACTGTCAGGAGAAAACAATTCCGTGCCGAATCATTTGTCTTGACTAGATAATTAATCACCTTAAATAGGTTGAGTATCAGTATAATAAAAAAATAGATGAAAGCTTGTATTCAAAACGAAAGTATAATGCAGGCAGAATTTTACCTCAGCAGTGGGTGTATGGTGGCATTTGCCGTGAAACAAAACAATGTTTCATAACTTAAGTACCAGATAGATCTGCGGAAACATTAATTAAAGCCATAAAGCAATACATTTTGCCTGGATCTTTTATCCTTTAAGACTGCTGGAAGTCGTATCAAAATATTTGGATGGAAGGTTATACAAATTCCACAGTTAATCATAAATACAATTTTGTCAACCCAAAAACATTACAGCTTACCCAAAATATTGAACGACTATGGGGTTCAGCAAAATTGGGGAACAAAAGAAGGAGGGTACTAAAAGGAATTTCTTAAAATTTTATTTAGCGGAATTTATGTGGCGCCAAAGGATAATTAATCACTTTTAATGAAATATTGAAAGATCTTAATGATTTTTACAATGACATTTCTAACATATAATTTTTTTTTCAATGTTTATACTAAAATGAAAATAAATAATTTAATTCAATTTCATGTAAAGTGTTTTATTCAGAAAACATGTGTTTTATTTATTTAAAGCAATGTACTAACTAAATTAAAAACATTTTCTCTGGACGTGACTATAACAGAAAAGTGCCGCATTTCCCTCCTGAATTTAACCTTGATTTCAACTTCGTTTTTCCAAGATATCATAACAACAAGTACTCCCCTTAATAAAGTAAGCATTTACATTTCTACAGTGTAAGGAAGGTACTCGGAAAAAATATCTTAGAGGTCTGTAACATTTCCAAAAAAAAAAGTCTAAAGTAATTATGCTTTGCAGAATCTATAATCTATGCCAGAAGAGTCTTAACAAAGGTCTACTATAACAAATGTCTCAGTACTTCGTAACAAAATACCGATTCTTAGTCACGTGCCGTTTTCAGATAAGTTGCAACAAAATATTTATATACAAATACAACGATTAGCGGGAATACAACTCACCCAGCGTCGTCGTCAGGTTGTCCAAGAAGCGGAGATTGGAGGGTCGACTACGCTCCAGAGTATCCTGCCACTTCTCGATAAGCTCGTGTATCTTAAGGTAGTTCTGGGCGAACTCGAGTTCCAACCTTTCGATAAAAGTCATGTTCTTCCTGAAACGAGAACTACTCTTAAAAGCCATTTCGTCTTTAATCCAGGAAGACTTTCTAAAACACTGTCTCTGTTTATTTCAAGAGTGTCAAAGAGAAAACGCAGAACCAGAAACGAAACTGTTGCTTTTTCCCTCAGTCACAATCTATTTTATACTTATTAATTTTTTTTTTGTTATTTGCTCAAGAAGGTTATAGAACTTAAGTTTATTTTACTATTTTAAAATACTTAATTCATATAATAACTCGTTGAAAAATGGGAATCCCTTTTTTTTTAAGCGATTTCAATTAAGTACAATTATATAAATAACATAAAAAGCTTATCTTATGCTTTGTTTTTGTTTTTTTTTACCCGTAAAACGGTTATAATTAACAAGCAAACCATATGGCATGTTTAATCTCTCTATATATAAGAGGCTTTGTCCTGACTGACAGAATCAACGCAGAGCAGAAACTACTTATGATAGAAACTTGAAGTTCGGAATTTAGATTTTAAAAGCGATGTAGATCACCACCAAGAAAGGAATTTCAAAAATGTAACCCCTAAGGGGCTTAAATGGCGAAATTGTCGTTTAACTCTCACGGAAATTTATTTTTGAGATTTTAAACCATATGTTTTTATTTGAATATCGATTTAACGTTACAATAGTATTAAAATAGACATTTACATAAAATATGGCTACTGATTATTTAAATATTAGTGGTAATCAAATTATGCACACTGTGATTCCCATGATTGGGGATGGTGCGTGTTTATTTCGATCTCTTCTCTCTCTATATATATAAGAGGGTTTGTCCTGACTGACAGAATCAACGCAGAGCAAAAACTACTTATGATAGAAACTTGAAGTTCGGAATTTAGATTTTAAAAGCGATGTAGATAACCACTAAGAAAGGAATTTCAAAAATGTAATCCCTAAGGGGTTTAAATGGCGAAATTGTCGTTTAACTCTAACGGACATCTATTTTCAAACTTCGAGAAAATATAACTAATTTGGACTCATTTTAAAGAATTTAATACGACGAGTTTAACTCGAAAGCCCCTATTGGGCGAAGAAACCCATGTTTTACACCCGAAAAATAAAGCGTTCACCACAAGTAAGTCATCTTTTGTTTCGGCGGTTTTAGTGAACTCTGTCCATTGCGCATCTCCCTCTCTTCTACCGAGCCGGCAGCTTCCCCCTCCAACATTCCACCTACCGGAAGCTCAAATTCTACTAAATCTCCTTAACATCAGTTAACATATTATATTAGATCAATACCAAGATAATGATCACAGAATTGATTTTAAAGGCTCGCGGGCGAAGCCGCGACGGGGAATGCTAGTGGTTAACATAAATAAAAAAAAATTCAAAATCTAAACAGATAGCTTAGTTTGATGCAGAATAACCTAAAATGTTTACGGCACAGAAATATCGCTCGTTTAGAAGAAGAGTGCCACAGTACAAAAATTTTTGTTTTTGTTACTTTTACTTAAAATACTTTAGCTCCCATAATCTTTCTTTGAAAATGCCATATTTTCGAATCTAATATTAAGCGTTGGAGAGCAATTAAAGCAATCTTCCAAAGAGTTGAGGGATAGCAATAATTATCAAAGCATATGCTTATCCTATATTTACCGATTTTTGGATTGTGGCAGTTTTCTAACAAACAGGCAATACAACCCTTAACACATTCGGCGCGGACACAGTAGATCTACTAGGTGCGTGTCTACTCACCGTACGGGCCCAGTAGATCGACTGGCCAGGCTACGTAGTTTATGACTTCACTAGAAACGCTCGTGAAGGGAGATTTTTGACAATTCTTCGGCAAATCAGGCATATTTCGCTACAGTTACGTAACTTTTGCCGAAGAATTGTCAAAAATCCCACTTCACGAGAGTTTCTAGTGAAGTCTAAAACTACGCAGCATATAAGCAAAACCAGTAGATCTACTGGACCCGTACGGTGAGTAGACAGGTACCCAGTAGATCCGCATCGAATGTGTTAATGTAAAACTTCTTAATACTTTATAGTCGTAGCGGTAGATAATAAGGTAACAATTAGTAACTCTCCACCTTTTTGATGGAAAAGTAGAGGATAAGATTGCTTTAGATATTCCCTAAAAATATCTTTCCGTTTGTTTTTGATGTTGAAAAATTCACTATCTCATGCAAGTGAAGATCACGCACAATAAAAAAAGACCGAATTGGAGCCTCCATTGGTTTTGCGCAAAATTAAACGAACTGTTTTTGTAATTAGAGCATATCTTGCAAATAATGCCCATGGAAAGTAAAAGATGGAATTCGATGAAATTCAGTAGTCCATTACGATCTCGAAATTTCGTACCGGTCGTAAAACGAGGTACAACCCAAAAATTGAATTTGTTGGGAATTCGAAAGTTCTTGTTCAACAATTTTAAATACCCTCGAACAAAAAAGGAACACCATTGCTTAGTTGCCATTTTTGAGTTGTATCATGGTTCTTCTACGACGAGTGCGCTGTGCCAATTTTTAAAAAATCAAAATCAGAGTTTTTTTACTCCTGTAACTCGTATTTCTGCGAAAATAATTATGAGCCTCTGAAATAAATTCTCTAGATTTATTTCAAAGGATCATCAATATGATATACGAATTATTCCTAGAACACAATCAATAAAATATGATAAAAAACAATTAAACGGCATAACTTCGAATATCACACGTAAATTTATGATTTTTTTTCTCCTAATTTAGTTACAATAATATTAACTATAATTTAAAGAAAAGCTATAATTATTTGTAATAAAACCATTTTTCTTACCTTGATATCCCTTGAAACATTTTGGATCTTTTCGAATAAAACGCTTAAGTTGTGGCTATTTAAACCAAAAATCAATGAAGACTAAAGCTTATGCCTTTAATATAACTTTGTTTCTCAATTATAACCTCTCCAACATTCGTTAAATTAATCACGTATTGCAATTTCCTTGACTGAACTTAAACAGATGTCAAATAACCTATTCGCTGAGTCCAGTAATGTTTTTTTTTAAATCTCACCTATACTTCCAATGGCTATAGTATTAGTCTATATTCTAAAACCTATGACTCAACAAAGTAATATGACAATACCATATGTTATGTACACAGACATTAAGTAAATAACAATTTAAAATGATTTTTCGGAGATATTTGATTTATATTTTTTTAATTAATTAAATATTAATTAACGGTCTTAATTTTTTTTTTAAATACGAGGGATGTAAAGCTGATAAATATGTGCATATATAATCCGCCATAAGATCGTTGGCCCAAAGGGGATATACAATGGATGGAGTCCGACGAAAAGCTGAGAAAGCTGTAAACAGACGCCATATCGTATAAAAAAAAAGGAAATAAATAAAATTTGAAAACTGATATTGAGAAGATTCATATAATTTGAAAGTTTTGGGATATCGTCGTCACCATGCTAAAGTAACGAGTGTGCAACTATAAACCTATGCACATTCCTTACTTTAGCATGGTGACGACGATATGTGTGTTTGTCTGTGTGGAGGAAGAAAGTTATAAAAGCCAAGGTTTTACATGGAAATATCAATATATTTTAAAATTAATATATTATCAATATATTTTGTACTATTCATAAAAGTATAACATAAAGTATTATCAGTATATGAATTTAAGCTGATATTCCTTTTTCCGAGTAATATTCAATTCTTCATAATCATTTTAACGCCCTTTATTTGTGATGAAATAAAGTATCATTAACAAGTAATTTTTTTTTTATTGATTTCACATTCTCGATAAAATACGTTTATGATGATTTAGGTTTTAACATCATCCATAAAATTGTATATATTCATTCAATCATATGAACATGACAAATCTTGAAACATCGGTCCTAGCCATCAAATCATTAAATATTAATGTACACGTTTCATAATAGGTTTGTTCCAACAAGCTTCCTTGGACTAATTATCATATCCTGTACTCTTTTGATTTTAAGTTTGATTGGGTGGTCCCTTTTCAATCGAACGCGAGAACCAACCAAACTTAAAATCAAGAGATTGGGGGTCATGACAGCTACTCCTGGAATGATTGTAGGAATAATAGTCCATAGGAATAATAGTCAAGGGAAAATCTAAATGAAAAAGGGGGTGACCTTGCAAACAAGTTGGGTGAAAGATTTTTATTCTTAATTTGTATGTAAACAAACCAACATGGAAAGGCCGAGTTTTTTAACACTTCATTTTCTTCGGAAGAATTTTCGGTGCAAGTATTGAAGTGCGGCTTATGCGCCGTTCACTAAGGCACCCTTCAAAGTAAGGCCCGATCTCCACTGAAAAGGACCCTTTTGGGGGTTTATTTATCTCTGAAGAGCGAGCGCAGCGAGCGTGAGTTGAAAGCTGGAATCTATTAAAGCAAATCAAGGCACTTTTTAACTGAAAAAAAAGGTGAATAGAGTTCGACAACATCTCACATA
Source organism: Aelia acuminata (assembly GCA_911387785.2). Classification (NCBI taxonomy): domain Eukaryota; kingdom Metazoa; phylum Arthropoda; class Insecta; order Hemiptera; family Pentatomidae; genus Aelia; species Aelia acuminata. Next base: position 72,522,349 of record OU426983.1, on the reverse strand, counting down.
ACCTCACAAAACACATATCCTCTAAAAACAGGCCACGCCCAGCAGCCGCTCTTCAGTACCATTACCGAATTTTCAGTGGCCTAAAAACCTGAAATTTCTTGCCTTCTTAAAATTATTTGCTAATAATCCATGACACGAAAAATTGAAAGAACATTAAATTTTACATCAAATGGCATGTTTAAAGATTAAATAAGTTTACTCCTTTCGCCGGAATTGATTTTCAAATATCGGTCATTTTTGTCGTGAAGATGAATTACTATCATGCCTCCTATTTGATGCTTTAGACTCCAACTTGGATGCCTTAAACTACAAATGAAAAGATGTTATAGTTAAGAGTTGTAGAAAACCAAATACTGCGTAAAATGACTTTCAAATTATAAATATAGCTCACTCCATGCGAAAGTAATCACAGCGCTTCCTGACAAATCTGTCATACCAATAAATATGTAGTCAAGTAAAATGTCCTTCCCTTTAAGGGTACGATTTTTAAAGTTTGAACAGTAATGGCTATAAAATTAGGTTTTCGGCATCCAAATACCCTCTAGTAGTAGCTACTGATTCCTGTCATCAAACCAACTAAATAGATCTTATCGATAAAGACATATTACAGTTGTCTAATTTTTCACAGACCAAATAAAACAGTTTTAACTATATTTCAAATGAGCGCCTGACTTATAGACTTATTCAATGAGAAGAAATAGCCTCCATGCCACATAGCTTATTTTGGACTATTTTCGACTTAACTAATTACTCACTGGAATGAAAGAAATAATTCACCTTCTTTAGAAGAAATAGTCCATTTGTTCACATTTTATATTAATTTGGTTAAGTACCTACGTAACTATTTAGTTAGGTCTAGCGTAACATTTTTGATAGCCCTTGGAGTAGTATGGAGAAAGTTTACATAAAAAAGTCTTAACTTGCAAAAGGTCGAGTAAAAGTTTTTTAAAAATGGAATTTTTATGTTTATCACCAGGCCAGCATAGAAAACCCAGGTTTGCAACAAAATTTCAGCTTGGCCTAAATACCATTAAATGTTTGGACTTTTTTTTTAGGTTTCTCTTTATAACTCGCAAATTATGCAGCACACATTTTATAATTAAGGAGCTCATTTCACCGACAAAATTTCGCCATTCTTAGACCAGTGAACATTTTCCCGAAGGCATTTTGTTGGAAAATATGGGTTTTTCGTATTAGTCTATTGATATAGAAAATATATTAGAAAAATAAAATAAAATCATTAACCCAACGTTTTGCAAGTGAAAATATTTTAATGTTCACTTCCTCAGTACTTGGGACAGGCTATAAAAAAATATCGCCAAAAACTAACTACTAAGGTAGGTGGGTACATAGCCACATTGGTGTTAAACATTAGCAAATGGAAGAAAGTGGATTATGTGTTGTTAAAAGTAATTTTATTTCCCCAAAAAAAAAATCTCTTAACAGGATGTAAGTGCTACTAATACTTTCACTGGATTTGAATATTTACAGTAGTCAGGTACTAACCACCAGTTGCCTAAATTCACCAATCAGAACTGAGCCCGCACAGCAGGATTTCATTGCGGGTCATTTTAAGGAGCTGAGCAAGTTGTTGGCGCAGTTGCACCCACTCTATCATCTTTCCTCCCCCCTCCCCCCGAAAAAATAAATAAATAAAATTATTTAAAGGTAGTGTATAATTTTAAAATTATAAACTATTTTCTTTTTAATTTGCTAATGATCTTACCAACTGTCTCAATGGTTTAATATTATGTAATTTTAATAGCAACCATATTTTTTTTATTTTCAGCTGTTATTAAAAATTTGAGATAACGAACCATTAGAATTAAGGAGGGAAAAAGTATAGATCCCAATTGTAATGTTGATAAAAAGCAAATTACAAATTTCACCAGCTTTTAAGTTGCAAAAAAATATTTCGGAGGGATAAGTTAAGATGTCAGGAAGTTTTTAGTTTTTTTTTCTTTATAAAAGTTAATTACTGTTCATTATTACAGTGATAGACATGATAGTCAGAATAAATAAAAATGTTTAAATATTAAAAAACGAAATCAATCTCTTTACAGGCTAATTCAAGCGCAATATAAAAAAAAAAAAAAAAATTGCGCTCTAATAACCAATTAAGTGGTTGAAAAAAACTAAACAAAGATATAAAGTGAATGAAAAGGAAAAGCTAGAACACTTTTTTAAACGGGATTTTCCCGAATTGTGTGTGTGTGTGAGGGGAGCCGAGACGGCCGAAGGTCCTGCTTTATCTGGTGTATTTTATTTCGGGGCAGAACCACGGAATAACTCTTGATCTTCTACACAAGTTATAACAGATTTCGTTATACTTTTAGAATAACCTCGCCCCCCCCCTACATATCGACCTGACATTAACACATAAGGATACACAAAAAAAAAGTAAATGAGCCATGTTCATGGCTAAAACATAAAAAAGGAAATTTATACTAACTTATGGGAAGTAAAAACATCTTGACAAAAATTAAATTTCATTACTTACTACACTTCAGATAGCTTAATTATTATTTTTTATAAAATTATTGATGAGAAGATTTTTAACACTTTTCCGGGAAGATTATTTGAGAAACGTTGATATACTTGTGAATCTAAGTGATATATCCCGGTTCTTATCAGTACTATAGATACTGCATCAGGCATACCTTTTGAGATATCGAATTGGACGACTTCTCAGTTAGCAAATATGTTCTGCATACTCTTGATCGGGTGCCTTTTAGTTGCCGTTGGAGATGGAGTATCCAATTCAGGACCTATGCCATCTGACTTCGAGGAACTCGTGCAATTTTTCAATAACTTATTCTTCCATGGCGATTCCATAAACACACTCATGTACTTTGAGGGAGATATGGAGGATGTGCATGGAGAGTTGGGTGGGAAAGTGAAGGTGAATTTCACATATCAATTATGCAATGCTAGACTGAGTGCGAATATTCCCCCAATGTCGTTCTTTGCCATATTCACCTAGATGAATGATTATATAAACTGTTTTATAATCAATTATTGTTATAGATGTATACACAATAATCATCAATTTATGCTTAACAGGTAGGACTTAAGGAGGGTATTACGCTTCGTGGCAACAATTTGAAGATATCACGTCCGGACGCTAACACAAAGTTGTGCTCAATGGATCTAGTTATCGATAAAGAAATATCAATCGATAGCATTAAAAAGTAAGCTGAACATAATTTTTTGCTTGAATTTAATCCCCGAGAATACAGTAAATGATAAAAAAAAATTATCCAAAACATTTCCAGCTATTTTTTACTAACATAGGATAATATAACAGGAAAAATTATAATAAATCAGACAGGTAACACGGGTTTACTTGGATTCAAGTTTTTAACTTAAACCTTTCAACTTTGGAACAATGAACTTTGTATTATATATATGTTTTATTACTATACTATTATAAAACTATTATATAATATTATTACTATACTATATACTATATTACTATACTTGTAGTACATATATATTTTATTACTTAATTTTTATTTATTAAAAGTTTATAAAAATGATATATTCGTTACATCTTTATATATATATATATATATATATATATATATATATATATATATATATATATATATCTCGTGTCACTCGTGAATATCGTATATTTGTGTCAACTTTGTTATAACAATGAACTTTGTTATCTTATATATTGTTGTATTACTAAATTTTCTAACAGTAGCTTTCCATCTTTCGTGGTAATTACTAAATTTTCAGGAGTAATTAAAAAATATTTAACACATACAAATCCGACTAATGCCCCACTACTTCTCTTTACAATTCATTATTTTTTTAATAAAATTTAACAACTATGTCTGTTATAATTTCAGTTCATACAGAAGTGTTTTTTTTTTTTAAGACGTTGTAATGGCACCTAGACACTAAACCTTTGAATAATTAAAATATATAATAATTTATATGTCATAAGTATGAAAAAATGAGTGTTTTCCTGAATATGAGTTTTATTTATTTTATTTGTTCTGATTGCCTCTAGACTTTTTATTTCTGAGGATTCCCAATTGTATCTAATTTATGCCTCTTTTCCACCTTTTTCCCCATTTTATTATAATAGATAGTAAATAAATATTATAGAAAGATAGCCTGATTCGACAAAATTTGAGGGTATTTTAAAAATAGGGGAATCCGAAAGAGTTGATGAGCTTTACGAAATAGAATCCGAAAGAGTAGCGATATTTTGGTGTAGTGATTGCCCTTTTCGGGGATAATTTTAACTTTTTTTTTTTTTACTATTTTTATTAAAAGTCGTTTCAGATGAATTACAATTTTTCGCTATCATTTACTAGCCTTCATAAGTATGGTAAAATGTCCTAATTTTTTTCATATGTAAACCTATTTCTTCATCCCTATAATTGTTGCTCGCCATAAAAATTTCAATAATTTAAATTATAATGACTCTAAGGACCTTGAACTGTAATCATGAATATAGATAAAGTATGATTCACACCAAAATGTAGTATTCTTTTTTATTATATTACTAAATTGGAATATCATTAATATAATAAAATTGAGGGGCTTAGTGGAACGGCGATATTTTAGCGAAAATGAAATTTAATCGTAAGTGACATGAAGTAACAGCAAACAAAACGGCGAAGAAAAAAAAATTGAGAAATAAATTTAAAATATTTCAAGTTACCTGTATTCTTCAACTCCTCAGTTCTGGCGATCTTCCCGTATTTTTACGTCTGATGGATTTTATGCCTGATGTTGATTAATAGGAGAAAAAATAAAAATGGTGCTTTGTTCTTGCACTTATAATCCCACAAAGTCCCGGAGGTGCGTTTACCATAAATGCGGTTCCAGGTTTTACGTAACTAAATTTTCCAATTCACCAATCAAATATTTCCGACATCTGCTAGCATAGAATTAAGTAGGAAACCTAAATACAAAATATTTCTCCCCGAGGTACGATAAAGGGTTAATATATTGTAACACTTCTGTGAGTTAACAAATATTTATTGAACGAAAATTATACAATATCAATGACAACGAATTAAAAACAAATAAATATTCGAGCAGGTTACAAAAATTATAACTTTATACAAAAATTATGGCTTGACCTTCACAGTCAAGACAAACACTAAGACTATTGAGTCAATCGCTCTTCTTATATTGTTGTAAGGAGGGTCTAGAACATTTTAGAATCTCGTGGAAGCTGGTAGAACAACGTAGAGTTCGCTCAAACCGTTTAATTTGTTCGAACAAACGGTCTGGGATTTCAAATCATATGTTTGTTTTTTTTATCGATTTTTTACATTATGTATATAATACCATATTTATGTTGTTTATTTAAATTTTATGATTCAATGTTTTAGCGGAGTCGGGTTTAAGCTGGGCAGCTGCAGACTACTCGTCCAATTCAGCGTGTCCAACCAGACAGGAGTGACTATCAAACCAGAGACCGTGTTACTCTACGGGTGCGACGTAAAAAGGGACGACGGTTCGCTGTTACCATGGGGTCCTCAGGTGACCCAGGGGCTGTCCAACCTGCTCAAGAACAAGGCGGAAGAGCTCCTCAACAACCACTACAACTCCACATCGCTCTTGTCGTACGATAACTTTTACACAATGTATCAACCTACCGGGTCTAACTTTCAAGACGTACTAAATATGGTTTTGATTTTTTCCTGAAATCTGTACAGAATAGCTCAATTCAAATGTAGCGAATGAGTATAGCCCTGAATTCCTTCATGTAAATCGTTCAATATTAAGCGGGAATAAATAAATACTTTTATGAAACAAGAAATGGTATGACTATCTTAATCATTACCAAATGTTTTATTTGATTTAAGCTGAGCAACTAAGCGTTGCATCAATAAATCATATCTTCAGGAATGCCAACACTTCACCTCGCAGATTTTGGTTGAATCCCGAAATAAAGGAGATTATAAAAGATGACAATGGAAGGTTAGAATCGCTATTCAGATTCTGTAAAACAAATTGTTGTCGTAAATTTGACCTGATACGACATTAATCGAAATATTTAAAAAAAAAAAAAAAGTGTAGAGGTATATTTGTGGATAAGTATATGTGTGTATATATATATTAAAAAAACAAAAACAATACGAAATAATAAAAAAATAGACAAAATTGTCCTGTTCACACGGTTAAGTTTTCCGATAGGTCCTGGGATGAAAATGTTGTGGTTCAATTATTAACCGGTTAATAAGAATAATAATCATAGAATAATAATAATATAATAAAGAACAATCCTACGAATGGTAAAAAAACTCTAATGTGTTGACAGGACCATTTGGTCCTGGTGGTCAAAACGTTTGGTTCAAACTTTTTTTCCAAAAATTTAACTATATAAACGGGCTTTAGGTCTAATAGAAAGCTATATGTATTACATAATTAGTAAAATCAACCTCATTGGTTATAATAGATTTCAATTTCAATAAATAACTAGCTTGTGTAGGTAGTATCAGCTAATTCGAAGCATTAATCATATTGTTACCCGCATGTTGGTCAAGATAAGACAAATCTAAAAGAGGCTTAAGAATTAAGTATTTTTTTATTCCTTAATCCATTATTAAATATAAGAACATAATGTTTTCTCTGCCTAATGTGCTCTGACAGATATTATGTGCTAGATGAAACGTCAGATACTTAAATATGGAAATGGCCAATGGATAAATAAAATGATGTTTTCATTTTATTTTGTTATTGTTTCATTAATAAATCTCCGAATAATAAATACATCAATATCATAATACATACACTTTTCTGGATGTTGTGAATTTCGCAATAGGGATCACAACTTTCTTAACCATGTATAGAATAGTCCCGTCTAAATAAGAAAGCGGCCAACAATTCGAAATTTCACTTTACCGAACCGTCCAAGAAGTTCTCGAAGAGTAAAATAATGTTTATGGATTATTTGAGCCTTTCGTAGACAGAGTGAATAACTCCAATTTCTATATTTTTCAGGAAAGCACCTCTTTGGAAAAATCTCACCTATTCATTTCTTAATAAATTGACATAACAAATAAAACATAAAAGGCATGCATTTTATAAAATTTTTTTATAAAATTCTATCCTGTAAAATTTTGAATTGCAATAATTCGTTCATTCAAAGATCGACTGGATAGTCTCATACCTTAAATGCTACATGTTTTGGATAATTTTCAGCAGTGGGAACTAACCACACAAAGTAAAGTATTTGGCGTGTAAAGGACGTCTCACATTTAAGTAGGAATCTGATTTCTCTGTAGATCGAATAAAGGTCTACATATGGGCCGGGATAGCCCGCTATAGTACTCTCGAGCCGAACGGCGGAGGTTCAAATACGCCTGGGAGGTTTGACTTTTATTTCGTGATGGCCCCACGGAATAAATCTCAACCTTACCACCATGGTTACAATAGGTTGGTTACACCTATAGAGTAACCCCCGTATTCCACACATGACCTGGTAGGGGTACTGACCAAAGACCAAATTTAATGTCTACATAAGCTCATTCTGAACAACTATTAGGAACATCATAAGACAGCGAAGAACGGAGGACAACTGCCCCCGAAGCTCGACTCGGGGCTAATACGAAGCGAACAAGAGCGGAGAGCGGTGTCATCGATGTACAACACCTGCCTTATCTCCGCCGTGCTGATTTACTGCACCGCTCGCAGAGCCCTATCACCGGCCGATCACATGAATGCACCTAATTCCAGCCCGGGCAGTTTAGCATTGGAAACGTTATGATAAATCGCCATTGGCGGGCTATTCTTTACCCGCCCATAAATCCGTAGAGGATCGCATTACTGTCTCAGTCCGGTCATTTGTAACTTTTCCGATACAAGCTCATTTCGTGTCCCCGTCTGCCTTCCATAAATATCATTTGGTTACGATGCAACGCTGCTCTGGTGGCCTACGGGAGCAGCAGTCGAAAATCATCATTCCTCTCGGCATTAAATGCAACCGGAAATCGAAATAACATTATTTATGTTAGATTTATTCCGGCTATATATCTCGAGGCCATTGCGTTGCCTGATCCTATATCTTAAGGATTTTCGAAGTTACATTAAATAATTTTTTTCGCTGAGGGTAATGTGGTGGATAAAAACATAAATGCCTAAATCATGCATTGTAATCCACCTCAACCGCGTTAATCGATAAAAGAAACACTGTATAGATCGCCGCTATTCGAAATATAGAGGGTGGGATCCTATTCTAATAAATAGTTTGTTTTTTTCCAAAAGAGGTGTTTGACGACTTTATAAGAAAAAAATCACCAATTATTTTAACACTAACATAGGGACTTTTTCCAAATTTAAGATCATAGCTATAAGGATGAGGTGTTTTTAACATATTATTTCACGACCTTAAAAGCCAGTGAATGTAAGTGAACTTAGTGATAATGCTGTTTCCTAAAACTTTTTTTTTCCGCATACTAATCAATCATATTTTTCTGGAATTTCGGAAGAATATGATTCAATTTAAAATATCCTTCTTCCAGTAATCGGGGAAAGCCCAACTCTTCTCGACGAATTATAGAAGATCTTTAAATAGGAGGGATTTAATTGTTGTAATTTGACGAATCTCAGATAAGGAATTATTGCTTTGGTTCTAGGTGACAAATGCATTTCCCAGCATATGAACCATAAGAGAATAGAGAGTTGATCTGAAGAATGTCTTGATAAATAAAAGTATGCTCAATGACTGCCATTTTTTCTAGACGGGGGTCATATAAAGTAGATTGGAGGGACAACCGTAGTAAAAATTATATTAAATTTATTTTTTAGATGATTAAGATTACGTTATGGATGGAGCTGAGCAGATCAATACACAGAAGCACAATCTACGACCGACACACAGAGTTAACAGTTCCAAGGTTCCGAGCTAAATCACCGCAGCGACATCCGAACAAGAGGAACAGTCTCTTATTAGCGACCAGACTCCTGCTCGGGTGGCAACGATAACTCCTAGAACTCTGGAGATCGCTCCGTGATTTTTCACCTGGTACCGGAGGCGATATTTATAGCGGCTGGATATTGGGCAAGTTGGACCGTAAATCGGCTGACGGACTCCCGGCCTCAGATTTCGTCTAGTCTCCGGCGTCTCCTTCTCAGTTACTAATAAAGGGATAAGCAAAAACTGCCATGCTACACGAATATTTCATTAATAGTTGGCCGAGTATAATAATTGCTAATGATCGGATCAGATTTTTCTAAACATGAAAATAAGTGACCACGTATATCAAGACAATATATTTTTGTAATTAATAAGAAATTTTAGATATCTATGATTATTTTTTTTAAATTGTGCAAAAAATTTAGAAACCTCTCAAGTTAATGTCAAACAATCTTGATAGTTTTTGATAGTGATAAAAACAATACATAAAACTAAAGCTTTTTGAATCCGAATGCGAAAATTGGTGAAATAATACGATACAATATTTTTCAAATATTTAGTTTGTAGTCATTAGACTAGCATGACGTAGACCATCTTCATTTGAAAATATCAAAAAATGTTGACACTTTTGTCCAATTTGGAGTTGTCAAAGCTGTTAAGATGGTATTTCATTATAAATTTTTGAAGTGATTTTTTGTTTACTCTTTATAGCTATCCTCTTGGTTCGGTAGGAATGTTTTACACTCAATTACGTATATATGAAATATATAAGAACAGAAAGTCTTGCCGTCTTCAAAAATCTAGAATTTAGTAACGTTTTTACCATAATATCGATGGTTTTATATACTTTTACGTTTTCACAACATTGGGATTAAAAAAATTGATCGGGAAATCAATGATCAATTAGGAGTTTATTGAAGTAGTAATATTTTTTTTATCGCCAACGAAATCACAAGATAGGTAAAATTTTGAAATTTCTCGTTCTAAAGTACTCCTCTCTCTCATTATTAGTAGTAATAAGAACTTTCTACATGTAAGTTATGTAAAATTTGAAAATCAACTAAATGCGAAAACTGTTTATCGATGTTCAAAACAAAAATTGGAATAACCGAACAGTATTTACAATATTTCGCTCAGAAAGTTGGCAAATTTTGAGATAATATAAATAGTGGAGAGGAATAGAAGGAAAATATTAATTTTTACTCTGTTGTATCATCTGAGGAAACCAGAACCAGTCAGGGTGGCGGGATGGCCAAATGGGCAAACGCGTTAGAAAATACGCGTTGCCCTGACAACATATGATTTGGAACCCGAAGAGACCAAATTAAAAACCCTGAGCCAGGGGATATTTTAATAATACGTACAGGGCATTTAATCCCCTACACTATCCTATAGCCTGACCGGCGAGGAAGGTGAGGACCAAAAAATAAATATAAAATAATAAGATAAAACCCAAAACCAATTCACATTTACTAAGAAAGATTTTCATAAAACTAAATGAAAAATAATATTACAAATCATCAACTTATTGCTCGTTCAACGCGAATGGTCTATCTTAAATCCCCTCATTTTCTTCACCAATGACCTTTAAATTTTCCTACTATTTCTCTTGGATATTCCAGGATTAGTAGCAATTATTTAATTTTTTTTTAAAACTGTTTAAATCAGGCAACGGATATCAAATTAATGAAAAAAAGGATCTTTATTTGGCTCTACTGAAAAATCAGTTAGAGCAATGGAAGACCGATGTAATTCTTTATATTGTCAAACTTAAAACGAAGTGATTGTTTAGGTTGATTCGATTATTAGCTTAAAAGTGATTGAATTTTTACGACGTCATACAAGGAAAGTAAATTCGAATTTGATAACTCTAAAATAATCTTGAGCAGTCACAGAGCTCATCAAAACTAAATGAAATTAAGAATATTAATAACTTAATTTATCTTATCAGCTCTTTGCTAAGAGCTATTGAGGAAATGTCGCATTTATTTATCAAAATGTTCTTCACAAACATTTTAAGCAGATATTTGAAGATTTTTACATGTTTTTATCTGTACAGCTTACTTGAGGTAAAAAATACGTGTAATCATTTATTTTAATTTTTTATTATTTAGCTATTGAAGAGAATATCTGTACCTTGGTTCTAAAAGGGCGGATGTCCATTTTTACCATTCCGAGAAAATGCCAAATTAAATTTTCAATTTAGGAAATTTTTATTATCTTCTTACACATTTTCTTTTCTGCTCACATCAAGTATTAATTTGATAATGAATTCCTGTACATTGGCCCTTTTTACACTGAAAGTACTTCTTCTTTTGGGATCATTTGTTTGCATAACTCGATTTGTCCTATTTTGGAAATTGGCCCTTTTAGAACCAAGTTACAGATACATTTTGTTGTATTTTTTTGTAATATTGAAACACTGATGTGGATTTAAATAATTGAAGCATGGAAATGCCAAAGGGCATAAGTGCCTTTGAGAAAATTTTCCCGAAATGATATGACTTATACCGAAAAGGTGAACAACGTTCGGCGCTTAACCCCATGCTATCTTTCAAACGTTCAATGAACTACTTTCTAACTACAAAACATTACTTATACCCATTTCCACAACAACTAAAAAATAATTATTTCCATTTCTGAAAAATGGTTTCGAAACACATAACAATTTGGCAAAAAAATATCTTTATATATATTTTTTGGCACTTATACCCTTATGCATTTCCACGTTTCTATTATTATTACAAGAAAATTATAATTTACAACGCCAAACAAACAAAAAAACTCAAATTATTACTAACGTTACAAAAAGTAACTATTTGTAAGGTTCAAAAGTAATCCTATCCTTCAATGTACCGAGCGATACTAAGCCTATATTCCATTGATTTTTATATTCAGTCCGAAATAAAACATTCTAGAAGGTTCTCGAGAAGCGGAGACGATATACATACAATTTAGAAGTAATAAACCAAAATCACATGGTTCACGTTACAATACATTATTTTTTAGAGGGCTAATTGTTAAAAGTAAAAAAAAAAGTCACTCGTAAGTAGTGACCTCATATGAGAATAATTAAAATCTACATACATTACAAGTTATATTTTTAATTCTTCAGTATAATATTCCATCATAACAAAAATAAAACGAAACATATATATAATTCAAATGCATTAACTTTGTTAAAAGATGTCATTAATTTTTTAGTTGAGCGCAAAGAAAGTTATCTTGATAAATTTTTTTCGGCTTTTTCTTGTTGATCTAATTATTTTTTGACACTGGAGGAGAAGTTTATTTTCACAATATCTGTGATACCTCAATAAACAGAGCTGTAATAATACGGACTGAATTTAAAAACGTACATAACACCTCTTTCCATTTATTCAATGGTTGCCACAATTCTCAACGAACATTAATTTGCAATGATGATTTATGGAAAATGATAATTAAGAAATTATTGTAGTTTTTAGTGTAATTTGTCTAACTTGGATGTTTCAAGGCGAGATGTTCTGGAGCAAACGAATGGACCGTTCTTCTTAATAAAAATAGTCTTGGCCAAAAACAGCAAGGTATATCTGAAAAATTGTAGTAGTAATGATAGTAGGTTTGGGTAAATGTGTGAATAGAAGAATTTTTTGGCACTAGAAAACTTATACAGCTATTTTTTCATCTAAAAATTCTCTAACGGCCATGTAAGTCAAACATAGGTTTGCAAATACAAATCTTCATTACTTTCTACAGTGAGAAATAAAAATATAATGTCATACAGCGTAAGCCACCGATACTATCTATGGATTTTATATACAGTACCAGTCAAAAGTTTAGACTCACCCTTAATTTTGTAAAATAAATATACAATAACATTTTATTTATTTAGCAACATAAAAACTATAATTTTATTTTTACCTCATTTATAATTTGATTGTTTCTTTAGCGTCCCTTTATGCTACTAAGGCTAATCGGACGATGCTACAGTGGAAGTCCTAAATTTCGCCTATTCAGGTATAATTATGATAGGGATCTTTGAAGAGTACCTGACATCGTACAGGCTCGGGACCTCCATTTTAAGTCCTATCCGAGGGACGGCATAGTCAAGGATTTTTTACTCCCATTAAAAAATCCTATGGCCACCCCGGGACACGAAACCTCGAACTTTAGTATTCTAGGTTACTATGCTAAAAACTACACCGCAGGTTACCCCTATTTATAATTGTATACTAAATTTAATCATATAATGTTTTAAACGTTACCTATTGAGTTAATGATGGTGGAAGAGATATCCAACATATTCTACCTTTTGAGATAGAATTATTTTATTTAACTCGAAGATTGTGAATTACATAAAGGTAGTCTAAGCTTTTGGCTGTTTATGTGTTAAATCGTTATTTAAGATGCCCATATCTAGGTGTCAAATGCCGATATTTTTTTCGATGTTTGCAACCCTATACTAATGCACCTTTCACTTCTTGGCCAACTCATAATGATAAATAGTGAGAGAGAAGCGTGAAAAAAGAGGACATTATTTTATTTGTTCGAGGCGTGAACGAAACGCGCTTAAAATGCAAATTTTAAATGGTCGCAATAAAACAGAAAATAAAAAAAGGAAGGTAAAGTGAAGAAGAAAATTTAAGCGTTAATCCTGAGGGATAGTCAGCCCCGAAGCCACAAATTCGGCAGGAGGGAGCGGGGGAAATGTTTAATAATATGAGATTTATTAGAAGGAGAAGCAGAAACGGCTGCAATAAGCGCTATTTTAAAGATTTACCGAGCAAAGTTGCCAAGGTCTAATACTGCCTGATGAGAGGGACCGTGATATACGGTCAGGTATATATACTAATTAGCCTTCGCCCCGGGAGGGAGGCAAAAATTCATAAAGTCTCTGATTTATAGCCGCCTCTCCTCATCCCAATTAGCTCATATCGGAGTATGGGACAAAGGAGTATGGATATGGAGGCTGGCAATCAAGGGGAAGATAAGGGTAGTTTATGCCCAGGATGGCGGAGATAAGAAGGGTCTCCAGGGGGTCTTCGGCCTTCCTGTCTTCGGTGTCCTTATTGTACCCTCGCCTAATGGCCGTCACATCTGGAGTATCAAAACTAAGAGCTCGTATCCTTTGTCCAAAGTAAAACAACTTATATGCATAACCATAACCAGGATATTCGAGATAAGAGATTGATCTAAAATCTCCTATGATTGAGAAGACATAGATACATATTACGCCTATATGTGAAAAAGTTTTTAAAGAAACGTCTTAAGAGTCACAAGTCTTGACAGGAGTACCGCAAGGGCCATTAGATGTTCCTTTATTGTACTTTCTATATTCGTATGACAAAGCTATCAACTGCCGGACATTAACAACTAACCACACATCCAATTCAACAATTTTATTCTACAATCCAAAACAGTCCTCGCTGATATTGATTTAAAAACAATACAAAATCAAAGGGTCGATTGATTACATCTAATTAATGGGCCTTTTTAGGACGGTTTCCTATGAATATATTTGATTTAGATGTAGAACATGAGATATATTTATCATGCAACCCTTATAATGTAGGTATAATCTACTCATTGCCATCTCATGACTAACGTACAATATAACATTGTGCACAGCTACTGTATATGCACAGGTATATATTTATAATACAGGAAGATCATGAATTTTTAATAGATAGATTGGTGAATGACAATCTTCCAATAATATCTTTTATTTAAACATTGCATATAAAAATAGTATAACGCTAACGGTTCAGAGAATATCGTCCATCTTCAGGGCAATATTCTCCTATTTCATATGTTCTTCTCCTAATACAAAATGTGTGTATACAAGTCACTCACATAAATCAGCTTAAATATTAGATCAAAAGTAACAAATTAACATAAATATTTGTACCTACATTTCTTGTTAGCATGGTCAATTATATTATTCTATATTTCTTTCACTTGTCCATTTTAAGTGTAATAGGTCACATGTTTTAAGGATTATTTTTCACTTTTTTAAAACATTAAAATTACTGCCACATACATAGACCTATTTCTGTTTTGTATCAGGAGAAGAAAATAGGAAACGGGAGAAAACTGCCTTAAGATAGCCGACATTGTCTGAAACGTTGGCGTTATAGTATTTTAATACCATATATAATGTTTAAATAAAAGACATTATTGGAAGATTGCCATTCATCAATCTATCTATAATATATTCATTTTTAAGACATCCTTAGGCTTATAAATCGGCTAAAGAGGATCAGCTAGCTCAGAAATGTTGGACGGTCATCCTCATAAAATTCAAAATAAAAAGATATACACAAAGTCTGATACCATGTTTACGTAAAGAACGTATGTAAAAGGCATAGCATTATATTTCAAAATCACTTTTTATAAAATCTGTAATCTGTAATTACATTATAAAATCTCTAATCTGTAATGTAATTACTATAAAATTTTGAATATTAATAAATAGATCCATTTCAAATAGGTTCATTTCACACCAATAGGTCATTTCAAAATGTCGATAACTATTGATGAGAATCTATATAAATATTTTAAATGGAACTATAAAACCAAAAGGAAGAAATCATTCTTGGATTCAGATAATTAATTGTCAATAAGATATTTTATACAATTATAGCGGTATTAGACTTATTTATCCACCAGAAAGGATAACATCTGAACATGTCTCTGCTTGGTTTGTACCTTTTGGTATCATTTTATAAAGGATGGCGTCGTTTAAAATAAACAGTAGAGGTGTAATAGTTTATACAATTAGTAATAAAAATAGTATATCAATCAGAATTATAAATAAGGGTATCAAATTTTGATAAATATATCAACAAATTATAGTATAATCTGAGAATGACCTGGTTACCCTTTTTTTATTTTAAGCATATCTGTACTTTGAGTGTTGGTATACAACATTTAACATGATATTTGCATTCAAGTACAATTAATTCTCTAAATAGTTACTCCACGTTTACAGGTAATGGTTATTTGTATCTGAAAATGCTGTTTAAACTGTAGAATGAAATCCATTGTCGATTAATATTAGGTCTGCAACCCAATGTTGTATTGGAGCTTTCTACTGAAAAGCTATCATTATTTCCACTTATACTTTAATAAAAATAAAATAAATCTGTCGGAAGTTATTTAAACTAAAAAATGTAATTTTATGAAAACTTTTAATTTCTATTTTAATGAAATATGGTATTTTTTTTTAAACATTGATGTTATTCATTCTAAAAATATTTAAAAACTAAATAAACTTAGTATTTAATTCTTGACATTATTTAGATAATGAGTTTTCCTTTCTGGGGGAATAGGGAGACGTTCTGTTTTAGTTACTTTGACAGAGATGTACCATTGTACCATACCATTATGTTTCTTACTGCTAGGTAGTATGTTTTTATTATTATAGAAAATTTTCTATTAGAAAAGAAAATTGCAATGTATATGACAACTTAAACAGGCATATTTTTATTTTTAATTGATTTTTTTAAATTATATGCTTTACTAAATTAGAGAATATTAAGGTCAATTAATTTTTTTACTAACTAGAGTCGTCCAAAGGTTTAAATTGGATAACCATATTCAGGTAACTCTAATCTAATAAATCAACATGATAAACAAAATTAAGATGTAAAAATCTAAATTAGAAAATTTAAATGCGTAAATAGGACAAAATTTCAAGGTAGGTTAAGTTAATCGCAACTCATAAATTTCAAATTTACTTAAACAAAAAATCCATTTTAAGTTTGACATTTAAGTCCACCAAAAATGCTAAAATGCAAGACTATTGAAGAGATTTCGATTTTAAAATAGTTATAGGGAAAATTTTTATTTCTGAAAAAAAATGAATAAATAAAAATTCATTATAATACACCAAATAATCATATTATAATCAGAATATATTTTTTATTTCTTATAAATAAATTTTGAAGGCATGAAAACTTGAACGAGTTGGAGTTGAGAGAGAGAGAGACCACACTGCGATCTGTTGGCGGACTCAGGGACCAACTGGCGGCTTCCTTTATAATTAATCAAGTCCTGACTCAAGAATAACTAACTTAGCCTGTGTCGTTCCTTGTATCTGTCTATCAGGGAATCTCAGAATTTCTTTGTCATAATTAATTTATTTTACTAATCATGAATGATATTTCAGGAAAATAATTATTTCATTCATCAATACATTACTTTATTCCAGAAACCTGGATAAGTTTCTTAAATATTTTAAGTAAAAAGTGATGATTTATCTAGCTTATATTTTTATTTCTATCAAATAATTAAGAAGGAAATAATTAAACACATTTTTGGAGAACCCCCTCTCCTTAGTCGATCCTTAATAATTTTTACTTTTTTATAAATTTTGAATCATCATATTTATAGAATTTCCAAGTGTAATTAAGAATTGTCAACTCAAATCGGGACTTTTCCAAACCAAGTTTAGAATTTGACATTTTAAATGAAGGTTTTTGCAAATCAAGATAAGATATTTTTAGCGAATTATAATTTTGCTTGTTACTATTAATCAATGGCCTTATAGCCGTAAATTGAGACTAAATAACCAAAACATAATAAATAGAAGAGACTTTTTTTTCTTGCTATGTTAATAATAACATGAACAGGATTCAAAAGGCTGCAAACTTTCACATCTGCATTTACATAATTGACAAAAATAGTTTTATTCAAAGCTCTTTTCCTGGTGTCTTCTAGAGGATCTGACAGTTTTTACCACCTAGAGGGGAAAGAAATCTTTAATATGAACTCGATAATGGAACATGATCTAGAATAAGATCTTTCACAACGATTGGGGCAAATCGGAAATAATTCCCATCCTTAAAAAAGGCAAACCAAAAGAGTTTACATCAAGCTACCAACCTATTGCTCTGACTAGTTGCCTTTGTAAGATGTTAGAAAGAATGGTAGCAAATCGTTTAAAAGTGGTACCTATTTAGAAAATCAAAACATTCTAAATTTATGGCAAAGTGGATTTCGTTGTGGTAGAGGGGCATAAGATAACCTCACAAAGTTAGAAAATGATATATTTATATTTCGATTAAAGGAATTCCTCTTAGCTGCTTTCTTAGGTCTGAAAACTGCATTAAATTCGGTAAATAAAAAATAAATACTAAAATCACTAATTGAGTATGGAATAACCGATGAAATGTTTAGATTTATATCTTTATATCAACTTTTAAAGCAACAGAAAGTTTTATGTAAGATCCGGTAATGCCGTCTTCCACAAGGCAGCGTATTGAGTCCGATTTTATTCAATCTTGCAATAAATGGGATTCCAACTGCGATAAGATCGCCAGTAAAAATTTTAATGTATCCTGATGATGATATTGTGATTTACGTCAAGAGGAAACACACTACGCTTATTCATGATATTCTACAAGAAACCTTGTCGAATATCACTTCGTGGCTCAAGGCAAGGGACTTCGAGATATCCGTCAGCAAAACGCAGGCAATTATATTTACGAAATTTCACCATCAAAATCATCAAAATTAACGGGGAAGATATACTCTACTCAACAAATATTAAATATCTGTGTGTCACTTTTGATCGCTCTTTAACATGGATACCTTATCTTAAAGATCTAAAGGCAAGTTGTTTACAGTCTTTAAATATTCTAAAAACTTTAAGTAATCACAACTGGGATGCGGATAGAAGCAGCAAAATTCGGCTATATAAAACACTCATACTGATTAACTAGATTATGCGTATTCCGCGAATAACAAAACTTTGGAGATGCTAGATACGGTCCAAAATACAGCTCTCCGAGTTGCTATAGTAGCATTTCGTGCAAACCCCATAGCGAGTCTTCAAGTAGAGGCTGGTGTAATGCCATTGGAAATATGAAGGATGATCTTTGCTTACTACACTAAGGTAATATCGCGGCCGGATCACCCTTTAAACGAAATTTTCCTTTTGTTCACAATAAAACCTGTCAACATAAATACAAAAGCAAAACGGTCACTACCGGAAAGATGCTCTGTACACACAATATATCTCGATCACGAACCCTTCCCCTCAATTTTAGAATATCAAAAATTGGAGATAGCTCCATGGTTGTTACCAATTCCTTTGATTCGCAAGATAAAACATAATAAGGACTTTTGATCAAAGCTGGGGATTTGGAGTTTGTAGAATTTCAACCAAACCAATCCGATTTGGAATATGTTTATACCGATGGTTCGAAAACTGATGATGGAGCAGGAGCAGCAGCTGTCTTTAAGGAAATACACACTTATTCATTACCACCAATTTGCTCACAATACCACGCGTAACTAGCAATCAATCCTGCAAAAACAAATTTAATACAGTAAACAAAAAAGTATACATATGTTTCGATTCAGAATCTAATTTTAAGACGATAAAAAATCCATTTTCGTAGAACTCACTATTAACCGATATCTTAATATACTCGAAATCATTGGAAATGGTTGGGTATAAGGTACAATTTTTGTGGTTCCCAGGTCATTGTGGTATCAGAGGCATTAGGCTTGCTGATACTATGGCGAAAAAAAGGAATTAAAGAAGGAGAGCCAGTTACACATGCACTCGCCACAGAAGTAATTGCCTTAGTAAAACAAAAGAAATGACAAGGCGATGTGTTCGGACTGAGGGACAACAAATTAAGAGTGATAGTAACTAGCCTAGTTCCAAATCGAAAAGAACTGCAGCTAAAAAGAAGTGAGGAAGTATTTCTCAGCCGCCTACGGATAGGGCACACCACGATCATCCACGTGTACTTCATGACAAGGAAATGCCTCTCATGGTGTCGCATATCCTCAGAGAGTGTTATGCTTACGAAACAGAGCGAAGAGAAGTAGGACTTGGAACATAATTAGGCGAGATTGGAAAAATAAACAACCATAATGCATTAGAAAAATAAACACACTTCTTCTACTACTAAATTGATTTGGTAAAATATAAATTTGAAAAGGAAAATTCTAAATTTGGTTTGGAAAAATCCCGCTTTAGTTGAGAATTTGATTTCTAAATAAGGCTTGGAAATGTATATATATTATGTATATTATATTTATGAATTCTATATACGTAAAATTCCTAACAGCAATATGGAAGTGGGGACACCTAGCTCGAAAGAAAACCAGAATCAAGTGGTAAAAATGCTCAAATTTCCAACACCAAACCGCCATATTAAATATTATTAGAGATGTAAAATTTCATTAAATCACATTTATGAACGCGGTCCAAATGATAAAGACTATCACAAAGACAAGGTATGAATCTCACAATCTGAATAAGAAACCTTTGAGTTCAGATGACTCGGCCAAAAGCTCACTTAGTAACTTGTATCTTTTAAAACATGCATTTCACTTAGTAGTTTGCCCGGTTCTTCCTAATTTCCGGTTGATGTTTTGACCAAAACAAAAAAGTTATCGGTTAAAAAAAAAAATCTTAGTAGTTAATTATTAAAAAATTTAGAACAATCTGAGTAAGTTGCACAATGCATTTCATTTAATTTTATATCAGTCATATTAGATTTATCAAGATTTCAAATAATAATTTTTAATTTTATTTTCAAATCTGTAATTATTATTTATTGTAAAATGAAATTGTCTTATATTGCTACCAACCGAAATTGTGTTTATATGTTTATATCTAGGATAACAGGATATTTAGGAGAACGAAAGATATTCAATGTCTTTATCTTGTATCTAATCTATGTATTTCGTATCCACATGGGAGAGGTACATATATAATTGTTTAAGTCCTGAGTGTGTCTCCTTTGTTTATGAACTGGACAAATAAAAGTCTTTGGTGCTTTATGATGTATTATTATAATTGATAGAATAGCTCTGACGGATAAACCGTCATATCCACGTATTTTGTTGTTCTTTAGCTTAATCTCTTTTCACATCTTATTTCTCTTTTAATTTCAGATCAGTGGTATTCGTTTCGAGTCTTTAATTCCCCATGGATTTCCACTTCCCAACTCCAATAGTTTTTTTTTTATCCTTAAGAATACCACTTAAATTATTTACCCACTGACTGAGAACATCCTATTCATTGATTAGCAGATTAAATATCTTATACCTAAAGGAACTGCATAAATACAGAATATTTGTCTGCTTCTGTTTCCCTTTCTACATATATTTTCTATCTTCACGAGTTACAATTGTCCCTTTAACCTTTTCTTTCTTTAGTGCCGCTATTTTGACATGACCTTTTCACTCTGCGTTCATCCGAACAATATTTAGTTGACAGTTTGATTTTTTCTATGTCTAAAAACCATGTACAAACAATGAAAATTGTTTAAAAAAGTATGTAGATATACGGCTCTCGGTACCAACCTCGTCACAAGCCAACAGCTCCCGAAGGACCGAAGGAAAAATAACGGCGCAGTTAAAATTCCCGCTGCCGTGCTTGAATAAAATTACTTTTTCGATTTAATGCCCTCATTAGGATCATAAACATATCGGGCTAATTATCCCAGCGCTCGGGGAAAAACGCATTTCGTTTTATCGGAATATAAATCTGTTTAGAAGTACTCCCTCTCCCTCCCACTAATTTTCAGAAAATATTATTTATCGGGACGAACAATGGAACGGGGTGGGGGAAGGTAGGAGAATTGTTGTTCGATCGTTATTTATAAAACAGGTGTAGAGCACCGAATCTAATCACCAATTGGTCGAGATATCAGCCAATGAACGCGTTGCATCTACAAATTCATTAGACAGTCACATCCATAATCTGTATTGTTAGAGATATTTTTTCGAAATCTATTGCACGATGCTTCCAAAGCGAATTACAGGTGATTGAAGAAATTATAATGAAAATGTAAGAAATAAACATAGAAAATTATACAATAATTTAAAAGATACAGTGGAACGCCGAATAGGTTATTATGTATGCGTATTTGTTTTTCTGCTGGCAATGAATACATTGTAAACCTCTAGTCGCCTAAACCAGCATTTTAAATCTTTACCTACCTTGTGGCTTCTTCTTTCTATTTTGTTAGGTGTAATTCTGCTAAGTCTTTGTAATTCTCTGTATCCATTTATGGCTAAGTTACGATATATTAGAATAATAGTAATAACACCGCTTTCTTACATTATTAAAAAAAATGCAGAAAAGTTAAAATGTGAATTACATTGTTATTTAATTAAACAGTCTAACTCTAAAATATTAATTAATATTTAAATAACGTAATTTATTTTGGGTTCCAATAAAAAATTATTTAAAGGCAGAAATTTAATTTATTAATGCTTTATGTAAATGTTTCAAATTTTAAAACTTTGAGTACTGAGTAATTTTGGTTCATAGTGGCCAGTATACGCACCACGCTAACCCTTGATTATTTTATCTTTAACATTACTTTAAAAAAAAGTAGGTTCACCATTCTTTTTTTTTTTTTTTTTCTGACTAGACCTATTTGATAATATTTTGTTGGTGTATATAGCAAACATTTTTTCAGTATGACGGTAACAGGCTTGTCGGTTGTTCAAAGGAGAGACAGAGTAATTATAACATTAGTGTAATAATTATGTGGTTTAAATAATTTTTATTTAACGAAAATAACAATTTTGAATGCCAATCAAATTATACGGTTAGGACAGGCGTGAATATAGAAATAAAGTTAAAAAAAAAAAAAAAAAAAAAATTATGAGAACACAAATAATTTGACAGGTAGCGAAAATGATCACTTCATAACAGGGGTCAACTTTGGTATAGTGGTTAGCATGGCAACTTACAACACTAAAGGTCACGGGTTCGCGTCCCCCGGTGGCCATACGATTTTTT
This sequence comes from Aelia acuminata, assembly GCA_911387785.2. Taxonomy (NCBI): domain Eukaryota; kingdom Metazoa; phylum Arthropoda; class Insecta; order Hemiptera; family Pentatomidae; genus Aelia; species Aelia acuminata. The sequence goes on along the minus strand of OU426983.1, from coordinate 72,499,694 downwards.
AAGGGGAAGGAAAAATCCATGGACGTAAAACGGAGGTCCCGAGCCTGTACGATTTCAGGTACTCGTTAAAGATCCCTATCCTAAGTGTAACTGTATATGCAAAATTTAGGGTCCCCACTATAGCATCGTCCGATTAGCTTTAGTGGCATAAAAGTGATAAAGTGAAAGCAAACAAAGATCAAATACAGCATTTTAAAATTAAGTTATCACGTTTAAAAATAAGTTATTTAAACAAACCCTTGAATGCTGAATTTTATACCTAGAACTGGATAAAATATTTTTAAATAAAAACTGAAGCTAGACAGACAAAAAAGAAAAGAAAATCTTTTATGTTCATAGTATTGATCTTCCTATAAAAAAACAAACTAAAAAATACACATAGAAAATCTTTTAAAATAATTTTCTATGATTATGTCATTTTATATTTACGTTATTTCTTTATTGAAGTTAATTAACCCTTTTATGACACAACACCTTAACGCAACTTAGTCAACGCTTCCGGCCTAATCAGCCCATCTTGAAGACTACCAGTTTTGGTCTGCTCACAATTCTGTGTGTGATCTTCATATTCGAATATTCCTTTTTTATTTTAATTTACCTAACTCCGTGTTATTTTCACTTAGTCATATTGCCACCAATATATTACTTAGTGAGAACAACACGGAGTTAGATAAAATAAAAAAGGTATGTAAGAATATAACCGAATCAAAAACCGCTCGGTTATTACCCGTTATTTAAAAAGAAGAAATATTTCAATCGACGAGGTCATGCCTTCGGTTTTAACCGGCTAAATTTTATTCAATAGCCTACATCGCTAGCCTGCATTACTTCTATGAATAATCAGACGCTCAACTTGATTCGGGGATTCGCAGCTGAACTAGAGTAGAGAGCATACTCACCTCCTGAAGGTTCAAGAGAAAAACAAAAAAATAAGAATTTTTTCTTGAGAGGATAACTAAAATACTTCTCAGTTGATATTCAAGAATAGGGATCGGTAAGGACATAAACATTATATAAATCAAATACACAAAACCAAAGAGGGCCCCGGGAATAATGGTCGGGTAGGGAAGCGGAGGGGGGTGGAATAGAGATAAAGTGGCGGGCCCATGAGTAAAGTCCAGTAGCCGCTACTCCTGCTTAGCCGCCATAAGTAGGAGGGGATCCCCATCAGTCCTCCTTAGCCGTCGTCTTAAGTGAAACATAACTCCTGTTATAGCCTCCTTCTGCCGGCTCCGAGCAACTCCTTAATGCCTTGGTCAGGCACCTTTCTTTCTTATACTTAATCCTTATTCAGGAGATCTCATTCCGACATCCGTCCCAAACGATCAGTAGGAAACCTTGCTGGAAGATCCTAGGGAAGGGCTAAAAAGCTTAATAATGGCTCCAAATCCAAATTACTAACTGTATATTAAACGTGAAGATTCTTTCGGAAATGTGATGAAGGCTTTAAGATCTGGCATTATCCAACCCGCCAAATATAGGGTTCGTAAAATGCATTGAAAAAATCGATATTCAGAACTTTTTAACATATTATAAGACAAAAGGCAATATAATATGACTAAGTAAAAATAACACGGAGTTAGGTAAATTAGAATAAAAAAGGAATATTCGAATATGATGATCACACACAGAATTGTGAGCAGGCCAAAACTGATAGTCTTCAAGATGGGCAGATTAGGCCGGAAGCGTTGACTAAGTTGCGTTAAGGTGTTGTGTTATAAAAGGGTTAATTATCTTCAATAAAGAAATAACGTAAAAATAAAATGACATTATAACCACAGAAAATTATTTTAAAAGATTTTCTATATGTATTTTCTGGTTTTTTTTTTTTTTTTTATAGGAAGATCAATACTATGAATATAAAATAATTCTTTTCTTTTTTTTCCTGCCTAGCTTAAACTTTTATTTAACAATATTTTATCCAGTTCTAGGTATTCTTTATAACATTCAGCATTTAAGGGTTTTTTTAAATAACTTATATTTAAACGTGATAACTTCATTTTAAAATGCTGTATTCGATCTTGGTTTATTTTCACTTCATCACTTTTATGCAACAAAGGCTAATCTGACGATGCTATAATGGGAGCCCTAAATTTTGCCTATCCAGCTATACTTAGGATAGGGATCTTTAACTAGTACCTGAAATCGTACAGTCTCGGGACCTCCGTTTTACATCCTATCTAAAGGACCCCCTTAAAATATCCTAGGGCCACCGCGGGACGTGAACCCGCGACTATTAGTATTGTAGGTTGCTATATAGGATATTACGAAGGGAAGTTTTGATGAATTGTTAAACTCCATGTTGGATACTACTATAGCGCTGAATTAGTTTTTTTCAGAATTTCCCGATTTTATTTTAGTTATTGAATATTTCACCTAGTTTCTTGCCATTTTATCTCAATTTTCTCTTATTCCTGACAAAAAAAATTGTTTATATTGCTCCGATAGAGTTTTTTGGATTCACTAATTTGTTAGATAGCAGTGTGTCTTAGTCAACAGTGGGGCGGGGAGGTGTTTTGGTGAACTTTGGAGACAGGTTCTTCCCCTTTAATAAAGATCTTCATTAAGGGCAGCCGCTGAGTGGCCACAACCGTACTCGACCCGGAACCATGAGCATTATTTCTTACTCAAATGATACCCTGTTCTATAAATAAAAATGAAACTAAAACGTAGATAAAAGTTATTTTTATCATCGCTCCCATTGATTGGATAAATACAGTGCAGGGCCAGCTTCTTTTGGCTGTCTTGCAAGAGACATTGAACAAGATGAAGGAAGACGTAAGAAGTAGAGAGTCGGGATACAGACAGACAGACTGACAAGGAGCTTGATAAGAGCGCTATCAGTGAGCCGCTGCCCTGAGCAGCCTTCGATCACAAAGAGGCTGAGGGATCTCCCTGGTCCTTTGTAGCAGTACACTATCTCATAATTAGTAACCTCTTTGTCTTCTTTCTTTATCTGCCCCTCCCCCCTTTCGCGCCTATCTCCTTCAATTTTTTTAATGGCTCTTCAGTCTCTTCTAAGGCTAATCTCCCGATGAAAGAGGAGCTGATAGAAAAGATGAGACCCCTTTATAATAAATCAAAGAAAGAACAAAAAGAAAAATTATAAACTGAATAGGTTAACGTTAGTTCCATTTCCCCTAGCATTAAAAAAATCCTGATAAATTTATTAATCTAAAAAAAAAGTGTCGAGGAGAGGTCCACGCCACTAATATCACATTTTCTGTCGTTATAATTTGAAATAAGTATAAATTGATTATTTTATTGAAGCTAGCTGTAGAACTTAAATAGAGTTTTTAAATTACTCTAAAAAGCAGAATTTCTATACCATTTTTACTTTCACTAAGCTATATATGAAATATATAGTAACGGAAAGTATTGCGATCGTGAAAAATTTCTAATTGAGGTTTTCAACGCATACACGCTTTGGTCCAAATAATCGCAAAATGGTTTGTGTGTGAACAGACTACCTCAAAAACTATTAACTGTACGGACATGAAATTTGGTATTTGATGTATGCTTATGCCCGCGATGTGACTGCGAAAATGTCATGTAAATGTGTTAAACGGATGGAGCACTTTATTTAATAATTTTTTTTACCATTTTTACGTTGTTTTTTTTCTCAAAAACGGCTTTAACGATTTTCATAAACTCATCATGTTTTATGAGAATCAAGTATTTTTTAATATAAGTTTTATCATTATATTAAAAAGTTCTGAGGAGGCTTAAATGTGTAAAGGACCTTTTTTGTTTTCCTATAAAGTACCTTTGTTTTTGTTTTTATGGAGAAATTAACTGGTTTTCGTTGTGCCTAAAAATAAGAAATGGCTTAATATGAAATATGAAAAAAAATGAGTGAACATATACAGGAGAGATTAAGAAAAATATTCCAAAAACTCGTAAAAACAAACACGTTGAGCCCACGCATGCTCAGTACGCCTTTAATGACAGACCATTGTTTATAATTAAAGACGTTCTGTTCATGGGAATGAGTTGTCAACGTGTTTTGAAACATACCTATTTAATAGAAATTGTTTGTTTCCATGGCAACTAAATGAACTTTTCAACAGCTACATAGAGAATTACAAAATCAGATGCGATTAAGTATTTATGCTTGGATTGCAGAATAAATATAAACTTTTATTTAACAATATAAATTGTTAGAATGCTTTAGAGAGCAAATAAAAAAATAATAATAAGTAAGCAATGTGAGAAGAATGTATGAAATTAAGGAATGACGCTTACATATTTATCAAAACACGTCAATTTCTAATCTAAGTTGGTAAGTGAAAATTGTGCGTTAGGCGCATCGTACCTGATTTTATTGAGCTACAACACTTTTATTTGTTAGTTCTACAAATATTTATGCCAACATTTACACGTTGCCCATCAATTGACCTTTTAATTCCTCATTGTTTGATTAACGACAATAATTGTAAAATATCATCTACTTTTAACTCTCATATGTAACTCTGTACATGAAAAGTGAAGATCCCAGTTTAAGTTTCATAAATAAGCGTAAAATTTTATAAATATTGACTTTCATCAAATAATCTATATAAATAAAGATGAAATTCTGTTTGTTTGTTTGTTTATTTGTTCTTTATAGAAATCCATACCCTTTATCCTAAATTCTCGAAATTTCGCTCAGTGGCTCTTTGATACCAGTTGCGAACACCCGTCCATACTAAAATTGCATAGCTTCAGCCAATCTCTGGGTATATTTTTTGTTGTTATAAAATTCGTCATGATCACGCTTTACAATGGTTTTTTTTTTCGAAACCGTTTGAGTCGAAAAAATGGCCTTAAAATACATTTTATAGATTTTGAAGAGGCCAACAAGGCCCGGTAAGACCGTCCCTTGGCAGGCGTCTAGTTCTGGGATTTTTAAACCATATGTTTTTTTTTTTTAACATTACATTACAATACAACAACATTACATTACAATACATACACATGTATGGTAAATTTATTTTTTAAAAATGCCTCCTAAGAAGCGAGCATTAATAGGAGTAGTGAGCTCAAAAGCTAAAAAACAACGTCAAATACGAGCAGCTGAAGCTCTCGACGAACATCAAAATAGGATTGAACAACAGAGGCTTAGACAGGCAGAATCGCGGGAAACTGAGTCTGTCCAGGAATACGAGGCCCACCTTGCGTCACAGAGGCTTAGGCAAGGCTATTTGCGAGAAGATGAAACTGCTGGGCAAAATTTCTGTTTGTTTGTGTGTTCTTTATAGAAATCCATACCCTTTATCCTAAATGCTCCAAATTTCGCTCAGTGGTTCTTTTATACCAGGTGCGAACACCTGTCCATATTAAAATTGCATAACTTCAGCCGATCTTCAGCTGATATTCTTTATCCTAATAAAAATCGTAATGATCTCGCTTTAGAATGTTTTTTTTACGAAATCGACCGTTTCATTAGAAAAATTAAATTTCCCGGGTGAAACCGGGACATACAGCTAGTGAGAAATAAAGTAGCTAAAATATTTTAACTTCATAGAAAATTAAAATATTTTAATTGTTTATGAAGCTAAAATAAATATTTAGTAACAATAAAATAAATATTTATTTTTAATTAATGCAATATAAAGTTAAAGTTACGGCATTTTCTGTAACGATACGGCCTTATGCCGCTTTCATTAACAGATACGACCGTTCTATAATTAAAACCCCTCAAACGGGTACGATTCGAAGCGGATTAAAAGCAGATGTCGACAAAATCCAATGACTGCAAAATGACCAGAAACAAATATTAACAAGGATCGGGTTTTTCTGTAGCCGAAGAGCATTGGCGACCCCTAATCCAGGGTACCTATAAAGAAGGAAGATAAGAGCGGCTAAATGGTGGCCCCTGTTAAACCCCCGCCACACACTTATCCTCCAAGGCAAATATCTCCAGATTAGCGGCAACGATACTGCTCCCTCCATATGAATATTAATTCGTCCAGAAAAGAAAACCGAAAAAAGTGCTTCCATCCTATTATTTTTATAATAGGGACGGTGATTACACGGCTATAAAAAGGTGCTGATGGTAGGAGCTTAGCAGGTGCTGCCTCCTATTGAACCGTTAATGCTATATCTAACGCTCGGTATACAGTCTTTAGTACCAATTTCCACTCCGCCAAATATACATAGAGCTATAATTACATATCGCCATCCGCGCAGCTTACCAAACCCCCTACTTTTTGTTAAAGCTGTATTAACCAATAAATGTAGGAATCCTTTTAAAAATTTAATCTATTTCATAAGATTTTAACGTTGCCTTAAAATGTTCTTTGAGCAATATTATAGCGTACCATAATGGGCTCAACCCTTAACTAAATTATAAAAATAGAAATAGTCATTTTTGTAACATTTTATCTTTAATGAATATGGCAATGGATAATATTACACCCACGATCCCCACGACTCATGGTATAACGCTATACGTGATCTGAAAGAATTTCAAAATTTAATAACAAAATAAACTTTAGAAAAAACAAACCCAAAATGAACAATCATAGAACAATATATATTAGTACATATTAGTTTATGTACCGAAACGCTTAACTTATAAACCCACAGAAGTCTAAGATTATGGGGAAAACCAGTAGACATCTTTTACCTGGGAGTCATCTAAGAGGTTTTCGTTAGTGTGGAGAGTGGATTAAAGATTAAACGGGGAATGGTTTAGTTATTACTTCAGTGTCATGAATAGAGCTCGGATACCCGTGCAATTGCATCTTTTTTTTGGAAAGTCAGAATAGAGTGAACTGAAGTTACTTATCCGAATCAAGCCTAATGTAATGTTTTAATGAAGTTTTATACTACACGAAATTGCACGTTTTGGGGTTTACGTACTGCACGAAATCGCTCGTTTTGAATTTTTTATAGCACGAAATTGCATCATTTAATATTTTGAAAAAAAGATTTAATACAAATTGTAATTTTCATTAATACACATCAAAACATTAATAAATGTGAATATCATAGAAAAAAATAAATGGAACTTGGGAGATGTAAACCAACACAAACCTCCGATTTCCTAGAAATGAGGGTTCAGTGGTTCATGGATGTTTACATTTTGTTTCTCAATTCCCATAGTTTTGTCATTATCAAACTAGCTTCTGTCGAGTATATTGTTACTAAAACTGATTAAAATGGGGGAAAGTGTGTCTTCTAAAACTGCAGGATGGATTAAAAAAATATCATGAGCTCAATGGGGATGGTATTGTAGTGTTTCCGTAAATCTTGTGAAAAAAATTGGATGTGAGAGGAAATCACAAATTGATACCCGCTGTAGCTCAAGATTTTAAGCTCAAGAAAGTACCTATTTTTTTTTTAACCCTAGAACGGTAACAGGGGTAGTGCGTGTCACCAGAGTGATTTAAAAATAAGCCTACGCACCGGCTATTGCATCTAGTGATTCCATAATTTGAGTAGTATCTTTCCTTTTTTAAGATCTTCCTATTCCAATATATGTAATTACAGCTCACATGCGAGTATTTTACTCTGTAATCCACATCTTGCTGTTACTATTTTAAGTAAATAATTTATGTTCCGATTTTTTTACCGTAATTTTTTTCAAAAATATATCAATAGTATTATAAAAAAGATCCAAAATTCAGTGATTATACTAAAACCAATATTATAAAAATAAAAGAGTTTCTATTTCAATTTCCTCTCCGCTACTTACTTTCTTCCAAAGTAGCTATTTTTTGTTCATAAAAGTAATTTAATCCCTGATTTTCAAGCAATACATTTTTATTGCATGTTTTTGCACGTTTTGAAGTTTTTAATGCACCTTTTTGCAGGTTTTGAAGTTTTTATTGCACGTTTTCAAATTTTTACTGCACGGAATTCCGAGCTTTAGTCATGAAGTACCGTTTCCTGGTCTTGAAAAGAGGTGATTAGAGCTTAATCACACTCAATAGCAAAGCCCCCCACCCGATAATTTTTCTATTAAATGTAGCAACTTTTTAGAGGTTGGGCATTCCCAAGGAGGATCTTTCGAACTCAGAGACTATTCGAGGCAGAATGGAAAATATATCTTATTTTCAGATTCGAATTTAGGACCTTGACAACAGGAGTACACATTAGTAATTAGCTGTCTATTTCCCCTAGAAGTTTGGAAAAAACAAAAGCAAGGAGTATTTTGGGCTCCATAATTTGTAGGAATTATTATTTCTTCTCAGCGGTTGTATAATCGAGATCACGCTCAATCCGTAGACAACTCCCTCCTTAATTTTCAATTGGACAAATTTAGGATTACTTATTAGACACACATTTAATAGAGGCTGGATACAAACAAAACTAATTCGCATTACGGGAACTGACGAAGTTTTATATCAAAGGGTTAGGGACAATAAAACAGAACGAGACCCCATCCCATATGAAAGGTATAAGAACGGACGGTAAAGAGCGTTCAATAAGAGAGAGGGGCGCTATATCCGAGGATGTGGATTCCAGATAGAGCATTGTCCAGGAGTTCATTAGAAGGCCCCGGATGGAAATGCTCCAATAAGAGAGGGCAATATCCTCCGTCCTAATATAAAACATAAATAAGAAGACCTGGAAGTACCTGGGTAAGAATAATCCCCGCCATTGTCCGCCCGTCCTCGCCCATAGGGGCTACATATATTACCCCCCTCCGAGCAATTAAAGCCCTTATGCCCCATCCGTTTTTATGCCCCCAGGCTCTTATTATTAACAGAAATCCAATCATCTCTTCTCCTATTTGTTTAACGGTTCTCCTATCTTGTAGTGATACCATAACGGCGTGATGGGCCTTCCTGATAGCTTTGAGGTGACCCCGAGCCGCAAAAGGGAGGACATCGCTGATATCAGATAGCAGGGGATATAGTTTATAACCTATATGGTAGTAATGCTAGTAGGAAATAATACACTAACGAATATTTTTAATGTATAGTAGAGAAAAGGATTCAGACACCGAACGCCAAGTAGAATTCATTTTATTATGCGGATGATTTCACAGATTATTATTATCATTAAACAAAAGAATGATCAACGTTAACATATTCTATTATAAAAACATTAAAGCTATATGCATGTCTAATGATATAGGTGGTAACATATAAAGACAATACTATAACCGTATAAATAACATAGTAGAAATAAGTGTAACTTCAATGACAACTCCATCAACGCTAGAATACACTGGAGTTATTTGAAGGAACCAACTTCTTATATGTCCACTTCCTGTTCCTCTACAGCCCCCCTCTAGTTCCCTGCCAGCAGTTTCGGACGTGCTCCACGGACCCCCCCTTTGAGTAGAGGACATAAAAGCCAACCGGGCATTGGGTAATGTCTCAGAGGGAGAAATAATTCCCGGAGCCGACGTTGGTAATACTCTATATGGACCCCACACAGCCCCCCCCCCCCGCACTAAATTTGCCTAATTAAGGCGTGTAAATGGGCGGGATGCTAAGTGAAGGGGTATTAGCAGTGCTGTCCTCGGGCCATTCCTCCACTGGGACTTTTCGTCCTTCCTTCCTTTGTTCGCTGGCTCGATAACGTATGCTCGTCAGGATGTTACTGTGGTCTCCCTAATTCGGGAGATGAAATTAAAGATTGAATAAAAATTATATTTCAGTTATTATATCTCGTAGGAAGCCCTTAAATTTATCAAGCTTCATGGTGAATAGATTTTTAACATGTTCAGTTGTCCTACTACAATAAGGCGAAATATTCTCAATAGCATTAAATATTAGTTCAATAACAGTTATTTAGACACATAAAATAATGCAAAAATAAAATAAAAAAGAAGACATTTAATTTATGGACCTTAGAAAATAAGCGGTCTAAATGTTTTTTTGGTTTTTTTTTAAAGTAATCGAATTAGAGTCATCCGCATTGGAAGGCTTAGATGGGCTGGCCACATTAACAGAATGCCGGAAATGAGCATTCCAAAAATAATGATGTCTGACAAAATCTATGGGTCGAGAGGTGTCGGAAGATAACTGTCAACTTCGGTGGACAGATGGAGTCGCAAAGGATTCAAGACATCTTCTAGGTGCTCGGAATTGGATTGCGGCTGCGCAGGTTAGGGAGCGATAGGGGAATATTCTTAAGGAGGCCTTGACTCACTAAGTGGGTTGTTGCGTCATCGATAATAATATTAATAATAATCGTCAGTTGTAAGTTTAAATAAATGTCTTATAAAACCGTGAAACTCAAGGCGTTGATGACCGAATTGCGGTTGTACGCCTTTAAATCAAACCAAGCAACCAACAGTGAAACTCAATTTATGAATTCGGATTAACCAGTAAAAAATAAATACTCCTCTCTCCCACTTACCCAAAACCTATCCATGATAATACTTAATTAGAACTAATCTTATTCTTCTACTGGAACTTTTTTTTTTTTGTTCCTCCCCTATCTCGCCTTATAGGCTATACGGGGTTTCCCGAGCCAGGGGAGAGGGTGGGGGATTGATGCCAAGCATTATTAAATTTCCCCGGGCTCCGGGTTTTGAACTTACTACTTTCGTTCCCAATCATATGTTGCCATCGGCAACGCGTATTTTCTAACGCGTTTGCCCACTCGGCCATCCTGCCACCTTCTACAACTAGAACTAAATCTTATTTCCTAATTAAATCTTATTTAAATAAGTTGTCTTATTTTCTTAAAATTGGATAAAATTTTAAATAGTTGCTAATTATCCACGTACCCCCCACCATCCCTATTTCCCGATTTTTTAATAACGTAACACCAACGTGGGTATGAATAATTTTATTTACTTGAATGATTACACGAAAACGTTACAAACATTAACTACAAGTGACTCAAAAGTAGCAGTCCTTCGATGATCAAAGCATGACTTAGCCCCAAGTTCATTGCTTCTTATGTTTAGTACTAAATGGAACATCAAAGAAAAGCTAGATAATTCCAAAACACTTGATTAATTCCAAATACATAGAATGTAACGGTTCCAGAAAATTCTAGAACTCAGTACAACGAAAATAATCATCTGTTTTTTTTTTGTTTTTTTTCAGGTCACAAAGAAAATTCTGATATTCAAGAGGAGAAATATTTAAAAAATCAAAGATAGTAATATTCGGTCTAACCGAATCGAACTCACTTCTTTGCATCACCGTTGAAGAGATGTTAAAAAGTTCAATTCAATAATTCAGTGCTCTAAATTTTAATTCCCGGCCGTGGCAAATCTTTTTCTTCATATATAGATTATTTAATAATTATTGAAAAATAAAAATACATAACCACAAGTATATTTTAATATGATTTTAAAGATTAACTTTGAATTACTCAAAATGAAAAAAAAAATTCACTAAGAGACCACGTCCTCCAAAGCCCTCGTTTAATAATGAAACTCTAAAAAATAAATTCAAATTTAATTAAGTCAAGTAAAAATAATCAGAATTGATTAAATATATGTAACGTTCGCTCGACAGAGAGTAAAAAAAAAAAAAAAAAAAACCCTCAAAATTTGTAGCATTCTAATAAGAAAATATGAATACGTCTTATAATTGGAACAATTGGTAATTCAATGGCCCTAATTATGTATCTCTGGTTAAATTTGAGATATACGATCAATTATTTTTTAATTTACGTACATGATGCATAAAATTAATAGAATATCAAGGTATGTATAAAATTAATTTTTATGTATGAACTCTGAATAAAATAGTTTATATGGTACCGGACCATTCTAAGGAGTTAAATGAATCATTATAATTATATCTTAACAGCTTTCTTTGTATTTACATGCTTTTCTCAGGCATTATCAGCAAAAAAAAAAAAAAAAAAAAAAATATCTTGGAATAAATAAGCCGTATAAATAAGAGCTCTTGTTCGTAATTTGATAGTCATCGGATAAGTCGTTTATAAAATGTAGGAATTCGAAGGGTCCAATCAATCCCTAAGAGTGAAGAAAATAATAATAATATTGAAAAAAAAATTAGGTCAAAAATTGTCTAAAAAAATATGCATTAAAAATAAATTAAAAAATTTTTTTTTTTTTTAATGCATTAAAAAAAAAAAAAAAAAAAAAAAAATAAAACGCCCAAGTAGCATAAAAATGGACGTTAAACAAACAAACAAACAAAAATAAATTAAAATTTACTACTCATTGTTTTATCAAATTCATAAATTTACTATATGAGTAAATATATATGCGTGATTTTTTATACTATACTATTCAATTTATTTATTTTAAATACATGAAATAATTATCAAATTATATATGTATTGTAAAATGTTAACCATGATGATAAAAGTAATAATAATATTCCAACATTCATTTAGCTTGTCAACTCGAGAGAAGAATGTCTAAAAAATACTCTTGTTTCTCAGGCTAAAACTGAAATTTCTCATGCATGGAAGTCGCATTGTCACTTCTTGGAATTCGTCCCGGAAATACTGCAACGGCGACAAGAGATGGAGAAGACACCTAGAAAAAAAAATGTATTTTCCTAGCCGGGAAAGAAATGATCCGACTCATAAATTTGATAAATAAATAACCAGCATAAGGGACACCATAAATTCCTCCCCCCGCCCATTATTACCCTTTATGGTCCACCATATTTCACGAGAACTTTAAAAAAAAAAAAAAAAAAAACGAAAAAAACGCTCGAAACGTGAGGGTTTTCAGTTATGCCCTGTCTGCCCATGTCCGGTTAAAATCAACTGTGTCCTCATTAATCACAGAAATTTATGTCCTTTAGAAGAAAAATTAAATATATCATTTGAATATTTATCTCGCTTAAAGTTAGGCATGTTTTTTTTTTCCTATTTTAATTTATTAAATGATATTATTGCTTCCTCCCAAATACATGTCCTACATGTCTGATTATGGCTCATATTTTGAAGGTGTCGATTGCTAGTCAAGTCCAAAGAAAACAAATAAAATGGCCAAAGCGTCATTTCTAACAGAACTTATATTAATTCTTCATAAATGCCTTTTGTCCCCAACAATCTTATTACTGCTTTCTCTTGTTACATTTAATTTTCTATATTTAAATTATAGTTTAAGTTAATATATGAACTTAAGTAAACATTGGGCCTGTTAAATGTTTTTTTTTTTTATTATACATTTAAAGATGTAATAGAATATTAAGTTTACTCTGTTTAATATTTTCTCTGACATACATTACATCAGATTCAATTTTTCCTCTCATAGCCTAATTCAATGAACATCTCAAATCCTGCAGAAGGCAGCCAGAGAACACTGTCACCTCTTAACAATGTCCCGGGAGATAATTTATGAAATTAGAGTATGTGCTCAGGAAAAGGAGACAAGACACATGTGAGAATCTTCTGAGTCAATTATATCCTAAGCTGAGGATGTTTTAAACAAGGCCTTGTAACCCTTCGAAGTCTGGGCAATGAGATGAAAGAATAAGGAGTTGGTTAACTTGGGAAGTATTTCAGAAGAACTATTTGGTTGTTCCATGGTCATCTCGATTACTGCAGAAAAAAAAAAAAAAAAAATTAGAATGAGACTATAATATTTAATCATTGATATTTCATTGGCTATAGACATTGAATAAAATCCTTGGTATAAATTTATCATGAAAATTATTGAACTATTATTAGTTAAATGAATGATTTTAAAGTGAAGAATTGGGAGTGATTTTCATTGACGTTATTAAAAAATTTCATTCCCCCTTTCATAGAACTCCTTAATTACTAAAATATAACTTCGAAATAGTTAATCAATTTATCTTCCATGTTTGGAAATTACATAAGTCCGTAAACTTTTAAATAACTATTTTATTTTTTAACAGACCTGATTTATATAAGTAGTTCGCAAATGGCAAAATTTAAATTTCGGATTCTCGTGTATTTTATCAATTTTTTTTTTTTTTTAGCTTTCGCTTTGTCCCTGAAAATTTCCTCCTGTGTACTCCCCAAAATCAAATTAGCCCTTTGTTCACTGAAGATTTTGCAATCTATTAGGATGAGCCGTACCGTTCTCTCTACACTGCTATATGACATGTTGTACGTTCCAGACCTAAAAAAAAAATGTTAGATTTTGTAACTGTACGTGTATATGCATGAAAAATTAAAATGTAATTTTAGTTTAATTAATGTACGATATTGTATTGATAAGTATGCTGTGTGTTTTAGCAACCCAATGTAATTGGGCAGCATTGTTTTGTTTTGTTTTAAAAAATAAAGCATTTCTCTCAAGCGTGTGTGATATCTCACACTTTACGTGATTTTTTGATCGAGGTGGTCCATTTTCATTGGGTTTCACATAATGGCTTTTAGTTCAGAGTTTAGCATCTCGATGGTCTCATTTGCCTGTCGTATTTTATAAATTTTTACATCTATTTTATATAACGGAGTCTTCGAATGGAATAGTGTTCACAATTGTTACCTCGTTGGTTCAGGGTGTATAGTTATAAGGGGGGGGGGCATATGAAAATTATATTTTAATAATTGTGAATTAACAACGGACGATTCTTCAAGTTATTTTATTTTTTATTTTTTAATGCCATCTATTCCATTCTAGGTAACTAATTTATCAAGATGGGCTGTTTTATGACTGACGTATCACGTATCTGAAGGCCTCATTAATTCTTCTAAACTGACATGAATTTACATAATCAAATAAATGGGTAGCTGATCCATAAAAAAGGAGGACGAGGCGTCACTACAGCAAACATCAAGGATTATACAGAGGCTGGATATACGAGGGGCGAGATGGATGCCGGGTGATATAGTGCGGTCGCCGCGTCACTGGTCAGTCACTGGAGAAAAATGACCCGCTTTGTGAATGTCACTTTTATACGGCGGAATATCCCGCTGTTGGCAGCCCTGTTTAATGGATATTGATGCCCTTCCGCTGAAGGGATCCTTGTTCATGGAATCGGAATGGGTTCTGACTCGGCAAGCTTTTCGGATAACCGAAGGCATTTATTATTAAATTATAGAATTTCTGATGTTATGATTTAGTTTTTTGTACCATTACATTTCAGAGTTATTCCAATATTATTAAAAATATATATTTTTCTATACTTCATTCAGTTAACTTTCAAAATCAACAAATCTTCAGGTGAACCTAATAGTAAAAATGACATCTGAACACGGGGAAGGATAGCTACCTAACAACTCTTCTATACCTTGGTGCTTTAAGAAGGATATCTCTCCTTCAGTGCCTATAACTTCGTCAAATCTTGTGAAAAGGTGAAAATTTTAGCGTATTTTAAGCTTCGTGAATAGTAGTTATAAGAGCAATGGCCATTACGATTTCGTCAACGTTTGTTCAGAAATCCAACCTAAAAAAAATAAAAATAAATCGAACATCCATGCATGTTAAAATGCATTTAGGCACTAACGGGTTGATGTTAAAAGTTACTAGTGTAAAACAGCAATGTAAAAAATATCGGCTACAATGATTACATTTAAGAAAAAGACGCTATCTTTGTAAAAACGTCGTTATTTTTGAGACATCGATATATATGTTGCATCCCTATTACACTTTTTACGAAATATTTTCTCATTAGTACTCAATCCTTTCATAATTGCTTGCCTTTTAAAAATATTTAAATTCGAAAATTAATAAAGTTATGTTCGGGCGCTGAAGGGTTAATAAAAAAAAAAAAAAAAAAAAAAAAAAAAAAAAAAAAAAAAAAAAAAAAAAAAAGAAGCAACACTTGACTACTGCACAACATTGGAGAATTTACCTGTAGAACATTTTGTTTTAATGGGGGTCACCCGTAGATATCGCAGTTCCTGGTGTATCTTTTCTGAATTCCCAGATTTATATTGATTGTACATAATAGGAAAATTGTGCGGACACACGCAAGAAAATTGTAAGGGCATTATGCAAAAAAATTATTATTTTTTTCACTGTTACAGATTAAGTCTCAGAAGTACAGTTTATTCGCATTAGGAAAAAAATAAATCAGTCTTTATTTGATCATTCGTCTGGCTATTGATCTTCATTTACTACTTATTTTCTTATAGTGTCTAAGAGAAGCATTAAGAATTACGAGGTTCAAATAACAGCTTAAGAGTTATTTGTTAGCATTCTTGAAGTATAGTATCAGAATAATGCCCAACAATAGTCTTTTGAATATCGATTAAGTGATATAATAATGAAATACCAAAATATAGACTCTTTTTATACCCCCTATTGTTTTCCATATGAATTAATATTGTTACTAAGTTTTTACATATACGAATATTTATAAATTATTATTCATTCCTTGAATTAGTCTATGGCAATTAACCGAATTGATTTTGTTCATCGTTCTATTAAAATTCTCGTTCTTAAACATGGATTTTTTTTCATCTTATTTTCTTTTTACCTTAACCCCTCGCCAGTTTTCCAAGGCAGCTTTTCTCTTTTCTTCTTATCTTTAATTTTCGCCGAGAGGTTTTCCCGGAGGGAGGGAAAGGATTTAATCAAGGAGTCTCTTTGAAATGGCCCAATGGATTGACGCTTGCCCGCCCGGGTGAAGTGTTTAGAAAACTGAATTTACAGATTAGACTTAGACCTCCATCTTCTCAGGAACCCATTCTCCTGTCGATTGTTAGGTATTCTCATCAGGTGTTGATGAGCCATTGTTAATTAACAATTCTTTAATTATTCGTATAGATAGGTATAGAACTGAATTTGATACCTCTAAAACCAACTTAGATCTTGAATAAAGGTAAATCACTTAAAGTATAATCATCATATGTAATAAATAAAACGTTTAGTATAAAAAAATATATACATTGATGTCGATGTTACTATTTTTATGCTTTTAAATTAGAGATTTAAAATGAAAAAAACTAGGTAAGGTAGTCTTCTGTTATAAAGTGCGACGACTTTAACCAGGTATACGCCTTCATTAATGAGAAGGGAATAAAATTTAAAAAAATTCCGAGTATACGAGGAAATTACCCACAGAAAAATAATTTTGTTCTGCCCTAAAACAATACACCTATCTTTAAAAAAAAAAAAAAGTTTGGTTTATTTTGATCTACCAAAATAAATTGTAAAAAAAAAAAAAAAAAAAAAAAACGAAGGATATTTATTACTTATATATTATATTTAATTTAATTTAAAACTTAATTAACATCAACTAAGGCTTTTTTGTTTTTGTTCCATAATTGAATGTGACACTATACAGGAAGGAAACTTTCTAGGGCACCTATAAGCATTTCTAAACTTGTATTGCATTATGTATATATATTTTTACCTGTAAATATTTCAATAATTGAAAATATTGTATTTTTAATGGTTCAATAAATGAAAAAAATATATAAGAATATTATAAAAGAGAAGAGTAAATGCACTGGAATAACGTAGAGGCGTATTTAGGAATAAAATGTAAATATTTATGTGTAACACTAAACTTGAAGTAGGTATACATTTTCATCATGATAACAAATTCATGTTTTCATTAATTTTTTTTTTTTTTTTTATAAATAACCTGAATGCTACGAATAATGCTTAATGTCGTCTTAAATTAAAGATCGGCAGTAAAATGGAATATATATTTATTCAAAATACAATGTACTGCATAAGGTTTCGATATAACGGATATGCCCTGTTCACTCATGTATGCGAAATCCCTCCCTGTAACTAGTTTCGTTTTTGCTGGAAAAAGATCTATCATATTCGGTTCTTGTGGAAACTAGTACGTTTTACGTCTCACTCTAGTGCTTCTTCCAGAAACATCTTTACTACTAAATGGAATCAACCCCTCAATTATATATTAGGACTGTGTGTGATTACAATTATATTTTTGAATTGAGCCTAAACGGTTTGCTAGATTCCCTGAATATCCTGATGCCTGCATTTAATGAAATACGGTACGACTTATTGCTGCATAATTTGTGATTTCCAGCCCTTCAGTGTTTCCACAGCCACCATTGATCCGAGACACTCGAAGCCGTCGACACGGTGTGAGGAGGGTGGTAGGGGAGGGACGAGGAGCTGCGGGTTTATCGGATATTATTCAATGAAGCAAGAGGCCACCTGAACGATTTACGAGGCGAAGTTGGCTGAGTAACTACTGGGCGAAATAGACGAGCTACTTCCTCGAAGATACTGGGGCTAGGAAGCGGGCGATATATCAAAGACTATCAATGGAGGGCGGTAATAGCTGTGGATAAGGCCTGGCATAAATTTAGCTCCAGGAAATGTGATAGCCAGCAACAACTGCAAGAGTGCGCCGAATAGTAATCGCCGCACCGGGATCTTACCACTGTCGGGGTCCTCTTTTGTCAACCTCACGTGTCTTCTAGGGCAAGCTGTGTCCAAGAAATCCAAGATCGAGACGTCAATCCACAAGGCGTTAACAGAAATAACTCATAACTTATCGGTATTTACGTTATTGATTGTATCAGAATATTATTCGCTGCATAGATTACTTATACCTGGAAGTAACTAAGCATTTCTTGGAAGCGCTGCAAGTGCCTCCATGCTGGTACAGGTACTGCTATTTCTGTGTTACGAAGTACTTCTTAACTGTCCTAATGTGCTAAAAAGGTAATACCTAAATAAATAACTTGTCGGATAGTAAATAATATAATAATAAATTACTATAATAATAAATAAAATAAATATATAATTTGTCGGATTTCCCTTTTTCGAAGCCTTATTTGTTGTACTTAATGGTGCTAGAAAATAATCAACTTTTTTTTTCCTATAGCAACGCTGGAAAAAAATCCTTTTGGATGTTCAAAGGACGTTGCGGATCCATTTTAGATTTTGAAACACGGATGGAATCATGACATAGGGGATGTAGGTACTTATTTTTTCAAATCATTTTTTAATAATATTTTATTTATTTTTACCCTATTCAAAATTTTCACCGTTTTCTAATTTTCCAAGACACTGGGAAATATTTCTCCTACCAAAGAAAATCACTATCCAGGGTTTTTTTTTTTTGGGGGACTTCAAGGCTTCCACTGATGCCCTATACTGCCCATACTAACACCCATGGCACTGGGTGATACTTCTCCTACGAAAGAAAAGCACCACCCAGGGCGGGACTCGAACCCGCAGCTCCGGCATGGGAGTACGGCGCTTTACCACACAGCCACACCGGGCCCCATACACTATCCAGGGTTGGAACCGAACCATCAGAGCCTTCGAGGGTGTAGAGCGCATAACCGTACAGCCACACCGGGTCTCAGAAGATTGGAAAATGACGTCTGGAAAAATTAAAAAAAAAAAAAATAAAATCTATTGCTGGATTCCACAATTTAGTATTGGTTTGACTAATTTACTAAAGCTTAGGTAATTCGACATAAACTGGCCAGTCCATATTTTATGATATGGAGGCAAGGGAGGTCGAAATTTAAAGTCAAAATAGTTCGAAGCATTTCATTTGAAGTACTCTGAACGAAAATTAATGCCTAAATGGTTGGCTAGAGACCTCGTTGTCGGCCAACAACCAGATGAATAGATCTATTCAACAAAGCTGCACTAGAGCTGTATTACCAGAAAAAAAAAATATTGTAGCTATTAATCGAAGCTATGAAATGCAAACACAGTATATTAAATAAGTTATACTAGTTGGCCCGTGAAAAAAAAACTGCAGGTCATATAATTCAATGACCTAATAGCCCTAATTTAGTCTAAGTAAACACACTATAGTATTAGAGGTGAAATTTTTCGTTTGCTGTTTAAACTATTGAAAAACTCTCATTTAAAAAATGTATTCTTAAATTACCATTGCTTGCTATCGTTCAAGATTCAGATGAAAAGGGGTCGAATGATTAAATAGTAAGAAAGAATGAATGAACTAATAGACAATTACACGCTAAATTTGCACCGATCCCTCATGCTCTCGCTAATTTTTGACAACCCGCAATCAATCACGACTCCATCTTAAACAGTTGCACCTTAAACGGTTTAAAGAAAAAAAAAATATGAAGGAAAAATAAATTACTTACGATAACGAAAAGAACATAATGCAGGTGGCAGCCTGATGAATGAAGACAATCAAGGATCGATCAATCTAGCAGAGAGGCTGCTTCCGATCATGGAGGCACTTGCAGCGCTTCCAAGAAATGCTTAGATAATTAATTAAAATAACTGGTCAGCGATTATTTGTTATTATTGTTTTTTTTTTGTTTTGGTTTTTTGTTTTTTTTATCAATACTTCAAGAAATACATTCTGCCGCAATCAAGGGTATTAATATTAGGGCTATAAGGACACATTCACTCAATACTATATAAATATATACAAATGTACATAAAAAAGAAAAAATGGGAGTAAAAAATCCTTAGCTATGCCGTCCCTCGGATAGGACGTAAAATGGAGGTCCCGAGCCTGTACGATGTCAGGTACTCGTTAAAGATCCCTATCCTAATTATACCTGGATAGGCAAAATTTAGGACTCCCACTGTAGCATCGTCCGATTAGCCTAAGCAGCATAAAAATGGACGTTAAACAAACAAACAAACAAACAAAATCTGCTATTAGAAGATAATCAGTTCTAATAAGAGAGTAAATTATTAAATCAATTCGTGGTTTATCTCTCATAAACAAAATGAACGAACTTTGTTGTATCCATGCAAAATCCAGAAGTATTGCTAAGTCATGCAATAAGTCATAAAAAGGATGGTACTAAGTGGGATCGACATCTGACTTTAATCGTCACCAATCTGTTTATAAAACAAATTGTAATGTACCTCGCAGATATAGCTCGAGCAATGGAGTGTTTGAGTGGATTTATAAAAAAAAAAAAAATGCTGTTGATTTCCAGCCTTCAATAGAGTATGGTTCTCCTAAGGTCTTGCAACTCCGGCAGTATAACAATACTCAAGTTATCAATGATTTTTATAAAAAATGACATTTTCACAGCGTCCTCTTGTAAATAAATCGATTAGCAGAATCTGCATTCAAAGTGCTACAACACGGCTTATCGTTGGAATATCCATCCTATTATTCATAAAACATCCCCTGGCCTACGTGAAATTACACACCCCCCAACCGCCGAGTTTTCTAATAGCACTTATCTCTGAGGGCGAGGGTGAGGTTTATAAATTCAAATCGGGCACAGCCCCCCCCCCCCCCCACAGGGTTTCAGCTCCTCAAAACCGGGTGTCGCAGCGAAAGAATTGAATTTCAAATGAGTTTGAGCCGTGTTTGACAAAGGGAAATAAAATCAGCGGGAAATTTAACTGATCACAATTAAAATGGAAATACGGATCCGGTGAGGGCCGGGACAATGGGAGCAGGAAACGATAAAAGTGGACAAAAGTTAAATTAGGAAAGCCCATCCATAAGGAGGAGTGCTAAATCACTTTGGATCTGCCGGTGGGAACAAACTTGGATCATGTTTTGCATTTCCATCTTGGGTTCAGGGGTGGAGGGGGGAGAGTCTCTGATTAATTTATCAAGCCATCAAATTAGTTTGATTAACGAAGGCATCAAAGAGTACGGCTCAATGGCCGCTGAGGGAGCTGATATTCTCCGAGCCCCTCACAACAAACGATCGCTCTTCATTAGTCAAGGAGTGTTTTGGTTTCAACCAATCATTTCATAACAATATATATGTTCTTTTTTTATTTGGTACCCCTACCTGGCTATTTGTGGCATACAGGAGATTATTTTATTGGTGTAACCAACCTATTCTAACCATGGTGGGACGGTAGAGATTTATTCCGTGGAGCCTCCACGAAATAAAAGTCAACCCTCCCAGAGCGGATTCGAATCGTCGCCGTTCGGCTCGAGCGTGCTAAAGCGGGTCGCGCTCAAACACGCATGGCTATCCCGGGTCCGTATGGCCAAAAAAAAAAAAAAAAATACATATGTTTCCTTTCTGTATTATTATCTAAATGCGATATAATTTATCACTACTAACTATAGGCTTATGGAATGTTAAAATTATTAAATGTTCCAATTACACAAGAAAACAACATTTTTTCTTTTAAAAAGTTGCTTCAAAATGGAAGAAATAATACCTGAGTACTTATGTATGTATGTACATGTACATGAGTACATGTATTCAATTTCAAAGTGTAATGACAAAGCAATACATACTTGACTGTATTGCTTTGTCATTACACACCTTCTTGAAAACTTAAATTACACAATAAAATACTAAATTACAACGCTATACAGAAACCTAATGGACATATCGCGCGGAACTTTGAAGTTCATGAAAACATGTACACGTGAATAAAATACGAAAAAGAAAAAGGTCCAAAATACTTTTGTGAAAAATCATCAACACAACACAACCTGGTAAATATTAAATTACACTATCCATTCCAGCATTAAAATCAACGTACACGGCAAAGACAACTAATTAAAAAAATAAAAATAAAATAACGAAATTTCGTTTCTTCCATTTCCTATTTCCTATTATCCAGTCTAAGCAGGCTGAAATAAAAATTACTGTGAGGCATACTGCAATGACTGGCCTAATGGAATACTTTAATAATAAGTTACTTAAAGAAAAAAAATGCGTTAAACAAAGTAGCAAATCTAAAATATTCATATAAATAAAATCTATGCCTGAAGTATAAGAAATATAATATATATTTATAATATAAATCAAACGCTCCAAACTTCCAATTCACTATAAAAGATTAAACTACATGACAATAATGAGACCTATCTGGACTTACGGAGTCGAACTTTGGGGTTCCACCAAACCATCTAATTCCTCTCGCATCCAATCCCTGCAATCCAAAATCCTTCGTAAAATCCTGAATGCTCCTAATTTCGTCCCATATAAAATTATCCATGAAGACCTTAATATTCCTCACGTCATCAATTTGGCCCGATCCAGATATCACCCCTTTCACAGTAAGCTCTCTGCTCATCCTAACTCTCTTGTCTCCAGCCTTGATTCCTCCTCTATCCCAGACAATCCTCCGAGGCGTCTGAAAAGAAGATGGCCTAGAGATCTTATAAACTAAAACACCATTCGAATGCTACCAGTGGGTAGTTTCTCTACACGTCTTTTCATGTCATTATTGTACATATATCAAATTTACTTATTGTATTGTATATACAGTTGTAAATTTCAATAAATAAATTATATAAAAAAAATAATATAAATATTTTTTATTTGTTTCTTTGTATTCCAGGATGGAGGAAAGATGTCGTTTCTGAAGATGATGCTAAACGACTGGCTGTGGACCGTTTATTCGTATTCCACGCAGGTTTAAATAAAACTAATCAATTAATAGAACAAGCTGACGACAACCACGCAGCCCGTAATTACCTGGGCGTGCTGTTCCACTTTCCAGGAGAGAGAGAGGGAGAAATATTTGATAAGATATCGAGGAAGGCCCCGGGAGAGATATGCAGAATTCACGGCGTCGGAGGGAAATTAGAAAGGAAATATCTTGAGGAAGGGGAGGTTTTCCTGATTAGCCGGAGGATTTCCCAGTCGTCCCGGTTAAACTTACATCCTGAGGGGGTCCTCAAGGAGTTGAATTAAAATCGGGATTAGGGACCGTCTGATCAATAAGTAAGGAGAGGGAGTAATTTGAAGCTTGTTAGGGCTATTCAAGTTTATTATTTTACAAGAGCTGGAAGGGAGGAAAGAAGCGGAAGAAGAAAAAGAAAAAAAAGGAGACGAGATTGCTAGCTATCTTTGTAGGTCGAGGTTCTAGGAACAGAATTAACCAAGGTGGGATTCCTTATCTTCGAGTAGATCCGCTTCTTGTTCTGTCAATTCAGTTTAGGCGAAGAAACCTTCCAGAGTTTTTGTCTCGCGGCATTGGTCGGATCCTGAATGGGTAAGTAACAGCGAGGTCTCCGAGCTAGATGCTACTTCTTCTGAGAACAAAACAATAGTTTTCCAATTCCTTGGTAAATAAGGAAATCATAAATCAATGAAATTTAGTGATATATTTTTTTAAATACTATTGCCTAATATTTTACAAACATTTTACATTTTAGAAAATTTCGTTTCTGTGACTTATGAAGTTACGCGAATCACCAATTCAATTATTTTATTTGTATATAAAAAGTAATGTATATAAAAAAAATAATGGGATTTAACGAACGAAGAAGGTTTCCTAAAGGGATAAAATTATTTAAGAGGATCTATTCAATATTTGAGAAAATAAAGTATGATGGGATATTTGTTGATATTGGGATAATTGTTGTAACTGCGAAAGTGTAACATTGAAGTAAAAACAAATGAAATTATTCCCATTCGGAGTGGGGCAAAATAATGAAATAAGAGTTGCAAAATATTACAATCCTTAATAAATTTTTGCAGTTGTGCCATTATACTTCCGGACAAGCGATATATTGTCATAGAAAGGCAGGATGAAGACAATTCAACTTACTACACAAAGATGAGTGCTGGAAGCTTGGGTAGCTGAAAGAAGAATTCTTTAGAACAAGTCATATCGCACGCCAGTTCAGTATATCTGAAGCCAGCAGATTATTTATCTAAAATTTATAATTAATATTAGGTAAGATAATATTTAAGTCTCAAACTATTTAATATGTATCCTAAAACTTTTAGTTTTGAATATATAACTGAAAAATGTATTGTACTATCAATGTAAAATTTCGCTTGCAATTTAAAATTTCAATAATTGTAGTTGTAACATTATACCTCAAGACTAGGGATAGAGTTTCTAACTATTCTAATGTTTTTATATACAGTAAATTAAATTATTTTCTCTCAATCTTTAAACACGTCCCCTTGAATAACTGCATGGGCGAAACGCTGCAACGGGGCACAATCTGGCATGTGGTACGTAGAAAAGTAAAGGTTGATACTGCTATGATTGGAATCCCACGGTTAGCTCAATGGTATGAGCGCTGCGACGAAGATGGGGAAGACCCGGATTCGATTCCCAGACGAAGACAATCTTTTAAAAACATTATTTAATATATAATATATACTTTGAAAATGTATCTAAAAACCTAGAATCATAAAATTTATATTCATTTATCTTAATTAAAATTAATTCTTTATCATTAATTACCTAAATGTAGGGATATTTGTATGTAGGTACCTAGTATTTTTGTTTGTTTAACTGCAATTTCGATCCTCATTTTTTTTTAAAGTAATATTTTAATGTTTTCTCAGAATATAATTTACACCTCATTTTTAAGATCTTCCTATTTTATACTTACTAATCCTTATATATATAAAAATCTCGTGTCCCGAAGTTTGTCTCTCTATTTCTCAGAAACTACTCAACCGATTTTAATGAAATTTGGCTTAATGTATATAGTTTTGGCCAACTTACCGGACCGGATAACTTGGAGTCCAAGTTACCGGAACGGATTTTTAACTTGATTAGTGATCAAAATAATTCTTATATAGCGAATTATTGTAAATACAATAGGTCGTGTTTCGATTTATTAACATGGCGTCATATGTCGATTTCATAATGTTTTTGTTTATAAGCGTGCTATTGTAATACAGGTTATCATTATTATAATTTTGTATTGCGTTATGTTAGTGCAGTCATTTTTCCTATATTATTATTTTTCACAGACAAATAGTAATACAAATTTGTATATATTGTTAATTTTCATTAAAGAATAAATAAATCAACAAAAGGTTACAATAAATACTCAAATGTGTAGGTACTTTTTCTTCCTTTTCCTTTTTTATTTGTACTTAAATTAAATTACTAGCTAAGCGCTGAAACGCTTTGCTGGGCCCACCCTGATATCAACTTTTAGTATAGTAAATGCATTTTAATAATTTAAATTAGGCTATTATTTGAAATAATACTCCATAAATGTTGTAACAGCACCTACTGTCATAGGTGTAACCTAATAGAAGACTGACTTGGGAAGTCAGTGTTGCCAAAAATTAGTGAAAATTAGTCAATTGGCTACACTGCGGGTAACCGGTCGTAAAAACTCCCTCACAAAAAGGGTGTGTTTTGATTAGGTGTTGTGGGATACTTTGTGATTTGCTAAAGAACTGCATAATTAAGACTTTAATATTATATTTTCAGTTAATTTATTTAACAGAAGTTTCTTTATTTTCATTATTCGTTTTGTTATTATTTAAATACAGTGTTTTTTATTTTACCAAACCTTTTTATCATTTTTATCCCGAGATCTAAAATGTAAAATTTAAAAAATGTCAGTGAAGATTTGTAATTCCTCCTTTATTAACAATAATTTAAAGTTGAGAAAATTTAATCCCAATCGAATAGAGGCTGTTACTTCCTAAGTTGTAATTATCTTTAAATGTAAAATTTAAGAAATGTTAGCGAAGATTATAATCCTTTCTTTAATTTAAAGTAGGCTATTATTGGAAATGATATTTACTTATCTTTAAATGATTGTTGATTAAGAAAGGATTACAAATCGCGGCATTTTTTAAATTTTACATTTAATGATTATTACACCTCTACTGAACAGGAATAATTGTTATTTGGGTAACCTCAAGTTTCAGATTTATCCGCCATAAATATGAGAGTACTACTGCAAAATAATCCATCGGCAGATATATTTTTTAAACAATTGCTCTATATTGGAAACGGTGAAATAGAGCTAGCTGTATCGAAATTCAAAATTTATCAAATTACCAGAAAATTTCTGAACTGTTGTAGAGACGAAAAATGAACTGTCTACGAAATATAAAGTGTCTTTCCTGATATTTTGAACAATTATTTGGACTATAAGTGGCTGGGTAGTCGTGCTATTTTGGCAGCAAAAAATGTTTATTTCGATGAAATAAACTTCCAAAATCAATTGACAATGTTCTAGATGTAAACGAAGCCGTAAATTTCCCATCTGAATTTTTTAATTCCCTGGATATACACCCAAACAATCTCCAGTTGATTATTGGCTCACCGATCATTCTTCTTCGTAACTTAAATCCACCTCAATTGTGCAACGGTACACGTTTGGTCATTAAAAGTATCACAGGAAATGTTATTGAAGGAAACATGTTACCTGGAAGGTTTACAGGAGATATCGCCCTGTTGCCACCTATTCCCTTGGAACCGACAGAATTTTCAATAAAATTTAAAAGGCTTCAATATCCTATTCGTTTGGCTTTTGCCATGACCATAAACAAATCCCAAGGGCAAACAATGTCCACTTGGACTTTGAAAATCCGTGTTTTTCCCTTGGGCAATGGCATAACTCACGTGGGAAATGGGTATCGCCTGCTCACGTGTGTGGAAACCATCAAATCTTTGGTTTGTGTTAAAAAAAAAAAAAAAAACAGGTTAACCCAAAACATTTTGAACAAATTAGTACTTGAATAAATAAAAATTCTTAATTGTATTATGTAAAAACCTCTTTAAGAAGAGATTTATTATCACTCAAATATATTGCTAAATTAAAAGCTTCAACACACCACCCTCCTACCGAACACTTATTAGCCGAAGGGTTGGGAAATCGAGGTCTCAAAGAAATTGAGAAAAACGCCTATCAAAAGGACATATATGACGCGTTAACCAAGAATGGCATGACACTGAGCAAAATTAAACCCGTTGTTAAACTAACAATACCAAGTTGAAGTAGTGTTAGGCCAATAATCAATAGATCAATGGCTGAGGTTATCAAAACTTACTTCAGTCATCCTTTTTAAAATTAGTGGAAAAATATAGCCATTTCGAGTTAGTTTATACCGATCCATAAAAAAAGGGCGATAGTGTTGGCAGCTCTGTGAGTCGTAAACACAACCAGCTCCTTTTTAATCAAACTACATTGAAGTATGAGATGTAAAAAAAAAAAACTTTAACTTTCCTATATTCTTTACCAAATACTTTTAAATGGTGTAATGCTCTATTCTCAATCACGTTTGATTTTGATTAGCTGAAAGGTTTTCATCTTTATCAATGAATATTGGTATTACTGTATTTGTTTAAAAATATTAGGATATAACTACTAAGCCACAGCAACGCGTGGCCGGGTCTGCTAGTGTTTTATATTCTTTTCTTTTTTAATTTCGGTAACATGCTCATTGGTGAAAAAAGGAAGTATTTAATTAATTTTTGTTATGTTGTTTTCTTATATGAATATGAACTGTGATTAAAAAATGGTAATGTGGCTTGGTAAGCGAATCTAGTCGCACTTAACGCTCGCCTTGAGTATTTGCATAAGGAGCAGGGATGATGTATACGAAGCAGTCAAGCAAAACTGATGAACTCAAATAGACCGCAAATTATTGGACGAATTAACTCGACTAGCGAGATGGCTCTAATAATGTTAATAAGACTAGAGTAGGGACGGGTGAGAAATGTCTCAGCTATATTAGGGTTGTTTATATCTGTAGGGATTAGTTTGCGTTAGCATTTATAGGTGGCAGTGTTGGGATGGGGGGGGGGGGCGTCAAATAACTTCCCTCAGCGATATAGGGGGGATTACTCAGGACTGTAAATTCACTATTAACAAGTGGCAGGCCGCGTATTAATGCTTTATAATATCTCTATAATTCCAGGCTGGAGGAACCCTGAATAGATCACCGCTAAATTAGCAATTCCCGAGACTGGGGCCAAATCCTAGGCAAGCGATTGGTTTATCATAATGACGTCGGCTAATGACGATTCACTGCCCACCAGATAGCGGTGATAATGTTATTGAAGGATTTCCTACGGTGTCCTATGTCTTCCGTTGGGGAGTAGGTATATATTCAGGTGTATTCAACACCTTCATTTATATTCTACCCGTCTCATTCCAAATTATGCTACTTTAATTTAATATTTCTATAAAATATTAAACTGTTCGAAATATAGGATATAACAGCTACAAACTAGTTAGGAATGAGCGACTGTTGATTATCGATAGTTGCATATTTATATAAATAAAAAAACAAAGGTTGAAAAATTCTATTAATCCACTTAAACGCATTCGTAAAACAATTATATATAAACTTAGGCATGGATGTAACACAAATACGGTTTTAAACAATTTTACTGACTTATAATGAAAATATAATAAAAATAGGACTCAAATAATAACTACTTAACAAAAAAGTAAGTATCAGTGACAAAAAGTAATCGTATTCTTC
This sequence comes from Aelia acuminata, assembly GCA_911387785.2. Lineage (NCBI taxonomy): Eukaryota > Metazoa > Arthropoda > Insecta > Hemiptera > Pentatomidae > Aelia > Aelia acuminata. The sequence continues at coordinate 72,470,804 of OU426983.1, read as the reverse complement.
GCTTTTCAAGGTTAGACTATGCCACTATGCAATCGTTTTTTACATATGATCTGCAATGGAACTAACCAGAAAAGCCTAGAACAATACTAACATGTGATCACGTGCTAATATCTGACTCTAGATATCTATATTTATAGAACTTCGTTCAATAAAATAAATATCTGTTTTTTAAATATAAATGTTAGTGTGTTCTATCATATCCTTGTTATATTCTTATATCAGTTGCAATGATATAATTTTAAAATATGCATGAACGCTTAAATTATATTTTGCATTCATAATTTCATTTTTAATCGAGTACAGTAAAAACCGCCGCTGTAAAAAGTAGACCACTTAGGGTTGGAAATCGATAAGCCTGGAAGGGGAAGGAGCGCGGAAGGTGATGTACTGTTCTAGGAGAGGCGCGAGGGCGGATTAAAAATCTGGCGGGTAAAACAATAGAAGGGTGGGCCCGGAACAGTGCCACATAAATTAGGAGAGAGGAACCGGGAGAGAGAAAAAGAAAGGGAAAAGGAGAGGAGAAAAAAGGAATCACCATTAGGAGGCAGAATTAGCGAAACATGGAGGGGCAATAAACATGTCAACGGCTTCCGCTAAAGGATACACCACTCATATATATCACTTCTTTGTCGAGCCCTCGAATAAACTCCGGGCTAATACTCCGGGGTCTCCCCTTCGACCTTATTTATCCTCCCCCTTCCTCCTTCTTAAATCTCCCTCTACGTGCCCCGGCGCTCTTGTTTGTGTAAGGAGGAGTCGGGGGACGTCCTCGTGATGGAGCTGAGTGGAGGTCCTGGCTTGAACTGGAACCCCCGGGCCGTTAGGTCCATGTCGAAAGAGGGGAAGAAATACGTGAATCGTGAGTCTTCCCGAAGACTGAAACTTTGCTTCGTTACTAAACCTGAGGTTTCAAGATCAGGACCTATCTGATATCTGAGGTATCAAGGACAATCTCATATATTCAATTTGGAAAAAAAGGACATTAATAAAAGCTCAAAGTTTTTCACTAAGTAGCGATGAATAAGTAGCTTTCAATAGAATGACCAATTGAAAAAAAATTAAAACTTTATTCAATTGACTCATATTTTGCAATAATTTTTAAGTAAGACGAAATGGTGGGGGGTGCGGTCCAATATCATCATACCGCAACCCCAACCATTCCCTCTTCACTACATCTAAGGTCAACCAACATCCACCATCATATTTTAAGTAAGTAATTTGTTTGTAAGTAATTAATATTACTATTTTAAGAGGATAACAGAGATAAGCCCACTTTTCCCTAATTGCATTTGATTTATATTTTACGAGTAATTAATTTGAGAAAAAATTAATTGTACGTAAATGTGAGATTAATTCATGTTATGAGTAATCATTTTAAATATTTTTTTGGTGAGATATCATTTATATTATTAATGAAATATGAATATTTTTTACTAAAATAGTATTGGTTTAATCCTATGGGATCTCCGAATTTATACCTTCCATGGGAATCTTATCTATTAATGTGACAATGAAATTAGTCTAGAGGCAAAAAAGTTTTGAAAATAAGTTAATAACGTAAAAAAAGGATATGAAAATTATATTTTCATAAATAACAACTTTAAATAAGGACAGTTGGCGATTGAACTAAAATTCTGTAAAATATATAACCCCAGAGGATGGGGCAACAGCCCGAAACGTTGGGACAATTAAATGTAATATAACCTTAAACTTTTTTTTTTTTTAAATGAAAAATAAAACTCTGTAGTTATAAACTAAATATCAACTAGTTTATGAAAATTCTTTCGAAAGTTAAAGCGTAGTTTGTGACAAAAATATATAAACATTCATGAATGAATAATTAGTTAAAATGGCGCAATTTCTAATGATGGTGATCGTTCTGCTACATTTAAACGCATTATTTGTATTTTTAATAAACATTAGCATTGATGAATGATCTAAAAATTAAGATCATATATGAATATTACTGGAAATGGAGTGATGTTGATCTCTCACAGGTTATTATTCTTATTCGATTCGCATGTATCCTGTATAGAGTAAAAAAAAGAAAAACACCCTGGGAATATAAAGATATTTCATACAGATCATATACGAGGTCTGTATGTGTAAACAAATGTAGGAGATTACGGAACAAATCACATATCAAACGGGGATATGGGAACACTCTCCGTTTGACGTATGGGTCAGGAGAAGTGTGATATACCCTATATCCGATAAAGCACAATCCCTTGGCAGGAAATGGGAGTGGCCAATAAGGGCTTGATGCGCCGCGATCTTGAAGGAAATACACCTTTTCAATCTGAGAACAGAGGGAGGAAAGGGCGTAGTGCGATGCGGACCATTGACATGCATGGCTCGACAGATGCTGACCATTTACTCGAGATCCCGTCATAACCACAGATTGGATGGTGCCCATCAAATCCTCTATAACTGATGTCTATCTCTTCCTTCCATATTCACCACCTCCTCCCCTTTATAGACTAACCGGCGAATATGTTATGGTCAATACGGCAATCTCATCAATAGCTGAGGCGGTAGGTGTCTTTGGTCGGGCCGGCCCTGTGTGCCAAACTCGAGGGGATCAATTCTTGATGAGACGAAAATACCATTATTCCAAAGGGCAACATACACTAGAAGGAAGCTACCCAAAGGAAGAAGAATATCAATTTTATGTAAATTGTAATAATTGAACAATTATTGAACATTTAATGCCTCATTAATCGATGTAATAACGAAATAAATAAACTGTCCTAAATAATAAAATAGACCATAAATGAGAACAATGTTTATCGGTAGGATGAGCAACCTAACGAGTAACTAATTGTATTGTAAAAATAAAAGAAATGGAAAAAAAATCTAACATGCTCATAAAAACCCATGATTATTTACATTATTATATGTCTAGCCCTGTGTTGCTAACAATCATCCCCGGAGGCATACATCACTCATAAATCCTTCATTTCTAAGCTAAAACCAGTCCTTTGATAAACCATCTTGGATCTGTTGCAATCACGACTCTATTTTTCAGTGAGAATACTAGATTATTTTCTTAAAAAATCGCAATTTTTATTGTCCTAGGTACGTGTTTTATTATAACTAAAAAATTGTTTATCCCTGTAATGTTCTAGTTTTAAATAAGACTACTTATGGGGATTGCTTCAAAATCCAGAGCAGAAGAAACATCTTTTAGAAAACAAATGATATAACTGGAATGTACTCTTATTAAATATTAATACGCGCGTCGCACAGTGGAGTATAGGCCAGGAAATCCTGGTCAAAACTTTTTACCTCTTTGTTGTTTTGTAACAGTGGAATACTTAAAACTTTTTATTCACAATCTAAAAATATATCAAACTAATAAAATATAAACAATTTCAAGTTTTGACAAAAATTAGGCGAATTTCTAGAAAAATCAGGTAATTTGAAAAACGTCGGGAAAATTTTATGCATTTTATATGATATGCATGATGCATATTTATATTATATGAATAAATATGCAATTTAATATCAAGCTTTTGCAAACACTAAGTACATTATACACATACATTTGCGTAATAAATTTCATTCTTATCCTCTATTTATGCACGTTCGCCACGTGCAGCCGACTTCATGATAAGCCTTTAGACTATTCTACTAGTTCCTGTATGAAATCTTCGCGCGATTGATATTAAATTTTAGCTTCCTACAGCACCATAAAAAAGTTACTTAAAAGGGTAAACAATTTTGTTTAGTCACTAATTACTTTGCATAGCTAAAGTACACAGAAAATCGTTTTCAAGAAAATTATTTTATTATGAAAATTATAAGGATTTATATTTTTACAATCTAAAATGTTTATTTAACCAATTAGGACTATATTCTTTCCATTACATGTCTTAAAAGAGTTTTAAATTATTTATTGCACTCTAAACACCGATTCGGTTATAAAAAAAAATCATTTTAAGAGGTAATTTCATGCATTTATTAAAAAGAGGGGGGTGTGATGGTTTGAGTATTTTTTTGCGGTATGGTAAGTAGAAGGATTGAACTTTACATTATTGCAAAAATATCTGCCCGACAATAAAACACAATCTATTTTATTCTTTTAAGCAAATCTAATTTTTTCATCGTAATCAGAAGAAATACAATTTAACCGTTAAGATATTAAAACTTGCTCAAAACTAGTTATCACAGAGAAGTACATACCTTTCGAAACTTTGTAGAGAAATTTCAGATCATTTGTTAAATGGATATCCACAGATATCACAACATATTTAAGCATCTTACAACTCAGGAAAAGGCAACTGCGTACTCGAATCATGGATTCAGACTAGTTCCCTCGGGCAGGAAGTGGTTAAAAATAAACGAGATACATATATCTCGATGCAATAATTCTTATTGTAAATACTTATTGTGATGTTCGGAAGTGAAATTTTTTTTTTTTGGACTTTTGGCCATGATTTGATGGTAAATACTCCACTGTGCGTCGGAGGCGTGTGGATGGCAAAAGTTTAGCAAAAAAGGATTGGTAAAACAACAATAGATGTTATCTATAATTTAATTATAAGTTTGTGTAACGTGGGATAAGTGCATTATTTGGATATTCATAAATGCAAACTATTAATTTAGTTGTCCATCAATTAACATGATTTCTAAACATTGGTGTTACTCAAATCGGTAAACAGTTACAAAGAAAAAACGAGGGATAAAATGAGTTCCGACTTCTTTCAAGGTTAAAATGCCTTATCATTAATTTATTGAATCATTAATCCCATTAAAATGGACTTGATTGAAACGAACTATCGTAAATATGTAGTTCTGAACGACCCCATCGCCCGCAGCAAGCTGTCAAATTTAATGATTTTTCTATTACAAAACAAACAAACAAAAAAAAACCGCCCCTGTTGTGACATAGTTTTTTTTTTAATTATAATAATTATTATTTGCACCTGTTGCAAATACTAATTAAATGGAATGAATATTTGATTAAACTCAATGAATTATTCTTTCTGTTGAATTTTTTAAGAAAGAATTTTAATCCAACCTGTGGGATCAAGATATCTTTGATTTCTCAAGGAATCAAGACTAAAGATATGAATAAGCGGTCCTGGCGGAAAGGGAGTCCTGGCGAACCTCACCAACACTCTCAGGAAGGAAGTGCCTTATTTAGTCAGTATTATTCATAGACTGTTTTTATTAATTAATAAAGTAATCATAGATAACTAAATTCAGTAATATTTTCGATGAAGAATATAATTATTTATCAGTGCACTTCAACAAATACAAATAAAATTAAAAAAAAAAAAATGAATACTAGCAGCTGTTTTTATTGAATTTGACAGGCTGATATTAATAACGTGATGGCAGAAACCAAAACAGAACCTTATGTCAGCAACTTCGTAAAAAAATTCTAGATCCATCTGGAATCGTTACAATGATTAATACATATTCATATGTCATGTACTTTGATATGAATTGATATGAACCTTTGATAGCAGACAATATAATAGCGAGCTCACTACGAATAACGAGGAATACAGTAACTTTCAATTCATTACTGCATTTAACAATTTCGACAAGCTGATATAAATTTACGCACATTGTTTGCATGGCATTGTAATTTTACATCAATAAATGTTATTCGAACTCATTTTGAAGATGATATATTATGTCTAACCGCAAAAAATATATTAAGTAAACTTTTTTTGTAGGTTACAGTTACAAGAAGCCTGTAGTATGTAACTAGTAAATAGACATAAGTTGAAATTCAATGTGTTAATGAAATCTCGGAAGGATCACATGTTCCTTGTTGAAAAATAAATGTAACCGAAGCTAACCCGTCCGCTAACCCCAATGGGAACAATTTAATCTCTACAAAGCCCCGTACCTCAGCCAATCCAAATCAGCTGACATTCTTGCCCGACCGAACAAAAGTATTTTAAATTATTTAATTCAATCCTAACCATGCAAAAGGTTTTCTTACTGACAATAATTAAAGAGATGACTAAAGTCCAGAATAAAGTTTATAATAAGAGTGACAGGAAATTTGAATGCCTTCGGTTGAGTTGGCATTCCACAGAAGTCCTTACTATCGAGTTTAGGGCAAACATGGACTCAGACAATCGAATAACAAATACATCAAAGGGAGTGACGGACGGGGGCTAATTATGTTGCCAAAACTTACTCAAAGGGGAGTTAGTCAAGTCGTCAATCAGTCAGTCTTTTGTGCGGCAGACAAATTAGACTGGCCACACCACCTCCTCGTCCCTCCTCGACCCTCCTCACAACCTCCCTAATTATATCAAGGCTGCTGGTCACCACTTAGCTACTATCGATCCAACCCTTCCGTTCCATTCTTCTTCGAGATGTACCATTTTAATAAGTCCCTATGGAGATTTGTTATAATAAGGAAGATAAAATATTGTGACAGAAAAAATGTTTTAGTCAGTGCAATGGTGTATGTTTGATTTAGGAAGCCAGTGGAGATCGAAATATACTGTAACTTAGCCCGGGATCCTTATATTACTCTAAAAGACATTGGCAATAGGGTAACTTTTATGTGGGTCTCTAGCAACGTTGGTACCATCATGATCGAACTGGCCGACAGAGCTGCAAGAGAAGCACTCTAGCTCCCTGCACTTGTCAAAGCTATTTCGATCCCACCAGACCTAAGCCATCCCCTCGAAAAGAAGATTAAAGATACTTGGCAGTCCATGTTGGAAGAAAGTCCAACAAGCGAACTAAAAGATATAAAAAAAGAAGTAGAATCACCTTAGTGTCGGATATACCAAACTCAAAATCACTCTAATTGCACCATCGACATTAGACATATAATTCAGGAATCCCCTAATTTTACTAGGTACGCAACTCAAGAGATATGATTTATGACCCGAATCAACCATAATCCTCAGCTCTGCTCTAATGTTTAAAATCAAGTCGTGATGTTTCGGAAATTCGATATTGTTTAATGGCAAAATTCAAAACGAAAAATAATAATAAAAATGTATGCTGCCGTTGATGACCCAAAACCATCACCATCCAATGAACTTAGTGTATGTTAATTATTAATGCTTTTCATTCTTTCATTGCAAGGAACGTCATACCAAAGGATTTATTTTCACTCAAAAAAAAAAAATTTGGCCGCTTCTGGTTTTTAGTCTTACGAACCCGCTAACTTATGTGTAGATGTTGGCCATATTAACAGCGATAACCAAACGCAACCAATAATCCATTGCGTAAGTTTTGATAATTTTATTAATTTGTGGCCCTTGCTAATTTTTTATGGCTTTTTAAATTCTTATGGACTTGCTAATTCTTAAATTTATATGGCCCTTGCATCAATTGTTCACGTTTGTTTTTTTTTGTTTTTTTTTTTAAATTAGATATCTATTATTATAAAAAAGGGGTAACTTGTTCTCTTACATGTCTCTATTTAAAAAAATCTGATGCGTGCACGCAACACACAACTTTCACTTACCAACTTACTTAGATTAGACATTAATGCGTTTTCTAAATTGCCACTTCTCAAATGAACAGAACGGCTTTAATTATAACGCATTGGTTTGTCATTAAAGGCGTACGGCGCATGCGTGAGCTCAAGGTGTTTTATGAGTTGACGGAATATTTTTCTTTTTTTCTCCAATATATATGTTTACTTGATTGTCTTCATATATCATATTTAGACATTTCTTATTTTTAGCCGTGATGAGTTAATTTCTCAATATAAACTAACACAAAGGTTCTTTACAGGAAAACAAAAAAGGCACCTGCCCCATTTAAGCCCCCTCAGAAAATTTTAATACTGATAAAACTTACCTGATATTATTGAACACCTAATTTTCATTAAATATGACGAATTTGATCAAAATCATTAAAGCCATTTTTGAGATAATCGAAAAAAATGTAAAAATTGGAAAAAAGTTATGAAATAAAGTGCCCCCTCCGTTTAACCAATTTAGATGAAAAGTAGCCTGTCACATCTTTGGCATATACATACGTCAAATACCCAGTTTGATCAAAATCTTTAAAGCCGTTTTTGAGTAAATAAAAAAAAACACGTGAAAATGATACAAAAATTATTAAGTAAAGTCCCCCCTCCGGTTGATCAATTTTGATGAAATTTTAACAATCATATCTTGGGCATAAAAATAGATTAAATACTCAGTTTAATCAAAATCGTTAGAGCCGTTTTTGAGAAAATCGAAAAAAACGTAAAAAGTTATTAAATAAAGTACCCCCTCCCTTTGAGCAATTTGGATGAAATTTTTGCTGTCACATCGCGGGCATATACATACACTAAATACCCAACTTCAGGTTCGCACGGTTTCTAGTTTTTGAGCTAGTCTGTTCACACACACACCCACAGACAAACAGATACACACACAGACCATTTCGCGGGACTTGGTTATTTTGACTCAGGGGACCCCAAAACGTGTATTTCCGTTGAAAACCGGAAGTCGAAATTTTGCACGATCGCAATACTTCCACTAACTATATATTTTATATATGTATAAGTGAAAGTAAAAAAATGATTATACTCGTATTATTCTTAAAATTCTGGAATCATTGTTACTTTCACTTACCTATGTATGAAATGTATAGTAAGTGGAAGTATTGCGATCGTGAAAAATTTCGACTTTCGGTTTTCAACGGAAATACACGTTTTGGGGTCCCCTGAGCCGAAATGACCAAGTCCCGCGAATGGTCTGTGAGTGTGTCTGTGTGTCTGTGTTTCTGTGCGTGTGAGTTTGAACAGACTAGCTCAAAAACTATAAACCGTGCGATACTGAAATTGGGTATTTAGTGTAGGTATATGCCCGCGATGTGACAGCAAAAATTTCATCAAAATTACTTAAAGGGAGGGAGTACTTTACTTAATAACTTTTTAGGTTTTTTCGATTTTCTCAAAAACGGCTCTAATGATTTTGATTAAACTGAGTATTTGATGTATTCATATGCCCGAGATATGACTGTAAAAATTTCATCAAAATTGATTAACCGGACGGGGGACTTTACTCAACAAATTTTGTATCATTTTCACGTTGGTTTTTTTTTTTATTTACACAAAACGGCTTTAAAGATTTTGATCAAACTGGGTATTTGATGTATTTATATGCCCGAGATATGACTGTGAAAATTTCATCAAAATTGATCAACTGGATGGGGGACTTTACTTAATAAATTTTGTATCATTTTCACATGTTTTTTTTATTTACTCAAAAACAGTTTTAACGATTTTGATCAAACTTGGTATTTGATGTATTTTTATGCCAAATATGTGATAACCAACATTTCATCACAATTGATCAACCGGAGGGGGGACTTTACTTAATAAATTTTGTATCATTTTCACGTGTTTTTTTTATTTACTCAAAAACGGTTTTAACGATTTTGATCAAACTTGGTATTTTATGTATTTATATGCCAAATATGTGATAGCCAACATTTCATCAAAATTGATCAACCGAAGGGGGTTGATTGACATTTGGGAACTTAATAAATTTTGTATCATTTTCACGGGGTTTTTTTTTTTCTCAAAAACGGTTTTAACGATGAACAAAAATAAGATATGGATGTAGGAAAATGTGTGACTTTGGGAAATGATATTTAGCAAAACACGTCAATTTCTAATCTAAGTAGGTTGGTAAGTGAAAGTTGTGTGTTGCGCGCAAGCACCAGATTTTTTTTATATTACAACTTTAATTGATTTTTCATTTTAACTGTATACAGATCTTTATATTCTCGCTATGATTAGTTTTAAAGTTACTAAAATAACTTAAAAAACTAAAATAAAAATCACGAACTAATGCATCAACTTTTTTCTTCTTTTAAATTCTAAATACTAATACTAAGCATACGATTTATTCTGAAGAAAATGAATAATAAAATCAAAGCCCAGGTTAAATTTACAATCCTCTGCGGTGGGGTGAGAAATGAATTTGATATTCCGGGGTGAGTGATGCCCCCCTGGAGGAACATAAGACGGAGGAGTGTTAAGATACAGCCACAATATAAGAGCCGGGAAGGACAGGGGTTAATATCCACTGAGGGGCCGTAGCCGAGCTAAGTCCCAAGTCGTAAAGTCATATTAATGCAAGTCTTAGCTGGCTAAGTCAAGTTGCCGATGCAAATACAGAGGTAAGCCCCCCGAGTGCTCTATATTAGCAAGTTGATTGGCGCTTGATCTCCAAACTTGTTGACAAGTCCTAATGCTCGGGGATTAGTGAGGACTTTGTAGCAGGCTTAATGAGAACCTACCTCGCGTCAAGAATTCCCAATGTCGCAACAACTTTTTGTGATCGTCTCTGGAGTTGAGGGTCGGGACTTCATATATATTTCAATAGAAGGAATAGCGCTCAAGCGCGGTCGGTAGTCCAATTTATACAAAATCTAAGGTGTGTATTAAGTATTTTATATATGTATGACTAAGAAAACATTTCTTTAGGAGGACTAAGGGATTGAAAATCGATAAAAATTCGAAATGAATTTGCTGACACTAATGTAAATCAAAAATGTATCATAATATTACATCTTGATCAGGTTGTTCAAAGGTTGTTTTGTTGCATAAGGAGAAAATGTACAAACTCAATCAAGCACGCAAGCTACAATGTCTAAAGTATTGGAAAAAATATTTATTTAGCCAGATAAAATCTGTTTTTTGTTGATCCTCCAATATTTTCATTACGACTCAAACCTGTTTTATGTTATCGGTTGGTATCTTTTTGCGCCTATAAAGCCTCTGAAGATTTTGGCAAAACTTCTTGTTATTTTCTTAATAACAGTATCACCGAAATTACTATCGGCGGGGACCGTTATATGTTTGATGTACGCTACGTTTTCTATCAAAGAAAACAAGGTTCGGTTCACTATCTAAAAATTTGTCATATGTAATCCAGACGGCAGAATCCAAGAAGATTTCTGTATTGCACACTGCATTAGCTGGTTTCTATTCGCTCTTACAAATGACACTATAATATCGCGCTTAGTGGACACACTAAGCGATTCTAGTAGGATCATTTAATAAATTACCCAAAAATAGAAAGAAAAATAAGCAACCTAGTAATAATAAGAATAACTATGAAGAAAAATAATAAAAATGCTTTTATACTTAATTTAACTAAATAAAAATTAAAATGAATGAATGCAGCTGCAGGCACAAGCAAACCATAAGAAAAAAAGATAACTGCACAGCAATTCAAAAAACAGGCTTAGAGTACAAACATAACATCAAATTTCTGTATGACACTTCTTTTTTTGTAAAAAACGAAATATATATTCTTATTTTTATTTTATTATAATTATAGTTCAATTTAAAATTTATTATCAAGACTTTTATGTTTTTGGTTCTTCATGTGATGGTGACCCTAAAACAGGCATGATATCTTCTAGGGCACCTATCACCCTATATTTGTATTGGGTTATAGATATATATTTTAACTAGTACATAATATAACACATATTTCAATAAATATTGTAGGTATTTTTGAATTTTTTTTTTTTAAACAATAATTGTTAACTTATAATGGCTTTTATAGTTCTAACTGTATCTCAGCACCTTGAAAGGGCTAAATAATTAATTAAAACTTTAGGCTTAAGAAAAATTATCTATCCTATATAAATTGTATTCTTATATCTTGTTCTCACAATGAACTATAAAAAACAATGCTAAAAAAACAACCACTTACGAACAGTTGACATTAATAATTACATAAATTCACTAATCAACACCCTACTACAAGATAGCAAGATGCAGTGCAGCCAGCACAAAACCATGTTCTACTTGCTAACTCGTTGGGAGCCCTAAGAGATACGACAGCTCTCATTGGCCAAAAAGTAACTAAAAAACGAATCGAACACATTTTTTGTTTTGAAACGCATTCTTTCAACACTTGATATATACATAGATGGCATGTGCAGGAAAGACTAGCTTATTATGACTAACTTTTAGTCATATATAGGTGGTATCAGTCACAGATATGCCGGATATAATATACACTCAATACGGTTATTCAATTCCGGATATACATTACCTTAGCGCTGCTGAAACTACCTTAGAATTTTTTTTTTTTTTTTTTTTTTTTTAATGTTCATTCTCGATTGACACAGAGCCATTGGTAATTTACATTACAAAACACTACGATTATTTTTAGTCCGTTCTGAAATATTACCGAGAAATTAATACTCAGACATGCATTTCAGAAAAGTAGTAAAATAACTTTTTTACAAATATTAGAGCTCTTCTTAGGAAAGGTTTAAGCTATAGATAAGTGTGGCACTTGTTTGAATCATTTTCTTTTTGTTCACGCTGAACCGGAAATAGCTCTTTCTATCGTAAAAAAAGAAAGTATTTTTATATCTTTTTCACCTTTTGTTAAGAAGGTGGGCCTTCATTACTTCACAACTCCAACCCTCCCTCCAAAGTATATCTCAAAAAGTAATTAAACGGGAGAAGATTGTGAAGCTGTTGTACAACTACAAGAGGGGCAATTCAAACGTGATCCCCACACGGAATTGTTGAAAGTTTAACAATTTTATTAAAAGGCGGCTCCAGCGACAGATAAAATATTCAAACACGACCTCGGGCCGAAAGTAACAAGACTTGGAGCTAATCCACCAGGTCCCTCCCGGTAATAACACTTTGGGGCTCGGGGCTAACTAAGACGTAACTTGAACAATCACGGGGCTTGCCTTCCTTTAAACCTGGCTCAACTTTAAACAACCAAGTCCGCTTTAAATAATACAAAACTAATCCTGGCATGGCCGTTATGCTGGCAGTTTGCCGACTGTATATTGTCTCCAAGACAATACCTGAGATTACCCGAGTCGCCTTTGTCTTGTGGCTAAGTGTGTGCGGCTTAAGTCCCAGGAGTGGTGGTCAGCGACATTTGCATACGCGCCCGCTAGAAGTGCTATATAATCGCGGCTTTGTACACGCGGACTTAGTGGACAGTTAAATTGCTTCTGATAAATGGATTGCTAGTTCTTTGTCCAGGCAATAAAGAAGCTCTCTAGCGGCCAAGGCTCCGGTCCGGGGAAAGGTACTAAAGGACAAAACAAGATTATAAGTAAAAAGCCAGATTCTCCTGCATGCAATGAATTCTTTTCTGAACTCGCTCCAAACAAAAGAATCGCAAAGTTAGTGAATCTAAAAAGAATACAAGATTCCCTCTTATCACAATGATTATAAAATGTAGTTTTCATTTTAAACTCAAATTGTCAATTTATATCGGTTTACAGGGTTCTAACAATATATCAGCCACTTGAAAAGGCTAAATAGTTAACTAAAACTGTAGGATTATGAGCAACTATCCATCCACTAACACACATGTCATTTACAAATTTATTTAACACCGCGATATGCATGGACCTGAAGGAACCAGAAGGAAAGGGCAACATCAACTCCTGGAAGAAGTTCTCTTAGTTAATAACCTTCCTCACCCATTTTACAAAAAAGTTTCCAAACAGATATAAAATAAAAATATACATAAATGAAATAGAGGTATTTAATTATGGAAAATAAACAAAATTAGTGTAACCAGTTCTTAATATTTGTTGGTTGACAGTTGAAAGTTGAGATGCTAGGAGCAAACGAATTCATGTTTTTATTTTATTATATTTTTTTTTCATTTTTTTTTTTTGGAGAAGGAAGAACGGGTTAATATCCGAGAAGGACAAAGTCAGATTAAGAACAAGTTGCGAACGATGCCGTCCGCAGAACACACTTCCTCCACAGCGTGTTCAGCGAGAGGGAGAGAATTCCGATTTACGGGAGTCCGGTCCTGCCCGCAGATTTATCGCAGCGGGATTTGTCAAAGAGGCCCAAAGGAAAGGATAAATTAAAAAGTTTCCCCGGGCGAGCCGTGTAGCAATTAATATAAATTAAACGAGCGTTCATAATTGATGCGGTGTAGTTTGGGGAGGAGGTGAGGGGGGGTGGGAGAGGGGGCTAGCTAATGCATTAAATATAATGAGCGAGGAGCAAGTTCATAGCCCGCCAACACATCCAACAACAACTGCAGTTAGCCGCTCCTATTTACCCTCCCGCACTGTCACATCCAACAAATAGTTTGCCCATAGGTTATCCTCCCGGCTACTTCTTGGATTTAGACCAGAGTTACGGCCTCCCGTCCATTAGTTGGTCAACTGTAATGACAACATATCACCTAGCCCCTGTTTGCCCAATCTACTTTTGTCAGTTAGTGTTAAACTAAGGTCCTAAATCATATGGGCTCGGGGAATGAGAAATGAGAGATACTGAAGTTTCTTTTAATTTGTAATTATCATTTGCAGATGTATACACCATTTGCTTTCTTATATTTAAGTACTAAATACCCATTCACTTTTACTGGTAAATACCAAACTTCATTTTTTAGAAACTAAAAACATATATTTATATATCTTATAAATATATTTTATATAAAAATAATTACATACCTATTTCAAAAATGTACTAACGACAATCAATATGTGGACTGAAGCTTCATAAATAGTTAGAACAAAAAAAAAAAAAAATATATTAATAATAAAATCACCATTTCAAACTTGGATTTATAATCGAAGATCTTAGCGCTAAAAAAGAGAGAGAGAGTGAGGAAGAGAAAATTAGCTTTAAAGTTGTTAGTTTGGTATTTTTTCTGATTATCTCTTAATATTCATTGTTCAGTAAGAATCTTATAAGCTTATAAATATGTGGTTAAAATAATAATATTGAAATGACCATTCGTACTTATTGAAAAATTATGTGAACTGTTACTACACTTAATTAGGGTTTATAGAATATTAATATCTAAATAAATATAAATAACTCTTTCAATTATTGCCATCTATATCTTATTTTAATAAAATTAAGCTACATTAGGTGCTTTGGAATCGAGAAGATCTAAATCTAATTTTTTAAATAAATATACTAAACTATACAATTATTTAAAATACTAATTGGGTAGTTTCAACCAGAGGCTCTACTAAGTATTTTCCCACTCTCTGCCTTAACATGCATTTTTTCTATAGAACACTCTACTGGCCATTTGCTGATTGTTGACTAATACTGTTAACAAGCCCCAAAAACAAATATTTGTAAAAAAATATTAATAACTTACGAAAAATCAACTATCGAACAACACATACGAACTCTTAATTTAATTATTTTTTTGTTGCATTGCACGGACATAAGAGCATAATAATTAACGACATGCACGTTTATAGACGCGGCTAGAAAGGAGCTGAATGAAAGAATTCTCCTGAATTAATGTCAAGTTCGGAAAGAGGTGCTGTTAGGCACTTTTCATCCTCATGTCTAAAATGCCTAACAAATATAATTCCATTATAAAATCATCACTTTCGCTGGTGGTCGAAAGATGTGAAAAAGGTATAAAGAAAAAAAAATGAAATTTTCCTGAAAACGAAAATGTTAAAGTCATGGTGATTGACTTATAATAAAATACTGTAAGGCCCGCTTTCTCCAATCTACTCGTAGTCTAAACTTAGATTAACTTAAACCGGATTATCTTTAATCCGAGGTTTAAACTCTGATTCACTTTCTACAGCCTTAGTTTAGTTTAAGCTTGGTTTAAACCTAATCATGTGAAGGTTATTATGTTTTTTAAAAGGTTGGTACACATTTGTTTACATTTCCTTGTTGAAACTTCTATGGAAAGAGAAGGTAATGTAAGGGTTATGGAAAGATTATTTATACATATTACTTTGTTTTTACCAATAAAGTAAATAAGGTGAAAGTGTTCTATAAAAATGGAGCAAAAAGAATCAAAAAGAAGTAAAAATTTTTCTCAAAGTGAAATTAATGTTTCGTCCCTGTCAAATAGAAGGAGGATGAATGGAAGAAATTGGCGAATAAATCCAATGAAACGAGCGGTGCTGTTTTCAGAGATTTAATTTGCACGTTAATAAAATGTTCTTTATAATATGATATTATTATGCCAAGAATAATAATAACCTCTATTCTTCTTCTTCTTCTTTTTTCAAATAATGTTGAACCTTTTTATTGTTATTATCATTTTGTTTAAATAATAAATTATCTAAGTTGAGAGATATTAATTATTATATATAATAATAAAATTACATCATTATGAGATATTCAAGTGAAACATGATTTACAGTATAACCTTGATATTAATTATGAACCAATTACAATAAAAATAATGCACGTTAAGAAACATTTTTTTCTCATTTCAATTCTACTTTACTGATTTAACATATTCTGAAAATATTCTTGGATTAACTGATTGCGTCTATTGATGCGCCTCTTTGGCAACAAAAACACATCATAATCTTCTTCTTCCATGTCATTTAAAATTTCAATTATGTATATTTTCCATTTTTGTATTCAGTCAAGTGCAAAACAATAATTCTTGAGTAACAAGAGCGAGTATGTTATCACACAAATTGTTCGTTTATATTTTGCAGTTAAAACCTAATTCAGAGTTTAAACCGGGAAAAATGAAGGATTAACTTAATCTAAGTTTAAACCAAGTTTAGAGGTTAAACCGACTTGAAGAAACTCACATCTGGTTTAAACCAAGAGATAATCCGGATTAAATTTAAACTCGGTTTAAACTAACTTGGAGAAAGCGGCCCTAAATGTTAAATGAAAGTTTAATCCTGACATACCTATTTAAAGCTTGTTTTCTAACAACACTTACATTACGAGAGGTTCTGTTTTCATTCCTGTCTAACTGCGCCTTCAGTGAAAGAGTTGACAATACCGCATGACATTGCAGTATTGCATGACTGTATTGAAATGCGCCTAAAATATCCCTGACTTCAACCTTTAGTTAAAAAATCTGGTGCGTGCGCGCAACACACAACTTTCACTTACCAACTTAGATTAGAAATTAATGCGTTGTGTTAATGCCACTTCTCACTCAGTTACACATTTTTCCACATTCATTTCTTATTTTTGTTTTCATTTGCTCTATAACAAACAAAAATTTCTTTTATTATTAAATAAATGTTTTTACTTGAGATAATTCGGCAATGCAAGCATAATACTCCAAGTCGACTGATTTTATAATTCTCTATGTACTTGTTGAATATTTCATTTATTTCCCATGAAACAAATCATTTCCATTAAATGAACAGAAGAGCATTAATTATGAACAATGGTCCGTCATTAAAAGCGTCCTGCGTGGGCTCAACGTGTTTTATGAGTTGACTGAATATTTTTCTTTTTTTCTCCTCTGTATACTTGGTTTTTATCATATCTCATATTTAGCCATTTTTTATTTTTAGGCCTAATGAGAGACAGTTTATTTCTCCATATAAACAAAAACAAAGATACTTCATAGGAAACAAAAACAAACAAACAAAAAAGGCCCCTTCCCCATTTAAGCCCCCTCAGAACATTTTAATAATGATAAAGCTTACCTGATATTAAAGAACACCTAATTTTCATTAAACATGACGAATTTGATGAAAATCGTTAAAGCCGTTTCTGAGAAAATCGAAAAAAAGGTAAAAATTGCAAAAGTAGTTAAGATATAAAGTCCCCCCTCCGGTTAATCAATTTTGATGAAATTTTTACAGTCATATCTCGAGCATATGCATACATCAAATACCCAGTTTGATCAAAATCGTCAAAGCTGTTTTTGAGTAAATAAAAAAACACGTGAACATGATACAAAATTTATTAAGTAAAGTCCCCCCTCCGTTTGATCAATTTTGATGAAATTTTTACAGTCATATCTCGGTCATATACATACATCAAATACTTAGTTTAATCAAAATCGTTAGAGCCGTTTTTGAGAAAATCGAAAAAAATGTAAAAAGTTATTAAATAAAGTACCCCCTCCCTTTGACAAATTTTGATGAAATTTTTGCTGTCACATCGCGGGCATATACCTAAACTAAATACCAAATTTCAGGTTCGCACGGTTTATAGTTTTTGAGCTAGTCTGTTCACACACACACACACACACACACACACACACACACACACACACACACACACACACACACACACACACACACACAGACCATTTCGCGGGACTTGGTCATTTGGACTCAGGGGACCCCAAAACGTGTATTTCCGTTGAAAACCGGAAGTCGAAATTTTTCACGATCGCAATACTTCCACTTACTATATATTTCATATATAGGTAAGTGAAAGTAAAAATAAAATTCAAGAAAATTCTGAATTAAATAATTATAGTTTTTATTATTAATATAGTTATTTATTTTATGTAATTGTATTGATTTATATCATGATTATTATATTCTTTAGATAAAATATGGTGAGAATGAGTCCATAGATCACTAATTACAAATAAATGTATTTACTTAAAGGCCAAAAACTTAGCTAGTTTTCTTTTTTAATATATACAAATATAAATATTTTGTATAATTTTTAAGAATGAATTATGTGTCCAGGTCGTTGTCGTTTAATTTTAACTCCTTTTTATGGTATATAAAATGATATTTTTATATGGTATATACAATGATATTTTTAATTTCATACTTTTTGCAGATAGAAAAATTGTAATTTTTCTTTAAATATGTTTGCCCATCTTAATCATTATACAAATTGTTCATCAAAAGAAAGGAAATTAAATATTATATTTTCATATTTTTTAAATATCGATTTCATCAGTCTTAAAGAAAACGATTTCATCAGTCTCGAGGTATGCCGATAAAAAATTTATTTTTTAATATTAGGCCTTAGAAATTAACATTGATTTTTTTTAATTGCTTCTGATAGATTGCTAAAAAAATGCTTTAATAAAATAAAAAATAATGTCTGAATAAAAAATTCTAGGAATAAGCTAAATAAAATTTAATTTCACTGTTCCACATGTGAAACGATGGCACGTCCAGTCTGGCACCTGTAGTTACTTACGTTTTCTTGTTCTTTTCTTTTCACGAAACTGAATAAGGAAATTCATAGAAATACTTATTCCTATAAGAAGATATTCGAAATTTAATATTTAGTGTAATTATTTTACACTAGATCGTAATTGAATCAAGCTTATTATTTTCATAGATACAATGCTTGTTGAAACTATTGCGTCAAACATCAGTTCATACTTGATATTCATCCAGTGAGTATAGTGTCCATTATTTTGAATTGAAAACATAATTTGTGTGACTATAATACCACTTCATGAATACTTATTTTTTATATATGTATGAAAGATGTATTTTAGATTTGTGATTTTTTTTTTTTCTCGAAAACTTTAAGATGGAAAAAAAAGAATAAAAAAAAATTTTTATTTACGTATAGCAATAAAAAGTCATTTCTAAGGTATATTAAATTAGGGAATGTGATCGTTTGTGAGGTGAGTGTAAAAAGATATTTTGTAATGCTGAGTTCATGCAGTAGAAAATTTACATTTGCTGGACCTATTGTTTGTACTCTTCACAGAATTTAGTAGCCCGATAAAGAGGGCATTAGATAAGACTCTACTCCGATATTGCATATTGTTCCATAAGGTGTTAACTTAGAGACGTGGTAATTAGAAGTAAATCGGGGGAGGGTATGGGAGAGTGGGAGGAGGTAAGGGGGGTGGGGAGTTGTGCTAAGGCAGCGGTCATTACACAAGGGTAGAAATAGTATTAGCGACCTAGGGGTGTAGTGGGGGGGGGGGCGTTATCTGCTGCAGTGGTCTCGAATATATGCAGCCCTTCCTGACGAGCTAGCGCTTTCGTGGTCGTCGGGCGGAGGGGGGTGAGCTTTCGAAATTAAAGGACATAAACTGCGGGGGTTTAGTGCGGTCAAGGGGCCACAGCCTGCTAAATCAGAACCCGCTCGTTAGGGGGGCCTCGGTCCCTACACACACCTACGTTAGCCCGTGTTTGCACCTGTCTACCGCCTCCATCCCCTGCCTTGTTTATCAATCACTAGCTGCGGAAATCATAGAATACATTTCCCTCGAAGTACACACAATATATTTTTTTTTTTTTTTTAGTGGAAGCAACTAACACGTTATTTATTTTTATTTTATTTTTAAAACCGAAATCATATTTTTCAATTGGAAATTTACTTTTTTATAGCTAAACTTATTTATGAACACCTGTACTAACTTAGGTAAAAGATAAAATTGAGTTTTTAATCATATATGGGTGATTCTAAAATTATGGTGGTATTTGGCTCGTAATTTTTTAGGATTAAGTCATGTTTTCTTATGTTTCTGGTTCTTGATGGCTTGGTCAAATGCTCCTTAGCAATGACGTTAAGTGTGCCCACACTAATATTCATACTTTTCGAGATAATGATTTTCAAAGAAATTAATGTTCTTGGGAGTCACATTAATGTAACATATGACATCATTATATTAATTTACATCTTTTAAAAAATAATTCTCTAAATTTTACAGTCTTATTTCGTCTGAAGTAAGTCTCGTTCTTTTATAGGTATAATGAATAGGATCCGTACCTTCAAAACAGTCAAAGAACTAACAGTTAACTATTTGACACTTAAAAAGATGTTCCAAAATAGGAACCATAAAACAACTCATTTAGTTTTTTAGATGAAGCGATTCTCTCGTGTTCCTTAGCTTTCATTTCTTCTTCAGTCATTCTTTTTTCGATGCCATTTTTCTGAAATGAGAACCTGTGTTATTTACAGATTTATTCGGAAGTTTAAGGGGGGAAGAGGGATAGTTAAGATATGGATACGTAACAGGGGCGGTTCCAGCACGAAATTTTTTGGGTGGGTCGTAACCCCCTGTCCCATTATCACGTGTATGACAGCAATGTTTTTTAATGAGATTATTACCTTGGATCATGTATGCAAGAAGGACTGAATTTTAAACAACCAAAAGTTTACGGCATATTAACCAGCTAATTTTGCTTAAAAATATAAAAACCAAAATATTTGGAGGGGGGGGTCATTACCCCTGTCACCATAGTAACAAGCTGATTGCATTATTTGCTTAAAAATATAAAAAAAATTTAAAACCCAAAATATTTAGGGGGGGTCAGACCCCTGTCACCATAGTAACCAGCTAATTGCATTTGCTTAAAACTATAAAAAAAAATTAAAAACAAAATATTTGGGGGGGGTCATGACCCATATCACCCCCCCCTGTATCCGCCCCTGATACTTAATTGAAACCTAACTTTCTGAACTGACACTGATTAGTGATGACCATAACGAAGTTACTAATTTCATCAAATGTCTCACCCTGACCAAGATTGTCACTCCCTAGCTAGAAACGAAATCACTACTAGGCTAGGGAGAGACAGGGTAGGGAGGGATAAAACGGTTATTTATCATTAATTTTGGCAAAACTAGGACAGATACTACTTAAAAGAGGTTATGGCTCTATAAAACTATGATAAAAAATATATATACATTGTTTACTATCATCATATTGATAAGGTATAGGGAGGGACTCACCATAAAAATATTTTTTAGCTATACATCTTCCTCCTCGTCCTGAAAGCAACAGAGGGAACTTAGGGAAAAATTATGTGAATCGAGGTATAGTCGGGTTTATAACAAGGGTACCATATGTTCTCAACTCGAAATTTCCTTTTCTGAGGGGATTGGTGGGTGTATGAAAAACTAGCTAAGGAGTGACCTCACAACTGTGTGATAAAGGGAAAAACTGTTGTGGTACGTAGCCTGTACCCTTTGGAGTCATGGCTCAATTTTATTTTGCATCCTGAAAGTTTGCTGATAAGATTAGCGCCTGATTTTTTAGAATTATTCTGATGGAAAAGTGTTTAATTATTTTTCAAAGTACATGACCTACACTTTGTGACAGGCTAGGGAGAGACAAAAAGAGCATTGTTATTGATTTTATGGAATGTTATCCTTTATTTAGGCACTTCAAAATGAGATAGCTGTATTCATAACCGATGAGGTAATAATTAGGTAAAAACATTTGAAAAATCCTTCAGGCGGTTCTCGATATATCACGTTGTGACACAAATACCACCATAATTTTAGAATCACCCATATCTTTTTTTATCATAGGAAATAAAAATGCAGTGTATCTCATTGGAAATCGTCAGTCCGAAGTAAACGAAGGGAGGAAGTTATCTTAACGCGGTTGCGTATTGGTCACACTTGAGTATCCCACGGCTATCTATCTAAGCTCCACCTGACTGCCAGACTCGCGGGCGTCCACTTACATTGAAACACATATTAAAGGACTGCAGTGCTTATGCCACGTACAGGAATCACCTTGAAATACATTTTGACCTACAGACAACATTAACGGACAAGCAGTGCAGGCAATCGACAAACTCTTCGAATTTCTCAAACTAGCAAACCTGTATCATAAAATATAACAATTGATTGTAGGCGATAATGACCCTAATGGTTGTTGCCTAAAAATTTTAATACTATCTGGATATTTAGACACTTTAAACAGCCTTCTCCAACTCTCCATTTTGGTTTGTCACATTTTGGTTTTCTGCAAGCATATTAAAGCAGATTAGCATTTTTTTTCATCTTCTTTGCAATAAATAATTTGTTTTTAATTTAATAACTAAATTAGTATTTAATGACCAATAATTAATTTTTTTATTTATTTTTTTGCGGATAACATATTAAAAAGATTGTAACTGAAGTTTACTCATTCCCTCACCATGTTCGGACACATCAGTTACAACTGTTACAACGGGAAAAGACTAGCAAACAGTCTAAAAATTACAAATTCCTCATGTGTTATCTTAGCTCGGATTGGACCTTATAAAAGTGGAAAAAGATTAAAAAAGTAAAGAATTTCGAGTTTAATTATAGCTCTACGCGTAGATGCGCTTCCATATAAAAAATATTGTCAATACTCCTGTTCTCGATACTAAATAAACTAATAATTCTAACTATAAAAATTTGCGTATTCATAAATATATAAATATATACATAAATACAATTCAGATAAATGAGAGTCAATCTGCCTGTGCAATTCATTTTTGACATATATCACATATATTTTATTTACATCAGTACAAATAAACTAAACGAAAATCTAATATTTTGGGAACGTCATATTTTTCAAAGTTCTGATTCATTTTTTTTTTTTACATCAACGATCCTATGTCCGTCATAAAAAAAAAATCTTCATCGGGGTAATGTGTTGGGTGCTGAAGAATGAGCTGGATCCAACTCCTGCTTGGCGCTGTGACGGAGAACCTCATTACCCGAAGAACTGATTGAACGAGGAGGGCCTAAGCCTTGCTCCCGAGGGGCCTGCGGCTTTTAGAGGGTCAGGTCCGAATCCCGGTGGATATGGGACAGTATGAGTACTAATGTGCCCCGCCGATCCGGGCATTTGTCCGCTGAGGAGGATATAAACTGGGATGTCCGGCTCCCGGGAGTCCTTCCGTCCTCAATATTGTTCCTCCTAAGCCGAGGTCTTCTGGGAGTCCGCCCCCATCCGGTCGATTCTCTTTTCCATAAGTTGCTATTTTATCGGTAGATTATAGCGCCTCAAACCTTGATTTGTCTTTCGATATTTCTTTATAAATACTTGTGGCAAGACACTCCGTCTTGTTTCAATGATATATAAATAGACCTTACTTTTAAGAGGTCCATGTATGTAAAGATGCAAAGCTAATCTAGAAAGATAACTATTTCAATTTTTCATTGAGAGATAAATCTTTTATATTCGTACAAATGGGGGGGGGGGGGGCTTCTGCCCACTTAAGCGACAAAACCTTCACTTAAGTAATTATATCACTGTTTATTAATTTTTAAAATTATATTTCGCAAGCGCAGTACGCCTTTACTAACGGCCATTTTTTTCCAGTAATTCAGAACTCTTTTTGTTCCGTACTCTTATTATGTCTGTCCAAAATTCAGTGTATCGTCTGCTGTAAAATAATTGTCTGCTGTAAAATTTTTAAAAATTCCCATTAAATTCTGACTCTAAGAAACACGTGTGATATGGATAAATGAATAAATACTTAACTGTTTTTATTTGTTTTTACAGAACATTACGTATTATTCTTAGAGCTAAATAAAAGCATTAATAGAATTATGGTCAATTAGACCGTCACTCGAGAGTCGACCTATGTAATTCTAAATTTTAATCTAAGTACATCATTTCACATCTCTGAAAAAATAATAACAATAAGTACATACATGCAAAAAGAAGAAAAGAAAAGAATTAGAAATAACTCCAACAAACAAATAATTAAGTCATTAAAAAATAAGAAAGAAATTTAGCGCTTCTGTTGATTTTAATATCTACATATTTTATATTTTCTCTGGTAAGCTGCAAGTGTGAAACAGACATTTCTAATAAAATAATATTAACAGTGCAGGCAACAAGAATGGAATAAAAGAAATCAAAAGAACTTCATACTAATCGTTTCACTCATATTCAAATTTGATAATGAAATAAATATATCATTCTTTATATGTAATTAAATTCTTCTGTAAGTCTACGTCCATAGGGCCAGGCTATTCCACAGTAATTAATCGAGGGTTGCCAATTTTTACCGATAAGGTGTTTTAAGACCTACGTACTCAAATAATGTTTTTAATAATCACGTTCTGATTCTAAGAAACACGTGTGATATATTTGACCATTTGATCTCTTCCGGGCCTCATTTTTGTGAGGTATTTCAGTAAAAAAAGTGTTATGATTTGTAGAACACTGAAAGTGTTATGATTGTAGGTTCAAGGAAAACCGTGTTAACAGTTGAATTGAATTATTATGTGTAAGAATTCAAAAATTTTGTTAATTTAGAAAACGATATTCTACCAGGTGTGTAAATATGAAACCGGAATTTTTCAAATAGCAAATAAGAGTTGATTGTGTAAAAATGATACATACTTTTTTATTCGAAGTACTGTCCTTCGCTATCTATGCATTTTTCCCATCATTCAGGCAATTTGTGGATTCCCCGCCAAAATAATGCTTCCTCTTCTGAGTCAAACCAATCACTTAACCAATTTCGTACATTTTCATAAGAAGTGAAGCGCTTCCCATCGATTCCCTTGCATTGTCCCATCGATGCAAATAGGTGGTAATCGGATGGGGCCAAATCTGGTGAATAAGCCGCTTGCGGAAGAATTTACCAACCAAACGCTTGGATCGTTTCCTTGGTCCAATTAGCCGAATGTGATGGGGCATTGTCATGGAGCAAGATCACTTTGTGTGTCCTTTCTTGATATTTGGGACTTTTTGGCGCAAATCTTTATTCAAATTTACCATCTCTTGTAGGTAGCGTTCCGTATGAACAGTTTCCACAGGTTTTAGCAGCTCATAGTAGGTAACACCCATCTGATCACACCAGACACAGAGCATTTTCTTCCTCCCCAAGCGATGCCGATGGTTCACCAGGAGTTACCCAGGATTTTTTACGCTTAGAATTCTCGAAGTAAATTCACTTTTCATCACCAGTCACAATTTGATGAAGAAATGACTTTTTTTCTGTACCTGGCGAGCAGCATTTGCCATGAGGTTTTTCGAGCTTCCTGCTGCCTGTCATTCAGTTGGTGAGGTACCCATTTTCCGACCTTTTGGATCTTTTCCATGCCTTTCAAACAAATGGAGACGGTGTCACATGTAATAATTGTCCAACAAACGCTTCCGAATCAGCGTTTTCAAAGTTTTTTTTTGTGGTTTTCCACGGTCTTTGTTTCTTTTATCGAAATCCATCTTTAAAGTTTTTGAACCAATCGAAACATAGAGATTTGCCTAGGGCATGCTCCCCGTAAGCTTCAACAAGCATCCAATGTGATAATGCTCCCATTTTTTTCAGAAAGAAACGGAAAATAAATGCTGTCCGCAAATCTTGATTTGTTGGCACAAAAGTCGACATGTTCAACGCCACTAAAAACACGGTTATAGAATGAAACTGATGTTGTTATCAATTGGATCTGTTTATTACATGTAGGCAAAAGCAGATAACACCACTGACGGATTAGTTAGAAAATTATATTGACTGCTAACTCCTATCATTGGCGAATTCCGGTTTCATATTTACACACCTGCTATATGTTTACTGATCCCTCATGTTTTAATCTGGAACATTCTGAGTAAATTGACTGTAATTCAACAATAGTTTAGATGTTGAAATTTAATCATTTATATTTTAAATAATTAAATTATACTTTTTGGATTCGACCACGGCCGGGAATCGAACCCAGCTCCTCTGTATATTATATTTTCTGACTCAAGATGACACTCCAAAAATAGCAATTAACCTATTCAAATTTAACATAATAATTAGAGGTTATCCAATATCTTAACCTGAGATAAAAAAAAATAACAACAAGTAAATAACATAACTTGCACATGATTAAAAATTGTTATAAAATATTGCGTCCCATCATGTTATTCCTCAGGGACTACATGTGCTTCAGAATAAAGATTAGTTTTCATTTCATTCCATTTCAAGATGAGTTCCAAGACTCTACCTTTTTTATATTATGTGTCACTTGAAATAGAACTCTCACCTGAGCTGTCATCAGGGAACTGATTTGTGTTCGTGTGTTTTATTCCGCATGGCAAAAACTTTATTACATAAGTAGAAAACTACTAAATCAAGACAATCTAAACGCTTGCTGTATAGAATCTTTAATTCAGCTTAATTATTTTTTAACAAATATAAATCTTTATGCTCAAATTAATATTCTCATTTGATTTCTAAAATAATATTTATCCTGGGTGTTAATAATCTCGATTTCTTATTGTTGCCAAAAATTATATTTCGATTTTCATAATCTCCACCTTGGACGATTATTTTTCGAATAATACGATTTAAAATGAGTTCTGCATTTATTAATATGTATAAAGTATCATCGTAAAGGTTTCAGCCGCTAAAGTCTTAAAAAATGTATTAGAGATATTTGAAGTTGGAGAGGGGAGATATTTGATTTATTTAAATTAAATAAATTCATTACACTTTATCATTAATATAATAATTAAATATTATGAACAAATATTTGTTTCCTAGAAAAAGTCTTATAAAAGCTATGAAATATCTATTAAAACATAATTTTGTTGTGACTAATAAATTAATTTAAGCCACCATCATTAAAGTTCAGAAGATCCACTGTCGCCCACTTCAGCACCTAAGATTTTATAATACCAAATTATTTCCAATATATTCTAAGACCAATGTGACCAGACTAGTAACAACTTTAAAAATCAGTAACTACCAGTGATTCAAAAATAACCGTATGCTCCGAAGTTCAAGGCAAGACTAAGCCCATACTTCATCGCTTCTTATATTTAATCTGAGAAGGTCTTCATCATTCCAAAACATGTGGTCACGTACTAGTACAAGAATGTAACGGTTCCAGAAAATTCTAACTCTGTCGGAGTAACAGAAACAATCATCAGGTTTTGTTTAATGTAACAATATCTAAAAAACTAATTTATAGGTATATAACATATTTATTGGCTTCAATATACGATGTAAAGGTAAACGGTTGGTAGAGGTAGAGCCAGGCATATTAAAAAATTTCTACCCAAATAATAATGACGAAAAGCAGTGCCTGATTTAACATTACATAAAATTGTCAATGTCTGACTTAACATAATATATTTTACTACTAGTTTAAAATAATTCAATTTTATGAAATTATTAATAAGCTGATAAAACCTGAAGAGGAATCAGAGTAGCAACGAAACTTTCATAATTGATATTTTAAATGACATGATTTCCAACAAATATGTGTAATAATAGTAAATGGGAAATAAAATATTAATTCAAATAAAAATTTATATTAATCTAGCTTATTTCCTAGGAAGCAAACATCAATAAATGATGTCTTAGTTGAAAGCTCAACAAATTTTTATGATTGGTTGGTATTGTTTTAGATGGTTTATGCGGGGTGTACTGTGCCTGATATGCAATATAGAAATTTCGTTTGTATAATTACAACTCAGAGTCTAGGGAGGCACATATTATTACTTTGAAATATTCGGAACATGCCTTTTTTTTTTTTTTTTTTTAATTCTGCAATTATCGTTTTTTTTTAATCATTAATAAATTAGATAAACAGATATATTGAATCGAAACTAAAGGACGAGAATGCTAACAGAATAAAGACCAGAGGAAAAGCGGCCCTAGTTACATAAATACAGAAATGTATCAACTGCTTGATGTAGCGGTTGCTCGCGAACGGCTATCGCTGATGGAGGCTATTTCAAAAAGCCTAATCGTAAATCAGTTGCCTCATATCCGAGAGGGGGCGATATTTCACGGGTACAACACCTATCTATAATTGACGGGTCCTCGCCACATTTTGTATGGCACATTCAGCCCCTGCCTGACCTGTGATTCGGTTCGGTCATATCTGATCAGGGGATAATATCCTCTGGGTTCGCGTCGACGGCATCCATAGCAGTATTTAAATCAACGGTGCACAGGTGGTAGGGATGACATGATTCATTGCGACTGGATTTGCAGTAAAATAAACTACAGTTTACTCAATATCGATATTCAATATGTTTATATGACTGTAGTACTTAATGAGTGAAAATAATTAAAGAGTGATTTTTGTATAACAGAAAGAATTTTTAAAAAAATGATACGAATAACAAGAGTCACAACGATTTTTGCAAATAGAACTTTTTTTATAATTTAAGATAGATAAA
This sequence comes from Aelia acuminata, assembly GCA_911387785.2. Classification (NCBI taxonomy): domain Eukaryota; kingdom Metazoa; phylum Arthropoda; class Insecta; order Hemiptera; family Pentatomidae; genus Aelia; species Aelia acuminata. Next base: position 72,442,308 of record OU426983.1, on the reverse strand, counting down.
AAAAAAAAAAATATCAAAAATAAATTTAATATATCCTGGAAGTGAATTTAACCAGAAAAAAGTCTGGCTTAGAACTGCACTATACAATTAACCGATAGCTTTAACGGAAAAAAATATTTTCAAACAATTTAGCTGAAGGTATATTTTATGATTTAGTCTAATTCGAGGCCGATAATATATTGAAAGTTCAAATATATGGATTTAAATTTTAAAATCGATATTCAGCCGATCGATCGCATTTGATCGATCAAATTCTATTATGGTATTTTAGCACTCTTCACTTTGTTCACTTTGTTCAAGCTTATTTTTATAATGATTAAATAACAGTATTTTATTAATTCGATTTATTTCTTTGTCAACGTTCTCACAAGGTGGCGATTTGAGCATTCTCAGCGTGGATTTTTTGTCTAGGGCTGAACCTAATCGTGACTCTTTCTTGTCAAGAAAAAAATTAAACAAAACAAATATAGAATTCAATTCAAACAGCTCTTTTATAATCTAATAAGAAACGGGCAGTATGTTTCTTAGTATTATTGCACTTTGAATCGTTTACGATCATTAAAGGAATATACGACATATATATAAATATATATGAAAAATGTTATAAATTGTTATCAGTTTGTAAGTGTAATCTTTGAAAATTGTAATAAAAAAAGTGTATTTTCCTTGCATATTTTATACTATTTTATGGAACTATCGAGTTATCATTTTGAAACAAGTGGGTGGTAATGCAGTCTAGTATTTCACTTTATTTGCCATTTACTGTCCCAGATCTGGTTATACAAATGCACACTTAAATAAGTTTTGCATAGTAGGATCCTGTACTAAAAGAGCTATTCGGAATGCATTAGTTTAGCCACAAATCGAATATTGTTGCCAAGTATTGTGTCATTCCGGGAAAGTCCTGGGACCGCTGGAAAAGATTCAAAAGCAGTCTTTCCTGGCAATAAATTTCGGTGTCATCTGGCTCCGTCTAGCAACCGATATCTGTAGGGTATCAAGAAAAACTGGAATTCTGCATCATAACATAAAATTGTAAAATTGAATATAAGTTTTTTAGGTAGGGTTGCCTCAGAGAAAGCAACTCATCTATTTGTACATGTTGCCCATTTTAATTATTGCATTCATTACAGTTCTTATTTATTTTATTAAAATAATGTAATTATACATATAATAATGTAAATAAATTATTTTACAGTTAAATATAACATGCAAAAAACTTTTTATACCAGGCTGCAGTACATAGATTAACTTTTTCACAATAAAAAAATTATTTAATTGATCCAATAATAAAACATTATTTAAATATATTTTTTTCCTTAGCAACTAAAGTTCACTTTACTGCATTTTAATTTTTTTTTTTAACTTATTGATAAAAACAGCAATTGTGATAATTTTGCACTGTTTCAGATACTTTAATTGAGGCAATATATATTATTACCCAAATTTAGAAGCATTTCACACACATGAGTAAATAGGTATATGATTAAAAGAATCCAATAACATCTTAATATAACATATAAAACATAAAATCTTAACATTAACATATAAAAATGCAAGGATCGTATTGTTTGTTACCACAAAGCTCGAAAAGCTGCGGGACTTAAATAGAACTGAAACTTATACAGAATGTTTCTGTTTAATTAAATAACAGCCATATCTAATTTTTAAGCTTATGTATTCAACTGACCATTTTTTACAAAGGAAAGGACAATGTTTTTTCCGCTTTTGTTCAATTACTTTCGTGAAAAATTATAGGTTTCTTTCTTCACTACAAAATGACAAATAAATCAAGAAAATTGGACACTTATTAGCAGAGTTTATTTTCGATCCTAAGTTTTTTTATTCCGAAGTGGAGTGTAAATATATTTATATATAATATTTAAAAATTTTCATCAATATTTATAATCCTTTCATATTCGGCATTAATTTAAAGTAGACTGCTACGCTTAATTTATGTTTTTTATAATGAAATAAATTTCTTATAATTCAAAGTTACGATTGCCAATTTTATATTTTTTTTTAGCACCAATTATTTTAGACAACCTGCACAAGACGTCTGGAATGATAACCAAGGAACTTACTAAGTTAAATATTCACCGAAATTCTGTCATAAAGGATGTACTTCACAAGACGTTATAATCTGTTTTTTAGGATCGGGAATGGACGTTTGTAGGGCCAATAAGTGACGAGAGAGTGAAGTCCGATTTTTGAACAGTGCAGCGAGTCGTAACCTGGACAGCGAAGAATACAGTTACTTTTGAGTCACTTTTAAATTGAACTATTCCGGTTATGTCACATTTTTATTAATTGGAGTTTTATTGTTTGCTTGATATATATATTGTAATTTACTTGAATAAAATTATTTAACCCCTTATCAGTGTTTCACAATATTTTCTGAGATTATCCACCTAAATTAATAAGATAGCTAGTAAGTAATTATTATTGAAGTTTGTTTGTTAATGCCACTTTATGCCACTAAGGCTAATCGGACGATGCAACAGTGGGAGTCCTTAATTGTGCCTATCCAGGAATAATTAGGATACGGATCTTTAACGAGTACCTGACATCGTACAGGCTCGGGACCTCCATTTTACGCCCTATCCGAGGGACGGCATAGACATATTATTGAAGTAACTTAAATGCTATTAATAAATCTTATTCATTGTAGGTTTAAATGAATTTCATTCACAACCGAAATCAGCATTAAAAAGGAAACCACACCTTCTTCTACCACCCGCTGACTACATTAGCTCTTGTACCTTCGAGGTACGCAGTGCCACGAATTTAATCAAATAGCTTATCGAAACGGCCCTGGGTCCCATATTAGGGGGCATTATACAGGACGAGGATTGTATGGGGAAGCTTTAATCGGGGCAATATCAACGGCAGAGGACTAAAATGAAATGGTCCTATGATGAAAACGGCCCGACATACAATAATAGGAAATACAATATACAAAATACAAAAGCCGGAGGGACCAGTGAAATTTAATTAAGGTTGGTGGATTTAGAAGGAGGGGGGCGGTGAGGGGGGGGGGACATTATGCGAGGCGTGTATTAGAGCAATCAAAAGCTGTTCCGGCGATAACACATTGGTAACAATTGCGCCCATCTGTGAACCCCCACTCCACCCCCCCCCCACTTTTCGTCCAACCCCCACCACCTCAATAAAAATAATAAACGCGGGCTACTAATTGTTGGGCATCTGATTGCCCGGGAGCAGTAACTCAGGAGCACGTGTGGGGACGTCTTCTCTCGGCCATCGTTACCGGCCCTTTCCATCTTCCCTGCCCTAATCCCTTTTTAGTACCTTCCGCCCTCCCACAAACCCTTCTCTCTCAATTTACATATATTTTTTTTTATCTTTGTATTATTCATTTTTGAAAATAACAAAAACCTATACCTATCGATGCTACAGAGGGAGTCTTAAATTTTGCCTATCCTAGTATAATTGAAGGGGTCGGGCAAAATAGTGCCAAGCAACATTTTTAACAAAAATGAACTCTAGCTGCAGTCTGCTGTATGTTATGTATCATTCCATCATATCCCTACTTAGTATACAGCAGACTTCGGCTACCGTTTACTTTTGTTAAAAATGTTGCTTGGCACTATTTTGCCCCGACCCCTTCAATTATGATAGGGTTCTTTAGAAAAGATCTGACATCGTAAAGGCACATGATCGGCACTTTACGTCGCATTAAAAAGTTATTGGGCCATCTGCTGGGCTACGAACCCGCGTCCTTATGTTCTGTAATACTTGCATGAGCTAACCACTACACCACAAGTGACCCTAAAATATTGATTTTAGGCGGAGAGTAATAATTTTTTCAATAACTTCTCAACCATTAGTTTTCTCTTTTCTCAATCAGTGTGAACAGCTCTAAAGTTATTCATTTTAAATATATATCAAACAAAACATAAACTTGAAAACTCCAGATAAACCAGAGAATTATTTATTTTTTTTTTTTTTGTAACGTTCATTTCACTTATAAAACAATCAACTTTTTTAGACGGTTTTAGTCCGAATTCGTTATTTTAAAACAAATATTTAAAATATGGTACAGGAATCGTGGATAAATGAAATACTTAGCTGGAATTTCAATTTTGAACAATTTAGAACATTTTCCAATTCCTTTTTAGTCAACTTTAGTTCCAAATCGAATTATTATTTATCAAAACCTTAGACCTTAAAATTTTTATAGATCCTCCTAGACCGATTGGGTCACCAGATACCGAGAAAAGTGCACTTAAATGTGAATAAATGCTAGTTTTCTGGAGAAGCGGTGTAAAATCTCGAAATGTGCCGATTTTTCTGTTAGGTTACTTAAATTGTTTGGAAACGATCAAAAATAGAATCGATTACAACAAAAAGTAGGGCATAATTCATCAATAGCCAAAGAGTTGAGTTGTGAAATTAAAATTTATTAACCGCTCGGTTATTTTTCGCTTAAGTGAGGAAGAGTGGTTTGTTCTAATGAGTCTTTTCCATTTTTTTTTCTATATTATATTTAATTATCCCAACGTTTCGGGCTGGTGGTTCATCCTCTGGGGTTATCTATTTTACAAATCTTGTCATAATTTAAATTGTTACATATGCACATACTACTGTCATATCCTTTGCTTTTGTTTTTTTTTTTCTATTTTTGTTTTTTTTGTTTTTTTTTAGATCGGGCAAGAGCCAACAGAAAGAGTTCTAGTATGTAAAAAAATATATATAATTATAAATAATAAAAAAACGGTAACTCTCCCCTAGAATATTTACTAACATCTAATACAAAAATCAATGGATAGTTAATTGCGTATATTTTTAAAAATAAAGATTAATTTAACATATAAGTGACCATTTCTAGATTTTATATTATTGTAATTGAGAAAGTACCATCATAGTTTCTAGAAAGAAAAGATTCCTTTATTTACTTTAAAAGCTCAAATGGCTACCTACTTAGATGGTATGGTGATCAAATTATTTCCTTTTAGAATAGATATAGAGTACAAGAACTAATAAACCTGAGCAATCTTAAACTATACCTCGATACCCATTCACTGATATTCCTTTCCTATCCCCAGACCAACGTGCACCCGAGAGGTAGGGCCATTCGAGGACAGTGCTGCCGCTGGGGTTGGTCGATAACTGATTAAGTGGACGGGGATATTATTCAAGCGGGATGAAATATTAAGCGACGGTAATAAGGCAGCTTTGACGACCCGGCTAATGAGTAATGAGCACACTCCAGCTAATCAGCAATTAGCAACGTCCATCGTCTACGGTTACCATGCATGTCTTCGTCTTGTCCGGAGGGTCATCATCGCGTGAGTAACGGTATTACCAGAGTATAAGAAAATAAAATAAATTCATCTATTTACAGACCAGGGTTGGGCAGTAGTTAACTAATGCCGGTAGTTAATCATATTTGCAACCATTAGAATAGAATAGAGCAATGTTTATTACCAAAAAATGTATAAATTACAATTACAATTTTAAACATTATTAGGGCTTGATCCACTAGACCGTTAGCCCTGAGTAGGCATTAATCGTACTCCCTAATTCCTAATTCTAGTAGATCAATGACAACTCCTAGCTAAGTAAACATTTTAAGGCAAAAAGAGAAACTAACTATGATCCATATTAAAATAGAAAATTACAATAATCTAGAATAAATTTGGTAGTAATTCAATACACAATATGCATATAATGCGTTAATACATATTACTATAAACTTATTATACTTTTACAAAAAGTATAATACATAATTTTAAATGAAACCCCCAATTTCAGCTAAAGCAACACTTCATAATTCTTTCAATAATGACATTCCTTAATTAGTTGAGATCTAAATTCCATCCAATATTACAGTAATTAATTAAACAACAAATTTTTAACATTTAGATATTCTATTAATTCGTCATTATTTAATTGATTTTTTAATTGAAGCACTTAGGTAGTTCTGATAATATTGTACACGAGGCTATAAAGTTTTTTTCATTTTCAGTGAGCATATTTGGGTTTCACTTTCTTCATATATTTTACAATTTAAATCAAAAGTTCTCCTCTTGCTTTGAAAATCCATTTAATGTCACTTCGGTTTGTAATAAAAAATAAATAACTTTCTTCTAAATTATGAGATAACTTTTTGTACAACAAATATTTTTTATATTATTCGCTTTTTCCATTAAACTTTTATAAAAGGATTCCTAAGACTTATTAATATTTTTGACTAATAACGTTAAGTAGTTGCAAAGAACAGCTATTAACTAGTAGCTGGTAGTTATAAACGGACAACTACTTTTTGTAACTACATTAAAAATATTAATTCTTAACTACTAAAAACTAGTAAGAAAATATAGTTAAATTTTAGTTAAGATTACTTGTTGGGAGTTAAAAAGATGTTAACTACATTGCTAGTTAACCAATTTTGAAAAGATTGTTCCAAAAAGCAGTCTTTAATAGTTTGTTTTTGACGTTCGATCGTCTCTGGTTTCATAACCAACCAATCAAACTTAAAAACAAAGGAGTCGAGGACTGCTTGTGGTAAGGAGTTTATTTAATAATAACTAATTCAGTTTCTACAGACTGAATTTAGAAATTTAGTCCTTTAAATAATTTAAACGCCATAAATAATAAAGATGAATCTAGGACATTATCTTATTTGATTTTCTCTATTTTTCATCCCTTATTTCCAGTTAAATATCATTGTTATTATTTTTAATAAGAGTCTATTTTTTTAAAATGAAAATGCTTTCAATGGAAAAAAGAACTGTATAATTATTCCTTGATGAGTTAAATGCTTAGTATATAATCATTGCAAGAAAAAGGGAGAGGGAAAAATGTATGTTTTTTTCCTGCTAGGTCGGTAATGATTCCTACTGAACATACCTTACTCCAGAACGTTTAAATCCTGTCTGGACGCTTCAGGTCACAAATGCCTAACCAAGCATTTTTACGATTGATCGAATTTTTACAAATATTCAATACCGAACAACTAAATATATATATATTTTTAAATAACTAGAAGCATAAAGATAACTAAATTTTACATCCCTTTGTATTTTATCCGAACATCAATATTTTCATATCGCTAAAATGACCGTGGTGGGGGGGGGGGGGGGGAGGGAGGTAGCAATTAAATAAAGCGGCAGTCGGTAAATATCGCAGGGTACCAAATAGCCTAGTCCAAATTTCCCACGGCAGGTGTCGTTATGATCCTATCTGCGCTGAGGCAAGCAGGACACAGATGCCCGCACAGTCCGTCATAAGCTCGGGACCTCTGCTACCATATAGGCGCTAAAATAGCCCCGGTCATTATTTTTAATTAAAATAACAATCCTCTCCTCACCCCAGGCCACATTCAATTGCGACAAAGGCAGGTGTTGCCAGGGGGGAAAAAAAGGACAAACAACAAAAATATATATACACGATAAATTCAAGCGCTAAAAGAGTGTATAGTATAAAAAAAAAAAAATGCGTTTAATGAGATACTTTTTACAGCAACATACATCACCAGATAAAAACTAATTAAAAAAGAGCAGAAGGACTGTTTTTAAAGGTCGGTAGCAGATATTACCCTGACTGGATTCCCGCTGTGGTCAGGTCGCATTTCCACTGCTGGATGAGGGGGAGGGGATCTGCTTTGCTCTATGGGGTGTCTTACAGGGCTTATAGTTCGAAACTATAAAATTAACTTTATCGGCTAATTTAAATAATAATTAACATCGATAAGGAGCATAAATAATTGTTTGATGGTTTTATGCAGCAGACGGAACAGCTCGGAATTATATGCTTCCGTGGTCACTAGTGGTCTAGTGGGTTGCATATCAGGTCGAGGGGTGGCCAAAGGGTTTTTTGAAAGGAGTAAAAAATCCTTGGCTATGCCGTTCCTTGGATATGACGTAAAATGGAGGTCCCGAGTCCGTACGATGTCAGGTACTCGATAAAGATCCCTATCCTAATTAGGCAAAATTTAGGATTCCCACTGTGGTGTTTAAATCCTAGATGCAAATTTAACTCAATGTTCTTCAATTTAAATACCACAATTTTAGATTTACAATGAATTAACTTTGTTTAAAAATTCAGTTTAGAACGTATTCATAAACATATGAATACGATGAACTATATTTTCCTGTAATGTACAAAGATAAAAGGAAATGTTCACCTAAAGAATGAGAATGCTTAGCATACAATAAAAAAAAAAACTTCTTGATTTGAGCCTACTAAGGAATAATTTTCTTACTGCTTCAGCATTATTATTTAATTCTTAATACGTTTGTTTGTTGTTTGGTCTTTCACTATTATTCTATTAAGGAAAGTATTTATTAGTTTGTTTTCTCCCTTTATTCACGATTACAAGTATTAATTTCCTATTACTTCCATCGACGTTTCGGAGTGATTTTATCCGGCATCAAAACTACCCATTATCTTCTCATGCTTACAAGTACGACTGTCATCTTTTTGTTGCTCTTTTCAACACCTATAACCTGAAATTTGAAAGATTTATTTAATTTGTTGTTATTTTAATATTAGTACTCTATTTCAAACTCAAAATTTTTATATTACTAAACTCATAACACTCTATCATATTGTACGAAAAGTTTTCTAAAGTGAAAGATTTGATTTTTTTTAATATGTGTGCTTCACTGTTTTAATTAAAATTAAAAAAAAAATTGATCCATAAAATTATCGTCCATTATATCCAACTACGAAAATATAAACTGTCATAGAATTGTACGTTTTATAGTAAAATTTGTTAAATAAGTTCTAATCTATTTTAAATTTTTAATTTCAGTTTTAAATTGTAGTGTAATTCGATTTCATACCTAAGGAACCCAATAAAAAGAAAAAGAAAAGGAGGAAAATAATCAGGCTTATTAAGCAATGTCTTACAATCACGAAGTTTCCCTTTTATTAAACAATTTAATTATGAATATAAAAAAGGAATCAGAAGGAAATATTAAAAAATATCAGTACTTTTTTGCTTCAAAGTTCGAAGTGAAAAGCTCCGGCGGCTAGACTAAACGTCTTGCCGGCCCCTGATGAAATGGGTGTATCTTAATTAAAAATTTAATTAAAAATAAATAAATTAAAAGGGCTTATAGGCCGCATAATCCTTGGAGAATAAGACGGGGCCGAGGAGCATTAAGTCTCCGGTTTTTGGCAAAATAACGGCCGGGGGCGGGGGTGGGGGGTGGCGGTTGGTTAGGCTAAATCGTAATTTGTGATAGCCTTCTCACTAATTAGTGATACGGAGATTTTGGTTAATCGTCCCGTTTTGGTTTATCTTGCTACGTGCCTCAGATACCGGCTAATACCTTCTTCCTCTTATTTAATCTGAATCATGCCTTCGTGCGGGACTACTAATGTACCCACTTCAAGGTAGCCGCCATTTTATATTAATATGGATCATTTATTTCACAACTATATTTATTTATTTTTTTTTATTTTTTTTTATCTTATATTTCTTTTATAAAAGAAAACTACAATCTTATATTATAAAAGATTCTACTCACGATTTTATGATTCTAATAACGATGAAACAGGATACCAAAAAGAGCATAAATACTAGTTCAGGCCAAGCAGTAGTAATTCAGCCCTTGTCCAACAACATAAAATTAAAAAGCATGAATTCAATTTTGAGAACACCTAAGTACTTATTTACATCCAAAAAAAAAAAAAAAAAAAAAAAAGAGAGAAACATTAGAGAGTTTTCGCATAAATAAAAAGGTTAATAACTTAGTTATTACTTATTATTATTATTATTAAATTTATAAATAAATTTAATTCTGAAAAAATAATATTGAAATTAAAAATTAACACACGGGAATATAAAAGTATTTAAACTTTTTTTTTTTTATGATTCATCTTCCTATAATTTGTTTACATATAAAAAAGAAAAAAATGAAAAATATTTCAGAGTATTCACATAAATAAAAAGATTAATGACTTAGTAAATGCTAGAAAAGGGTGTTCTATCATAGGGAAATTTTATTGGAATATTATAAATAAGTTTAAATACCAAAGTTATTCTTACAGGAATATATCGATAAATCAATTATTTTCGGTTTTCTGCTGATACCTTTACCTTCACTCCCTTCTTAATTGTTCATAATGTTCACAAAGCATTTTAAGTTCTTCAGCATCACTGTGAAAGTTCATGCTTCTACACAAAACACCCTATGCATAGTGAAAAAAAAATATCATTAGTGAATTTTATAGGAACCAACCAACCCATCTAACTAAGACCGTCGTTTTAATCTCCGAGGGATTAGTGAAGTGTGCTCCTGGAAAGCTATGGACCGGAATGATTTGCGGGAGTTACATAATAAACATAAAATACGGCGCAATAAAATTATAATTGTCCAAGAGGACTCCGGACCCCACCTCCAGCTCCTGAAATACAGTTCACAAGTATTAACCGTCACTATTAATGCTCCGCTATCTCACTTTCCAGGATTAAAACAACCGTTTGGATATTGAAATATTTCCAGGGACCCACTAAGCTCCTTGTTTTATTGTTATTCCAGACTCCAGCGGTCGAGGATTTCGGGAAAGGGCAGTAATTTTCCCTTTTGCTCTGAATCCTGGACTCCAGCTAATCCCACTCCAGGGATCATCTTGTTTGTTAAAGAACGGAATGCTCCTTTAAAATGAATTATGAGGTAAATTAATCTCTAACGGGGTGAAAACCTTTTAAAAGATTAGCTCTTCTTATTTTTCCAAACATAGGGGATGATTCATTACTTTATTTGTTTTAAAATTTCTTTTAATTTTCCAAAATCCATTGCTCTTCAGACTACATAAATTCCAAGATCCACACGATATTGCGGTTTAGGTTATCCCTAGTTATATAAATTTTTGAAGAAAAATTGACCATAATTGAGGCACGTAGGATGGTTCGTCGGGAACATGCTTTTATAAAATACCTTTGCGGGACCCATTTTTCACGTTTAAATATTTCTATTTTTCTTACAACTACACCAATTAGGAGAATATTCTATAACTTTAAAACCAAATAAATTATTTATCCATTTTCTGTTTTTTTTTTTTTTTTACTAATTTTTCTGGACTATTTGGTTTCATAGCCATGTCACATCGTCTTATTAAAACATAATTTACTCTGCTTATTTTTTCAAGATAAAGCATGATTCATTACTTTATTTATTATAAAATTTCTTTTTAAACCCCTTGTTATTAAGACTATATAAATAAGTTTAATACAGATAATATAATTCTAGAACATCTGAATCAATCCAATGTTATTTTAAGTACATTTATAAATAATGAAAGCCAACACAATATACCAATATAAACATAAGATTTACTTTACTTTTTATTGCCAAACAATTATTATCGAATTCAACATCGAAACAATCATTGACTAAAATTTAGGCGTTGCTTGTTCAATTTGTAAGTTTCTCAGAAAACTAACTTTCAACGTTTTCAGTTTTATTAAAGACTTTCTTCAAGAGATAACCAGGGCGAGAAATTATCTTCGATCATAAGTGTCAAAGATAGCTTGGTTCGAAAAAGGAGGAGTTAACATTTAATATCAAATGAATTATTTAGTCACGAGGGCTTAGTTCTCAAGGATAACTTCTAGCTGTTACTAAGCTTTAAAATCGTTTCAACTCATTTAGAATATTGATGGTAGATTTTGCATAATAGGATATAATTAAAATTTTGTGTTATAAAATAAAAAGTGTTGGGAGGTGACAATTCTATGGATACCTTCACATAAGCAACGAGCAAGCAGTAAAGAAGTAGCCAAGAGCTCTAACCTGATCTACGATACTCTTTTCTTGCATCACCTTCGCAATGTAAAAGAACACAAACAACCCTGGCATCCTACAAAGAATCTAAGGCCAAAGAAATTTACTACAGGCTAAGAATAGGGCACGCTAAACTAACACATTTCCACCTGCTTATCGAACATCACCAACCAACTTGCCAAATTTTTGGCAATACACTACTCACAGTGGGAGAGTGACGAGCTTATCTTTTCAGTTGTCGAAAAAAAATTAAGGAACCTCTCGACCTCAAAATAAAAAATCTGGTGCGATGCGCGCAACACACAACTTTCACTTACCAACTTACTTAAAATAGAAATTGACATGTTTTTTTAATAGCCCTTTCTCAGAGTGACATATTTTTCCACAATCGTTTCTTATTTTTGTTTTTATTTGCTCTCTAAAGTACACTATTTGGGTCTTAAGCGCAATCTGGGCGCCAGTGATAACAGTTACGTTATATATATATATATTGTAAATATACAGGTGTAACAGTTATTTCTTCATGCTTTCAATATTTACTTAATAATCATATGATAAGATTAATGATAACCTTCTTCTCACATTAAACAAGTGTTATATTAGGAGTGTTTATAATTATGGGAATTTTACAACTTATTAAGGATATTCCTGACAAGGAATCCGAATTATGAATTATAGGCAATTATCCGAATATATAATAATTATAAAATCAAAGTCGTCGGATTTTATAATGCTCTATGTAATTGTTGAAAATTTAATTTAGTTACCATAAAACAAATCATTTCCATTAAATTAACAGAATGGCTTTAATTAAAAACAATGGTCTATCATTAAAGGCGTACTCCGCATGCGTGGGCTCAACGTGTTTTATGAGATGACGAAATATTTTTCTTTTTTTTTCTCCTGTACACGTTTACTTGATTTTTTTCATAATTATCCCTTTCTTATTTTTAGGCGAAACGAGAGACAGATAATTTCTCCATATAAACAAATACAAAGGTACATTATAGGAAAACAAAAAAGGCCCTTTCCCCATTATAGCCCCCTCAGAACATTTTAATAATGATAAACTTAATAATGATTTTAATAAATGATATTACAGAAGACTTGATTTTGATTAAACATGGAGAATTTTTGAGTTTTTGAGATAATCGTAAAAAAACGTAAAAGTTGGAAATAAAGTGCCACTTGCGTTTGACCAATTCTAAAGAATTTTTGGCTGTCACATTCTGAGCATATAAATACACCAAATATATAGTCTGATAAAAATCATTACAGCCGTTTCTTAGTAATCAAAAATAACACTTGATCACTCAAAGAGAAAGTTTATTAAATAAAGTACCCCCTCCGTTTCACCAATTTTGATGAAATATTGGTTGTCCCAACACGAGCATATACATACACCAAATACCCAATTTCAGGTTCGTACGGTTTATAATCTATGGTATTAGCTGTCTGTTCAAATACAGACACACCATTTCGTGGCGCTTGGTTATTTTGACTCAGGGGACCCAAAACGTGTATTTCTGTTGAAAACCGGAAGTGGAAATTTTTCACGATCCCAATACTTTCCCTTACTATGTATTTCATATATAGATGAGTGAAAGTAAAAATTCGCTTCTCTACGGAGTAAGCAGTGAAAACGAAAAAACTATGAAGTACCTAAAGACTATTAATTTAATGCACCGTATATAAGGAAATCATTCGTCATGGCAGTGGCAGTTGATGCGACGTAAAATAAAAATAAATTACAAAATGCGACCCTGCAATCAAATAAAATCATTGGTACAATTTTATTTGGTCTTTGTGTAGAAGGTTGGATTTATTTTTATTTAAATTTCAGGCAAAAGAGAAATCAATAATCACTATTACTAAAGACTAAACTACCCTAATTCATTGAGTTTAAAAAAAGAGTGAATAAAAAACGATCGTGTATTAACGATTTGATACATATGACTATTTATTACATCTTGAAATATACCAAATTAAAAAGATTGTGACACAAAAGAAAAATTTCGCTAGATAGCCATACACACCAATTGAAATCGCAGCGAATTCTTAAATATAATTAGTAAAGATAATGATAATAGTGGCACATCACTCTGTAAAACACGTTATAGGATTTTTTCTAAAAGTGAAAAAATAAAATTTCCATTAAGCATAAATATATTTTTGTAAATCAAGCAAGAAATTCTTGTTAGGCTTTTGCAAAAGAAAAATCCTGCTTGGGTTTTTGTAATATAGTTTTTTATCATAGAGCCTGCAGAGTACCTCACATAGAGCTAATCATATACAGGACCCGGTATACTATATTATTTATTATTAGGAGGCTTACTACAATGCTGGGGGGGGGGGGAGAAGGAGCGGTGGCGATCAGTATGCAGGGAGAGGATACGACATAGCTTCCTCGCTCCTGATCTGGGGTCGGGAGAGAACAAATATCCGTTCGGCAATAATCAATAGGCCCATAACTAGCCACCCACTTTACGAGCACTACCTGCTCGACAAGTTTTACTTTTTCCTATATCTTCCATTCTCTTCCTTCCACCTTCTACACCTATTTCTTGTCCGCTTCTCTCAACGTCTGAAACCCCAAAACCAGTCCGTATACTGATGGCTTTGTACTGATGGATGTATAGAACGCCATTAGTGAAAATAAGTTCATGAAATATGAGCATACTAAAAAGGATATAAAACGTAGAAAATGATTTATAAGTACCGTATCTCCATTTACGGTGTCGATATTTACCCCGTACCTCAGACATCTATCTTTCTTTGATTTCTTGATGCCTGGCATAAAAATTATTTATGTAGAAACTAATAAATAACCAATTCCTTAATTTCTTTTATGAACAGGGGCTATAAGATTTAACAGAGCACTTCTTTTTTTAATATTATTTCCTTCACTTGTTTAACCATTTATTTTTTAAAGATGTTATAATACTCCTTTCTCAAGCAATTGGTAATAATAAAGCTAACAAATCATATATTTTTGTTCCCTTGAAGACCTTACAGGCTTTCTTCACGTCAACACCCTTTTGCGACAGCGATTTATTTAAAAATAAAGCTTTGCAGATTATTCTATCAATCCATCAACTTTTGGTCTCTGGCGAGGTCTATTCCTTACAACTGAGCCTTCATTGTCATGTATATATCACGTAGAGGCTATTAAATATATTCACCTTTTGTGCTCATTCATCCCTTCCGGATTCTTAATCTATACAGGGGTTTCCCAAGGGTACGGGGAGGGCAGGAGATTAATACCGAGGTGTTCATAGCGCTTCAGCAATCCGGGACTCAACCTTGCGAAATTCAGAATATCGCATGGCTCCCACTCGATCTTTAAAGCCCACGTTTACGCCTAACATAAACCCTTGGCCTGCACACCATGAAGTGTTGGACTACCCGTTATTGTTAGCTGCTCGTGTTGATCCTTCTATTCCGATTTAGAATTTTGATGTACTTGGGATCGTTCGAAGGGCTTTCCTCTAGGAAGCTGGTTAGTTTTGAACTTGGTTTATCATTGCGTTTAACTACCCTTATTCGAATTTCTAGAGATTTTACAGAAGTTTAGTACTTTCGAGAAGAAGTTTATGGATTATTTAAAGGAGTTGGCTATGAAGTCTTGAAAGTAACAGTCGCTTTAATGATTTAAGAAAGTCAACAATACACAGAACTGCAGAAAGGGTATTGAAGACTGAACAACTGCAGGTATCGATTAATCTCTTATAGACGATATATAAAAAGTAAATAATAGAGGCTGCTGAAGATGATTTAGCCGGACGGTACCCGGTGGGCAAGGGAGTCAGGCCGGCAATAGCCCGTGGAAGAAATATTTGAAGTGAATCGACTCAAAAATAAACATTGTCTTGAAGGGGGGCGACACTAAATCAGAACGGATTCGATAACAAACGCTTCTTGGAGGCCATTAATTGCCGTTTGTCGGTAATTGGCGGGGGCGGGAGCCGGCCGGGCGGGAAAAAGGCCCGCCAAGGAATGGCGCCATAACTCTCCTCTCGATGGCGGTTTTTTGACGTGTCCCGTCGGTGGAATGGCCTGGTCGTAAATACCCTCCCCCACCTCCACGCTCCTATAAACAGTAAATTATCAGCCTTCCTTCAGCCTCTGTCGATACTTCTTGGACTTCGGCCATCCGTCGTCATGGAAACGCTAGACCATCATGGTTGGTGGGAGCATATATTCGTCAGCAGTACATTGTTCTCACAGTGGGCTTTAAATAATGTGTCGTTAAAACATCATGATTTTCCTACTACAGGCATGTTTTACTAATACACAAATTCGTGGTTATAGAGTTATAGGCAATACTGATAGTATCTTAATTTTTATTTTCATGTTTTTAGCACAAACATTGTGGCAGGGGGTTTCCGCCAACTTCTCCCTCCAGTATCCCTTTATTTATGTTACTTTTATAATATAGCAAATAGTCATATGATTTTATAAATAGTCTTATATGAATACAGTAGCCTGTGTAAGAGCAGCCCACTCACTATCGATGCCCACAGAAAATGACTACTGAAGTTGGGAAATAGTCCAAATGGTTTATCTATATTTGGATCATTTCAGAAGCCATCTGCATACTATGAAGAAGTCTGTTACTCCGTAATGATCGAGATCACCAATAGGTTATCGACTGGTTAATAGTGAATTTCTTGCTTTTTTAGATTAGTATACTACCAGCCATTCTTTTTCTAAAATAAGCCAAATCTGTGAGACAGGCAATCACTAATCCTAGATAACAGCAGAAGTTGAACTGTTTACAATAAAGCAAAAGAGTTATCGTTAAGGGTCAATCCGATCAGTAGCAATTAATTAAATTAATGTAAGTTCTAAAACATCTTCATAGTGCTTTATTTATTTATTTTTTAACACGAAACGGCCAGCAAGGACCACGCGAATAACAATTCAGATTTCTCTTCACACTCTCTGCACTCCTCTTACTCCAATACTCTCTCGTCCTCCTGGACTATTCTCTTCGCTCTTTCTCAGTCCATTTTCTCCCTCGTATCTCCTTCTTACCCACAAAAACCCCAACCCCTTTCAGTTTTTCCTAAAAATCTCCTTATCCAAGCAATTTTAGCCTGCTTTTATTTTATTTGTTTATTCGTATATTAAACGGGGTACCACCATACTTTAATAGATGCAAGCTTTCTGAAAAATTTTTCTTGTTCTGTCTTTCACTATTCATCCTTACCATGTGCCCTTGCAAGATCTTAAGTCTTCTAGTCCTGACGACTGTTTCCAAATTCGTGTATATTTCTTTATGGTATTTTAGTCTGTATCCCTCTTGAGTTATTTCGGGTCCGTGAATCCTCCTTAGAATCTTCCTCTCGATCTGCAGGATTTTCACAAGGCTCGGAAGGCTGACTATTTCCATACCATATAGTATTGCAGGTCTCACTACTGTACAGACATTATAGATATTTCTAGTGGCGAAATTTAGTCTTTCCATTTTGGCTATTCCTTCTTCTATTGATGCCCTATCCGTTCCGTTACTACATACTATCTCGCCTGGTTATTCAAACTTTTTTGTCACTTTTATTTTCCCACATGTTGTGTCCAATATTTTCTAGTTGAAATTGGTATCCCTTCTCATAATTTCTGTCTTTTCATAGGCGATCTGTAGTTCCGTTTTTTCGGATATTTTTTTTAGAATATTTTCTTTTATTTTATTAAAATTATTTAAAAAATACAAATAAACTAATTATAAAAATAAAAATAAAATATATATAATAAAAATGAAATTCTTTTAATACATTTTCTTACATGAGGCTACTAATAACATAAATGATTCGAAAAAATTTACATTATACGTAAAAAGGTTGTATTTTATAATAAAAGATTTTTACAGTTCATTGGCTCCACTTGTCACAGATATGTTTTAACAAGTCAAGTTTAGGCATAAAAAAACTTAACTGAATGTTTATTAGTATTTAATAAGAATAATTTATTTTATGTTAGTATTTATTTTTTATTGTGAGTATTTAATGTTTTGTGTTAGTATTTAATAAGAATATTTGTCTATTAATAAAGAATAAATTTAATAAGTAAAAGTAATGTTTTCACTATTCCGAGTACTTAGTATTTTAGTTAACCACTTTGAGGGTTATCAAATTGATATGGATTTGCTTAATTAACAATATCTCATAGAAACAGATATCCACATCCGGCGAACAGTATTGGACAAAGGGCAAACGTCAATAGAAGCGCAAACAATGGTCGGGGAAGTATGCAGCCAAGATTGGGTGATTTAGACCGGTCCTTAAGACAATGTACAATTGCAAGAGCTGTGTCGCGGGGAATCCCTTACCATTGTTACAGTTTTACCATTAATTACCATTTCCCGTGTGGATCTTGGCGGTGAGTTGGTGATCCCGGCCATTGGATCCGCTTCTTGCCCTCAACTTGGGTGATAATTCTCCAAGTTCCCTCCTCTCCTAATATCTCCCGATTAAAGTTACATTTGTCATCTCCTGAAGAAGGTTATCTCTCCCTACTAATTCCGCTAAGACGCGGCTAAATGAGGCGGAATGAGTATTAATTCCCGCCGGTGCCAAGATGGCTATCGCCTAAAGCATAGTTCCCGCCTAATTATTGCCGCCAAACTCTAATGTTGCCACCCTGAAATCAATTACCGAATATCTAGGCGGCATCGTCCACTTATTGAAGAGGCCCTTTGCCAAATCCTCGTGCCCTTTGCTTGGTTAATTCCATTCCTTGCAGATTTATATGTGTCCCTTTATCTTATGGCTATTAACTCTCCCTCCATCTTAGGGCATTTCGCCCCCCCCCCCCCAACCCGCACCCGCTAAGGATCTGTAAGCTTTCTTCCTAATCACTTGCTTCATTTCGCAGATAAATTTTCTAGAGCGAACATCGCTATAAATTGATTATCACGCAATGCTATATAGCCACGTGTACTCCCTGGCGTGGATAAAGTTCTCACTCGTTGGGTTCGGTGCCAAAAGATGGAACTCAGTTAGGTATCGGCGAACAATTTCCAAAAACTTGGTAGTGTTAGGACTTTTATTAATATCTATAACCTAAGAGAAGTAGGGGAACTGTAATTTATTTAAATAGGTTTGATAAGTAGTTAAATTCATTTTTTTTTTTTTTTTTTGTTAGAACTTGTTTATTATTGAATCATAAACATTGGCTTAGTTCTAAAAAATGAATTATTCTGTTTAATAAATATTGGAATAAAATAGAATTCTGAGGAAAAGAAAATAATACTGAAGCACATAATTTTTTTTTTTTAATATAATATGGCAATGTTGAATATTTTTAACTCATAAGAATTTTAGCTAGGGGATTTTTTTTTCATTTTTTTTTTTTTTTTTTTTGGTACCATTTACCAAAAAATGTATTATCGATAAGATATAATTCGATAAGAATGCGTTATCGATTGAAAATCGATAACACATTCGGGAAAAATACAGTGCCATAGTACAAATTCGGCCATAGAAGAAAGAAAGATGGAAAGTCGGAGAGGAGACAGGGGGAGAGATATGACGGGACTGGCCGGCTATCAAAGTGAGGCGCTTACCGGAGGATGAGATTTGTCACCGGGCCTGGAGGAATTAAAGCGATATTTCAGCGAGAGGGAAGAAAAAACTGAAATAAAGGACAAAGGACACAAAGGGAGGACTAAGGAGGGGACATTGATCGCAACGTCTAATCAAACAGTTATGAATGTCCTGCCCGAGGCCCCGGGGTCCTTTTTCAGCCCTTGGAGGAAATATAGTCAGTCATATTTCCTCAGGAGTGGTCCCTGCCTCTGCAACTGATGCCTTTAATCGAAACTTGCCGTCACAAATCAGCTGCCCCTCACCAACTGTTCTTCAGCCGCCCCCAACTCCCCGCATCCGTCTTCCCTCTCTGTTTGCTCCGCTCTTATATCTCAAACAGGTAGAGTTAAAAAACACAATTTAATACATTAAAAAATAAGGAAATTGAATTTTTATTGTATTTAAGTAATTAAATCTTCGAAATTCATTCAATTTGATTTTCTAGGAGAAAATGTTTTACTGTGTTGTTTTTTTACTTTTGACACGTCGATTCGGCCTGCAAATTAACCTTTGATAATCAACAAATCAGCTAGCGATAATGGTGATTGTCAAATGGCGGATCCATGAATCTTCTAATGTGAAGGGGTGACACTGTGTACCATGTGAATCCCTTAAACATCTCATGAATATATAAGACATTTTATTGAAATCTGGCAAAAATATGGAAAATGTTTGTTCTCCATATACTTAATTTCTGAATTGTCAATCAGCCTTCTGTTTTCTAGTTTTATTTTAGCCCTGAAACTCTTTTTCTTTTTTTTTTTCAAGTTTTTTATTTACATAGAACTTAAAAAAGAAATGGGAGCTATCACCATTTTAAACGCGTCATATTTCTGATTAAAACGAAAACGAAAGAAAAACATTGCCTCAATCAAGAGGTGTTCTGTAAGTTCTAGTAGCATGGATCAAGTTCAGCCATTAATACTATTTTTTCGGGAAGCATATTTTTACAGGTTATGAATTCGTTTGAAGAAGGGATTATGTATTACTGTAGTTGGGAAGGAGGATGCGGCATTCGACAGAATTTAAGGACTACCTTCCATGGCCAAAGTCTGGACGAATGAAGATTAGCACATAACGCGACTCATTGAACTACCTCCATTCAGTAGTGTATACGTGTATGTATCTATAGTTGTGGTATGTCAAAAATGATTGCGCAACAACACTCTTCTGGTATTAAAACGTGAATATTATTAATTCGTAATTAATAATTAAATTGATTAGTAAGAGATTAAACAGACTTTTATCAGGGTTATTAATCTTAATTGGAAAACGAGCCTGACTGATATTTTCCAGTCTCGTTATTTACCACAAACACTGAATCTCGCTAAAAGTAACAGTGAAATAATTCCTTCCTTGGATGCAAGTGGCCGTTGTATTTCAAGCGTTCCATTACTAGCACCGCCACGGCTAGGGAATAAAGTGTCCTTATTTATTCTGATTGGCCGGAGCTGGAGCAGGGCACACACTGCCTCCAATCAGATCTCCTTATCGCTAAGAATTCTTCCTCCCGGCTAATGACTCCGCTATCGGGCAGAGATAGCCGCCTCCGGTCCCTGAATGCAAACCCACGAATTAAAATCTTCAAGGTGTGACATTTCCTTATCAGGTACGTGTCCTGTATACTCGGCGGTTAATTGATATTCCTGGAATACCCGGCTTCCTACGTACCTGGGCCCTATTAGTACCGCGGAACCGGAGGAGGAGGTTAATTCTCGGGGACACGTCCTTGCAGGGGTATCTTCTCAGATGGCTATGATCTCAGGTCTGTACAGTCCTGAGCGTGTTGGAATGGGCCAGGCTCGTGTGTCGGGTAGTGAATTTTTTGCTTAAAATAACGTGGTGGGATCTTGTTTGTTTTACGACTACATGTTAGTAACCAGTGATTTTTTTTTAACAGTATTATCCCATGTAACCTATAAATAAATCCGTTTCATTGAATCACATGATCCCAAAGGAACATTTACAATTATAAGTATGACCTGGCCTCGCGTTGCTGTGTATCAGTATCTATAATGCCTTGAATTAATTTTATCCAAATCTTTGTAATACAGTAAAATCAATCTTCTCTGATAAAGATAAAAACGTTTCATCTAGTCAAAAAACCTAAGGGATTGAGATTAGAACGTTTGACATATAAAAATTGGATTTATGAATGAGGTAGATGACGTTAATTTACAACTTTTTAGAATAATAGTTTACATTTTTCATAATAATTATTAGATTTCATAATTTCTATTTATTGAAGTGCTAATATGTGCACAATGTCAACCTTTCTTTTGCTAACACAAAAAGACTTAATGGTTTCCCCTCATGCGAACAGACGACAAATAACTGCCAATGGGAAATACTAGTCCAAGCCGGAAAAATTGGATTTGGCTAATGGTAAGCATCCATCCCACCACAATGATCGAAAGAAAATAAAGTGGTTTGTAAATAAATCAACTTACTCCGCCATCTGTTGAAAGTTTATAGAACTTACAATTAATTACCTCGATTATTTATTATTTAAATTATTTATTAATTTAATTTATTATAAAAACAATCAAAGAAATATTGGGGCAATAATCGAGATAAAAACTGTCCTATCTTTTAAGTTGGACGAAACTACTCACAATGAGCCAAATTTTATCAAGATCGTTTGAGTAGTTTCGGATTTTATCCCGGACAAATATCTTGACACGAGATTTTTATAGACATAAAGATGTTCTTTGTTGTGGTCTTTGATCTTTCTTCGTGGGGATGATTTTTATTTTAGATTAAGGACGGTATTCGATAGTGAGAAAAAATGCATTCGTTTCCTTAACTTGGAATACTGTCGTACGTAAAAGTGTTTAAATGTACTTCAAGTTGCATCCAATCCAATCCCCCTTCGACTGAGCATTTCTAGCTGGCTGTAGGAAAACCGTTGGTATGAAGCAAGGGACAGGGTTTTAGGGTTATGTTAGCTTTATTACTGCTTTTATTTAGTAGCTGAATCTACAAAATAAACACCTGAAAACATACGAGTTCAGTTTTGTTTTTTATGTTACATCAGCTAAAACTGTTCTTGGGCACGTCATTATCGTACCTTTTTTAACTTGTACTACGAGCTAGGAGACACCTATTGCACTTTTTTGCCAAATCCGAAGATCATACGAATGGAGGTTTAGCTTTCCTCTTCTTTGAAAGCAGGATCATAAGTTCTAACATTATACATGCAAAAAAAAAAGAAAATAAACCTCTAACACTACATTCCATGGTGAGTTTTTCCGTAATTATTTAATTAAGAGTACCCATCGTTTATTGATGTTGCAGTGGTGGTAAAGAAAAGAAGCAAGATTTTAATTATGAGTAATCATAAACAAAAAAAATGTTTCGTTTTCTCACTAGGACCTAAAATCAATTTTTTAGAATTATGTTTTTGGTCTTAGTTCTTCATTCTTTTTGCTTTTTTATGAATTTTTTACAGAAAAAAAATTATCAATGGTGTTAAAGCTATATGTTTTAAAAGTATATTTTGTTTAAAAAACAACCAAGTGATAAGGTGCTCAATATCAACTATTACATTTAGCGAAACGAGGTGGAAGACCGTACAAACCAAGCTGCAGAGGATGAACCCAATGACAGAAATAACAGTAACTAAGGTGAGAAGGGTCTTGAATAGTTGATAACGTTAATTTTCCCATCTGATGATAATGGAGTTCATTAGAGAGGCTCACTCAGGCATCGCAGTTACAATAATCCTTCCCTGTCTAGGCCAAAGGGAATATTGGCCAAGGTGTTGATTGTCTGTTTAATTCAGGACTAGTCCTAATCCTGGAGGTCCTTTGAAGTAAGGACGCGGGCCCTGGAAGAGGGTCACCACGAGGATTAGGCTCCTGCCCTGGATTACCTCTTCGTCTTGAATATTTCACCCCCGAATGTCCGCCTCTTTAATCTGGACCCGGAGGATTTAATAATGGAGACGTCATGTATACGTCCTGGGGTCGGCCATTGCTGAATATTTAATTCGAGAACCTTGCGTATGTTGGTCTGCTCGCCCACCGCATCCCCTATTCAAGGTGATTAACCCACCACCTTACATCTCCGCCTCCTAATTATTTCAGTTCCACTATTTCTCTACCGTTCCAGGGATGTTTATTATTCTCCTAGGGACCTAATCATTCTTTCTCCCTGATCAGGCGGGTTAATAAAACTTTCTATAATTCGAAAACTCATCTTTCCAAATTTTGTTAAATAGAAATCATTCGTGGAATAGATCGTATATGGTATTTCTGATAGAATTCGTATTGTGCTGCTCAAATTTAAAAGTGTCCAAAAAGACACATACTTATAAACACTTCAATTCCAAGTTGAATCATACCCAGAACAAAACAGTAATAAATGTAATAGATAGATCTACACATGCACAGTTTTTTCGCATTCCATAAGAGATATCGCTCAACATTAGCTTTATTGAACAAACAATCATAATAAAATAATCGATAGTGATTCATTATTCAGTTTCAATTTTTCCATTAAGTTGTGCTGCAGCCGGACAATTCTTCATCTCCATCATTGTTAAGAGGATCGAGTATGAAGATCATGGAGTAGAACTCAGAGGCGAAGAGAAGAAGGGACACCGCAAGAAGCCGCAATCGAGAAAAACATGCTGCCCACAAGAGCACATTTATCCAAAATGTATCTTTATAAGGTTAATCTTTTATAAGTTTATGTATATTGTTTAGATTTTGTAATCTTGTATCATAAAATCGCACCAATTTTTCTCACATTCTATCCATTTTTTTTACATCAAAATAAGAACCTAATACAGTCCACATTTTTTGGTCGAAATTGGTTTCATTTTTTTAAATGACAGTTAGATCAAACAGCTGTCATGTTGCGACAATGCCGAGAACAGATATTTGATTAAATGTTGAAATTTAGTCATTTATTATTTTTAAAATAATTTATAAGAAGAGGACAGATTGCGATCCCACCGCGAAGCGATCCACCCACCAGGTCTTATAAATAAAATAATTTATTCAGGTTTTATAAAACTTGTAAATAAAATAAAATTATTGCATAATATAAAAATATTTTTTAATTTGTTCAAAATACTTTTGTTATTTGTATTGTTTAGAGCGAAAAATCGTATTTAAAATATACTGCATCGTATTAAACTATGGTAACCAGAAGTTTGATTCGGTTTTTTATTTAACCTCACTTTTATGCCGCTATGGCTAATCGGACAATGCTACAATGGGAATTATAATTAGGATAGGTATCATGAACGCGTACCAGTTATCGCACAGGTGCGGGACTTTCATATTACGTTACATCCGAAGAATGTCTTAGCCAAGGAATGTGTAGTAGTTAACTATGCAAACCACTACACCACAGGTGACACCTCCCCCACCCAAAAGATTTTAAAAGTTTATTTTAACCATAATTTTTTAACATTTATCATAAAACTGCTGTAAACTATTCAATGGATGTCAATAATGCTGCTAATAACATGTTTTCAACCATTTTCTTTTTAATAATTTATACCGCTTCATCGATTCCTTATACTATTTTAAACATATTAGGTGTTTATGTTCTAAATGGAATAAGTATTTATTTATTTTTGGTTCTATTAAGTCCAAAATAAACATTTAGTATAAAAATAATTCACTTTGCAAATCAAAAAGCTACAAAGAAGGCTGGATTATATTTCAGAAATATAATACAACTACTTACAGAGTATCGATTTTTTTTTGTTTAGCAATAGTGAAATTCAAAAGTAAACTTTTTAAATATTAAATTTACGATTTTTTTTTGTGGATATATAAAAAAAATATACATAAATAACTAAAGAAAACAAATGTGTTAAGTTCCTGAAATGTTTCCATCAAGACAATAGATAGGAGTACAAATGAGAATGGAGATATTTTAAAGAAAAAAGGAGATGGGATTGGTCCAGGGGGAGGGGGGGGTTTGATAAAGGGAAACAAATAAATTTTTCCCTTTATAGCGGTGAAGTTATGTAAATAAATGAAATAAAGTAATGATAAATCCAAGAAGGTTATAATTACAAGAGCGGAGCTATAAATCTAATTTATGGACAGGACTGTCCCGGGCCTGATATATAGTTCATTAGCAGATCCCGGTCCATCTCCTTTTCTTACTTAGCGCTATAGTCCGCTCCGTCATAACTCAATCCTCCGCATCTTTGTTATGGTTCCCCGGCATGGGTTTCTGTTATTTAGAGGGAGAAATATATGGTATGGTTGGCAGTGCCTCAGCTGTTTCCCCTCCCACTCCTCTCTTCTTCAGTGTTAGAGGAACAGGACTAATGTAATTGTCAAGTTGAAAATACTAATTCCTTATTTTGTGAATACTAATTATAAAAATAATGTAATATTTGATAAACAACCAATTGAAGGCGGAGAGAAATGTTTTCATAAATAAAATGAAAACTTTTTTCTGCCTTAGAGTCAGGCGAACGTAAGGCCAAATATTACGATTTTCTGGTTATTACATATTCGTATGTAGAATCTGATTATACATTAAGCCATAACAAATTAATAAAAGTCAATTGAAAATTCTGCTTTTGTATGTTTTAAAATTTTTACTTAAAAAAAGAAACAAAATAAGTCTAACTAAAACCTAAGTCCTGACTAAATAAGGCGTTGATTCTAAAAGAATGGATTAAGCAATATGCAACTTTTATAATATAAATACTTTTTGTTAGTTAATTCAATTATTAGCTAAGCAGGGAAAGATAAAGATCATCCATAGCAGTTTTCGTGCTCTCATGAAAAGTTAGGCTAATGAGGCTTACGTTAGTCAGTTGGTGAGGTACAGATTTATCCCCAAAAAGCAATAATCGATAACTTCGCGTAGTGTCTTCTGTCAAACACCCTAAGGATATCAAATAATACAGTTGATTTGCTGCCTATTAATAAACAAATATTGAGTTTAAATTTATTATAATAATATCTGTTATAGACCTCCTAAAGAAAGTTAGACTAAAAGGGATGTAACTGCAAGAGTTTTGAGACCTGAGGATTACGGGGTGGGAATGCATAGAAAAAGAAGAGGAGAGTAAGGAAGATAGCGGAAGAAAAATAAATATTTTTACAATTTTTTTTAATTTACCACCCGAAGCCATACACATTACAAAAAATAATAAAATCACTGTGAATCATAAGACTGATACCATGTACTTAAGTACAAAATATTCATAAATAGGATCAATAGTTTACAATTTTTTAAATAACTCACTTGAAACTATCGAATAACAATAGTAAATCATAATAATAATATACATATGCATATTGATATATTAGTCAGACAAGGGTTACATGCAAGAGGAATGAAATTATGTTATGTAAATAATGTTAATAATGAAATAAACAACATTTCATATATTCTTATCATTTATATTTTAGCACAATTTTTGTATTCCCAGTATATTCGTATCAGTGATGTGATAATGTTTAAAACCAGTGGTCAACACTATTACCCAGAAACGTTAACTAATCTCTTGTTAAATGAAGATTACAAAATACTGCAGGATTTGTAAGAAAAATGTTAAATTAAATAATTATTTTTTGTTATTACTATTAGGTTTACTAGTGGAGCAATCACTCGGAAAGTTGACAGACCCAGCGGGATCGAAGGCCTTACTAATCTGATGGAACTGATTTGTAGTGAGGCTAATTGAAAGAGGTTCGGTAATTACAAAGGCGAGCCTCGTAAATATCTCCAGAGGGCTATCGACTCATGCAAATCGGCCAACTTCTTATCATCGTGATCTATGGCCTTCTACTCGGGGGAAGGGATAGTCTTGAAACATCACGGCCCTTTGATGAATCCTGATAGACAGTGATAAACGTTGAAGGGCGGTTGGGTAAATAATTGCTGTACTTAGGATTAGCATACGGTAAGGATATCTATGACGTCGAATGAAATGTTCTCATCGCTAAATATATCTATGATTGATTCTATTTTCGAATCATTAGTTATATTGAACAATATTTACTAAACCTTTTTACAATACTAGTCATAAATAATATGTTAGGCCGGGTGCACACTTATGCGACAAGAAAATCAGCCTTAAGGTGGTTTAAGTGAATTCAATCTTTAAAAACAACATTCTATGGCAAATAATTAACGCAATGTTTTCATTTATCAAGGCACACATCTTTTTGCTAATGGCAACATGCCATATGCATACCCCATTGAATTGGTAAGAACGATATAATGGGAAAGAACGATGCACTAAAAGGCAATCAAACTCTTCAACATTACCTAGTTTCTACCTTTAAAAAAAATTACACGCAGATTCTTTTGTATTTAATGCTTAATTGTGTAAACGTATCTCAAAAAAATGTATTCTGTAGTTTATAATCTTAAATAATTCTGTCAAACATAAATAAACTAAAAGCTAACTGTTTATATTTTTTTGTGTTAATGTTTATTAAAAATATTTACCGATTGAAAAAACGAATGAGAATCTAATATATTTGATAAATAATTAAACAAAACTTTTTTAACAAGTGTTGTTCCTAGGTACGATTTGAATAAAAAATATAAACTGGCCTAACAGAATTTAACCCTCGGCTTGAGAAAAACCTAAACGTTCAAAAATCGAAGTTTCCCTTAAAAAAAGATTAAAACTCGATTGTTCTGTGGTTTACCGTCACATTTGTGCCTGGGAAGAAATTCATTGCTATGATCCTTCGAAAATATAGAGTGCCTAAAACTCTAAGCAAAGTCCCAGCTAAGGAGTCTCATAAGTAATTGAAGCCTATTCCTCTCCCTCTCAAGGTACACCTCTGTATGTAATTGATAAATTCTAATCATCAATATCAATTACGTAATCAATATATTACGTGACCTTAACAAAACTGTAAAATTTCTTTGGGTCCCATCCCACAAAGGTATCCCTGGAAATGAAGTAGCAGATAAGTCCGCCAAAGAAGCAGCAAATATGAACGGACCTCCACTTCAAATACATGAACCTCTCGATATTAGTAGTTGGTTAAGACTGAAGTCCTCAACAGTTGGGAATCAACGTGGAATGAAGTACCAGTTACCAATAAACTGAGATCTATCAAACCAACTACAAAAAAGTGAAGGAGTGCTTTCAGGGACAATCGAAGAGAAGAAGTCGTGTTAACAAGAATTAGAATAGGCCATGCGAACATGACTCATGCGTATCTTATTACAAAAGAATCGCAACCTAAATGTGAACACTGTCAAATCCCTCTGACTTCTACCTCTCATCATTTAAATAAACTAAGAATTCCTCGTAATGCAGCCGAAGCGTTAAGAAATTCATCGGAAGCAGTAGATAGCTTGTTAGAATATACAAAACGTATAGGCGTTTAGAATAAGCTGTAAAAAATAAAATAAAAAAATAAATAAATTAAAAAAATAAATGAAAATAGTTTAAAAAAGAAAGAAAAAAAAACGAGAATATTTTATATTTAAATTACCACTATATGTAAAATAATTATATATATTTCACTTAATAGCGAAAAAAAAACTATAAAAAAAAGGAAGCCAATGAGTGACAAGTATAAAAACACAAACATTAAAATAGTTTAAATTTAAAAATCAAAAGGGCGTAATAACCGAGCAGTTGACCGTCCAAATAAAATCTCAATCTAAATCTATAATCCAGTCATTAAACTTCAGTCTATATATTAGAGATTAAAAAGAATTCATCTTGGGACAAGTTTTGTTTGTTCCCTGTAAAATTCCTACATGACACACGCCTTTTTAAAATAAAAAAAGAATGCGTCCATTTGCAGTTGAAATAAGGATTGCGCGCGCATCAAAATTTAGAAGGAAATACGAATTTGTAGAAATATACAATTACTAGATGAATTAGTGTAATAGGTGAAATAATTAACGAATTTAGAAATGCAAAGTTTAGAGTAGCTCACGGAAATTATAACGTCCAGTTTCTCTTCCTGTGTGTAGAGCATCATAAAGTTAACAGGGAACTGGTCAGAGGGCCCTTCAATCATGAAATAAGAAGCGGGGAGGGGGGAGGAAGAGAGCTTCTGCTTTACATATCAAATGTGAAACTAAACACAGGGCGCCCATCGAACCGTGAAATCGCCGCCCAACTGCAAACACCCGAGAGGATCCTAATTTATTCCCAGACAGAGGAAGGCTAACTGAATTAGAGTGCTAGGCTACTGACTACGGAGCCGAAAACCGAAACTCCATTTGATCACTTGCGCAAAGGGTCCTTTTTGATATGTAGGAGCTCGCTGACTAATAGCGTTATAACGAGGTAGCTCGGGGAATATTGATGCGCGCAAAGCCCCGGGCGGCCAGCGGTCAAAGGCGTCACGGGCAGGCCGCCTTCAGTCTCAGGCGCTAAGATTTTAATAAAGGGTGCTTTGATACACCCAATTTTTGAAGGCCCTCTAAGAAGAGTCAAAGAACGCGGTACAAACCCTCTTTTAATTATCTCCACCCTTCTGCCCCACCGGAGCTAGCATGCCTCAATGCAGCAGCATGCGTAAGCGTCAGTTACTAGATATCAAAACCGAGTTCTTTTCGTAACCGACCAGTTCAAGAAAGTTCAATTACAATTATGTTAGGAAGTATATGAGAATGCTATTAGAAAAATTCTTGCGACATAAATACTAAAACGTAATGTAGTAATCTGACTATCTAAATCATAAACATGGGGTCACCGGTGGTGTAGTGGTTAGCATAGAAACTTATTGTACTAAAGGTCGCGGATTCGCGTCCCGAGGTTGCCATAGAATTTTTTAACGGGAGTAAAAAATCCTTGTCTGTGCCGCCCGTGGAGAGGACGTAAAATTGAGGCCCCGAGCCTGTACGATGTCAGGTGCTCGTTAAAGATCCCTATCCTAACTATACCTAAATAGGTAAAATTTAGGACTCCCACAGTAGCATCGTCCGAATAGCCTTAGCGGCATAAAGTGATGTTAAAACAAACAAACAACAAATCATAAACATTATAGATCTTATTTTATTTTATTTTATTAAATATTAAATAACATAACAAATTATCATAAAACAACATAACTTCCTGAAATAAAAGTAGCATAACTGCAGAAATTAATTCTTGACCAAGCTTTTGTGAAATTGGGGATTTACATTTATTTGTATAAGGTGCTCTATGCGAATTTCGCCACTGGATCTATGGTCCAACTGACTAGGACAAATTGGACTTAATTTTCTACAGATTATACTATTAGTAGCTATATATTAATATAAACTAGATTTTTTTTTTAGTTTTAATTTTAAAGAGAAAATGTTAAAGATAAGGATGTGAAATTAAAAAACACGCATTAATGTAGATATAAATTAAATCGATAATTTTATAGTATATCTTAAAATTATATGAAATTAGGGTATCCATTTTCCGAAAAATCAAGCAAATATTTAATATTTGGAAAGAACATAAATCTAGAACATCAAAATATCGACATTTTGGAAATATGTTTCAAATGTTTGAAAGAGGGAAAGTAGGATTAACAATGAATTTGATTGTTACAATCGATAGTGTTTGATCTTGCTTGTGTCAAAATGTATTTTTTTATTCAATAATAAAACTTTTTTTTTGGCTTTATATTTAAATTCGCGTGGGACATCTAACTTTTACAATCAGCAAATGATAAACTTGTATCAAAAACAAAAATAAAATAAAATAATTGGTGCAGCTCTGATTGAAAAAATATTAGCAAAAATAAAACATTGTAACAAAGTAAAAATTTTGTACAATATCATAATTCAAAATGTGATAACTTTTTTTTTTTTTGAAATCTGAAATTTAACAATTCGTACATGAATCGCCATGCATGGCATTTGTTTGATACCTGAAAACTATTAAAGAAATAATTTTTATTTTTTTACCTAAAAAATAAATAAAATTCATCTTATTGGATAGTTAAAAGCACCAAAAATCTTATTTTTACCAAAAATAAAAAAAAAAGTTAGAAAAAAGTATGGATTGAACATTAATAAATGATAGAAAAGGAAATAATTAACGAGACGTTGCTATCAACATATAAGCACTTTTTACTAAGAAGATTCATCACAAATAATAAAAATGATATAAATAATTTTAAAATAATTTATTTTTTGAAGAGAAAAGATCTGGCTCCGCCGGGGGTCGAACCCGGGTATCCCGCGTGACATGCGCGGATGCTAACCACTACACCACAGAGCTCGGCTCCAAGTAGAGCCAATCCTTCCTCTTCAATGATATCTACTACCTGATCACGCAAATTTTGCGAGTAACGGGAGGTGGACAAAGTTTGTCCAATTTATGGTATTTATTGACGTACGTCAATTTTTAAATTATTATATATTAATCTAATCTTAATCTGTGGGTGACCACCTTCTTTAATTATATTTAAATAATTTATTTTTTGAAGAGAAAAGGTTTGGCTACGCCGGGAGTCGGACCCGGGTCTCCCGAGTGACATGCGCGGATGCTAACCACTACACCACAAAGCTCGGCTCCAAGGTATCATTGAAGAGGAAGGATTGGCTCTACTTGGAGCCGAGCTCTGTGGAGTAGTGGTTAGCACCCGCGCATGTCACGCGGGAGACCCAGGTTCGACTCCCGGCGGAGCCAAATCTTTTCTCTTCAAAAAATGAATTATTTAAAAATAATTAAAAAAGGTGGTCCCCCAAGATTAAGATTAGATTAATATTAAATATTTTTTAGAGACAACAAGAGAAGCATAGAAAAAAAGAAAGATAATATTGTAACGTGGAAGGTGTCCATTGAACCTAGGAGACCCTGAGAGAGAGGGGGAACTCCTAGAAGAGGCTGGCCCAGGAGAGAGTGGGGCAGTCTGGGAGAGTCTGAGTCGGTCAGTCTGAGAGGGGAGTCAGGTGGTCGGAGAGGGGCAGTCTGGGAGAGTCTGAGTCGGTCAGTCTGAGAGGGGAGTCAGGTGGTCGGAGAGGGGCAGTCTGGAGCGGAGACTGGGTCGGAGATGTGCTGTCGAAGTCTGGGACAGGCAGAGTGAGCCTGGGGCATAGTGGGATTCAAAGTAGTAAAGTAGCCCCAAGTAATTTATGAGTCATGGTTCCCCCCCTTTGTGTAGTTGGGACGTGTAAGATTATTTATTGTACAAAATACATGATGTAAATAGTCTTTAGTTTGATTAATTACCACACAACCCTTGCCCAAAGAACCCAGTTTCACAATGGATTTGTAGATTTGAGAATAGGGGTGACAATATTAATACAAAATCAGCTGCAAGCATTGGTTCATTTCTCACTAAAACACTGTATTTGATGTAAAGAGGAGTTGCTCGATGGACGACATATTTGCCTTTTTTATTCGCGCTAGATTAATTATACTTCTTTTTTAGGTTATTCAATTTTTTTTACCAATATTAGGATTCACTGTATAAAAACAGTTGAA
This sequence comes from Aelia acuminata, assembly GCA_911387785.2. Classification (NCBI taxonomy): domain Eukaryota; kingdom Metazoa; phylum Arthropoda; class Insecta; order Hemiptera; family Pentatomidae; genus Aelia; species Aelia acuminata. The sequence continues at coordinate 72,409,579 of OU426983.1, read as the reverse complement.
TATATATTTTTTTAATACCTTCCTAACATGAATTGGTTGGCCCTAGAGAAGGCAGTTCGAAATGCTGGTAACCTTAAACTTTGTAACAATCATTCATTAAGGGGACTTCGCCAATGTTGTAGTTGTGGAAGTAGTTGCGAGGTCTAGAATAAGTATGGAGATATTTTCATCGCCTGACCCTAATTTTTTTGTAGAGTTTAATGAGACAATAACCTGATACGTGAAGGTAAAACCTGAGATAACCCAAAGAACGCACCATCATTCTTTCATCTGGGAACGTTTGTCACCTGATCAAACTAAAAAATCACGACATCCTGTAGGGCCAATGCTATCCTACTCTTTCCAAACCTGGACTCTAACGAAGTCAGATGAGATGGGTCTACTGATTTTTAATGGGGAAAGTATTATGAAAAATATATATGGCCCAGTTAGAGAGGGAAAATCATGGAGAATAGGGAAGAACCAAGTTATGGAGGCACCGATGTAGTGTTCTTCATGATGGGAAGGCTCTGCCTAGAAATGTAGTGAAAGGAGTACTGGAGGAAATAATCAGAAGAAGAAGAAACAGGATCGGCGGTTTGGTGAGAACGACAATGTAATACTCGAATGTGGTGATCAGAGACTGAGGATTTTGGAAGCTCTTGTAGGAGGCTAAGACCCAACCGAATTGTAGATGACATCGAATTAAGAAGGAAAGCTTAACTCATACTAAACAACAGCGACTTTTTCTATCAATGTGGTATGAAATTCCACTAATTTACCTAATATAAAAGAGCTAATGATTGGAACTTATTAAAGGGCCTTATAAACCAAAGTTTACGGTTATTTCATTATTAAGAAGAACAATTTTTTTTAATACAAAGTTCGTTTAGAAATGTTTCTGCTATGACCGTTTATCACGGACGAATGACACCTAAAAAAAATGGAATTATGAAAAAGGGCAGAAAAGAAGGGATGAAAAGGGGCGAATTGAAAAGATATCAATAAAAGTATCCGATATTTGAGAAGGATCAAACTTGCCCAGGCCCCTCCCCCCCCCCCCCCCTGGCTACCCTCGACCCCGCGATTGAAAAGTTAGTTTTTAATTAAGTACAGGGTGAAAGGAGAGTTAAGTCATCCGCTCTGAGGACTTAATGGGTTATGCAAATCAAAGCCCGGCAGTGAGGGGAAAAGAAATCGGAGGAGTATCGGCCACTTTTGGAAAAAATAGAAAAAAAAAATTAGCCGATGGATGGAAGAGAAATTTCCTTTAATTTGACAAGATGAGTTTTAAAGGTTTCAAAATGGGCTGAGAGGTGGCTCGCCTTTAATTAGGACACTGAAGGGAATTCTTTCTCACCGTCACCCCCAAAGATATCCCTCCGCCTCAATCAATGCCTTCTTAATCCCATCAATTATAATCAAACTTTAATAGAACCCTTCCTCGCTCCCCCTTCCTTATTACTTGGTCATGTCACCGCTTTCTTATTGACGTATAAACCTTCAAAATAATTACACACAGATGTATATAAATAAATAAATAAATATAACATACACATTTAATAATATAATGCTCAATTTGTCAATAAAAATAATATTTCATAGATAAATCACCAAAACTTATAAATTGAAAGAAGCTTAATTCGACGTTTTTTTTTATATATATATTTTTTTAAATAGAAATTTAAATACATTCAGCAGACATTTTAATTAAAAAAATAACCAAAATACTTTCTGCCCACTACTTCCATATAAAAAAAGAATTAATATAATTTATTTCTAAATGCTTTATGTAAAATTTTGCTGGGAGTAAGTAAAAAGATACAGAACAGCTTTTCTGTAGGTGGTTTATAATTATTAAATTATGAATATTTATTGATAGAAAGTGTGAAAGGAAAATTAATAACCTTTCTCATGTTTAAATTTTTTTATAGGTGTGGATTTTGATGTTAAAAATAATTAAATTCTCATGCCGTAATGAAAAAATCGATGAAGTTGTAAAAAATAGTGAGGTGCCAACAATTGTATGACATTAAAGTGGCATTTCATTGCAACAATACTTGCACAGTATATATTTAATATGTTTGGCCCTCGGGTCAGTATTATAATGTTGAAAGAACCGTAAGAATTCAATTATTTAGAAAAAATCGAAAATTACCTCTTCTCCAGGGGGTCCTTTTTCCTCTTGAGAGAAAAGAAATAGGAATTTCCTAGGAAGGGGCGAAAAACGGGAGTAGGGGGATCGGGGGTGGGTGGAGGGGACAGACCACAGGACACCTGACGCCCTTCTAATCTGTCCTCCCTGGAGGCCAAAGGAAAAGGACCAAGGACACAAAGGAATGTTAATTAAAAGTCTTTACTAATTAGCCAAGGATCAAAGAGGGGCAACGGACCCCAAATTAAAGCCCCACTCTCTTTCATAAAACAGCAGCGGCAGTAGTCTTCGAGAGCTCCCTTCAATAGCTCGGTGTCCGGTGGTATTGGCCTTCTTTGTAAGCCGAGTCTTGAGGCTCGCACAGCCAGGCTCTTTTCCGAAATCCGAGCCTCCTCTTGTCTTCTTCCGAGAACTCTTCCAGCTGTATTACCTCGGGAAAAACTTAGTGGAGATGTTATTTCTTATTTTGCTTAGTAAATAGCAATTACTGAAAAACTATTTTTAAATTGATAAATGAAACACTATCTAAAACTATTTTTCGCCAGCATTGGCGGATCCAGGGGGGGGGGGGGGGAGGGCGTCTGGGAGCTGTGGTTTTTTTTTTTTTTTCTTGTAACACCAGTTTTAGTTATATCGAGGTTGAGTTCAGAAGCAGGTAACTAATGGTTGATCAGCTGACACTATATCCAAGGATCCCACGCATAAATAACAAGATATTTAAGTTCGTAAAACATTATATATCGCTATTATTTATTGTTATGCCTTATAGGCCAACTCCAAGAAAATGTAATAAGTGTGTATTGCTTTATACAATAAAAAAATTGTTCTATTCTATATTTAAGTTCGCAGCGCAGCATTGGGATAGGAAGACATTGGCAGAACGGAACCAACCATCATCGTAAATGTTTGTGCAAAACTCAAGCAAAAGACTAAGTAAAACTACGTTTTATCCAACACCTAATATAACTCTCTTCAGGTATTCTTGAGATACCTATTTATATCTTCGGAATTGTTTGAATTTCATAAGGTTCTTCGTTGTGTTTAGTATATACTATGTACTATAAACTATATAGAAGAAATGGTAGTGAATATCGTAAAACACCGTCATTGTAAATTAGGAACTATATGATTCAGTTTTTACTGGGTCACAAAGTAGTCATACCCCAACTGCCGGACATCGTTCGTTTATAAATGCATATGCATATTTTAGTAAATCGTAGGCGGTGTATTTTTTTTTAAGGAATGATTAAGTATGTCTTATATGAAGTTTGATTTATCTTCACAATAATAATATAGGTACTTTAGAAACAGATATTAACCTTTTCCAAAGTACCAAAAACAATTTGATTCAGCTATTATTGTGGAACAAATTAACCTTAGGAATATTTTAACAGCTAGAAATCGTCCCACATGTTTTATTGATTTGTGTGCAGTGTAAAATCTATTATTACAAGTAATTTATTCAATTTAGGAATGATCGTTTAATATAAAGTTTGATGTTACTCTCAGAATAATAATATAGGTACTTTTCAACCATTTATTTAATCAATACATCAAGGACTAAGAAAGTTTATAACATTTCTTTTTTTAAGCTTATTTTCATGAATATTTAAAACTTTCTAAATTTTGATACATTGAAGTTAGGATATAAGCTCATCAACATCAAACTCGAGGGTTGCTCCCAAAGACTGATTCTTCGCCGCAAGTAGCAGCACCCCTCAAGAACTACCCCGCCCATCACTGAATTATGGGGCATTCATGTCCCCAAATATTGCTCTTATCATCCCCTACTCCGAAGCACATGTTTAGCCGGAGGGTGCTCCTTTTTTTTTTTAGCGGAGTTGGCTTGTTTTCGAAGGAACAAGAAGTCTTTGATCGATAGCTGGAGAAAATGGTTTTAAAATTCGCGTCCTAAAAGCGGGGTAATGGATAACAGATATTGACAAAAGTAAGACGAAAGGAAATTAGTATTTAAACCTGGAAGGAAGTATGTAAACCTGATTACCACGTTTTCTTAGGATAGGCAGTACAGTTATTCAATTGTTCAAACTCAGTAAGTATATTTCATGTCTATCCTCTAAACATAATCTGATTATGTGGTCTCTGCAAAAACTTACTTAGGTCTATCAACGAGGATAATATGCAATATGCTCAAATCTGTTTACTTTTAATACATGAAATCATAAACTATATTTCAAAGCAAGCTATAATGCAGGAATGTAACCAATCCATCAGGACTCCAATCTGCAGCTCCTCTAACTTTGGATTTATAGGTCCTATCCAAGCCTTATCTACCACCCGCAGGGATCCATTCTCACTGACGCGATGGGAGGCCTTCAGTGGATACCATCGCTTCACCCTCTTCCTTTCCTCCGACAAGTATTCAAATAAAACAAAAAAAAAAAAAAAAAAAAAAGATTTAACTTTATAAGAATAATAGAAAGATGGAAGAATAGAAAAAAGAAGAAACACAATAAATGAATATTAGAGTTACGATGATACTGGAAAAATAAAACTAAAATGCACATTAAAGGTTTCAGCTAAAAGAATGAAATTAGTTCCGTAAAGTGGCTTGATACAATATGCATTATAGTGTCGCCGAGAAACTTGTTGTAAAACCATTCTTATGGGCAACATATTTTTAAGAATCAGCCAACTCCATAAGCGCTAGATTTTACAAAAACCACTGCCAAATGGATAAGGTAAACTAAAAACGGATAAAAGTCAAATACGGACCAAAAAATCGAAAATTTCAAGTTAAACATGTGTTTTCCATATAAGTTTTTCAGAAGAAAATAAGTTTTTCACTTAGGAACCCAAAATGTCCTCCAATAACAATTAATAATAATTCTGAGCCATCTAAAAACTATGTACGTTTCCTAGAACTATACTTGGACAAAAACTCACTTGGAACATACATACAAAACTAAAAAGACAATAACTGACCAGACGATATAAACAACTGTCACACCTCCCAGATCAGGAGCAGATTATCACTGAACTTACGAAACAAAAGACTAATGTATAACACGATACCATAACCCATTTGAGCCTACGGTGCAGAACTTTGGGGTTCCGCTAAAACAGGCATAAACAAAATTCAAACATCATAGTCAAAAATTCTTTGAGAAATTGTAAACGCTGTATGGTACATTTCTAACAATACAATACACAAAGATATGTACATTTCAACAGTAAAATCATACATTCATGACAAATACACTACATTCCCTGCTCAACTCATAAACATCCAAACCCGCTTCTTTCTTCCTCCCAGTTACCCGTCCAACGAAGATTAAAAAGACAGTGGCCGAGGGATATGCTCCAGCACATCAACTTTGCACTCCACAAATTTGCTAGTTGCGCTCCCGTGCAGGCGCAAATGGCGTAAAGTATGAATAAATAAATAAAAAAATGTGTTTTTAAAGTACAAATATTAATTGATAAGGTAATTTTTTTATGTTTCGATTTTAATTTAGTTTTTTATAGCTTATACTGCTTATCAGTCATTGGAAGCATACAGGTGTTACAATCTCAATTACGAACTTTTCCATGTTAAATATTTGATGTTGGCAAGTCATATCATAAATAATTTTCATCAACTCTTAGAGCCCGCCTGCTCTTTACGTGACACATAATTGACATTTACACGAATGGCAGGACAGCTGAGTCTTGTCAAGGTTTTGAGTTTTTCTTTTTTTTTGTTGATTTTCAGTATTCATGGGTTACGAAATTCGTTCCTGTGACAGTTTACCTTGTCTGATATATTTTGAGTTTATTTTTCTTGTATGTCTTATTTTATAAATGTTATAGAAAATCATTGAATTCTACCAATCATCTTAGTTTTTACCAACGCGACATTAAAAAATACCCATGACGTATTTATGAAGAGTTCTTTTATCCAGTTGTAGTATTAAAAGTAATATTTACGGTGCGAAATACGCAAACAGGTCTTTGTTACCGGTTACATTTTTTTCCGGGCACTTAAATTAAACATATCAACAGCGCGTTAAGGCAATACAACGAAGCCAGTAATTAAGTCTTGGCTAAAAACAGTGCAATAATAACATGGACGTGATGAGAATTCGAACAACACATAAACATTTTTTTGATTATTTAAATACACCAAATTCTCATTTCCATTTTTAAGAACAAGCTTCTAACTTTCCAATCATCCACACGGGCATAAATAAATTGACCATGAACTTAAATGCAGAAAATGAACAAAATATTAATCCAAAAAGATATATCTAGAATCAAAATTTAATATACAACATGCTTTTTATTGGTACCGACCGGCGCACAGAGGAGTATTTACCATCAAATCATGGCTAAAAGATCAAAACATAAATTGTACTTCAGAACATTATAATAAGTATTTCCTGGTAGCTTAGGAATGTTTGCATCGAGGTATATTTATATTGTTCATTTTTATCCACTTCCTGCCCCAGGAAACTAGTCTGAATCCATGGATCGAGTATGCAGTGGTTTATTCCTGATGCTTAAAGATGTTGTGATTTCTGTGGAATTGTGAATATGGAAAAGTGATATGAAATTTCTCTATATATTTTCGAAAGGTATGTATTTCTCTGTGATAACTAGTTTTTAGCAAGTTTAAGATCAAAACGGTTAATTTGTAGATCTTTTGATTACTATGAAAAAATTAGACTTGATTAAAAGAATAAAATAGATTACGTTGTATTGTCGGGAAGATATTTTTGCATTAATGTAAAGTTCAATCCTTCTACTTGCCATACCGCAAAATAAAACTCACCCCACCGCACCCCCCTGTTTTTAATAAATGTATGTAAATACCTCTTAAAGTGAATTTTTTTATAACCAAGTCGGAGTTTAGAGTGCAATGAATAATTTCAAACTCTTTTAAGACGTGTAATGGAAAGGATATAGTCGTAATTGGTTAAAGAAACATTTTAGATTATAAAAATTCAAATCCTTATAATTTTTATAATAAAATAATTTTCTTAAAACCGATTTTCTGTGTATTTAAGCTATGCAAGTACTTAGTGACTTACTAAAGTTGTTTACCCTTTTAAGTGACTTTGTTTCAAGTAACTTTGTCATGGTGCTATAGGAAGCTTAAATTTAAAATCAACCGCGCGAAGATTTTATACAGAAACTAGAACTGGAAACTAGTAGAATAGTCTAGAGACTTATCAAGAAGTCGGTTGAACGTGGAGAACGCGCATAAATAGACTATCACAATTACAATTTATTACGCAAATAATGTATTTAGTATTTGCAAAAGCTAGATAACAAATTGCAATATAACTTTCAAATGTCTTATGTCTTAAAGATTTTCCCGAAGTTTTTCAAATTCCCCGAGTTTTCCAAAAATTCCCCTGATTTTTTTCAAAACTTGAATTTTTTTATATTTTATTAGTTTGGTATATTTTTAGATTGAGAATGAAAAGTTTTAAGTATTCCACAGTAACAAAAAAATTGGTAAATAGTTTTGGCCAGGATTTCATGGCCAATACTCCACTGTGCGGCGCACGAGATGCACCATACCGCATGACTCTACTGTACTCCAAGACCAGCGGATTCATTACTTTTTTTCTCGAGCCTCCTCTAAAATAGTTGATTGTATTCCAGTAAACTCTTTTGAATATTTTTTATTAATTTAGTCACAACGAGGTTAGCGGACTTTTCGCCTCCAAATCGCCCCATATCTTACCACTCGTCGCTAAATGTTTCAGAGTAAACTTTTTTTTTCAAGGAAAAAAAAAAAAAAAAAAAAAAACGACGAAGAAATAGTGAAAAAGGGGCGGAGTTTTGAATGATTAGTCGCTATTGGGGACGGGGAGGGGTTAAGTTGCGCAGTTGTGTTGAGAGATGGCGCTGGCTAGGAAAAGTGGAAAAACTGTGGGCTTCGGATCCGAGGCGTCATTAGGGCTTCCCTTTGATTTACATGTTTTGTATTTAGTTCCTCGTCCGTTTTTCTTAATTCTTCTCTCCTTTTTTTTTTTCTTTCTTCTTTTTCCATCTCCGTCAGGAAAACAGATAAATTTCAGTTTAAGCTCTGCTTCAACTTGATCCGGCATATTTTAAACAAATAAAAGATTCCGCTAATCTTATAACTCCCTGTAAACTTCCTGAGGAAACATCAGTAAAATAATATATCAGAATAATATCGAAGATTGCTTATTTTGAGTGTACTTTTATGATTTAATGTGATGAAGTATATATATGAATTAATATATAAAAGAAATAATAATGATATGATATTATTGATTTAATAACTAAGTCTTGCATCTCATAAATGAACTAAGCAACTGGGTTAATTTATTAAATGTTTATATATTTAACGTCACTTTGTGCTACTATGGCTATTCGGAATTCGAAATTTCGCCTTTCCAGGCATAATCGGGAGATATCGATAATAAAAGTGACTATTTTTAGGAATCAACCAGGTGGAAATACAATTTAAAAATACTTTTTATTTTCTCTCTCGCATAGCAATCCTTCCAAATCCAATCCAATCCAAAATTGAGATTGTTTTTAACATGAAAAGTTTTTTTTTTAATGTTCACTTATAAATATAATAAATTTTTACTAAGAAAGTTCAAATCGAAGTGCCGTAGTACCATGTTGTGTAATAATATTGTATATTCCCATTACCTTTATTATTTCTGTAATACAGATAAATGCCTGATTTCAGAAATTAATGTCACGAAAACGGTTGGGGATTGCAGTCAAATAAAACAACACTATAAGTACAATAACATATTTTGTGCCGAGGTTTCGTTTCGACCCGATATTCAGGTCATCATCAGGACTAACTAATTATACTACATTATACTTATCTAACTATATGTAGCCCTGATGAAGACCTGAAACTCGGGTCAAAACGACGGCACTACATATGTTCTTTTGTATGTAGAGTACGCAACGCATAAATTATTGACAGTATTTTTTATATGGGCGAAAAACTACTATGTGCGGTTGAATTTAAATTATTTTTTTGTTCAAAATCCTAACTAATTTTTATTTTAAACTTTAAAATCCTGAAAAAGGAAAAATGTAATGAACATGTTTGCGGTGTGGTCAAATAAAACAATTTGAATGCACCACAAACATGTTTATTGCGCTTTTCCTTTTACAGGATTTTAAAGCTGAAATTAAAACTTATTTAGTAATTTGATCGAAAAAAACTCAACCAAACATAGGGGTTTTTCGCCCATAAAAAATAATACTGTCACTAACTTATGCGGTGTTTTACTATGGATATCGAACTCTCAAAAAGATCGAAAAAAATTCAAGCATATTAATTTCTTATAACATATGAAATGAAAGTGAAAGATATTTTAAACTTAATATTATTCCCTATACACTTAAATTATATTTTCTGAACGCTCTACGATTTTTTTCTAGAATTGTGATTAGGACGATTCATTAAAAGCAATTAGTAAAAATAAAATAAATAATTGAAACAATGAAACACATTTTATTTATAATTTAAACGGTTGGTCGATAATCAGCATGAATTATAAATAAAAATGTATACATTGTTTGTTGTGAAAAAAAAAAAAAAAAAAAAAAAAACCTGCTAAATCTCTTTGACGGAGTGGAGATTTACCTACCGGGAATAAAAAAAAAAAAAAAAAAAAAAAGGAAATTATATTTGTAACAGTACATGAATGGAATTGCTTAAAAAAATTTAACGGTTTAGTAAAACATTTTCCTACACTTAATTATTCATTGAGTATAAATCATCTCTAATCGCCAATTAGCAGGGTTCACTCTATCTCAATTTGCGGGCTCATTCAGCCTCCGGGACACCAAAAATCCGCCGAAAGAGGAAGCGGTGGTTATGGAGAACAGGGACCGATCGGGGGACGGCCATTGTGATCAAGCGATCATAATTGACAGCCTACACGGGGAAAGTATAAGCGACAAAACTGCATTACGGTCGGTCTCCGCTAGCCCCGCTAATTACTTGATAATGTTTCCAACGATCCGCATTATCCATCGCGTTATAGAGCCGGAGTGCTTTTGCGAGTTCGAGCCTCATAGGAATAAGTAATTTCTGCTGTGGATTGACCCGTGGTGTGACTGATTGTAGTGTGTTCTCTAAAAGTGAAATTAAAACAATAAACACTAGATTTTAAAGAATATTTCAGGGTTATACTAAAAATTGTTAGGCTCCCGTAGAGTTTTATCCCTGTTATTGAATCACAGGATCATCATAGAAATGGATCATGAATGGCAATCGTTCTCTGACACTGTCCAAAGAGTTTGACGGAACAAGGATAAATTTGGGGGGTGGATACAGACCACGAATGGGGGAGGGAACTCCATGGGTAGAAACCGAGTATAGTTTTTACTATTTCCACACGTATGATAGAAATAATATGAATATTTCATGTATCTTCCTCTGTTGTTAATATAAGTCAAAAATGTATAATTAGTAAATTTAAAAATGATTGTCCATCGGAAAGACTATTGCGGAAGGCACTATTAAGCAAGAGTGGTAAAATACACTCGCTCAAATTTTTAATAATTTTTTAATTATGGCATTCTTTTAATCAAGCCATAAACAACATTTTATAAGTTGTTAAAACTTTATTTTCCCCGTTACAATTTATATAAAACGAGCAGACCCAGCCATGCGTTGCAGTGGTTTAGTAGCTACATTGTGTTTAATAAATTATATCATATTCTTTTTACTACAGTCAAATCAAAATTCACTGATAAAGACAGAAATGTTTCATCTAATCTAAACACCAACAGGATTTAAAATAGAACTTTACGTTTAATTTAAAATTGTTTGGTAAAGAATTTAGAAGTGTTAATGTTTTATTTTTACATCTCATATTTGACTATAGTAAATATTAATGATCCATTCATTAAGCACTTACTGGATCATTTCAGCCGAGATTAAATATAAATAACACACATGTAAGAGGAACGACATGTAAATCATAAAAGGCAGTTAACAAAAATGTATCAAATTAATCGTTTGTCATAAAACATGTTACTTAAATTCACAATATAATACATGATGATATGAGATATCAGAAGGTTCTACCTGAAAGAGGTTATCAAAACCGTGCACTAAGTGGGAGAAACCTCTAACCATACTCTATATTCTTACAGTAGGTACTACTTATCAAAACATAAAAATTTAATTTTATGAATGAAATAAATAACGTTAATTATAATTTTTTATTGTGATAATTTACATTTTTTTATTATTTGAATTCACAATATCTATTTATTACAGTGCTAACAGGTGCACAATGATTTTGGTTAACCTGTCTTTGGCAAAAACAAATAGGTTCAATGTTTTACCCACACGGGAAACCGCGACACATAATTGAAGCATGGAAATGCAAAAGGGTAAAAGTGTCTTTGAGAAAATTTATCAGAAATGATATGACTTAAAACGACTAGACCTTACACCCATGCTATCTTTCAAATTTTCAATGAACTACTCAATAACAACTAAAAATTAATTATATCCATTTCTAAAGAATGGTTTTGACACACATAACAATTTCGCAAAAATAAACTTTATATATTTTTTTGGCCTTATGCATTTCCATGCTTCAATTGTCTATGGGAAAAACACGGATTTTCTTAGTCCAAGCAGGAAAAATAGATTTGGCTACTGGATGGTTACCCACCCTAAATATCATAAGAAAATGAAGCGTTGTATCAATAAATCGACTTACACCACCATCTGTTGGAAATTTATAGAACTTACCAATAATCACACTCAATTGTAGTACAATAAGCTTTTAAATTGCAATTAAAGAAACATTGAGGCCAGTAATTGAGATAAAAACTATCCTATCTTTTAAGTTGGACAAAACTACACACAATGAGCCAAATTTTATAAAGATCATTTGAGTAGTTTCTGAGTTTAACTCCGACAAACTTCGTGACACGAGATTTTTATATATGTTAAGATGAACACAGATAAGTTAGGGTGAATTTTCAAATTTCTGAAGTGTGCCTATTTGTATTATTCAAGTAAAATTGAAAAAATTAAAACTATCTGCCTTTTAAAAAATTAATTAGAACCTTCATTAAATAAAAACATCTGATACCAGCCATGGAACGATTTTATTGAAAACCTCACACCTGTAAAAGCAGGTCGCTGAATGAGTTAGTTACTTGAAATACGCTTTGCTAATTTGCAATTATTTGGATCACGTGTAAGGTCGGGGGATCCCGTCCCGAGTGCAAGAGAGCTTTTAATAAATCGACATCAAAAAACCCCTCCCTCCCCTTGTTTAGGAAAAACGTCAAAACCTTATAAGGCTAGGAAAGGTACGAGAAAACAACTGAGGAATCTTGACCAAAAATTGGTTTTGAAGGAAAACCAGGCGGTCGAGAGTAATCTGAGTGTTAATACCTCCTCAAACAGAGGTTTTTTTAAGTGCTAATATGTACAAAAAAAAAAGTATTACATAATATTTGTAAACAAACATAACATGGAAAACCAATCTGTATAGCATTAAATATTGTTGATCCGACGAGTGCTCTTGCTTTTTAGGGTAAATCGATCCAGGAAGCATCTATCAAAATACATTTGCGACAGCTATATCATATTGGATAATAACGTAATCATGCACGTATCCCAACTATTTAACTAAGCGCTGTCACAGGACGGTGGTTTATTGCTCCACGAATCCAGTTTTATTTATCGCCCTAGACATAAATATCAGGCTAGCGGTTATAATAGTGATCTAGATTAGAGGTGATTGAGTAGTATATCCTACGCGGGAGAGTAACCGTTGGCAATATGGGGAAGAAAGGACAATCGGTGACAGCGCAACGTATAATTGGGCCCATAAGCCCACGAGGGGCATAAATATAGCGACAGTTATGTGATAGGGGCCAACTAGCTCGGGCCCGATGGAAGGACCGCAGCCCTCGATAAATTGTCCAACATTTGCAACTAAGCACGCACTGAAACAAGCCCTCCAGGTGACAGTCCTCTTTATATATTGACTAATAAACAATATCCCGGCCTCGCTGTATCGGCTTTAGTGCCGCAATTAGCAACCAGGTGTCGCACCAAGTAATTTACCTATATCTCTTATGGCGCCGTTAAGAAAACACAGGCGGTGGGAGATCTTATTGTCGCCTCTAGTGCCTCTCTACAATAGTCGTTAGCCTCCTAATCGTCCCACCCGTCAGGCCCATATTCCTCGATATGTGAGCCACTTACTGCGAAAGCTCAATATTCATTTGCGTACAAATTTAATTCAATATCCACCCCATCATGTGCTGTTAAACGGAAGAATCCTATATATAATATCTTCTTAACAAATATTTTCTTATACTATTCCTTGTCTATGATATTTTTTTAATACTTTAGCAGTTTTACGAGGTCTCGATTTTTCCCGCAATTTCTTTATATGACTTGGAAGTCCGCATGTAAGTATGGGTCAGCAAAGAGGTACTGCGTGCAAGAGACCCTTGGTTACACATAATTGAAGGTTTCTTAAAATTTAGATGTGTTAGTTACTCTACCTCTTGGTTTACGTCGATTACTGATATAAGTTGATTCTTTCAGACACAAAGGTTATATATGTTGTCTCTAATAGGCATTTGCCCAATGCTCAATAACGATTAGCCAAATGTTGAAACCCATACTTACCGGACAATAATAATTAAAGAAGAAAAAAAAGCAATTCTACTAATCAAACTTTTGTAAATAATTGAAATGAACCAAATAAAAATAAAATAAAACAGCTGTCTAATAAAAAAAACGGGACCCGTTTTTTCGTATTCAGAATATTATACAATATTATAGTAGTAATTATTATCACAGAAATAAATTTAGATTAATTCGATGCAGAAAATTGATTATGATTTTTGTGTAGGAATGGAAGAGTTTAAAGGAATAAGTGAATCGACTTTTCCATAAGGACAAAAAATTCTAGATGGAGATAGACTAATAGAAAGAGGTTTGTCGATGGAATGAAAGCGGTTTATATTTCAATATGTTGAGATACAGTATTTTGAGATTAAACATAAATATCCAGACATTCAAGTTTTCTATTATAAAACGGCATTTTTGTTCTGAGGATTTACAAAAAAGAGGATACAAGCCGACGAATGTATGATATCGTCTGGAACATTATTCTTATGAAAAAATCATATGTCGTGTTGGGAAGTGTGATTCGAATATTTATGTATTCCTACTTGGCTCACAACAGGCAATCATCAAATAGAATTGTGTGTGATTCTAAATAGTATAAAATAGTCTAATGTTGTTTTACTGGCATCCTTCTTTTAATCCATATCTTCTTTATATTTATCTCATATTTATTTGCAATTCGAATTGATCGAAATTTTTCACAAGAGCCCTTGAAAAACTTTATATCTCCAGACCGTAGAAACAGATGGACAGGGCCCTCGAATACATTCTAACGAAAACGTAACTGACGAATAAATTAATACAAGAAACAATATATAGCGCCGAGAGCATTGGCTATGAGCCAATATGGACTCTTCCTCGATCCTATATGCTACCGCTTCACCATGTCTGTTTCCGAAGTCAAGCAACAATTCATCAACTTTTTTTTTTTTATACAGGGTGTTTCGGAATCGCACGGCACTATTTTAGGTACGTGTTCTCTAACACAAAATAAACAAAAAAGTTCATATTAACATGTATCTCATACTCATTTATTAAACAGATATCAAAGGTTAAAGATTTATTATTACTATTTATTTATTATTATTACAACATTTAGAGTAAATGTTCAAAGGCGCCTCCGTTTTGTTGAATGCAACATTCAGCACGACGAATCCATGCCTCTCTGGCTCTTCGTATAGCATCAGGATGGTGGTTGATAGTTACTGCGGCTTCCACGATCCGATTTCTTAGCTCTTCTTGCGTGTCAACTGCCGCAGAATAAACCATAGACTTCATCCAGCCCCACAAAAAATAATCTAATGGCGTTAAATCCGGAGATCGTGGTGGCCATTTAACAGGTCCGTTTCGACCAACCCATCGGTCTCCATAAGTTGCATTTAAATAATCAGTGACACTATGAGAAAAGTGAGCTGGAGCACCGTCATGCATAAACCACAGCCTTTGCCTAATGCCTAGCGGAATATCTTCTAGAATATCATGCAGATTATTTTGCACAAAATGCAAGTAAGATATACCTGACAGCCTAGGTGGCAAAAAGAAGGGGCCGATGATTTTGTCGCTTAGAAGACCACACCAGACATTTAAAGAGAATGTATGTTGGTAATGTCCAACAGCAGTCGTATGAGGGTTTTCTTCGGCCCAAGTATGGGTATTTCGAAAATTAAGAATCCCGTTTCTTGTAAAGCAAGATTCATCAGTAACCAAAATGCAGTTCAGGAAGTTAGGATCTCGTGTGCATTGTCGAATTAACCACTGGGAGAAATTTCTGTTAAAATCTTGTGGTAACAAATCTTGCCTACTTGATACGTGAAATGGATATAATTGTTGTTCGCGTAAAGTTCGCCATACGCTGGTAGAGGAAACATCGAAACGACGTGACAATCTTCTGGTACTAGTAGTAGGAGATAACTGAACAGCATCGAGTATTTCTTCTTCTACGTTTGCAGTTCGTCGAAATCGTTGTCGACCGGCGTTCACTCGTATAGGTTTTAGCGTACCATTATCCCTAAGACGTCTTTCAATGGCCTCAAACGTTTTACGACTTGGTATTCTTCGGTTAGGAAATTTTTCACGATATCTTCGAACAGCAGCAGCATCGTTTATATGTACCTCGCCATAAGTTAAAAGCATGTCTGTTTGTTCATCAAAAGTGAATAAATTTGTGGTATCTCCCATGATAATCATAAATTGAACTGTGTCACAAGATTTTCTCAAACTAAAACACACAGAACTAGACAAACAGATGAGCAACGACTGTCATTGCTTATCGTTCATTTGTTTATCAGGTGATTAAAACCTTTTATTTAGTATTAAACACGTTAAACGTTGTACAGTCAGTCTTAATGCAGTAAATAAATAATAAATCTTTAACCTTTGATATCTGTTTAATAAATGAGTTTGAGATATATGTTAATATGAACTTTTTTGTTTATTTTGTGTTAGAGAACACGTACCTAAAATAGTGCCGTGCAATTCCGAAACACCCTGTATAATATTATTTGTAAAATGTTCGCTTATCCAACATTGTATCAGAGTGAATTTTAAAATATATTGTGACACTTATGTGGGTTAAATAATTTGTATTAAACGTAAATGATAATTAACGATGTCCGACAAAAAATAAAAACTCAAATAATTAACAAGGTTACATAAAGTATCAACTTGTAACGAACAGTAACACAAAAATAACCATATGAATACATGTATTTTTTTACCTCTTTTAAAAATAAACTGTTTCGATCATATATTGAAAATATGGTATTTATTTACGAATTTTTACATAAGAATTTTTAAATCATAGAATTTATTGTAATTATTTTGTATCAGGTAGAGGTATAGTATTCTAATACAAAAAATTAGAATTATGTCAATTAACTTGAACGGACTTTTTTTTAAGTGTAACTATCTTTTATATTGATTTTCATTTTTATTTCTCTTTGGAACTGTTATTCAAAACATGAGACTTAAAAAAACTTTGTGACTTAAGCCCTTCTGCCCAAACACGAATGATATATAATGCTATTGTAGTTAATAATAAAATACATCTTAAAAAATTTAAAAATAATCAGGAATATGTGGTTTATTTAAAAATTGTGGATATATTGATATTTGCAGCCAATATCTTTTGCAGTAAGGTAGGGTCCAGATTTTTATTTTTCTAAACAGTCCGCTCAGAGGAAGAGTATGCCATAGGGCTTTTTCTCTTTTACAGTTATTAGATTTGGAGCAACACCTGACTTAATTCACTTATCAGACACATTACTTAAGCCGTCAAGAAATAGAATTAATGGCCCCTGAAAAATCGAATCCGAAGTGATTCCCCCTTCTACCCAACAACCCGGAAATAATTAATTTAGACTAAAATAAAAATTAAAAGCCTAAAAAAAAAAAAGACGAAGAAAAAAGATCACCTCATTCGACAGGGTATTCTTCTTTCTTTTTTTTTCCAAATAACTTAATCTCTCATCCAAAATTAACCAGGTAATTGACTTTGAGTATAAATGCCATCCTAGGAACATCCATGGGAAGTGCGTTCCATAATTGGTTTATTAATTATTACCAACGATATATCAAAAGTAAACTCTAACTGACTCGTTTATAATTTAGTAACAACAATAATATAGTTTATAATCCAAGGAGACAACAATAATATATTTGAGGATGTTCCAACAGTTAAACTAAAAACTTTTGTCAATAAAAATTTAATAAACCTTTAGCTATTGTAAGACACAGCACATACGTAAGTAGCTGGAGCTGGGCAAAATTTAATAACGGATAACGGATAAAATGATTTATTATTTCTCATTTCGAATAAAGAAAACTGCATCATTTGTTATTCATTTATCTGAGATAACGATATACATATAACGTTTTAATTAATTAAAAATTATTTGATAAATCTTATATTCGTACAAATATTTATTTCTCAGATATTTTTTTAAATTATTACCAATCTAAATAATTTTAGCAAAGCTAGGCACGATATTTTATTCACTGAAGATGTGACAAGACGTTTAAATATGTCTTATAAAGTTATTGATAATTTTGAAGATGAATTATGTGTATTAAAAGCTTTCTATTGCAGCATTAATTAAGTGTGTTAGTTTTTAAAAGTGTTCGTCCGATAAGCAATCACGGAATAACTTTCATGCCCCTCTCACTCACTCTTGTGAATCTAAGTTTGATTAGTTGGTTTTCCCTTTAGATTGACCGCTGTTTGATAATCAACCAATTAAAAGAGCTGAAGTCAAGACAGTTAATCAAGACACATCTGCTTGTTGAAACGAACATATTTTTTACAAACCAACAAATTTTTTAAATGTTTCTTAATAAATAGGAAATATTTAAAGATGATAAAAAAAAAAAAAAAAAAAAAATGATAAGAACTAAGCTAATGTAGGACACAATGCGAGGTATTACTTTGGTTATTTCTTTCCTGATTTCTCATTCCATCCTTTCATTATCTCAAACTGTTTGACAGTTGTATTTTTTTTGTTCGGTACCTGTATCTCGCCATGTGTGGCAAACGGGGGGTTACCCTAAAGATGTAACAACCTATTCTAACCATGGTTGGTAGGTCGAGATTTATTCCGTGGGGCCTCCACGAAATAAAATTCAACCATCCCAAGGCGGATTCGAACCTCCACCGTTCGTCTTGAGCGTGCTAAAGTGGGCTATCCCGGCCCCAAAATATTTAGTATATATAGTATACATATATTAAATCATACTGTAAATATTTAGTATATTTATAAATACACTATATATAAAATATTTAGAAATATAAAATATTTAGAAATATAAAATATTTAGAAATATAAAATATTTAGAAATATAAAATATTTAGAAATATAAAATATTTAGAAATATAAAATATTTAGAAATATAAAATATTTAATATATATTAAATCATACAGTGAAAGATAAATGTTACCTATCCTTTTAGCAATAGGATGGCTATCCTGCGCTGCTATGGTTCTCCTCCCCGACAAGGGCAAAGTGGACCACCCCCTCCTCACTATGATCCTGATGAGAGAGGCCCTAGAAGGACTTAGCCCTCAGCTGGCCGAATATCGAATTATCCGGAAGGGGACAAATCTTATTAACCATTCTGGTTGCATTAGCTTCGGGATGCTGCGGTCCAAGTCAGGAGCTAACTCAGGTAACCCGGACTAATGGTGACCCCTCCCCCAGGTAACCGGAACCTCTTCCAAATATAGGCTATACCTCATCCAATAGCTCTCCTCTCCTCCTAACTAGTCCTGAAGCTCCTGGCTCTGCAATTAGTGCTCACGGTCAGGCGGTCGTCTTCTATTAGTAGGGAAGGGAACCTCGGAGGCTAGGGTGTCCTCCGCCGTTGTCATCCCCGGTAATCAAGGAGGTTGTTGCGGTCTGGGTCACTGGAGAAAGTTGAGCAATATTGCTTAAGGCACAAATATGAATATTATCACGATTACAAGGACCTCCATTAATGTATGAAACTAGAAGAGTTCCAGTGGATCAATCACAGTTGCTTGTTGGCAGTCAATGAGTGCGGAGAGGATTAGGTGAGACTACCAGCAGCAGTATTATTCCAAACGTTTTTTTTACTTATCATCACTACGAGATTGTTTCTTTTGTTTTATTAATGAATTTAATTTTTATTTTATTCTACGAGTGACTTTTTCTTTTTTTTCTCTCTCTTTTTTTTTTTTTTTTTTATTGTCTGTGAAATGCCTTTCACAGGCATAACACCAGAAAACTTTAAGTTAGTGGAAGCAAATTCCAAACACTCGGTAAAAAGGAAGAAAACAGAAGAGAATCATGAAGATTTCAATATAACTATGACGAATAGTTACGAAATTCTTTCAGATTCAGAAGAAATGATAGAGGAGCCATCTACAAATGCCGAGACCTCAAGTCATCAGCCGCCATTACCTAGTAAAAATAAAAATAAACCTAACAGCTTTCCACCTATCGTGGTTTATAGTTATATTGAAAAACATGCTGAATCAATGTAATATTTTAAAAATAAATGCAAAAAAGACTTTGGCGTGAAATTTCGGGGTAACCGACTAGTATTTTACCCAGAGTGCAAGGAAGATTACGATCTCATATTAAAAGAGGTAATCAATTCTAAATTAGAATGCCACACTTATACCCCCATAGAAGAAAGTAATAAAACTTTAATTTTAAGGAATATACCACCTAATATTACCTGTGAAGAGATAACAGTTGATTTAGTTGATAATCAGCTGCCAGTACTTAAAGTCACCCAAATGATAAAAAAAGTTGGAGAAAATGAAACTCTGAAGCTCCCAGTATTTATTGTAACCTTTAAAAATACTGCTGAAATTAAACAAATTATGTCAGTCAAAAAAGTTTGTCAATGTATAGTTACGTGGGAGCGCTTCAGGAATTTATCAGGTATAACTCAATGTTATAAGTGCCAATCTTTCTACCACGTAGCGAAAAATTGTTACAGAAAACCAAAATGTGTGAAATGTGCCGGTGAACATTTAACAAAAGAATGCAACATCAACCCAGACTCAGAACCAAAATGTGCTAATTGTAGTGGCCCACACCCAGCCAATTTCCGCGGATGCCGCTTATATGAAAATATGAGTAAAAAAAAAAATTCAACCATAAAAAAAAAAGTGGTTCCCGTGACTGGTTTTCAAAAAAACGAAGCTGACTTTCCTTCACTTCCGGTGTCATCAGTACGTAATCCCTCAGCCTGGGGCAGACCCCGTGTTAACGGAGCTAACAGCAGTGTCAACAACAACAACATTGAAGATTCTCCTGAGCTATCTCTAACTGATCTCTTCAAGGAAATAAAATCACTGTTTTCTACATTAAATATTTCTAAATTATTTCAAAATTTAAAGTCATTTATTGGTAAACTTAAAAGTGCACCTGATGCTTTAACTAAAATAAGTGTTGTAGCTGAATTTTTTTGTAAAATGTTATGAAATTTTTTTTCAATGACTGTAAATTAATGTGCTGGAATTCCAGATCAATTTTAAAGAAAAGCGGTGAGTTGTCTCATTTTGTTAGTGAAAATAATATTGATTTAGTTGCCCTCAGCGAAACTAATCTAAATAATAAGTATAGGTTTAACACTCCTGGTTTTGAGATTTACAGATGTGATGATGGCAGAGGAGTAGCTCTTTTAGTTAAAAAATCTATTTCTCATTACCCAATTGTATTGCCTAACCTATCATGCTTAGTTGCTACAGGAATAATGGTCACTCTTGGTTCTATTGAAATTCTTGTTATTTCGGCTTATCAGACTCCATCCAAAGCTATTGTACATAGCGATTTTCAAAAATTATTTTCAATGCATAAGCATGTGATTCTCCTCGGCGACCTGAATTCCAAGCATGTAGCATGGAATTATAATGTAAACAACAGAAATGGCAAACTGTTAACAGAACTGTCATTTAAAATCAATTTTAGAATTATAGCTCCTGAGGAACCCACATATTACCCTGACAGAAACTATTGTTCTCCTAGCATTATCGATCTTGCCCTCGCAAAAAACATACCCTTTACCGTTATACCTAAATCCTTTTCAGCTCTTCCTTCAGATCATAACCCAGTCGTTTTTTCAATAAATCAAAATTTAAAAAATAAACCATTCGCAAAGACTTTTGATTTTAAAGGTGCTGATTGGTCTAAATTTCGCTCAATTATTGACAGCAATTTAGAAATTAATCCCCTCATAATTAATCCATCCGATATTGATAAGTTAATTATCAATTTTCAAAATATTATTAATTCTGCAGCTAATCAATCAGTACCCCTAGTCACACCTAATACTTATAAATTACGAATTCCTCCTTTTCTCTCATACTTAATAAAAATCAGAAACCAAGTTAAAAAAGCTTACTCTAAACATCGTTATTACTGGATTAAAAAAACAATAAATAAACTTAATAAAATTATATCAAAACTGGTAAATATATTCAAAAACATCAAGTGGAATAATGTTTTATCAGCTATACCTCCTTCAAATAACAATAAACTGTTTAAATTAGTAAAACATTTTCACTGCACAAATACAGGTATCCCCCCTCTAGCAAGAACATCAGTTACCCAACAACTTAGAATCAGGAATTCGGCTATCAGTTTCGCTTTTAGTGACAGTCACAAAGCAAATTTACTTGCCGATCATTTTGAAAATGTACATAAAATGAATTTAGACCTGGGAATCCCATATTTTACCCGTAACGTACTCAGGCAAACTAAAAACTATATAGTCCCGTTAACCCACAAAATTGATAACTGTAAACTTGTTTCCCCCAAAGAATTAAGCATTACTATAGCCAAATTAGTCAACAAAAAATCCCCAGGTGCTGATGGAATATGTAATACTTTATTAAAACAATTATCAAAAAAATCAATAATACATCTGACCAAAATAATTAACCATATACTGATGTTTGGTTATTTTCCTGAGTCATGGAAAATTGCAAAAATAATAGTTATTCCTAAACCTGGAAAAAACAAGACACTCCCTAGTAGTTATCGGCCAATTTCTTTACTAAACAGCCTAAGCAAAGTAACTGAAAAAATTATTTTAAAAAGAATGCAAGCTTTCATTGAAGAAAACCAATTGATCTCTCCTTTTCAGTTTGCTTTTAAGAATAATCATTCCACAATTAGTCAACTTGCTAGAGTAACCGATACTATTTCTCACAGCTTCAATATGAAGAAACATACAGGAATGGCACTATTAGATATTGAAAAAGCTTTTGACTGCGTTTGGCACAGAGGCCTAATATACAAACTCACAATTAATAAATTTCCTGAATATCTGATTTATTTAATTACTAATTACCTGACTAACCGTAAATTTTTTGTTCAAATTAATGAAGCCAAATCCGACTTCAAAAACATTCAGGCTGGTGTTCCACAAGGATCCGTCCTTGGCCCGATTCTTTTCAATCTTTACATTAATGAGATCACATCAATCAAAGGTAAAGCGGATATCGCACTTTTCGCAGACGACACATGTTTTTTTATCTCCTCATATAGAATTGATACAATAGCTAACCATCCCACTATAGCCATATCTAAATGTTTCAAACACTTCAATAAATGGAAAATCAGACCTAATCATAATAAGACTAAAGTCATTCTTTTTACCAAGCGCAGGCCTGTAATAGATAATTTCGTAACGATTGATGGAAATGCTTTAGATTGGTCTAAAAATATCACATACTTAGGTGTTAACTTGGACTCCAGACTAACCTACACAATTCATATTAATACACAAATAAACAAAGCAATAGGGGTCCTCCAAAAACTATTTCCCTTACTATCTAAATATTCCCGGCTTAATATTATAAATAAAAAGTTATTATACTATCTCTATATAAGACCTATTATATGCTATGCCTGCCCCGTATGGTCGAATACATGTACCACAAATTATAGAAAATTACAAGTGTTGCAAAACAAATGCCTACGGTTAGTTCGCAATTACCCGAGATGGACTCAATTGATCTCATGCACTATTCTTTAAATGTGCCAAGCATTTCCACATTTATTTATAAGTTAACCATAGACTTTTTCAAATCATGTGAGATTAGCTCACATGAGCATATAAGGGACATTGCCAACTATACCAGAGCAGACTTACCTTATAAGAAGTATATACATAAAAGATTGAAACACATTGTTCTATAAATTATAATAAGGTACATACTTATGTGTGTGTGCGTGTGTGTGTATACATGCGCACACGTGTATAGAAGTGCATATGTATATATATTTTTGTCTTTTTTTTTGTTTAGATGTTTTTGTTTATTTTTTTCCTCTTGTATTATATTACTTAGACAAATATTCTCAGAGCAAAGGTACTGCGACGAAGAGTGTATAAAAGCTCACAGCTTGTAACCTCATTTCTTTTATTATGTAAAATACTTTGTATTATATTATAAATAAATTTAATAAATGAAAAAAAAAAAAAAAAAAAAAAAAAAAGTGGATCAATGAGACATCAAATTGGGAATTAACTTAATTTGTCAAAAGCAGGCAATTAACAGGTATACAATTAAATAGATTTAGACACTCCTTAAATAAATACAGATGAAATTACGTCAAAAGTTAGGTTTTATATAAATACAACGATTATTGGATTGGTATATGCTACAAAAAAAAAATCCTTCCCTTTTTACCATTCTTAAAAGGCTTCCTCCCCCCATATATAAAGGAAATTAGTGAGTATTAAGTAAATGCCGAAACAAACAAAATAAAAGGAGTTTTAGAATCATGGTAATTTGAAATAAACCAAAAAACATGTTTATTTCAGTAATTTTTCTAGAAAAATCTGGAACATTAGGATTTCAATTATCACGTGGTCAGAACTTTGGAACTTCCCAAAGAAAAATAGTATATTACATTGCCGACTAAATATAAAGAAGCCAGTTGGTCAGTTTATCTTCGAACAGCAAAATGATACAGTTATATTCTAGTCACGGTTAAGTTTAAATGCTCAGTCAAGTTGATATCATTTAGTGTTACTCGTAACTTGTTTGACATTTTTGTAATTTTTACGTGAGTAATAATAAAGGAATAAAACTGTGTAAATCTTTGAATCTATTGTTCAAAATTCGAATTTTGTTCGAAGAATCGAACTTTTGTTCATTTCGGAAGCCTGAGTGTATCATTTATATACATACCATAAATACAGTAGTAGTTACAGTCGGCCTCAAAATTTAAATATATTTTTCAGCATAATCAGAATAGGTTTGAAATTGATTTATTACTCCATTTTTTTGTTCGCTTTTTTAAAATTAGGTTTCTTACTTCCTTAGGAATGGTGGGCATGCATATCCTTCCTTGGGATATGCATATCAGGGTGAATTTAGGACTTGCTATCATGCAGAGGCCGTAGGAGACGCTTAGGAGCCGAGAGAAGAAAAGCTATTAGGGCCGATTGAGCAGAGGAAGGGGTTGGGGGTGAGTGATGCGCAAGTAGAGCTAACATATGGTGGCGTGCGCAAGGTGAGGGATGGACAGCCGTCACGGCACGTCAGTTAGCGCGCACTATATCCGCCCTTAATGTGACACTAACTCTTGGCATTAGCTCACTCTCAACTTTATCTATGCCTTCCGCAGCCTTAATTTCCTTAGAGTAGTTCCCGACCGGTGGGTAATAGGCAATTACAGTCCGCTTTATGAGGATGTGTTCCACTGGTTATGACTTCCCATTACAATCAGGGTCGGAATCCTAAATCATAATCTTTTTATTGGAGAACTTAAAAAAAAAAAAAAAATCAACGAAGGTCAAGATCAATTTTACTTTTTTAAATACTTTGTTTACAAGTTATTCCAGACAAACAAAAATAAAAAGCAAAACGGAATTTTGTTATTTAACCATTGATTTAATAAGTATTGATGTGCACAACCTTATAAGCTATAAGAGCTCGTATCCCAAGGCATGGAAACGCGTGTAATCGGTGCCTGTAAATTTTCCATGGGATCTGTAATACAGACTGCCATAGTTAAACATTTATTTATTCCTTTATTATATTATACTCCAAGGCCCCAGGTACTTTTATAAAGAAGTTGTATACCCATTATTGAAAGAGGGTAAACGAAACACCATACCTTGCAGTCTGGGTGGATCTGGAAAAGTCTTTTAAATCTAATAGACCATCCCCACGATGATACATTTAACAGGTCAGATACTAAAGAAGTAGATTAAAGCAGTGTGTATGTTAGAAGCATTTCAAAAATCTGGAATTCAACATTAGAAATATTTAAAATAATGATGTATTGAGCCAGTTTCGATGCAGCATCTGTCTTTTCATTCTCTCATATCCGTCAATGGGAAGAAGCCCAGATAAAAACAATTATTCTGTCTGCCCTCTGGATGTCCTAGATAAGGTTAATAATAATAATAAAATCATTTTAAAATAATATAATAATCAGTATGCTTAGGAAAAATTAAAAAATGGTTATTTAAGGGGGACGAGTGTGAATTCCAATCCTGGGGGTGGCCAATCTTTTATCTTCAGATAAAATTATTTTAAATTACCGAGAGTTTAGATATAATAAATAAATGTTTAACAATGACAAGCTGTCAATTAGGTCATAGACTTAGATCAATCTCAAGCTATTTTATTTTGAAACAGTTTGAAGTTCCTTTTTTTACATTGATAAAATAAAAATTATAATGGAGGTGATTCGATTGAACGGTGTTAATTTTTTCTGATTTGATAAATCAATGTAGTTCTATCAGCTTTAATTAAATGATGCTTAGTTAAAAATTAAACATATAAGTTGCAAACCATTGTTTTGAAACTTGATAAATTTTAAAACAACTTTTTAATTCACTGCATTAAAAAATATAAAATAAACCATAAGCCCCTTCAACTAACGTTAGTTCATACACTTGGATCAATATTCGATTACTTGCTACAATACGAAGAAATCGAATAGTTGTTGGTTCTATGGAGAGAAAATATTGATGTGGCAACGCTAATGCGAAGAACCGGGTTCGAATTCCGACCACGGGCAATCATTTCTTGAAAAATAAAATTATTTAAAAATATAGAACTTATTACATAATGGAGATTAATTAATTAAAAATAAAAAGCATAACGATTTGCCAGACAAATTCCTATGTAATTGTATTGCTACTGCTCTATGGACATAAAATGCCCCTGACTTAAATTACAAAACAAAATATTAAACAAGTAAAAACAACAACTGCTTTCGCTATTAAATTTCATAACTTCAGATTCAAGTAATAAAATGTAGCATAAGTACGAAGTTTTTCGACTTATCCTGACAATAAAGTTTGAAATGAATTGGCCCTTTAGCTCGGAACAAGGAACAGGCGAGTAGCTCGTATCTCCCGGACGACACTAACGTACAACCAACTTCTCAGAACAAGGCGAGGTAGAAAAAAATAATAATTTCGTTAGATTGTGTGTATGGCCTAGGGGGGTGGGAGGAGGGTGATGGGAGGGGTAGAGTAGGGATAGGGGAGGGGATTGTTAAACTTTGCAAAGTTCCAGGTTCCCAAATTTTCTTTTCTTATAGGGAATGTTCCAGTAGCGGTCCCATTCTGTTACAGGGGATGAAATTAGCACTGCTAAAAAGGCAAAGTTGCCTCACAAACTCTTACTAAACAGCAATTTCAACTTCAAATTTCTTCTCTTATCATAGACAGCTAGAATTAGAAGAATATGCTCTCATTTCGGGAGACGAGAGGGAGGTATAACGTGATACGCTATCTTTTGAAAGAAAATAGCCCAAACTTAAGGAAATAATGATATGTAACCAAAAATTTAAACACAATAGAAAGATTATGAGTATACCATACTTTAGATTTATACTTCGATTCTAGAATTCATTACATACATATTGGACCAAGTCGTAAGCCATGAACCATTAAAATATATCAAGAAAATTTAAATTAGCTATACATTCATTATCGGTAATTTTTTTCCTGGGCCTATTTCGCATTTAGCAAAGGTTTGCATAAGAACCTGGAGTCCTCTAGTTTTTAAAGACATTCGATTCAAACAAGATGTTAATAAATTGTCATAAAAAATAATATATTGCTGCGAGCATTAGAAGTTAAGTTAAGATTTTAAGGTGTTTGTGCAGGCGATTTCAAATGTAGCCTTCTGGATATTTGAAAAAACTATGTAAACTATGAACCATCTAGTCTTGAATGGAGTCTACCGACTAACCCGTTCTTGTGAGAGCAAGTGTGAAGCTGGGCTAAGTTGTGATAAAGTTTATTAAGTGTTAGCTGGACGGTAGCTGTGTTTATTTAGAGAACCATACTAATAAGGATTATGAGCTTAATTGGTGTGAGTAAAAAGTTCTTAAGTAATCACTATTATTTTCTGTAGTTTTCTATTTATTAAGCATTGTTTTTAATTGGAAGCATATAATAACCTCTATTGCTTGGATATTCACCGAGATCGTACTAGTAAACAGACAAAATTACTTTTTTACTCCCGACCCGCTGTAATCTTTTCCGGTGACAGTAAACATTGAGGACAGGGCTCGGTAGTGTCGGAGAACCTTCAATAGTTAACGAAGGAGAAGAGACCAGCTGTTTAAGGGGTCACTTCGGAGAGACGTCCTACAGCTTCTAGGAGTCGCAGCGGCATCTTTATGGCATCCGTTCCCGTCACACATTGGGAACAGAACGTACCGGTCGGGGTAGCGGCTTGTGCTAGCCAACTCACTCTGGCACATAAAGGTTTCTCCAGTCTTTTATGGTATAAATTGGAATGTCCGACTCTGTATCTTCATTTTTAACACTTCCTGACAAAAGTTTTACATTAAATGCTTATAATAACTCCCTTCCTCCCCCAAAATTATAATGATAATTAGTGAGTATTAATTAAATGCCGAAACAAAAAAAAAACAAGAAAGTAGATTAAGAATTATGGTAATATGAATTAAAAAAAAAAAAAAAGCATGTTTATTTCTCTAACTTTGTGTTCTGGGACATTAGAATTTCAATTATCACGTGGTCAGATCTTATGAACGTCCCAAAGAACATTGCCGACTAAATATAAAGAAGCCAGCTGCTCAGTTTATCCTCGAACAGCGAAGTGATACAGTTAAATTCTAGTCACAGTCAAGTTTAAATGCTCAGTCAAGTTGATATCATTTAGTGTTACTCGTAACTTGTTTAACATTTTTGTAATTTTTACGTGAGTAATAGTAAACGAATAAAACTGTTCAAACCCGAACTAGTGCTATTTATTTATTCTTAAAAACAGAGTTTTGTCAATGCATAAAAAATTTGCAGTAATCGACAACTGTGTAATTACATATTATCATATTTGATTACATGCATTTTTCAATGAGCTTAGTCTTTTACAAATTAATTTTCTAATAACGTTCGACCAATATAGATGATAATAACATATATTGCCGAAAGAGGTAGGTTCCAATGAGAACCGTATTTTTAATTTTTTTTATTTTGGAACTGTTTGAAGTTCCTTTTTTTTACATTGATAAGATAAAAATCATAATGGAGGTGATTAAATTAAACGGTGTTAATTTTTTCTGTTTTGATAAATCAATTTAGTTCGATGAGCATTAATTAAATAATGCTTAGTTAATAATTAAATATATAAGTTGCAAACCATTGTTCTGAAACTTGATAAATTTTAAAACAACTTTTTAATTCACTGCATTAAAAAACATAAAATAAACCATAAGCCCCTTCAACTAACGTTAACGTAAAATTATCTCTAAGTAGCCCTGAGTAGCTATATCAATTAATTAACACTAATGAATTAAATTACCTTCCTTCAGTCCTACCTTAAAAACTTTAAAAGATAACAAATAACTTCATATAAAAGCCGAATTAGCTGCCAAGGAATACCCCGCGAAGACATAAACATAAATTAATTCAAAATAAAAACTTTTCAAAATAAATATGCAATATAAATAGGATGAGAATCCATTCTGTTTTGTCCCATTTTCATTTTTTATTTTTATGATTTTTTTCCTTATCTTTTCGGGGGATGCGTTAAAACGCCACTCCCCTCTCCTTTCCCGAGCGAATGAGGACTTAAAACTGGAAAAGCAAGTTTTAACCGAAATCATAAAGTTCCGCTCCCCGGGAAATCGGAAATTATGGTTTTAGGCCTGTTATGCTAGCTTAAAAGTCGAGGGTATGGCTCAAGAATCTAATCGAACATCTAGATTAATTGTCATTTTTTTAATAAGTTGTTTAAGTATGAGTCTATTGATAAATTTTAGGGGAGATTAATTCAAATCAAGGATAGACTTGATTATTTTTTATTGTTTATTATCGCTCCACCTTATATAACACTGTAGTATTGATCCCTGGGAGAGAAGACTTCTCCGTCAGTTTTTCATTGCAATACTTTCATCTTGGGTTGACAAAAGTATTTCTTCTTCTTCAAGAAGAAGACATGTAACAGCTAATCTTGAAGAAAGTTCTCTTAATAGAAATTTCGATGATATGTTCCACCTTTTAATAAAAATGTGATTGTCATCTGGTGTAAGTTACTATACACTAGTCACACTAGTTATGATTTGCGGGGAATATACTGAGGAGTCATAAAGTCGATAAAATGAGTGGGGATGCCCTTTCAATTACATTTAATGGTCATACTATACACAAAGTAAGCTAATATACATTAGGGCGGCGAGAAGATAACAGGTTCAAAACCCGGAACCAGGGGAAATTTAATAATACTCAGTATTAATCCCCCGCCCTCCCCCCTGGCCTGGTAAACCCCGTATAGCCTTAACGGCGAGGGATAGGAGGACCCAAAAAAAAAAAAATCTGGTGCGTGCGCGCAACACACAACTTTCACTTACCAACTTACTTCGATTAGAAATTGACGTGTTTTGCTAAATATCATTTCCCAAAGTCACACATTTTTCTACATTCATATCTTATTTTTGTTAATCGTTAAAGCCGTTTTTGAGTAAATAAAAAAAAAACCGTGAAAATGATACAAAATTTATTAAGTAAAGTCCCCCCTCCCGTAGATCAATTTTGATGAAATTTTTACAGTCATATCTCGGGCATATAAATACATCAAATACCAAGTTTGATCAAAATCGTTGAAACCGTTTTTGAGTAAATAAAAAAAACACGTGAAAATGATACAAAATTTATTAAGTAAAGTCCCCCCTCCGGTTGATCAATTGTGATGAAATGTTGGTTATCACATCTTTGGCATATAAATACATCAAATACCAAGTTTGATCAAAATCGTTAAAACCGTTTTTGAGTAAATAAACAAAACATGTGAAAATAATACAAAATTTATTAAGTAAAGTCCCCCCTCTGGTAGATCAATTTTGATGAAATTTTTACAGTCATATTTCAGGCATATAAATAGATCAAATACTCAGTTTAATCAAAATCGTTAGAGCCGTTTTTGAGAAAATCGAAAAAAACTTAAAAAGTTATTAAATAAAGTACCCCCTCCCTTTGAGCAAATTTGATGAAATTTTTACTGTCACATCGCGGGCTTATACATACTCTAAATACCCAATTTCAGGTTCGCACGGTTTATAGTTTTTGAGCTAGTCTGTTCACACACACACACACACACACAGACACACACACACACAGACCATTTCGCGGGACTTGGTTATTTTGACTCAGGGGACCCCAAAACGTGTATTTCCGTTGAAAACCGGAAGTCGAAAATTTTCACGATCGCAATACTTCCACTTACTATATATTTCATATATAGGTAAGTGAAAGTAAAAAAATCATATGGGCTAAATACCTCAAAAATAAAGCTTAGGTTAAATTTCTAACTGTTAAAATCTAACTTTCTTTTACAGAACCTGTGATGTACTTTTTTTTCCTAGCCTTCTAGGTTATACGGGGATTTCCGGTACAAGGGCAAGGGGAAAGGATGGGGGATTACCTATAATGTACCTAGGGATTGAAGTTTAATTAGCTCATGATATCCATTTACCTCTATACTTTTTTTTCAAGGGATTCCAAATTACGGGTCCCAACTCTCTGTAAATGTTGGAGAATATCTTCCAAGAGAAGTTCCGACCAACCAATGCCACATGGTGGCATCCTCCTGAAATGATCTCACCAATAATCTAACAGATTGTCAACTTATATTTTCAACTTCACCTCTACAATCTGGCCAGTCATTATCAGACAATTACACACCCTTGATTCTAAACACACCAGGGTGATATATAAGAAGTTAGGAATTCAATTTTAAAAAATCTGGGTAAATTATTGAAGGTAGAGGTAAAATAATTTTTTTTTTAAACCATGAGGAGACACTTCAATAGAATATAATGTTTTCATCTACTTAATGAATTTTCCCCAAGCAGAGCTATTTATTTAATAAAATGTTACGAAAAAATAAGATTCCTATTAGTAATTTTTCAATATATTCGCGAATTTGTAAATTTATCCTATGATATGAAAAAAGTAAACCTAGTTTATCGCAATTAATTCACATATATAAGTATATGGTATTTTATTGGTATTGTAATGTTAAATATTAGTTTAATTTGTAATTTCTAACTTTTAGTGTACTTTTAAATATTTTCATATTGCTAGTGTATAAGAAACTGTTAATAATTTTCCTTTTTTTTTGTATCTATAAATAACAGTTTTAATAATTTATAATCCAAGAAAAATAGTTAGATAGTAAAGAGTTTTATACATTGCTTCAGAGATTATACTTTTGCTGTATTCAATGGTAAAATTACATATAGTAGTAGTCAACAGTTTATTACAAACTAATAATAACTTGTAATTAGTCAATGGTATTTCTTTTCTTTTAACTTTATTAGTTGTAATTTAAATTTTATATATATTATTACTTAGCTAGTAATAAAAACAAATCTATAAATTGCAACTTTGAAATAAAAAAGAAGTATTCGTTCTTTAATATTTTTATTGCTAAATATTGTAATATAGGGCGAAAATGACTCAGGTGGTCGAAGAGCCCGTAACTTTTAATAAATAAATAATAAATAAATAAAATAAATATAATCTAAAATTAAAAAATAAAGAAGTATACCTAAAAAATATACATACATTTAAAACCAAAAAAAAGCAAACCTAATTCTGCCTCTAGGTAAGGCACCCTCCCTTAAAAAAGCTCCACAAATAAATTATAAACAAATAATTATTTAATTAATTCACTTATAAGTACATTTTTTTTTAATACCAATATTAATAATCGATAGTTGCCATTAATCTGGTTATCAAATGTATCGCAGATGAACAAGATGGCGGAGGAATCCCCTAACCACCCCCGGGTTGAGCTAAGTCCTCAGGGCCAGGAACTTGATTTACTACCGCGGAGCCTTATTACCGGCTAAGCCGTTTGCGCTGGCGATTTGTGCCGACGATAATTCAAGAGTACCTTATTGTGAAAGGGTCCTCCGGGATTAGGGAAGAGATCAAACAGATCCTGCGGTCTTCTTAGCAAACGGACGAACCAACATGTCCAGGATCAGACCTTTATTTATGATTGAACGAAGCTCTCCTTCCGATTTATGAGCCGCAGTAATTAAATTCTGCCGCAGGACTTAGTCTTGTTATCTTTGCCTTATCTTCAGGGTGTGTGTGTGTGTGTTTTCTGTTCAAACTGTGTGTACCCCTATCCCCCCCCCCCCCGGTTCTGTATCTTATGTTTTCCTCAACCCTTAAAACCATCTGCGTAATCCATCCGAATAAGAATTTATTGTCATTGGCCAGACTAATTAAGGAGACTATACGGGCAAGTGACCGTGTGAGATATATAGATACAATACTACCCTAACTGCATGATATGCCTCTATCTACAAATTTATTTACGAAAATATAAACAAAATGCTGAAATATTTATTCACTCTACACAGTTGAATCATTTGAACTCTTGACTGACCCTGACCCTTGATAAATACTCGTATAAAGCATGGTGTATAAAAAGATTATGAAGCGTGCACGTAAAATTATACATACCCACTTTTAACGAATAGCAATGACCTGATCTGGCTCTTGCCTGTATCATTAGAACAAAAAGAGCGCGCAGTATTTCGGCGCAATAATGTGAAAGGAAGTACCGTTTCTTAGTCAGCGGTCCTGCAAGAAGGTGATTTCACTTAACCATAAGGTTACGATACCAACGCCTTATAAAAAAAAGTTGTATTCACTTAACTAGTTTAAAAGAGTGGTTGCGGATCAAACAACATTTGAATTGTGGAGTCCACAATCATCGTATTAGTGTAGCAGTAAAAGTAAGACAGTAGCTCCCAAAAATGGAGTTGACTGTAAACAAAAGAATGATAGTAAAAAGATTCTAGAAATTTCGAAACTATTGAAAACTATTTGTAAAGTAATATATATTTTTGGATGCAGCGTAAAGAGTCTTGAGCCCAAATAAAATAAAAAATACTTATTTTTTTGTACATGACTTTGCAGAGTTTAAACACATTTATTAGTTCATTTTGCACTTTACATGGTTAGCATCCTCCATAGAAATATTATATAGGGTTTCCTAGGACGGTGTAGGCCTAAGCCTATTAACAGGAGAAGCCTCGGTTGGTTTGAGTAACAAAATTACGAGGTTGGCATTAACCATTCATTGCAACGGTGCCTTATATATAATGAGCATTAGGGCCGAAGAAGCACGAGGTATAATCCCTAGGGGTGGAGGTGGAGGGGGCGTGATTGTCCGGGGGCGGGTAGAAACCGTTTGTGGAGGGAAAACCGTAAATTGGCGGGAAAGTAGAGGCGGGGGGATTGAAGCAAGCAAGCAATTTGAATGCATGCAGTCCGTCAGGGGAGCACCACCCGCTATCGTAAATTGTCATAAAAGTGTCTGCCCGAATATCGGCCCCTTCTCCCTCTTTATCCCTCCTCGCTCCCTCTCGCTTTATCCCTCCTCACTCCCTCCCTCTCACACTCTCTTTATCCCTCTCTCCGCCTCTGTTTCGATTAAAAGTAATCTCGTCCTCCCTCGTCTCTTTCTCCCGCCGGCTTATTCATACCTTCTCCTCTCTTGCCAACTCTTTCTTGAATTAATGACCTGATGGGCCTTCAGATTGTGGAGGTTTTTCCTTCCAGATCCAATCAGAAGGGGTGCAGCTGTTATATGGAGAAGATAAAAAAAGGCAAAAAAAAAAAAAAAAAAAAACCGTGATGTGCAGCTTATCAACATTACTCTGAGCTTTGGAAGAGGTGCCTCGGAAGGGAATCGATTCAGCTAAGCTATGATGTGACTCTTAGAAATGGAGAACGTACTTCTGAAGAAAATAGGTCTTCTCTTAACGATACGGTTTATGAAAATCTCTTAAAAAACTACCGTAAAACATCATCTAATGATTTCCTACCCGGAAATAGTTCATTGTGAAAAATGTATCAATTAACATTTTTTTTTTTTTGTGGTATCATGATACACTAAAATAATCATCACTCATCATTCGTCAAAACGTTTGTCCTTGGCCATTGGAATAAAAAAATAAATCCAGTTCTTATTCATTTTTACCACTTCGTTTCCAAGAAATAGCTTAAAACTTAGAGGTGCAGTACAACAACATAATAATGATGTTTTAAATTTATTGCTAATAAAATAGGATTTCTTTATTAACAAAAAAATATATTATTTAATGATTCTTCAATCTTCTATGATTCTATGCGGTAAAAAGTTAATTGTTACAAATAAGAACTATAAGAAATGCAAGATAAAATGGATAATGGATTGTTGGACAGACTAGTTTTCAATTAAAGTTAACAATTATTAGTTATTTTATTTTTCAATAAGCTATGGATTTAGTTTTTGATATCTTGGAGTGAAAATAATCCACAAATTGAGTTATTGTGAGTTTAATTCATTATTCTTACTATAGTCGAGTTAAAGTGTACGTATCCTACTGCATCACTAAGTGATATTCCTTAAATTTAATCCATACATCCCAGTACAATGCCAATAATTTAATTTCATAATCACAAAACATCAAATATTATAAGAATACATCTGAAAATGTTTAACAAGGTACACATGCGTGTTTCAAATACAAGGCCAACACTTCATTTCCTTCTCACAAACTAAAATAATAGAAGAAAATGAAATGTTACCCACAAGTGTGTAACGTTAAACATTATCAGATGTCAGTACTATTATAATATTTGATGCTTTGTGATTGAAAAATTGAATCTGGATTTCTCTCATAGCCCGGTACAGTTCTTCCTGATGATCCCTTCCTGATGACAGAATCGTATGCAGCTTTATAATCTATGAAGAGCAGCCACATGCTATTGTTATATTCCCTCATTTTTTCCATAATTTGTTGAGCGAGAATATTTGGTCAATGGTTGAACGTTTGGCTCTAAATCCACCTTGGTATTCTCCAATATGTGGTTTCACGTATGGAATTAGCCTGTTATAGAATGCAATTGAGAACACCTTATAACCTGTGTTAAGTAAGCTGATTCCACTATAATTGTTGCACTGGGTTGAATCACCTTTCTTTTTAAAAATTGGCACAATGATGAGACTCACTCCATTCTTGTGGCATTTTTTCTGAAGTCCAAATTTGTTCTATGATTCTTGTTATTTCTTCAGCTATTATCAGACCTCCTGCTTTCAGAAATTCTGCTGGGATGCTATCTGATCCAGGTGCTTTATTGTTTTTGAGCTGATCCAAAATTAACTGTATGTCAGTGCTATCCGGTGGAACGAACCAACTCACTCTCATTTTCATCTTCCGGTGGGTCATCCATAATCTGATCCTCAATTGTGGGATTAAGGAATGTCTTGAAGTGATCCCTCCATCTTTCAAGTATGTCATGATCCATAACTAGCAGCTTACCTTCGGTATTCCGAATCATTGTGTTGTAACTAAATGTTGTTGTTATTGCCTTGGCGTCTTTAAAAATTTTTTATGTTTCCTTATTCGTTCTTGAGGCCTCAATAGCCTTCACCTTTTCTATTAATGCTTGTTTTTTTCATTGTTCAGTACTGACTTTGCTTTAGTTCTGGCTTCTTTGTACTGCTTCCTACTATGCCTCGTATCTCGGTTCAAGAAGGCTAACCTCTTGGCATTCCGTTCTGCTACTACCATACTAATACTACCATACTAATTTGCTATAGTATGAACTTTTTATTGTAAGGTGTTTAAAATAATGCTCTCGATCATTAACAAATAATTGATTTGTAAAGAAAAAATTCTACTGTAT
This sequence comes from Aelia acuminata, assembly GCA_911387785.2. Taxonomy (NCBI): domain Eukaryota; kingdom Metazoa; phylum Arthropoda; class Insecta; order Hemiptera; family Pentatomidae; genus Aelia; species Aelia acuminata. The sequence continues at coordinate 72,373,144 of OU426983.1, read as the reverse complement.
TGATAATCTTTGAAAAAAATAATATTGAGTTGTTCTTTCACACTAACACTATGTAATCGCTTTCTAGGAAACGAAGAAGTAAAAAATCACCTTACAACTGGACTTATTTTTTATCCAAATGACAGGGCAAACGACTTCTTATCTAGAGGTCTTGGTACTAGAACCCATTTCCTAAAGATAGCAAACAATTATTTATCATTTTCTTAATCTATATATCTGGTTTTAATCAGTCATGAAAGTCTTTTTTTTTTTTGCTTTTTTTTTAAATGAAAACTAGATATTACTTCAGCTCCATCGAAGCTTCTAGTAATTTAAGTAGATACACTGAAATTCACCGACATATTTCATAACTAATAATTTCGATACTTTGCTTCAGCGTTACATATGCGAGACTGATTCATTATTTAGATAATGAGATAATTACTCATTGATTTAATAATTTGAAAATCCTTTATTTTGCAATTTTCCGAGGGCAAAACTAAACTATATAACACTGCAATTGAGTTTTCTTCGATTTTTAAGTGAGAGGTGAATGCTTCAAATTTCGATTTCTAAAAATTAGGAAATAATGAATTCATAGTAATTTTTGGAACCAAGATTACCAAGATATTACGTGATCAAATGTGAACTGCATAATTTGATCTAAATGTAATCGGATAATTTTAACAACAATTTTGAAATAAATTTAAAAAAATAGGATATAATAAATGAATTTCTCACCTAACTTTTACTTAATACTTTAAAAAATATGCATATGACTAAAAACAGAATCTCTACTCGGCAACACGAATCAAAGAGCTTTTTAAATTCCTTGAAAAAACTACTAAATTAAAAAAAAAAGAGAGTTTATTTCTTTGATTTACTAATTCATATAGCAGATTATACTTATGAACTCAGATAGCAGATAGCGACACTGCTCGAAGTTACATTTACTGCCAGCAGGTCGCAGCACTGTACGTGAACTAAGGTGAATAAATTGCAACAGCTATTTAAACAAATCAGGAATTATTTTTAAGCATTGTATATTTATAAATATTTTTAAAATTAAAGATTTAAGCTATAAAAACTTAAAATAATATATAAAAATGTAATAAACAGTGTTATATCTAGTTAGAAATGCTTAATTCAATTACGAATCATTATAATTTTTATATGAACCTGCTTAATTAAGTAACTTATTTATTATTACTTCTCCCTTTCAAGAGTTGGTTGTATTTAAAGTGAGGAATTAAAGTGCGACCAGAACTTACTTAGACTCAAAACAATGTTTTATTTCATAACAGCAAACGTTTCAGCCATTCGGCCGCCCTCAGGATTAAATACAATCAGGTACTAAGCTAGAGGCCAGTGTAGGCAGAATAAGAGTACTGTAGTTAAAAACGCTCATGACACCAGTATAAAATCTGAACAATGTTTGTTTTTTCAACGTCACTTTATGCCACTAAGGCTAATCGGATGTCTCTAGAGTGGGAGTTCCTAAATTTTGCCTATCCCGGTATAATTAGGATAGGGATCTTTAACGAGTACCTGTCATATCTTAAAGGTTCGGGACCTTCAATTTACGTCCTATCCGAGGGACGGCTAAGCCAAGGATTTTTTGCTCCCTTTAAAAAATCCTAGGATAACTGCGGTACGCGAACCTGCGACCTTTAGTATTGTAGGTTGTCATGCTAACCACTATACCATAGGTGACCCCTCTTGTGAACAATTTGAGTGTGGCTACCCTTAGAATTTTTCGAAGACATCGACCTAGTGATAACGATTTTCCATTCCAATATTGAGGCCTAATAATACTGACCACAGGATCTGCAAAACGGACTACTTTTTTTTCAGTAACAGATTTTTCAACTTTAAATGCCTAAGATGAGTCGGTTCCTTGTAACGACCGTATGTGTTGTCATTAAGAATGATGGCGAATCTCCGTGGGAGATCACATTGTGTGGTCCTGCATGGGCTGGTACCGAAGTTGCACGAGAGATCGTCTCGAAGATAAATATTATGGATGTTATTAAGTTGAGTGTAGATGAAAAACTTATGTTTTTCTTCGAAGGGATACGAGTACCTATCGTGCACCTTTGATACAAGCCTATACCGGACCTCATTTTATTTTTACATATAAATAAACTGGTATAGAAGAATACACCATTGTTCGTCAATATAACGAGTTCGATAAAAATCGTTCGAGTGATTTTGGAGAAAATCGTAAAATTGTGTGAACAGTGTAAGAATAAAGTACCACTTCCTGTTACTCAACTTTGATTAAAACTTTACTGTCAATTCCTCGAGTATATCTCGAGTACCTAATTTCAGTTTCGCACAATTTATCGTCAGTTTTACAAATTACATAATTTATCTGAACTAGTCTAACCATACAGACCATTTTGCATGATTTCGTTTTTTTGATTCAGTTGACTCCAAAACAATTATCTCCGATGGAAAACTGAAGACAAATATAAAAAGAAAAATGAAAATTTTAAAATATTCACTCTTTTGACAGTATTTTGAGCTATCTTGAAGTAATGTAGACTGGAATCACCAATGTATCTGATAACCTCAATTGAGGACTATAAAGAAACTTCTTTAATGTCCTTAATTACAAGTTTGTATCATTTGGGTTTTATAATCTAAAAAGCCTTGATACAACCCATGTAAATCGAAAACCCAAAAGCGAAACCGCTTCTCGCAACCACCCAGACAACCCCCATTTCCGTGTATAACCCTAAAATAAGAATATTATTTTTTGGAAATAATGGGAGAGGGGGGGCGGTAAGCTTCATTCAGAATAAGAGCCACCTCTGCAATTAGTAAGCCCCGCTCCTGGATAAAGACCATGCTTTAAGACAGCCGAGGACGAGTCACTTTTTTAATTATACCGCCTTTTATATTCCACCTCTTGGGGTCGTTTACTTTTTTTTTTTTTTTTTTTTTTTTGTTACGATGCCGTGTATTTCTTCTAAAAAATAAACAAAAAATGAATATAAGAAAATAAAATATTGCACTTTTCCTGCAAGAAAATGGAAATAATAACTAATAAATCAGTATGAGAATGAGATACATAAAAAACTTTAATAAAAAATCAGGCGTAAAATAAATCAGTCTCGACGCAAAAACAAAAAATCTGGTGCGTGCGCGCAACACACAACTTTCACTTACCAACTTAGATTATAAATTGATGTGTTTTGTTAATTGCCACTTCTCAAAGTCACACATTTTTCCACATTCATTTCTTATTTTTGTTTTTATTTAATCTATAAAAAACAATAATTGATTTTATTATTAAATACTAGTTTTTACTTGTGATATTTCGGCAATTCAAGCATAGTACTTTTAGTCGTCTGATTTTATAATTCTCTATGTAGTTGTTGAAAACTTCATTTAGCTACCATTAAACAAATAATTTCCATTAAATGAACAGAACGGCTTTAATTATGAACAATGCGTATACTCCACATGCGTGGGCTATACGTGTTTTATGATTTGACGGAATATTTTTCTTATTTTCTCCTCTTTATCTTTACTTGATTTTTTTCATATTTCATATTTAGCCATTTCTTATATTTAGGCGTAACGAGAGACAGTTACTTTCTCCATATAAACAAAAACATAGGTACTTTATAGGAAAACAAAAAAGGCCCCTTCCCTATTTAAGGCCCCTCAGAACATTATGATAATGATAAAGCTTACCGGATATTAAAGAACACCTAATTTTCATTAAACATGGCGAATTTGATCAAAATCATTAAGGCCGTTTCTGAGATAATAACAAAAAAGGTAAAAAAAGTTATAAAATAAAGTACCCCCTCCGTTTGACCAAATTTGATGAAATTTTTGCTGTCACATCGTGGGCATATACATGCATCAAATAGCCAGTTTGATCAAAATCGTTAAAGCCGTTTTTGAGTAAATAAAAAAAAAAAACACGTGAAAATGAGAAAATTTCCCTTGAAAACCGGAAGTCGAAATTTTTCACGATGTACTTTCCCTTACTATATATTTCACATATAGGTAAGTAAAAGTAAAAATAAATTACCTAGTCATCTATCCTGCCTGGGCCGAGTGTTATACCTTATTTACTTATAATCTAAGTGACACCATATCAAATGATCTTCGTTATTAAATGTGGACCAATGACTATGCGTAAAAGCAAATATTTTGAAAAATGAGTGATTCCTGGATATATGTAGTTTGCACTGCAACCTCGCTTTTATTCTATAAAATTAAAGATTAAGATCAGATTGCCCCATAATTTTGTCACATTGTTGTAAATTCTCACGATTTACGTTAAAATATTTTTGAGGACCTGATAAGTCCCATGGTAACTGGAATTCACTTAATCATTATTTATCTTAAATGTTAAAAAGTCCATTACCGTATTTGCCAACTGCTTTCATTATTATATTACATACTGAAGCACCCTAACCTCTAAAAAAAAAGAGGTATCCCCTATGGGATACCGAATACTTCCTACATCATTACTTAATACATTTTGTTTATAATTTCTTGTTTACTCCTTATAAGTTCTGGCTTTATTTATAACTGCCGTGAATTGCAGGAGTGCCACAGGTTTTTATGTTCCTCCCCTTATCATTTTTCTTTGGAAAAATATGAAGAGTGAGCTTTTGGAAAAAAATAAAGTGCTTCAAAAATATCAAATAAAAAAGAACAAAAACATAAAAAATAAAAAAGAAGGAAACAGCGAATCGGACTCTACTACGGGTGGCAAAATTGTTTATATCGAAAGCGACAATATTAGTAATACTGGATGTTTAGAAACCTGTATTTTTTTTGATAAAATTTAGAAAATGAAGAAACTAAAGTTCAATATTCCTATTGTGGAGTGTCCTGCCATGAGAGCTGATTTGAAAGCTTCACATCATCGACAAATTTTCTTTGTAATTTGAGCAAAAATCTGTCAAATAAAGGTCTTATTAAATTCTGATAAAATTAAAATTAATAAAAAGATGTGTTTTTTTTATTTTGTTTTTGTAACATTATAAACATGTATTTATTTACAAAAATTATTTTTTTAATATCTTTGATCTATAATAAACAAATTTTCCTTATGTAATTCATTTTATATCATGATCCCAAATACGGCATATATATCCCATATTAGGAAACTCCCCTATCCCATATTAAGAGCCTATTTTCAAAAAGTACAAATTTTATTTACCTCACATTAACCGTAATTTTAAAATTTCAAAAAGGAGATATGGTTTTTTTTTTTTTTTTTCATTTTTGATATGATCTACTACTACTCCTAAATATATAACAACATTTTTTGAATCGTCTAAGCAATTTAGAGCCAACCAATTAAATATTTAAAAAAATATCCCATAATAGGGTACTTTCCCCTATTATAAATGTTGTACACAACCTGAATTTTTTCATATAAATTGTAACGTTAAATCGTCAAATAAAAAAAAAAAAAACATATGATTTCAAATCCCAGACCGTTTGTTGGAACAAAATAAGCGGTTGGAACAAACTGTTTGGGTCCAGATCTTTCGAGCCTAGTCTACGAACACGTAGAACTGGCCACGTTGTACTGGAACATTCCAGACCTGACCATTTACGGTTATATATAAGGAGCGAGTGACTGAACGAGTTAGTCTAAAGGTCAAGCCACACATGTCCGCCCCGCATCCGGACCGTAGCACGGATCTGATTCATTTATGATGGATAGATAGTAACCGTTCACACACGTGGATACGGATGCGGATGCGGTGCGGACATGTGTGGCCTGACCTTTAGGCATAACTAAAGGTAATATGTAAGTTAAATTAAAAATATTCTGAACATAACCTATAAAAACGATCAAATTACGTTATAGCACAGTCAAGGCACAGACTCGGACTTAAGGTCAGGCCACGCATGTCCGCACCGCATCCGCATCCGCGTGTGTGAACGCCTGTGCCTCGACTGCGAAGCTCAAGTCATATGATTAGTGTGCTATAACGATATAATTTTGTAACCTGCTTGAATATTTGATTTGTGATATTTATATTATGTATATTTTTGTTGAATAAATATCTGTTACCCACATAAGTGTTCCAATATATATGATTGATTATAAATCACCGAAAATTTTTTTTTTTGCCGGAATAGATACTTATTACTTATAGATAGACAGTTATTAAATATGAAGTATAGTATAAGAACGGTGATACATAAGGCATTACAAACAAAGCGATTAATATGGGTGAGAGGTTTATTAGCAAAATCTATAATTTCTTGTCTAAACTAAGGCTGGGTTCGGTCTCAAGAAAAAGGAGAAATACATCAGAAGGTTGAGTCATGTGGGCGTTATACCCAGATACTCCTCCCCAAAAACATGCTTCAGGATCGAACTAGAGAAAGATTTAGGAGAGAGGACTGGAAGTGTTGGGAGGATCCTGTAGAAGGAAAAGGGTAAGAGAACGGAGGATGTTTGCCTGGGATAGAAGAGAATCAGAAAAGTTGATGGGAAAGGCCTATTAACTTGGAACGTAAAGCTAGAACAAAATGAAGAATTAAATAAAAGTTTATATTTGTGTATATGTAGCAGACATGGTTCGATGTCGTCATCAAGGCTACCTAATACCGATTTTTATCACATATCATCGATTGGAACAGCTCAACACTCAAAGGAATTACGATGGCAAAGAGAGTGCGGCAAATGAAGGGAGAGCTGAGCTAATACCGTAGGGAGATAGAAATAAGTTAATTTGCATGGAGTGACTGGTATCGGGGCTCATAAGGTGGGAAGGCCGCCCTTATTGCAACTGATGGGCCAATAAAAGGCACTAACCGCCCTACTAACTGATAACAAGTAAACTCAGTGTCTGTTGATCAGAATTTATTGCAAGTGCCCCCCCTCCCCCCGCTTTCCAACAGTAACAATTTATTGTTATTATAAAATAGCCTTCGTTAACAGCGCTCTCATTTGCGGCCTTATTACCGGGGCCCCACCTCCATCTCCCCTGTCTTTCTTTATCTCGGGCCTATCAGCCGTTAATGGACAACCGCTGCTCAATTATTATAGAAAATGATTTTTCATAAAAAAAAAAAATATTTATTGAGTAAATATTTTTGTGCTTAGAAAATCATGATCTAAATGTACTACGTACTTTACCCAGCATTAAGCACCCTCCAAAAAATGTGTTATAATAAATAATTAAATAAACAAAACGAAGGTTGCAACAGTGTTATATGTTATCAGAGTGTAGCAAAATTTCATATATTTAGGGCAGCAATTGAGAATTCTCACCACATGCATTCTTGGCTAAGATGTTTCCAAGATGGTAGAAGGTAGAGCCCATTATAAAAATTATATTATAAATAGCTGGATGTACAATAAACTATATAGAATTAAGATGCATAACTAAATTTATTTCTTATACAAATGGCTAACAAAATATAGTTATTATTGAAATATAATATTTGATGTTACAATCTTTGAAATATACAAAGTATGAGGTATTAATTCAAAATCAGCTAATTCCATTATTGTTTGTTTCTTAAATATATATTTATTTTTATATTATATATAAAAATTTTATATTATATAATTAATATAATATTATATTATAATTATAATGATAATATTATAATATATAATAATATATTATTATAATATAATCAATATATATTATAAAGCAAAGTGTACAATGTGCGTGCCGAAAAGGCTCAAAAACGACTACACGTACTGTCAAGAATGTTATGTTGTCATATTGCCCTATTGTCCCTAACGATGAAGAAGGTTTCAGTTTTCATTTTAAGTGAGTAATGTTGAAGGGACAAGGGCTGTAAATTTAAGCCTCTCGCTACATGTAATTAGCCCCTCTTATAAGCCCATGCGAGTTATTGAATGAAAAAATTTAGTTCGACATTTGGAAGCCAGGAGCACTAGCTAAGCTCAATTCATAAGGTTATCGTTGATTAGTTCGGTTTTTTATGGTTTTAGCTTCAGCTGTTTTCTTTAAATTGCACGAGATTATGTATAAATAATTATTTTTTCCTTTTTATTTTTCAATAAGGTCATTACATCTCTGCAATAAAGTGGAATTAAAAATAAACAAAACCAACTGGATTCCTAAGCGAATTAAGTTTTACAAAAGAGGAAAGAATTGGTCGAAACTTTGTCTTTAATCAATATACAATATAACAGTAAATTTACAACAAAAGAAAAATTGCTTATTAGTGTAGTGAGCGAATAAAAACTAACACTGAATAAAATAGATAACCTATAGATAATATGATTAAAAGATATAACCTAATGGAATATATACCGAAAATAAAGTGTTCAGATAATATTTCTGTTTAATAGTTCTGTTCTGTTCGTAAATTTTCAACCGAATTCGAAAAAGGAAAAGTTACTCAACTTGATAAGGATGCGGTACCGTCATGAGAATGGTCTCAATGGAATCAGAACATAGAAACCATAAAAAATGGTATATACCAGGACATTTTTGCTGCCAAAAACATTTTTCTTAATCTAGAAAAGAGAGAACCGCATTAAAGGGGTCTCTTATACCCAAACCATTTATGGGCGGACCCTGAGGTTTCGAAACTTACCACTAATACTAAGCTGAAGTTTCAAGATGGTACAAATTTTGTTTTAACCATGATTAATTTTGGTCTATTTTTCTGTACTATTACATTTCAAAGTTATTGTTTCATCTACCTATTCCACAACTCCCTGAGCGAAGCCGGGCCCCAGAGCTAGTATATTATATTATTAATTATAATATATTATAAAATTAATATTGTATAATGAATTATATTATAATTTATTATTATTTATTATTTATAACATAAATTAATAGAATGTGAAGTTCATGCAGTACAGAATATTAGACAAACAGTCTGATAAGAGTGTGCTAAAGATCTAGTTCCTCGATACGTTGTGTGTTTACGGTGCTATGCGGGCTAAGATTATATGTAATATTAATCCTCATAGAAACTCCTAGATTTAAGTTTTTAAACATGGCAAAATAAACATATTATACATTAACTAGCTTACGTGAATTCTATCATCAATGTAATCCTAGCAATAATCTATCAATCAATAGCAGTTTACATGTGAAGATTCGAGTCCACCTAAAGCACTCAATTTAATATAACTTCACAATTCGGAGATATTCAAATGTTCTGATTACACCACGCTTTCGAGTGAGTTATATCCTGGGGCACTGCTTGCAACATCATTAACGTTAGTTACAACTTCTTCAGTATAGCCAATAACGTTGAATGGTGTGCGATCTGTGCTCTTTTCCCTATACTGAGGATTCGGATCAGCTCCTCTGGAGAGTAGCAATTCAACCGTTTCAACATGGCCGCTTTTCTGAGCAACCAAAAGTGGTGTCATCCCAGCGTTGTCCATGGCCTCCATGTCAGCACCCCTGTCCAGCAAGAACCTGGCAGCCTCTGCCATATTATTCCAGGCAGCTTGGTGAAGTGGAGTCCGACCATGTTCATTGGTTGCTTCCTTATCAGCTCCGAAATCTAGGAGGATCCTCATGGTTTCTCGAAATCCTTTCGCTGCCGCAAGATGTAAAGGAGTTGCGCCTCTGTTGTTTTTGGGATCGACGAACGCGCCTCCATCGAGAAGAATCCTGAGCGTCTCTTGCTGGCCAAACATGGCGGCCCAGTGGATTGGGCGCTGGCCGAACACATTGTCAATTGCTTCCATGTTGGCGCCCAAGTTGAGCAGCAATCTGGTCACCCCAGGCCGACCTCTGAACACAGCGACAAAGAGAGCTGTGAAGCCTTCGTCGTTTTTAACATCGACATGTTCCCCGCGGTTCAGAATCATTTTTACCATCGCAACATCCCCATAACCAGCGACCCAATGTAACAGGGGGGCGTCTTTCGATTCTTTGGAGTGAATGTCTGCTCCTTTATCGAGGAACAGCTTGACCAGATTGATGCTGCCGTCCATAATAGCCATATGGACTGCCTCTAAGTGGTGGTGGTTCCTCATGTTGATGTCGGCCCCTCTTTCTAGCAGCAGCTTGGCAGTTTCCAGATGCCCACCTGCCGCGGCTTTCATAAGTGGCGTGTTACCTATGGAATCCCTGGAGTGGATGTAGGCTCCGTTGTCTAAGAGAATCCTGGCAATCTCTAGGTAACCGTTTGCAGAGGCTATGTTGAGGGGAGTCCTGAACTCCATGTCTTTCATCTCAGTGTCGGCCCCGTGCCCTAACAGAACTATGGCCGCGTGGAGGCTGTCGTTGGCCGCTACCCAGTGCAGTGGGGTCCAATAGCCTCGCCTATCCCTGCTGTTCACGTCCACTCCTAGGTCTAAAAGGAACTTGACGACGTCAGCTCTGTCTTCAGATGAAGCTCGATGAATAGGATATATACCTCCTTTTTCTTCGATCTTAGCTAGTTTTTGTAGCGATTCCCTGTCTAACGGGCCAGGCCAATTGAGGTATTTCTCAATTTCCTCTTCAATCGTCTCACCGAAATTTTGATTGATCTGAAACTAAATGAAAATAAGCTATAAAATTTCAGCGAAGATTTTTAATTTTAGATAAAATAATGAAGAACTGGTTTTATCTAATATGGGATACATAAGGATTGATGCCAATAAATAAAAATATATAGTACAGTAAATATTATTTACTGAATGTAAAATTAATAATTAACGCCAGATTAATGAAAAGTTTATATTGCATAAAGCATATAATATTTTGAATTTTAAGTCAATAAAACAATCTAAAAAATATATTTTTTAAAAATATAATACTAAATACGGAGGGTCACAAAGATATTAATTTGCTAATAAAATGAAATAGTTTTAATTTTTGAAAGGCACCTTATATTGAATCTTAAATCAATTAGACTATATCTAAAAGGCCAATCTTTTAATCAATGTAAAAATTTAAAAGCACCGCTGTCGGTTAGGTAGGTTTAGCAACCGAATTGTAATAGAAAATTTGGAAGTAAGGGTACACTGATGTATAGAAAAATCGCAATGCATAGAAATTGAATGAACAAAATACCTGGTAATGTATGGGAAGCAAGTAATACAATAAACATAAGTACCTAAGAATATATATTAAATATTATTATAATAATATGCTATATGTACATAATTTTGAATAGATGGAATGACTTCAAAAAAGGATGATACTGTTATTTATTTTTTCTATAACAAACCATTATCATTATTGCGGCATTCTTTGTATTTGTTAGCCCAAAATAAATTACAACGCTAGCAATTGGATCAATAAATGATTATAAAAAATATTTATATTTTTTAGTCAATGTTTTTATATAAGAATAAAGCATAATACGTCTTATTCACATGAGAGAAACAATAATCATCATTTTTTAATAATATGTTATTTTTTCTAACCAGCTAATTGATTGTGGATTCGTTTCGATTAAAGTTTACATTGAACTAAAAATAATGGAAATAATTTAAAAGGAAAAGAACTATTGTTGAATAAAATATGTAATCGCTGCGAATTTCTTCATTAATTTACAATATCAAGGTTTGCCTTAATTTTCTTATAGGCTTAGTCGATTAACATTCCCTATATGTAAATACTTGTTATACTCCTATACATACAATGAGTTCCAGAGAACTACAGACTAAAAAATACCAGCGTTTATCCTAAAAATATCCATTAAGTAATACCTTTAACAGTCTATCGTCCACTAACTACTCTGAATAAAATGAAACACAGGTTTTATTAAAAAACGGAAAACAAGTGAAACGAGAAAAAACAGCTTTATTATTTTTTCTCTATGTACTTAACATGAATATCTCAATTGTTTAATACCGTAACGGAGCTACTATAATGTAAATATTCTGTATTTACCAAATTCTGTATATTTATAAAAAATAAAAATAAACTCCTAAAAATGGATAGATAAAAATAAACTCACCCCTTCAGACTTTATCAAATGAAACAAAAATAATAAATACAAAGTTGAGATCCATCCCATCATCCTAAGATATCGGATGGTTTAATTAACGACGAACACCTGAAAACAACACTTAATATAATAACGAATATACTTGATTATATCTATCTATCTATCTATATATATATATATATATATATATATATATATATATATATATATATATATAAAATATAATATAATAAATGATGTTTATTACATTATAACAATAAAGAGCCTGTAGGAGTCTGAAGTGTGAAGAGCACTTACCAGGACAGAGGCTAGAGGCAGATTAGTTAATCATTCCCTCTTAACTGCGGAAACACCAGCCTTGGTCACAATTCTTCACTATGTCTTGCTTCATCACTTATTTTTCTTCACAAATAGACTTAAATATTTCCTTTTATATATATTGCTTCTTCAGAGAAGCGAGTTTTAAAAAAATAATATATTGCTTGAAAGGCAAACAAGAAATAAATTGGCGATTTATTTATTTATTTTCTAACTTAGGAGTGTTCCGAACTAAAATCGCCACCTACAATAACAATTTTACCTATCCGAAACGACATTCATTCTTAAGAGGCGGTTCCGTCACAACTTTTGCATATAAGCAACATGTTATAGAAATGTTAAACTTATACTTTTATAAAAATCCGAAAACATGAAATAATAGGTATAAGCTGGTGGGTGGCACCCGGCAGTACCTTTTCCTTCGTTTCAGTTACTCTCATCTGTTAAAGAAGGAGATCTCTAATCCAACGCCTTTTTTAAGTTCTTCCTCATATTTATGAGCGTATCATCTATAGCCATGCCTCGTAAAAGGCGGTTTATATGCCCGTATAATTTAGTATGAAAACATTTGTAGAGTGTTTATGCGTTGGTCAACTGTTGGTATTCTTACATAAATTCAGATTGTGCGATTTGATTAGTCTCGTACAAAGGTGGCCCTATGATTTTTCAAAGGTTATGAAAAAATATTTACTATACGGTCCTTCGGATCTGACGTATAATGATTTCCTGAGCCTGTAAGGTGTATTGTTTCGTAATACAACATGCAACGCAATGCAATACAAACTCTCTGATACAAAAAAAAAACAACACGCCTCTCGAAAAAGTTAACATTACAAACGCAAAAATATAACATTAGCTGAAATTTCTTAAGTACTAAAATAAGGGCGGGAACTAGAATTCCACTCAATAATGATAGAAATATTTAAGATAATTTAGGTATATGAAAATAAATTTCATCATCGTATAATGAATGGATAAATAAATTGATTTTATTCAATGAATCATTGTAAATTTCCTAAAGTAAATAATCAACTAGGGCAACAAAAATCGTTATACTTTACTATGGTTAATAATGCATTAGTTTTTTTTTTTTCAGATAGCTTTAAGTAAACATTTTGAATAAATTCTAATTCTTATAAAGTAAATATGATTCGATACCATTTTGGCTAAATAATTTTCGGCCGTCACTTATTGAAGTTTATAAATGCAGGATATTGCATATATAGATATATGTGTGGGTGTGTATGTGTGAGTGTGTGTGTGTGTGTGTGTGTGTGTTTGTGTGTGTGTGTGTTTGTGTGTGTGTGTGTGTGTGTGTGTGTGTGTTTGTGTGTGTGTGTGCGTGTGTGTGTGTGTGTGTGCGTGCGTGCGTGCGTGCGTGTGTGTGTGTGTGTGTGTGTGTGTGTGTGTGTGTGTGTGTGTGTGTGTGTGTGTGTGTGTGTGTGTGTGTGAGTGTGTGTGTGTGTGTGTGTGTGTGTGTGTGTGTGTGTGTGTGTGTGTGTGTTGAATTTTTGTCATTTTTCATTTAAAATCATTGATTTACAATTTTTTTAGTAATTTTAAAAGAAGAGAAAAGATTGAACTACTGCTGGGGATCAAACCCATGCAGATGAGCTGGGTTCGATTCCAGGCGGTTTTATCATTTTTTTCCCTTCCGTCAAAATTATTTAAAAATTGGAAATTAATTATTTTAAATAAAAATATTCTTGGTTCCATTAGCTTACTTTCCCTTGGATCAGCTTGCTCATCCATTTGGCTTGCTTAAATTAACCATTTTAGACGTTGTAGCCTAATGAACCGATCTACACCTAAATATTTTCAGAATAGATAAATATTTTTGACCTCAATCGGTTCTGCAAGAAAAAAGATATAATACAACCTTTTAATTTCGATTCGCTAAACAAATAGCAGAGATGAAGCTCTAAAACGCGCTGAAACGTTACTAAGCAATGTAATATGTTTACACATTAATGTAAATACTTCTATGACCGCACTATCGACTATTACATCTATCATTTATTCAAATTATTTTAAAGCCTTTTGGCTTCTTGTGATATCCAAAATAACCTATCCTGAGTAAAAATTGCTTGCATGTATAAATAAAGGAAAATCTAAAGGGGAAAAATACTAAATTAAAAAAGATTTGCCGAATCAGTGACTTTAGTTCTCCGAGTCATTTTTTAATTTATTATTAATTTGTTAATTCACTAAACAATAAATGAAAAATATTTCGCTGTGGATTATTATTTTTGTATTGGTTATCTTGAGCTTCACTGCCGTTTAACATTTGATTAGTATCTGAAGTAATTTTTTAACCCTTAATTCTCACTAAGGAATGTTCTGAACATGTGCCATAAATCAGACTATGATTTTATGGATACTATTATTCGAAAAATGAATAGAATATTGCTATAAAAAAAAAAAAAACAACTAATAAATCGCATAAAGTGCTGCTTCACATGTACACTTAAAAAAATATATACATATATATATATATATATATATATATATATATATATATATATATAAAATAAATTTGTTTATTGTAACTATGACAGCATGAAAATCAATACATTATATGAGCAGAGCATTTAGTTTTAATAGTTTCTGTTATGTTTTTATGAAAGATCCATTTATTTTCCATTAAATAATATTTATGAAATTAGAGGTGAAGAGTGTATCATTCACATAAATTACCTGACTAAATAGTCAATAAAGTAAGTTTTATTATTAATAAAATTCTCAGCTTTCGAACGATTTTTTTTCTTCTTTCTTCAACAGAAAAATTATTTTATATATTTTATTTAGCTATTTCTTATTACAAAAATAAGAGATGCGGTAGATTATCCCAAACAAGTAAATTAAAGGTCATTCAGATAACACTGTAATTAAATAATCTTTGCCAACTCAGTGACTTTAAGCTTCTTGGTCATTATGGTTTTCTTTCTTGGTCTTTATGAATAATAATTGAAAAATATTTCGTTTCACAATGTTTGGAGACTTTCATTTTATATTAAAATAAACTTGAAACAAACAAATAAAAAGCTGCATTAAATAAAAACTAAATGCCGTAACTAATACTATATTATGGAGGAATCATGTTCTTTTAATTTACACATATTTAAACTTTCTTTTAATTTAATTTTATTATTTAAAAAATATTTTGAAGTTAAATATTAAAGAGCTCGAAGCTAAAGTGTGAGAGAATAAAAGTATGATGAACTGGTTCTTTAAGGGTTGACAAATTTTTCGTCGTTACATAAAATTTTAGAACTAGTGTTCCTGAGCTATCATTTTTAACCTTAAAATTAATTAAATAAAATTTAATTTTTCGTAATATATTTACTCATTATTTTAGAAAATTTTGTTTCTATTAACGTGGTTTATGTTAATGTAATAACAACATTGCCATTTCTCAAAACTTATTCCATAGAGGAGGTCATTACGATTACATAGTCAAATCAAGTTGAAAAATAGCGTTATATTAAATATAAATAAAATAATAGTGTATACGTTGCAGGTAAAATAATTTTAATATTTTATAGTTTCTAATCTAGTCTTTCATATTGTTTATAAATCCTTAGCAGTGAATAAAAACAGAATAAACCTTATTCATTTATTTAATTGATTATAACATAACTAGTAAAATAAAACAAACGGAAACATGGATACGAAGTATTGCATAATATACAATAATCATAAAATTGTGATTTATTTAATAATTTAATTCAACTTTGAATCCATTCGTATACTCTTACAAACAAATTGCATAAAGAATCATTGCCAAATATATGTTTTTACATCCTTTCATGATTATATATTTAAATATTTTTCCATTCATAAACATAAAGCAATAATTTTTATATGTTACAATCTATTTACACATTTTCTATTTGGCTATAAAAAAAATTATCACATTAAGGAAAGTTATTTCTAAATCAGGATATGTTCAATATGTTATTAAATATTTAATTCACGAGCTATTGACTTGTTATAATAGTTAATTGTAATTAGGAAACAATTATATTTGATATCTTCCCTTCTTCCTCGGGCTCATCTAGAATAGACAACGGTGTCCTTCCCTCCTTGTCCTTGGCGTGGATGTCGGCCCCGAACCTCCTCAGAACCTCTATTGCCTCATTGCTTCCCTTCCAGGCGGAGAGGTGAAGAGGAGTCTGCCCCATGTTGTCCCGCGCGTTGACATCAGCCTTGTTCTCGAGCAGCATAATCAAAGCCTCGACCAGGTTGCTGCAGGATGCTAGGTGGAGCGGTGTCATTCCATCGCTGTTCTTGGCCTCTATGTTCGCGCCGTGTTCTAGCAGGACCTTGATGGGCTTTACGTTCCCCACCTCGGCGGCTAAGTGCAGCGGGGTCTGCTCCTTGTTGTCTTGAGCGTCAACACTGGCTCCAGCTTCCAGCAAGATCTTTAGGGTTTCAGGTTGGTTAAACCTCGCTGCCCAGTGCACCGGTCTTTGCCGGTTGAGGTTGTCCATGGCTTCCTTGTTAGCGCCCAGTGACAACAATAGCTTGGTACTTTCAACCTTTCCCCTCGCCGCTGCAGCAAATAAAGGAGTGTAACCGTACCAGCTGAGGGTCTCGATGGATGCTCCTCGATCAATCAGCAGCCTAATTATGTCCTTATTGTCGTATCCAGCAGCCCAATGGATCAGTGGTACATCGGTCATCGACTCTGCCCCCATGTTCACACCTTTGTCTAAGAGCACCCTGACAATCTCGAGCTGTCCCTCCATGATGGCTATGTGGATAGGCCCAAAGTTAACTTTGCTCCTCGCATCCGGATCGGCCCCTCGCTCGAGCAAAAACTTGACCATCTTCAAGTGACCGCTTTCAGCAGCTAGGCAGAGGGCAGTCTCCCCGTTAGATTCTCTAGTGTCCACTCTGGCGCCGTTATCCAGTAGCAAAGTGGCTAGCTCTATCGTTCCTCTAGCGGCAGCCAGGTGAAGTGGAGTTCGTTCCAGCTTGTCTTTTATTTCAGGGTTTGCTCCATGTTTCAACATCATTTCGGCTACAGCAATGCTACCGTTGGCAGCTGACCAATGAAGAGCTGTCCAACCTTCTTGATCATCCCGCCTGTTGGGGTTGACTCCAAGGTGCAGAAGGTACTCCACCACATCGACTCTTCCCTCTGATGCCGCTCTATGTATAGGATAGATCCCGTTCCTTTCCTCAGTGTTTGCCATTTTTTTCAGTTCCGTTTGATCAATATTATTTGGCCAATTGAGGAATTTCTTTATTGATGTAAGATCAACTGTTCTGGCTGAGACCTGAAATAATTAAACAACAAGATAGCAGTGCGTTCAATGTTATGAATAGAATGTATTAATTTAACCTTTAACCTATAAAAATTGACTAACATCATAATTTTTACCGATATTAAAAGAGCCCCTAAAGCGTTTGAATTTATAATTAATAAATAATGTATTACAAAAGTATAAAAACCTCTCACTTCGAATAACGAAATTTAAAAATTCGTTGATTACAAGCACTTAACTATTTTTTAAAATGTTATTTATATATTTAATAACTCTTCAAAACAGAATTAATTTTACTGATAATTTTTTCAAACCTCTAAATTGTCTCGCGATAGGTCTCCGGGAAAACTCAGGCATGTAAATATTAACAGTATAATATTCGAAAAAGAAAATTAAAAAAAAAATTGTTATGTGACCAAACCTGCGTACTCAAGATGGCTTAGATAAAAAAAAAATAGAAAAAAAATCTGATGGCTTATAAGCAAACAATGTTATTGCTTTAATGATATTAATTGAAGATGATCGATTAAGTGGGGAATTTTAGCTTGACAGGCGATTACCAACAGTATTCGTTACATCGGTAAAATATATATATATAACAATAATCAGAGAGCGGCTGTAAGCCTCAACAAAAAAATTCCGCAATTCAATCAAACGAATTCTAAAACATATAAAATTTGAACTCAGTATAAAAATGTATTTTTAAAGATTGAGATTGATATTAAAAAATTATTAACTGTACAACCAAAATACAAAGGTTTGCTAAACAGGTTCCATATTCTACGTTATTATTCAGTTACCAATTACCGATGATTATTTAAACAATCTTTATTTTTATATCTATTAAAATTTAAGAAATATATACTTCGTACAATGTGATGTGATACAACTCACCAGACCTAGCTGCGACGAGCAGATAAGAAGGAGACCTAGTAAAAGCAGTAAGTTGGCCATGGTTCGGCCGGTGACTGAAGGAAGAACTGACCGTGGTGCAGACGCGGAGATATCTGGAGGTGGTACTTACTCGACAATGGGCAGTCTCTGACTAATAACCCTTGATGAGGAAACGCCAACCTTGGAACAATTGGAACAATTTCTGACATCTTCTGGTGTCACCATCGCCGCTGAAGAAGAGGGGGAAGTTGGGGAGATATTTTGATTAAATAGGAGAAGGGTGATGAATTGGTAACTTTGGACCATTTTGGAAAACACTAATTTAAAATTCCGAGGGTACATAACAACAACCGGTTGCAACGCAACTTCCTGAAGATTGGATGGGTAGGATTGATAGGTGTACAGAAAGTATAGATGATTCTCCGAAAAAAATATATATTAATGCAAGTTATTAACGAAGAAGCATTTTCACTTAAACATTTCAGTTTTTGAAAGATTTATATGTTCAGCACTTAATCGGAGTAATATTACTAAACCGTTCATTTTTTTTTTTCTTTCGGTTTTCTGACAGATATAAATAAAAACTACGGTCTCATTATAAACAAAATAATATCACGTGTTATGAATATATATGAAGAAAAAGGCAAATTGACCTTTATCAGTAACCCGCTCATACTAAATTAAAATGAAATATATAATAACCACAGTAAAACTTAGCAATACATAACAAAAAATCTTTATCTGTATATACCCTTATAATTCAATAAAATTATGCACCTAAAAAAGGGTCACATTTTCAAACTAAAAATAATTAAACACATCAATGATATTTTACTTAAAACAATAACAAAAATATATTTTTTATCTATTTTTATAAATTCCTAAACCACCCTCCTCCTCAATACGCTATAGATATTTTTTCCAAAAGCGAATGCAATTTCTTTATGGAGGCTGGACAGAAAACACGATCTTCTAATTCAAGGTTTAAGAGAAATCTCATCACTCGATAATAACGGGCATCAAATTTATTTTATCTCGTATTAGAACTTTCTATTAATATCTTTTTATATATAAAATCTCGTGTCCCGATGTTTGTAGGAGGTAAATTTAGAAACATGTAGATTTTGATGAAATATGGCTCATTGTATGTATTTTTGTCCAACTTAATAGAAAGGATAGTTTTTATTTCGAATATTGGCCTCAATATTTCTTTTTTGCAAATTAAATGCTATTATACTACAATAATTGTATTCAATTATTGAATGTGATTATTTGTGAGTTCTATAACTTTCCAACAGATGGCGGTGTAAGTTGACTTATTGACACAACACTTCATTTTCTTTCGATATTATGGGTGGGTAAGCATAAACCTATTTTTTTCGGCTTGGAACAGGAAAATCCGTGTTATTCCCATGGCAAATTATCTGTCGCATTTTCACTTGTGGAGAAAAGATCGAATCTATTTGTTTTAGCAAAAGGCAGGTTAACCAAAAACCTTGTGCACCTATTAATATAACCTCCTGATACGATATCTCATTATGGCAAAAGATTAATTTGGTTCATTTTCGCTAACTGTATTCTTTATTTATATTCTTTATTAGTTCCTTTTACATGTGTTATTCATTAATATACTATGGTCAAATATAAGATGTAAAAAATAAAAACTTTGACGCATCTACAGTGGATATCGTTTATAACGACATTAAAAGGACCGTAAAAACTTCGTCGTTTAAGCGATCGTCGTTACATCCGACATATCGCTTATAACGACGCCGGTCGCTATATCAGATCTAGGCCATTTTTAATAGCTTATTGTTGTTATGTTATAGTTCTTACAACTACAAATTTCCTATTTTAAAAAGTATATGTTTCAATTCCAGTCATATTGACTGCCATCAAAACCGTTATTCTATCCTTGGACAGTTTTCCATTAGAACATTTCTCCCCCTTAAAATGTAGTGTCCGATCAGGCAGTACCTTGTAAAAAAGTTCAGTTTCATCTGCGTTAAAAATATCTGAATCCTTGTAATTTTCGGAATTGATGGCCATACTGACGGAAGCCAATCGCTGGTTATCCCTTGGGAGACGCTAGCAGTCACCGCTTAAAAAATAATATTATGGCGCGTACAAAATCTTTAAATCCATCCTCGCGAAATACTACTTGTCGAGTCGCTAGACGGTTCTGAAGGGGATTCATTAATCAATTTTAGAAAATTATTAGCTTTTTTGAGTAAAATTGTCCCGGATATTGGAACATTTCGGCTGCGTTGGGGTCGAAACCATGCTATTAGAGCACCGTTGACTTTGTCGCCCGTAGCTTCCCTTATTTTTTTTGTCTTGAACGATTCACTGCTTTCAACTAGTCCCCGAACGGTGTCCTTATTTTTCAATATTGTCGAAATAGTTTAATGACTTACATTCAGTTCCTCCACAGGACTTCTGTTCGACTCCCCATTTTCCTGCCGACAGCAAATGTGCAGCAAAATTTTTCTTCTAACGCTAATGCCATTCTCCTTGACATGGTATCGCCACGCATAAGTGTATGGAGAACAAAACCGCAACTAACATCCAAACAACCAGATATCACCACGCAAAAGTGTCTTATTTGAGAACTAGGCCGCAACTGATTCGAATTCGTTTGAAGGAATAAAAACACCAACAATCAGTGGAAGGAGTTTCCTAGAAAAGGTGATAGGTGTGTCTTCCTGTCACCAAAGAAATATCCCGCAAGCCGGGATTGAAGGTTTCTCTCCGAAAGCCGGACGTTATAACCGATCTTTTTGTTCCATGGGGGACTCAAAATGGGTCGCTAAAGCCGATCAGTCGCAATAGCCGTGGTCGTAATAGCCGGATAAAAATTCGTTAAACTATGACCTTAGGCACCAGGGACTTGAGATTTCCGTCGTTATAAGCGGTACGTCGTTATAACCGATGTCGTTATAAACGATATCCACTGTATATTGTTTTCCAAACAATTTTAAATGAGGGTTAAATTTCTATTTTAAATCCCATTGGTTTTTAGATTAGCTGAAACGTTTTTACCTATACCAGTGAATTTTGATTTGACTGTAAAATAGAATAGGATATAACTAATTCAACGCATTTTAGCTGCTGAGCCACAGAAACGCGTGGCAGGGTCTGCTCCTATTATTATAATATTAACATTAAGAGAAACAATAAACACCATTTTTTTAATTGTGTTAATATCTTATGAACTTTGAATTCCATTGATCCTCCATAACGGATAATTATTATTAAATAATTATGTAACGGAAATCCGAATCCTGTAATAACTCGTGAAAAACTGGCGATTACATTGAGTGATGTCCTACAATATTATAATTAATTTATCATAATTTTATTATTAATAATTTTTTGATTAGCTGATGTTATAATTTTAAATAATTTAATTCATCATTTGAATGTCTGTTGTCTTGTATTTTGAAGCTTTAAAAAGAACTTGATCAAAAACAAGAATAATAATAAAACGCAATACACATCAAACAAATTTATTGAAAGATAAATTATTTATATAAAAACTTCAAACATTTATTTAATCACTTTTTTATTAGGGAGGTTGATCAGGATAACAAGATTCTAAGAAGGAAATGAGCTATGTAAGTGTAGAACCCTGAAGCGAAGAATCTGCATCGGTATATGTTGGTAATTGAGGTTAAGTATCACTGCGAAAATGTCTCGACCCTCATATGAGGACATTCTCTTGTAGATCCATATCACAGCTGCAGCAGTCAGGGATGACTCATCACTGATTCGTGAAGAATTTTTATCATCCACGTGAGGAAACATAGGAGACAGGTAGCCCGCGGTTATCAAAACCAATAATCGTTGACATCTGACGAGTATATTCGTCTATATATCAACCCTTTAATATAACGATTCTCAAGTTTTAAACAAAGTCGTTCACGACTAAAGCAACATTCGAAGGGAAACACCGAATAAGAAATATGATTAAGTAGTTCTCAAGTTTCATTCATCGTTGAAAGATTACCATTAAGGTCTGTATTACCGGTTGACAAGTAGAATACATGGTCATCATTAGAGCTCGGATTCCCGTGAAATTGCATCTTTTTTTTGGAAAGTCAGAATAGAGCGAACTCAAGTTACTTATCCGAATCAAGCCTAATGGGATGTTTTAATGAAATTTTATAATGCACGAAATTGCACGTTTTGAATTTTTATTGCACGAAATTGCATCAATTGATATTTTGAAGAAAAAATATATTACAAATGGTAATTTTCTTTAGTTTACATTAAAAAAAAATAGTGGAAAAATAAATGTGAATATCATAGAAAAAAATAAAGGGAACTTGGGAGATATAAACCAACACAAACCTCCGATTTCCTAGAAATGAGGGTTCAGTGGTTCCTGAATGTTTACATTTTGTTTCTCGATTCTCATCGTTTTGTCAGTATCAAAATAGTTTCAGTCGAGTATATTGTTACTAAAAATGATTAAAATGGGAGAAAGTGTGTCTCAGAAAACTGCGGGATGGATTGAAAAATATCATGAACTCAATAGGGATGGTAGTGTAGTGTTCTGTAAATCTTGTGATAAAAAATTGGATGTGAGAGGAAATCACAAATTGATACCCGCTGTAGCACAATTACGTACATAATTTTTTTTAACTCTAGAACGGTAACAGGGGTAGTGCGTCACTAGAGTGATTTAAATAAAAATAATAAGCCTGGGCACTGAATATTGCATCTAGTGATTCCATAATTTGAGTAGTATCTTTCCTTTTTTAAGATCTCCCTATTTTCATATATATGTAATTACAGCTCACATGCGAGTATTTTACTCTGTAATCCACATCTTGCGGTTACTATTTTAAGTAAATATTATACATAAAAAAATTTCTTTTTTAGCAAATTAAATGCTTATTATACTATAATTGATTGTGATTAAAACCATAGCAAGAACAGGATTAAAAAGGCTGTAACTTCAATAATTAATAATTATTTTCATCCTGTAAGGAATGCAGAAATATTTCACTTTTTCAATTCGATAAATCGATAATTTTTGAGTTCTATTCAAATAAAGTAGCTATCCTTTAATCCATATCTCTTCTTCGGGATTTTTCTGAGAGAGCTGATTATTTTCACTCCGAGGAGGGAGGGGAGGAGGAAATCTTTAAAATGATACCTCAATCATCGAATATGATCAATTATTAAACAAGTTATAAAGACAAAGAAACACCTTTTAGAAATAATATTTAGAAGATAACTATTTAATATTATTCTTTAATTTATTTATTTATTTAATTTGTTGGTTCTTCTGCTATTATGTTTTATTCATGTATTTTTTTTTTATATTTTCTTTTGATTTGATTTTTATTTTAAAAAAATTTTGTTTATATATAATTGGTGTGGGGAGGTTCAAATTCCAGTTTCACCCTTACATATAGTGTAAAAATTAAGGACCCATGGAGGCTAATCATACCTTGTTCGTTTCAGTAAGGTGTTTAATGTCTTTCAACTTGAAAATATACAATATAAAATTATGCCTTGCATTATATATATCTTATTTATATTGTTTTTAGTTTCTTTATAAAAATAGACCATTAAGCATGTGCTTAGGAGTAAATAGTGACGGAGGTTTTAAATGGTGTCTCAGCATTATTACAGGTGATGATTCTTATTTCTCATGACAATTTTTATAATCATTAATGTTGAAGTTGTTTAATTGAAATTGTATTTAAGATGAAAATGGCGCAAAGGCGCCGAAAGCTCCTATTGTAGACATGTAAGGTCTAGAAAAAAATATATGGACTGTTTTGGAATGTGTTGTTTTGATTAAAATAAATTTAATTTATTAAATATTTTCCATTTTTTTTTTATTTATCGTAATTTTAGGTGTTTATTATTTAAATTATAAATTGAGTCTGTAATGAATAAAATGTATAATATACGGATTTGCGTGTGCAAATCCTATTAATCTTATTATCTTTAATCTTGTTCGTTCAAAATCTAAAAATAATTGGGTAGGTATTTAAATTTTGTTGACTCTAGATTTCCTATATGCATGCAGATAAATATAATTTAATTAATCCTAGAAAAATTACGCTCTATTTGCTCTTCTCTTTCTGTTGAAAATGTCGCTTGATATTTCATATCTTCGGGCTTCCTGACTATCACACTTCCTGAAGTAAAAAATGTATAAATAATTTTTTTTTTTTTCATTTTCCATAAACTTAATATTGAAATAACAAAACTAAAAATGAAAGTGAACTCTAAAAACGTATTACTCTAAAAAATATTTATGTTATTAATTATTTCGAAATATAAATGATTTTTGTTCTTCTATAAGGTACACATTTATTTTTTAACATATTTTAAGTTTAAAAAATGGGAAAAAAATTGAACCATTAGTTGTTTTCTTATTTAGGCTGTGCAAAATACTAGAAGAGGTCAATGAGTATATATGTGCATAATAAAAAATTTATTTTCAGTGAATTCGTTCATATAAATCATACTTAAAAAAATACTACTCCACTATTTATTTAATACAATATAGGCTAATAGATCTAGGAAATAAATACAAAAAATATGTGCATCATACAATGAAGCTATAATAATAAAAGTAAAAATGTTGCTTATACTACAAATTTGGCATTCATTCAATAATACATACTTGGTGATATTACTAAAGCAAGTATACAAATTAAAATCACACCCACACAACTTTACAATAATTGTGCCAATCACCTCGCTCACAGCATCCTAAATATTTATAAATGAACTAGTCATTAAAAAACTACTTAACAACCAATCAAAATAGAAATAAATTAAAAAAAGTAGTATACTTCTAAAGAGGACTAGATTTAAAATTCCATTAATAGGATAAATGAATTACAGACACGATTTTGTGTTTTTTTTTTTTTTTCGGTTATCAAGGTTCTATATGGGCATATCCCAGTTGGCCTATGCCTGCTTCACTTCTTCCGGCTGGTCCTCCAACTGGACGGGGGCGTTTCCTCCCTTGTCCTTTGCAGCTGGGTCGGCCCCCCTCTCCAGCAGCAGCTCCACCGCCTCCCGGTTTCTCTTCGCCGATGCCAGGTGGAGCGGGGTCTGCCCCTCGTTGTCCCGGGCCTCGATGTTGGCCCCTCCGTCCAGCAGCAGCCTCATCACCTCGACCTTGTTGTTGTTGGCCGCCTGGTGCAGTGGCGTCCAGCCCTCGTTGTTGGCTGTCTCCTTGCTCGCTCCTCGCTCCAGCAGGACTCGCATGGCCTCCATGCTAGCTTCGTCTGCGGCCAAGTACAGGGGAGTCTGCCCCTTGATGTCCTTGGGCTCGATGATGGCGCCACTGTCCAAGAGCAGAGCCACGGCTAAGGGCTGATTGAACCTCGCCGCCCAGTGGAGTGGCCGCTGCCTGTCATCGTTCATAGCCTCCTTGTTGGCTCCCCTCTCCAAGAGCAGCTTCATCACGTCCAACCTCCCTCGTGCAGTGGCGGAGAACAGCGGAGTGAACCCGTCTGCACCCTTTACATCAATCGGCTCTCCGCGATCCAACAAGTATTTCACTAATCCTTCTTGGCCGTAACTCGCAGCCCAGTGTATCAGTTTAGCGTCGTTCGGAGTCTTTGTTTCCATGTTGGCGCCGCTGTCGAGCAACAACTTCACAGTTTCTAGGTGGCCGTGTACCACTGCGAGGTGGATAGGCTGGAAGCTGTCGTTGTTCCTCACATTCAAGCTGGCGCCCCGCTCAATTAGGAGTTGAGCCACAGCCTTCTTGCCGTTGGCACAGGCCCAATGTAAAGGAGTGTTATTGGAGAAACTCTTTGTGTCGACGATCGCACCCCTGTCCAAGAGGAGCTTGACGATGTTGTAGTGGCCTTCCGCTGCCGACAAGGATAAGGGAGTCTCCCCATGGATATCTCTCGCCTCCATCTCGGCTCCTTTTATCAACAGGAACTTGATGACCTCAAAAGTACCGTTGATAGCTGACTGGTGGAGGGCTGTCCTTTCCTTCTTGTCCTTTAGCTCAATGTCCGCTCCTTTGTCCAGCAGTAGCTTTACCACATCGAGGGTGCCGTTGGAGGACGCCCATTGGAGCGCGCTCCAGCCATCACGATTGTCCTTCATGTTTATGTTGACCCCGAGGTGAAGGAGGTACTCCACTACGTCCAATCTCCCTTCGGCGGCGGCGCGGTGGATAGGGAACAGGCCATCTTTTTCTTCGGTTTCGGCCAAATTTTTAAGTTCTGTCGGTTCGAGGGGGCCAGGCCAGCTTAAATAGGTTTCGACCATTGATACTTCGATAGCTTTTGTGGTTACCTGTAATAAGTAGAGTTTTACATGTGATCTGCAAGGCATATAAACAAAATAATTTTGAAAAAATCTATACGTACCAAAAGGACTATGGGACTCAATCTGTCATAGGAGAGAATGGCACGGACCTTAACAAGCGCAAATTAGTTAAAATCATATAAAATTTATAGAGCTATTTTATATCAAAAGAACTGCAAAATTAACCCTGCAAAACCCTTTAAAGCAAAAATTACGATATTGCTAAGCATGTAAGCAATTAAAAAATATAACTATACCAAGAACTAATAAAATCGAAAAAAAAAAATAAGTGAAAAGTTAATTAGAACGAAAAAGTAGCATGCATTAAGAAAAATACATAATTATATTTTTCTTCGATTGTATTTGCAGCTGTACGCGAAACAGACTTTCATTAAATCTTATATCTATCGTGTCCAAGTTGTGAGGTTTTAAAGTATTGAAAATATATATATCATAAAGGAAGATGGGATTTTTCACTGTTGTATAAAATTGGAATAATAAAGACCAACAAGATATAATTAAATTTTAGTTGTTAATAAGTAGTTCATTGAACATTTGAAAGATAGCATGGGTGTAAGCGCCGCACAGTGTTTCGCTTAGTAGGAGCTAGGTGGACAAAAGTATTTTTCGTTATTTTTTCATCTCTTTCGACCATTTAAGTAATTTAATTATAAAATTATTATATTTAATTATAAAGTTGAATATATTATGTTTAATATTATGTATATTTCATAAATTAAATATATTATATTAAATTATGAAATTGTTTTTCGTCATTTTTTCATTTATTGCGACCAATTAAGTGATTTTATTATAAAATAAAACAATTGTATTAATTAAAAATCGAATTTAAAACGATTGCCAGGAGATTAAGAAGAAAAAATAAAAACAAAAGCCAATCTATATACAAAATTCTGTACTCTTTATTTTTTTTCTAATCCTCTTTACGTGTATTTTCCTTATTTCCTTCTTTTCTTTCTTTTTAGAGGATCCTTTTTTTTTTTTTTTCACCTTAAATAAATATTTGATATTTTCAATGTTGTAGCATGATGGTCAGATATCTATTTTTTATATGTGCTTATCTGTACAGGGATTTAGCCCCAGAATAAAGTTACTTTTTGAAAGCTTACCCGTGCAAAGATAAATTTTATGGATTATCATAGATTATGGCTGAGGATTCCGCCGAATGATAGAGCTGGTACTGCTAAGAAATCCGGTGGGAAGAAGGAAAATGCATTTTCTTAAATACCTGTTAGTATAAGATTTTCTTAGACGGTAATGGCAAGAAGTCATGACCTGCCTACATAGACCGCATCCTAGTCTGCTTGTACGAATGCGCTGTAGGCTTAGAGACCATGTAATAGGCTAATGCTTCATTTCCACTTAATTACTTAGCATTCCCCAAAGGAATAAGTGATGTCTTACACAATTTTTCCTGGGATCATGGTTCCCTGAAATGTGGAAGTTGGCGTTGAGTCTAAAAACGCTGCTTTGATTTTCCCGCAGCAACCCATTTATGAGAAATTGTGGAGGCATAGTTAGGCAACCTCATCCTCTGTCCATTGTATGGTTTTTAAAATTATGTCTGGACGAAAGAAACTTTAAGAAAAAAGAGATTTTTATCCCATAGAGTGGTTCAACGATTATTAAAAAAATATCCGTTTTGGAAAGAAAGTACTAAAAAAAAGAATGTTGTACTTGAGTGTGCAGGCTATAATACATATTATTATTAAGTTGAAAGGTGCCCCTCTTATATATAAAAAAATCAGCCCGGGTAAAAAAGGGTACAAGTCATTAACATCATTTGGAAGTTTCAAAACGATGAAAAAATCCTGCAATCATCTCAAAAACATTTTTTTATTGTTGTTTTATTAACAGACAAATTTACTGAATTAGAGTAAATTAGCACTCACTAGTTCAAGTCATATTGATTCTTAACAATCAATCTATAAACATTTAAGAACACTGTAATTTTTATGATTGAAGTGAGGCCTGAAATTCAACTGATTTACTCTATTACACCACGATTTTACGCCTTTGGACCCTATTACTAACGAGGTGGGGTGTGTGAGACAAAAACAAATATTAGAATGCCACGTTTTGATGTATTGTTTTCATTATTATAATACCAATTTTTAAAATTTAAATCATGAGTTTTGTCCACCTAGCTTATACTAATCGAAACACTGTGCGCCGAACGTAGATTCTTTATTAGTTCATTTTACATGTATCATTTATTAACACGTTGTGGTCTAGTACACTTGATCTCCTAGTATTTAACATACTTATATCTAAGCTCTTCACTTCTCTATTTCTTGTATAAATACATGCTTTTAGTATTTATTCGTTTATTTTTTAAAATTAAAAATATTAGTATTTTTGTTAATTATACTGAAATGTAATCTTAATATAAATAGTGACATGAAATATTCATATCATTAGTAGGATCCTAATCTGAAGATGTCTACCTTTATATATAAAAAAATCTCGTGTCACGATTTTGTCAGGAGTGAAATCAGAAACTACTGAAATGAACGTTATGAAATTTGGCTCATTGAATATAGTTTTGTCCAACTTAAAAGATAGGATAGATTTTATCTCGATTATTAGCCTCAATATTTCTTTTATAACAAATTAAATGCGCATTAAAGGCAAAACAGTCAATCGTCGCGATTTTGTCAGGAGTGAAATCAGAAACTAATGAAATGAACGTTATAAAATTTGGCTCATTGCATATAGTTTTGTCCAACTTAAAAGGTAGGATAGATTTTATCTCGAATATTAGCCTCAATATTTCTTTTATAACAAATTAAATGCGCATTAAAGGCAAAACAGTCAATCGTCGCGATTTTATCAGGAGTGAAATCAGAAACTAATGAAATGAACGTTATGAAATTTGGCTCATTGCATATAGTTTTGTCCAACTTAAAATATAGGATAGATTTTATCTCAATTATTGGCCTCAATATTTCTTTTACTACAAATTCAATGCTTATTAAAGGCAAAACATTAATTCGTTACATGTTTGCTGTCTATTGTTTTTGTACTAAACCTTATTCCAATTACATTCTTTATTAGTTATTTTTATAGGTATGTGTTTTATTTATATTTAATCTCGCCTCTGCTGCAATAATCCAGAGTAAGTGCTAAATGAATGGATCATTAATGCTTACTATAGTCAAATATGAGATGTAAACAATAAAATCTTTAACCCATCTAAATTCTTTACCAAACAATTTTAAATTTGGCGTAAAGTTCTATTTTAGATCCCGTTGGATTTTAGATTAGCTGAAGTGTTTTTATCTTTATCAGTGAATTTTGATTTGACTGTATTAAAAAATATAGGATATAATTAATACAACGCATCATAGCTACTGAGCTACAGCAACGCGTGGAAGGGTCTGCTCGTATAATATATATGCTTTAATGATCTTTAATACAATATCACCAGACATTAATGTTAAAAATAATGTATAAATAAAAATATGGCAGGTTTGATAATCAAGTATGACTTAAATGGCATGAGAATGATTGTTTGCTTGCTAGTCACGACAGTTGGTATGTGAAAAATATTATTTAATTGATCATGAAAGCTGAATATAACATAATTGTAAAAAAAGAAGAAAAAACAAGCATATATTGCTTTATTTATCTATTAAATGTTGTATTATTTCCAAATGACATAAATCAGATTATTATTTAATTATCCACCATAATGGTTTGGATGCATACATTATTCTCATAAACATAAATATATAATAAATAGGATAGTTATTAAATAGACTTACATTATTGAAGTTGTTAGAGAGGAGAAGTAAAAGGCCCACGTATAGAATAGACCCCATATCGCAGTTTATTCAACCCACACTGAAACAGCTGAAAGGCACAACCTATGATTATGTACTTATCGGATATAATCCTTGTTCCTCTACTTCTACATACAGAAGAGATACTCACCCTGGAGAAGAGTGTTGCACGACTGAGCCTCAGCTTGGGCCGTCCTTGGTCGACAATTCCGTTCAATTGGCGAACAGAAGAACAGGGCGGAAATCTGAGTCAGGCCTCCCGGAACAAGGTGACCCCTTGGGTGGGGAGGTAATGGCAAACAAGCATTCTTCAAAGGGAAATCTAGAAAAGTTTGCTATCTACTGGGGTTCGAGCCTTGCTGCTGATGGCAATTATTAACTATTTTATATTAACTATGGATATAGAACCTAGAGGGTCGAAAGACCCTTCGGTAGCGCTCCTCTTTTTTATTATTGAGCAGCATTCCTTTTAAATACATTTTTTCTCTTTATTTTGCAAAAATATAAAATGTTTGATTTATAAATATATTTGATTCACCGTTGTTTTGAACTTGACAGTTTTAAAATATTTATTCACGTATGAAATGTGTGTCTGGTCTGTCCAGATTGATTAATCAAATCATGCTTGATTTATAAAAATACTTATTTTATAGCTGATATAAAGTTCACGATTTTAAAATATTTAATTCGCTGTTACATCCAGGTAAATAACTAAAAAATAAAAATAAAAGAAAATGTAAACTAATTAAAATAACTAGTAAAATTCTACTACTATGGAAGTTTTTTAAAAGAAATAGGATCTTGTTGATCTTATATCAAGGGGTTCAAATAGATATTTTTAAATCATGTTTGACTTATAGGCAAAAATTTACTTCGGTCTTTGATGTTTTATAATCTTATTAAAAATATGTCATAAATAATAACATTAAAATTATGATTAAAAAATATAGATCTTGAAATTAAAAATCACCATTTAGAAGCTAATTTAGAATTCAATATTTAATTAAGTTTATTAATACTTTTAAATATTTGGTCCCATTTTTAAATATCTGCAATCGCCCGGGTGATTGCAGATAACCGAAAATATGTCACAATAAACTCATACATTTAGCAGAGAAATTTCTGCAAAATTAAAAAAAAAAAACTTCGTACCTCAATTGAGGCAGCTCGTCGATAGCTTTAATACTGAAGACTTTTAACAAACTTTTGTAACCCCAGTTAGTTAATGATGAAAACTAAGGCTTGATTTTATTACTTATTTATTGAATAAAGTAAATTATAGTAGGGCTTAAAAAGAAACATACATTATTCCCTCGGCATCCCAGTGATAATTAACCGGAGATCATTGTTTATAATAAACAGGAGGAGCAGATAGGGAAGATAGAGAGAGCCCCAAGAGGAGACACCCTTTGCCGGCCCCGAATAGACCGAGTTTTCCCTGGCAGTAACGTTTATCAGCCGGGGATCCTACTCGGGAGGCATCATTAGGCTTAGCCTCGCAAGATAAGGGCGTTGCACCATTGCCAGGATTACACCACTGCAGTATTCTCCGTACTCTCCATTATCTTAGCTCTTACAGATACATTGGTCTCTATCCGGATCGGCATCTCTCCTATCTCCTTGGGCTGTGCATCTACTACCGTCCGCTGTACAAAGGATTCGAAGAAAGAGCTCAAAGCCACGGATCATCCTTTATTTCTTAATGGAAAGTACTCCGATGTCACCAATTAATTTAAAGAAACAGTAATAATTTTGTCTATCTATATGAATTGCTCGTAATAACGCCAAAGTTATCTAAGCGCCAAGCTCATATCTTGAGATAACTGAAGTTAAAGTTTGGGCTTTTTAAAATAGGTTTACTTAGCATATTTTTCTTTGTATCCTATGCTTTCCAAATACTAAGAAGCATGATTAAAAAAATATCAATACGTATATATTTTTATTTTATTACAATGATTTTGCCGTTAGTTCACTATCGATTTATACCGACCAATTCAATTATAATGAAAATTATTTACTGAGTAATAACTTATAGCAATTAGTAATGAACATATTGAACATCGGCAAGAAGAGGATTACAACTAAAAATATATCTATTTCAATCAATAATGCTGAAATCAGAATGACAAAACCTACAATGCCAGAATATAGTCTAAATAGGATTAATAGATGCAATTTAATATTTAATATTTTTTTACTTTACTTTACTTATTATTTAATAATTTAATTAATTTAATAATTTAATAATTAATATTTAATATTAAAACTAGTAAAAGAGACGAAGAGAGCATTGTTGTGAGAGGAGGCGAAGTGCTTATCGATAAAAAAAAAATTATCATTGTATTTAACATTAACGAACAAAACATTTAGTGAGAGTAATCACTATTTTCTTAACTACTTATTTTTATTTATTTATATTTTATGTAATTTTCACCTTCCAAATCTGTTTAAAATGCAAACTTTGCTGTCTGTGAATTGAATTGCGATTTCAAGTATATATCTCGGCCATTGGCTTTTTCACCTTCGTTTGACAAGTAACTTCTTGGAGTAGGAAGAAAGAGGATAAGCAGTAAAACGTAAGGTATTTGTCGTGAATATATCATTTGACTGTTGGCATGTCCATGTCTTTGTATATTGTGTTGTTAGAAATATACCATGGAGCGTATTCAATTCTTGTAAGAATTTTTTACTGTGTGGGTTGAATTTTGTTATCAACAACATATGATCATCTTCTTTGTAAACTCTCTACAATCAGAATGATTCCTAAACCTTCTTAGCCCACAACTAATTCTACATCTTACCGTCCTATCGCACTTTTATCTATAATGGGTAAAATATTTGAAATCTTTTCTTGAATTGAATTAACCCTTTACTGAAAAGTAGTGAACTTAAACGGAATCATCAGTTATACTTTCATTCATATCATTCCACACCAAGTGATAGTTGACGCAATATCGATTGCTTTCGAGAAAAAGGAATATTTCTTATTAAGGATCTTTCTTAACGTCGAAAAAGCGTTCGATAGAGTTCGTCACAAGGGATTATTATAGAATATACACCCTCACTTACCTTCTACTTACTTTCTTATGCTTCAATCATTCTTGCTCCTTCGATTCTTTTGTATTTCCACGGATTCCTCTACTTCTTCACTACTTCCTCAGGTGTCCGGCGCGCTTCAAGTAAGCGGTTTAAGCCCTCTCCTATATTCTCTTTACAATAATTCTGACATTACGGAGCGGACGGAGGAATTCTGACACGCACCCTTGCACCAACATCTTTACCTTCGCTGACGACGAAAATCCCATAGTTGTATAGATTGTCATCCAGAACCACTTGTACGACCTCAAGATTAATTCCATATGTGGAAAATAAAAATAAAAGCATCTAAGTCGAACGCGTCAATCAATAAAAATTAATAACATTACCAGTGCCGTGGACAACAAACGCAAACAGATAAGAAATGACCAGATGAAACAAGCAACTCGCACATTATAGGCAATAGATCATCACTTAACTAACAAAACGAATGACTAATATATAGCACCGTACTAAAACCTATTTGGTCCTACGGAGCAGAACTTTCAGGTTTGGTTTAATTGATTTAATAAAAGAAAAATCAACTGCCCCTGCCTTAAAATAATATAATATCCGCAGTTTTCTGAGAAGTTTCAAAGTTTGAAGATTTAGTTCGGCCGTTATTATGAATTCACCCACTAAAGAAAAACACATGACCGGTGTAACATAACCTGGATCTCACGTACCCGGCAAATGTTCTAAATATTTAAACTTACCTAGAAAAAAGAAAGGGAAGTCTTGCGACAATATAGTTCATAACTACCTAACATGGATTTAAATGGGGAGTAGGCTTGCCTTTGGTCTATTACATCAGAAAATATTCTTATATATAATGTATAAGAAATCTAATATAAAATATCAGAATATATTCTTATATATAATATATATAATCATATATAAAAGAATATTCTTACTGGTTTCCCGGTTGGAAATCTAAGGTTTAAAGATCCCCACAGTATCATTGGGTTAATAATACGAGAGTAACTTGTGATAGGAAATAGATTGGGCATGTAAGTGCAGTGATAGGTTCCGTCAAGTGCACAATCGCTCCAATTACAGCCCTCAATAGATGCAGCTAAATAGCCTCGTGTCATAGCCTCTGTCCCCGGAGTTCAATGGCAACCCACGGAACGCTACCATTTCTCGAAGTCGACTTCGGAATGAATCTAAATCGGTAGAGATATAAAGACTATAAAAAATGGGACATGCAGTTAAATGTTTCCTATTGCTTATTATATATTTTTATGACATAATTATTGCATTATAGTTCTTCAACAATTGTTGACAGTAAGTATATTATTTTAAACCTGATAAATTTATTTTTTAACATCCTAAATCAACGTTATTGAAACATAAAATTATGTTTCCGGTTACTTTAGGGCATAAATACGAACGCTACATGTTTCCGATCGATTAAAAACCTCGCGATTTTGAGACAAAAACAATCCTTTGATGCATCTCAAAATTACATACACAAAATCTTAAGTCCATAGTTATTCTTATTCCGTAACTAAGTCACCCATATAAACCTGTATGTTCTATATTTCACCAATTTTTCAAAATCTATACAAACTTTTGTTTATATTTAAATCTAAGTCTATAGTTACTTTTTTCTCTTCTATTCTATGCCTGATAATCCTCTTGGCACCTGAAAATAAAATGTACTCGGGACCATTAATATTAATATTTTTTCGCGATACCAAAAGGTAGTTTTAATAGAATCATCTTCATCTCACTACTCTAGTTTTCTATTTATTTGCTCTAACATTTACTTGTATTATTGTATTTCAGTATAGTAGTAGTAGTAGTATTAGGGGTTTTAGGGCGATAAATTTCTAGATCATCACTCGATAATTTTTATCGCTATTTCAGTATAGAATTAAAAAGGTAAAAATAATATAAATTTTGTATTTAAATTATGTAGGCATTATTTAACATTTAGTGGTATTCCAGTAAGAGGCTTCATTATTCATTCACTAGTAGATTACTAATTTTTAACAATTGCTGATTTAATAATAAAATAATAAAATAAAATAAAATAAATAAAATAAATTTTAAACTATTTTTGATTATTTGAATCAATTATCATTTATTGTTTTAGTTTTCTCATAAGTATAAATCAGAAATAATACCATCTGAATTTTTTTTTACATTAATGTAATTGCTTAAGTTAAAGTTTCAGATATGTCCTTGCCTTCTTTTGTATTTTTATTATTATATATATTTTTTTTTTTTAATTTCTGTACTATAGAAATAACATGATCGGCATATTTCTATGGTATTTTTTTTTAGGTAAAGACAGTTTTTTTTTTTTTCAAACAATGATCTTGATATTCAATGATCTTGGCTAACTTTATAGTGTAAAAAATGTTTCTCATTTGTAAAGGTATACTAAAACACATTGTTTTCCTTATTAATATGAACAGTTTTTTTTTTTAATTTTATAAATTTCTGATAAACTAAATTGTAGTTTCTTCTTGTATTTTTAGAAAATGCTGTGATAAAATCGAAACGTCAAACAAGATAATAAATTGAATGAATGAACGTTTTTTATGAATAAGAATAATCTAAGCTATTTCTTCAACCTAAGAAATATAATGTGTATTTTGTAAAAAATATTAATTCTTGACAATGTGATATTTATTATGAATTTTTCCTCATTATAATAGTTAATCGAATCAGTAAGGAATCAATTTTCACTGCAAGAATTTATGCAGGCAAGCGAATACCGGGAGCTAAAGCACCCTCTGAAGTAAAGTTACGATTAAAAAAAAAAAAAAAAAAAAAAAAGCGAGCTAAAGAAGATGAAAAAATCCCTAGTAATGTTTATGCCAGTACCACCTCACAGCTTTTGTTTACGACGACCATTTCGAAACTGTATTAAAAGATGGCTGTTGTGTAAATTGTGAGAAGTGTTTAAGGCGGCAACCGTGATTTGTTGAACGATGGTTATTAACGAATAAAATGTCTGAGTTTATTCCTCCCTGGGGATTTTTAATAAAACTAGCCTGAGAGAATAACTGTGACCGCCTCCCGTAACTTAGCAATTTCTCGAGAATTTTTGCTTCACTCGGATGACGTTCCTTAGTAATAACTTGTATAGAATAATGGGAATCCATGAATTCACTAAGATGATGTGTCTCAAGGCAAGAATTTTTTTTGTCTTCCTTCAAACTCAATGATATTCTGTTAATATATTAGATGGGCGTTTTACTTTAATTCTTAAAGTAAACTAAGCTATTACAAAAACCTTGAAATTAGTTACCTATAGTTAGATAAGTTTTACCATGACATATGCATCATTGAAGGCGTGAAAAAATGTGGTTTAAGATATTCTAAAATTTATTATATTTTAGTTTAGAAACTTTGGTTCCATAATACATTTCTGAAGGCAATATGAAGTTATTTTAGAGGAACAGTAATTTTTCTCGATTTCCAGAAAGACATAAAAGACAATCTTTACGAGGCGTAAATGCACTTTCACGATATATTTACAAAAAGCAACAAGCAACAAAAAGCATGTTAATGAATTCCTTATACCATTCAAGATCGATTAATTGATAGGATTTTATGAGTAGTTAAGACGTTAAATGGGTATATTTCTTTTTACTGTAGCCGATTCCTAGAAATCCCTGTATTCCAAGATCAACGACTTCCAGAAATACGACTCACGGAAATTAAAAGTGACTCAGACGAAGAAAGGAAACAAACAATCAAGACCATTGAAGAGTCCTGTGGCTATTAAAAGAAAGATTAGAGGAAGTACAATCAGTGACGGTTAAGGCAGCTTTCCAGAATTTCAGAATCCACAATTGGTGACTCATTTCGAGGAACTAAACTGCAATTAACGGTTATAAAAAATATTTCGTGAGCACTTAGTGGGTTTTATTTTAAAACAAGCTTTACAAAACCAAAAAAAATAATGGAAGTGTGTATATATGTCTTAAAAGTGTGTATATGTATCTATAACCACTGCATAAGATAAGCGTTGTTTCGTTAGGAAAAAAAAAATCAATGCTCTTATCTATAAAAAATTATATAATATATAATAATAATAATATTCTGAGGCGAAAATAATAATGATATTTGTGTTGTGGATATCAAAGCCAACTAAAGGTCGTGGATTAGTATTCCGCAGGAGGACCTAGGACTTTTTAAAGGGATTAAAAAATCCTTGGCTATGCCGTCCTTCCGATGGGACGTAAAATGGATATCAGGTCGTTAAAGATCTCAATCCTAATATTACCTAGGTGATGGTCGAAATTCAGGACTACCACTGAAGCATCGTCCAAACAGCCATAGCAGTATAATTTGACGTAAAATAAACAAAAGCAACAACGATTATATGTATATGTACGCCCAGTCAAAACGTTACACTCCCAGTTCGGTACCACTAAAATTTCCAGGGAATTTTACAGGGCAGGATTACATTAAACAAAAAAAAAAAAAAAAAAAAAAAAAAATAGAAAAAAAAGGAACCTTTCATAAAACAATAAAGAAGTGAATAAGCAATTTATAGTTAATATAATAAACATAACTTTGTGACGATCCTATTATAAAAGGAATGTAAAGTTAGCAAGAGGTTTTAGCATGTTTATTATATATATATATATATATATATATATATATATATATATATATATATATATATATATATATATGTATGTATGTTTGTTATATTTTCTGTAAAAATAATTTTAACATCCTTTTAAACTTATAGTTTTAGCATGTTTATTATATATATATATATATATATATATATATATATATATATATATATACATATATATATTTATATATGTATGTTTGTTATATATTCTGTAAAAATAATTTTAACATCCTTTTAAACTTAATATCACGATTAATTTAGGATAACTATGGCACTGGACACCGAATGATAATAGATAGCAGGTGTCAATATAAAAGAGGATTTCTCTAAATAACTTATGTAAAACTCTTTGTTTCAATATACATTTATTTACACGAATATTTAAATAACCTAAACATATTTTAAAGAAATAAATTATTTTAATTAAAATAGTTAAAATTGAAAATATATAGATGTCTTTAATTTAAATTCGCTGCACTTATCAGGAGAAATATATTTACTAAACTGTTGTAATCTTCAATCTCCTTAGTGGGGAGGGGCTGCCAAACGTGACGAATAAAAATTAATTTACGACAACCGTTGAAAAGTCCCCTTCCCCCTTAATTTATTGCTTTAATACACAAAGTTGGGCGAAGATTCTATCCCCCTGATTTATATATTCCTATTTACAGTCTCCGAGATAAGTTGCTATGAAGGGGTCCCTGGGACTGGATAGATATCGGTAAATTGTCGGGGGCTTGGAGATATCATCTTCCCATAACTGCTGGAGGCGGTCCCTGGGATCTAGAGAACTCAGAGCTGATGCCTACACGAATTACGTATTTATAAAAATTAATATTAATATCATGGTCAATAATTAGTAATGTGATAGAAAACGGATTTTATGATATGTTTAATAGTAATAATTTTAAAAAAAGATATAAACGATATCGGATTCCTACAAAGAAAAATGAATTCCTTCTTCTAGGGATTAAAGACATTTCCCCCTTACGTAATAACTATAAAGAACTTCAATAGAAGATAGATTATTCATGCATCATTAGCATGTTTGAATTATCATTATTCAAGCCGTCTATATTATCATTGTAAAAAAAAAATTATTAACTGATTGAATTACATGTCTTAATTTCAATATATTTTTTTTTAAATAAACAACTATTAGCAATCATAAGAAAATATAAACATTTAAAAAAGAAAGACGAATAAAATTTACCCCTCTCCGGTTTTTATTTTGAGCATCTATTGGCCTTTGTGACGAGATAAAAAACTAGTTTTTTATAAAAACAGCGGTGAGCATGGAAAAAACAAGAGTTGATGGATTTATTTTTTTTGGCGAAATTGTGTAAATAAAGACGAAAAGAATAAGACGTTTTGGCCATGTAGAGAGAATGCCAGAAAACCGGATACCAAAACAGGTCGAAAGACCGGAAGAAAAACGATATTCGGAGGAAGATTAAGGGGGATTGGATGAGGATACTGACTGAGGGCTGTAGAGCCAGTAGATAAATAACAAATAAAAAATAATTTAAATATATATTTTTTTATCTTAAAAGACTCATCATCATCAAGACACAAAAAAACCCTCACCCTGGTCTATGACCAACCAAATCCTTCATACAGACTCCACCGACCAAGAGTTTACCAACAGACAAAGACTCTCTAAAAAGGTACATGCGTACAGCAGAGAGCCCTATGAATAAGACTAGAAGATTAAAAAAGGCGTTTGATGTGAATCTGCTTAAAAAACCTCAGTAATTGGATCAAGTTAAGATTGGAGGACCAGGGATTTGGGGTTCCTCCCGTCGGCAAAAGGAACTAAAAGTTTCTTTTAAGTATTTTATGGTTTAAACGTCTTATAGGTTGGGGAAAAAAAAATTGTGTTTCAGTAAACAAAATGTTGAACCATGTCAATCTGGATAAATGGCAGGTGACTCTAAGAAATTCTAATATAATTAAATATTTCTACCAGAAAGAAATATTTGTCATCTTACTACCAAACATTACAATGGTTTGAAATATTTTTTATTCAATCGAGACTCGAATGGTTTCCTTTTTTGTTCATGAACGATGTCTTGGCACAGCTGACGTTTACAAATCATATATTTAAAGACTTATGAGAGTAATATGGAGGTGATATAGAATATTTTTTTGTAAGTATTCTACTTCAACTAGAGCTGACAAGAACCTAAAAGCCATTTATGAAATTGTTGGAATGTTACTCTAATTAAGTAGTTAACTACCCCATAACCCTCCCATCGCCCCTCTCCCCACTTCCAGTAAATATACAAGAAAAAACTCTTCAAAATTTCAGAAGAGCGCCGTTGCCTGTTATTCACAACCCGATGTAGAAGGGGGGCCTATTACGATCCATTACCCGAGCTCCGAGCAATGGGCATAAATTGAATAAAATAACGGAATAAATATAAGGACGGATCCCCGAGCCACTTTACAACTATGAAAAATAAATTCGAATTTCGGCCTCATGGAATATCCATGTACGGCAATATTTTTCCTCTCACCAGCTCTGGTTTACGGCAGGCCTTTACTCGGAAAAAGCTGTATTAATAGAAGATGAGGGAGAGATAGTGGGGCATTAATGAATATACTGCCTTAAAGTCTGTGTTAAATATTAAGGTTAAATATTTTTACAGGTATATTTATTCTGACGACTGAGCTCAGCCCATACCTCACACACATTAGACACCCGAGATCAGGAAACAAGTTATGTTTTAAGTTTAACTAAATTGTTTTGAAATGCTAAAATAAATAATGCTACAAAGAATCATTACCGATTCAGCTAGACCTCCAGAGAGCACAATACATTACCCGACACAGTCCATAAGGAAGACGCAACTCCCCGGGGCCTGGAGACACCATAAAGAATTAAGTTCCATTATTCGCAGAAATCGGATGCCAGGACCATAAAGAGGACTACTTTACTCCGAGATAAAACTCTCCCCCTCCTCCTTCCCCGCGGAGTGGAGAATTAAATGTTCATCGGCACTCATAATTCTGTTTTTGCGGGAGGGTGCCGCTACTTTACAATAAGGGCGAGCAAAAAGTCTTCCTTGCGGGACCTATTAGCGCTATTTACTGTTCGGGAACTGATCGCATTTCACCTGAGGAATTATTACTGAGATCGGGAGGCAATAACCCGAAGAACATTTTCATATTGTAAACTTCTTAAATTGGTCATGCTCCTCGCGGGCCTCCCCCTTTTCTTAAAGATTTAGGTACATTCTCCGCCTCATTGCTTCCAAGCCCGAAGATTTCCCCTCTCTGTGTTTGTGGTTAAAACCGCAAATTAGTGCGCGCTACTTCTGCAGTTTGAATAGCTAATTTATATGAAGCTTGGATGTACTACTTTTTGAAATTAGAACCTTTGAAATCGATATAAACTAATTCTTCAACGAGTTCTCACGTTGATAGAAGCAAAACTCCAAGGACCAAAG
This sequence comes from Aelia acuminata, assembly GCA_911387785.2. Lineage (NCBI taxonomy): Eukaryota > Metazoa > Arthropoda > Insecta > Hemiptera > Pentatomidae > Aelia > Aelia acuminata. The sequence continues at coordinate 72,331,539 of OU426983.1, read as the reverse complement.
CTAATAAGGGAAGCAACTATTATGATCCGGAAAAACTGAACCTGTCAGAGACTAATTTTTGGTGTTTTAATAAAAAATAAAACGCACACACACATACTCGTAAATATTGAAAAATAGGAAGACGCTAATAAGCACAGAGGTACTAAACCATTCCTTCGTTTCTCAGAAAGAGCACTATATTACTTGAAACAATTAGGTGACCTAAAGAGAACCGATTGCCCACCAGAAATGGAATCACATACTTCTAGATTTTTACACCTTTTCTAATTCTCTTCAAAAGGAGCTTAAAGAAGAATAAATTTCTAAAAAGAAGAATGATTAGTTAAATAATATCAAGGTTTTCCACTCACCATGGGACCCAGTTTCCTTTAAGTATTAATTTTATCAATTTGTCAAATAAAAAATGTATAAGTGACAAAACAATATTTTTGAGCTTTTTATATGCACAGCTAATCACTCAAAGGTATTAAAGTTTTTTACGATATCAGAATAAAATTAAGGGGAAAATTTTACACCTAATTTTCTATGATAAGATGAACGTGAAGATAGGGAATCTTGATTTGTTATAAGTATTCACTAAATCAATAGATGAAAACCTCAAATACTATGGGATAAAGACTACACGGGCAATGTCGAGCGTGTTTAGTACTTGGATGGTGACCGCTCCATTCGGGTGACTACCCACCAATGAACGCCACCCAGTATAAGCCTACCTCCAGTATATGTTGGTCACATCACTAGAGGAACACCAAGTCCAATTTTAGAAATATAAAAAAATGTAGTGGGTTCTAACGCACCTGTTAACCTGTTATTTGAAGCAGCACAACCCTTAAATTGTATTATTCTTGTTTATTCCATCTGAGGTTTCGGGCTATCAACCCATCTTCAAAGATCACCAATATTCACTTATTTACACTTGGTGTGTGAGTGCCAAAAATAAAATTAAAAAACTTGTATTGCCCTCGATGAGTGATGGTCAGGGGCAATATAGACTAATTTTTGGTGTTTTAATAAAAAATAAAACGCACACACACATACTCGTAAATATTGAAAAATAGGAAGACGCTAATAAGCACAGAGGTACTAAACCATTCCTTCGTTTCTCAGAAAGAGCACTATATTACTTGAAACAATTAGGTGACCTAAAGAGAACCGATTGCCCACCAGAAATGGAATCACATACTTCTAGATTTTTACACCTTTTCTAATTCTCTTCAAAAGGAGCTTAAAGAAGAATAAATTTCTAAAAAGAAGAATGATTAGTTAAATAATATCAAGGTTTTCCACTCACCATGGGACCCAGTTTCCTTTAAGTATTAATTTTATCAATTTGTCAAATAAAAAATGTATAAGTGACAAAACAATATTTTTGAGCTTTTTATATGCACAGCTAATCACTCAAAGGTATTAAAGTTTTTTACGATATCAGAATAAAATTAAGGGGAAAATTTTACACCTAATTTTCTATGATAAGATGAACGTGAAGATAGGGAATCTTGATTTGTTATAAGTATTCACTAAATCAATAGATGAAAACCTCAAATACTATGGGATAAAGACTACACGGGCAATGTCGAGCGTGTTTAGTACTTGGATGGTGACCGCTCCATTCGGGTGACTACCCACCAATGAACGCCACCCAGTATAAGCCTACCTCCAGTATATGTTGGTCACATCACTAGAGGAACACCAAGTCCAATTTTAGAAATATAAAAAAATGTAGTGGGTTCTAACGCACCTGTTAACCTGTTATTTGAAGCAGCACAACCCTTAAATTGTATTATTCTTGTTTATTCCATCTGAGGTTTCGGGCTATCAACCCATCTTCAAAGATCACCAATATTCACTTATTTACACTTGGTGTGTGAGTGCCAAAAATAAAATTAAAAAACTTGTATTGCCCTCGATGAGTGATGGTCAGGGGCAATATAGACTAATTTTTGGTGTTTTAATAAAAAATAAAACGCACACACACATACTCGTAAATATTGAAAAATAGGAAGACGCTAATAAGCACAGAGGTACTAAACCATTCCTTCGTTTCTCAGAAAGAGCACTATATTACTTGAAACAATTAGGTGACCTAAAGAGAACCGATTGCCCACCAGAAATGGAATCACATACTTCTAGATTTTTACACCTTTTCTAATTCTCTTCAAAAGGAGCTTAAAGAAGAATAAATTTCTAAAAAGAAGAATGATTAGTTAAATAATATCAAGGTTTTCCACTCACCATGGGACCCAGTTTAGTGGGTTCTAACGCACCTGTTAACCTGTTATTTGAAGCAGCACAACCCTTAAATTGTATTATTCTTGTTTATTCCATCTGAGGTTTCGGGCTATCAACCCATCTTCAAAGATCACCAATATTCACTTATTTACACTTGGTGTGTGAGTGCCAAAAATAAAATTAAAAAACTTGTATTGCCCTCGATGAGTGATGGTCAGGGGCAATAAGAAGAAATTAAGGAATAATGTTGGTAGGTTATACAAGTTTTTTGGTTCTATTTATGACACATATAAGAATTGTGTTGCTTCACATAACAGTTTACAAAAGTTCACTATTAAAACTCTCGAATATAATTTGAAAGATTTAAATAAATAAGAGAGGAGTCCCCAAGATTCGCGCCTCGGTTCACTGAAAAAAAATATATTTACAATCCAGGAGGTAATTCGATCCTAAAATGTTCTGGTACCATCGGGATAACGTCACGAGCTATCAAATATTTTTGTTTTTGTTAAAGGTATGATTGAAATAGAAGCCATGAAAACGTAGCTAACAGAAAACAGTTACCGAATTTTTATAAGTAACTAGTTAATTCTGAACTGTTATCATGAATAATCATAAGGTAATGCAAAAGAATTTGATGCTTTGACTGCTATCATGTGAGCAGCATTGTCCCAGGTTTAGTGTGTTAGTAGTAACGCAAGATTTCCCGGCGAATGTGGAGTGCTCCGCGATAAGGCGATGACAAGAGGATAGAAGATATGATAAGAGAAGTGGATAGGAAAGGCCGGGCGGCAGATTGTGTTGCACCGCGGTGGGATTTCGGCCCAGGTAAGTGCGCGCCCATCCTCCTTCATGATTTCGCTCCTTCAATCCTTATCTCTTGACCTATTGCGCAATATTCCACTCCTTATCGTCAAGTTATGCATGGAATGTCATCCCGCAGATCTTTTACGATGCCCTACATCTCCTTATCTCTTGTTCGACGAAATTTCTCGTTCCTGTTGTTTAATGTTTTGAAACAATTTTCTTTACGGAAATCTGAGGACCGGTTTGTATTTTGAATATTTACATATTCAATATAGAATTAAATTTTTTTAAGCATTTGATTCAGAGTTGGTTTGTTCGCTAAATGTTTGTTAATTTAAGAAACAAATATACACACACATATACCTTTATATATACATATGTAAATATATATATATGTATATATATGTGTATATATATATATATATATATATATATATATATATATATATATATATATATATATATATATATATATATATATATTTATTATATTTTGATATTAAATGCCTATGTCCGATACTATCCGACTTTTCTAAGCTGTATTGTTCCCGTAATCATACCCTATAATGAACACAATGCAGTTTGGCTTAAAATTATATAAGTTAAATAGGTAAAATATTGGCCTAAAATGTACTTACAATTGTGACAATATTCCTTCATACACCGCTATATTTTGAATTATTTACAGTCAAACCACCTCTCTATTTTATATATTTATATCATTGTTAAGTCCAAATTAATTAGTCCAAAATTTTACCTATGTAACTTATATAATTTTATCCCAACCTTTTTGTTAATTGTAGTGAATTATTATGAAAAAAAAACAGTCATATTTTTTAAATTTTGATTTCATATTTTATTAATATGAGATATTGTAGCAACTTCCAAACACCTTATTTTTATTATTTTGTCATTTATACAAATGAAATACTTGATGCATTTAATGCTTTCAACTAATGAAATTAAAATTCCTATATTTATAATAAAAATTTTATTTAAGTAAATAAATTTTTCCAAACAATGTGTATATGCAAGATTGCAACTACTTGAGTATATAATATATTCAAGTAATTGCAATCTTTTAATAATGTTATCGTTTATTCGGTGCAGTTGAGAGTTCAAGAATGGTTTCTGCCCACATTCTATTAATCCATGACATACCCTTAAGTAATTTCATATATATATATATATATATATATATATATATATATATATATATATATATATATACATGTGTGTGTGTGTGTGTGTGTGTATTTAATATGATTGAAAGACTGTTTTAGAATATCATGAAAACAATATCTCAAACGCAAGAAGTAATGTTTTGAGTACTTGTTTTGTAACACGTATTTATCTTTACCTTAAAAGATTTGTATGAGATTATTTTATATAAACTAATTTTTCCTTCTATTCTAAACACATTTTGAAATTTAATGGATCTATTTTATATTATAAGTCTAAAAATATGGAAAACATATAGAAACGGAATCAATTGAACCTCTACCTATACAAAAAGGTTATTTTCATTTAATTCTAAATTAAATCCGCACTAACCATTGTAACTATAAGGAAACAAAAAAGTAAATAAACTAGAAAAATATAATAATAAGAGCTATGAAAATATAAAATTAATTATAATAAAAAAAGTGAAATATATCAAGTATAAATTCAGCAATATACTTGCCTTATATACAAATATTTTAGGCCTTTTTTGTGATCCGTTGATGTCTTTTGTAACGTTTGGTTCCCACTGATTCCGAGAAAGTAAAATAATATGTTTAAACTGGCGAGTGCTTTACGCACTTTGATTAAGTCATTAATTGGAGCTCTCATCGAAGAATATGAATCATATGATATGATATGAAATCTGAATAATTTTGTAAGATTTGCCGAAGACTTATAAAAGAACCACATTTTCTTATATAGTTTCAGTTTAAGGATTTCTTTTTTTTTTTTTTTTTTTTTACACCTAGTTCATCTAATACATCACTTACGTGAAATTTATAGGCTGAACATGGTCCGGCCCAAAACATCGGGACGTTGCGTCGGGGTGCAGCGATGCTCCAAGATCCTCTACGAGATGCTGTCAAGAAAGCTGGTCCTGGCAGTCCAGAAGGCGGCTTCCTCTTCAATCTACAACAGGCAGACGACTCTCGCAGAGCTGACCACGGCGCAGTCTGTGATCCTGGCCATCATGAACGCCATCCTTTGCGAAGATTTCGAGTTCTGCGGTATCCTTCTAAAGCTGTATTCCCCTGTCGAACAGCTGCGATCTTCCTACCTAACTGTTTGGCTCAGGGACGACTTCGACTTCCCCGAAGAGGACGTATCCAAGGTACTAATGACAATTGCGCGTCTTGTCCATGGAGGGATTCTCGACATGCCGGATCACGTACTTCGAGTATTTCGAGGGTTAGCAATCAAATATCGCGTTATGGAGAAGTTTCAACAGGAGAAAGACATCGAAACCATAAAATTCCTAGCAGGAGATTTGGAAGAGGTATTGGCTGATTTTTACCTGATTCACAATGGCTTTAATTTGTATTTCAATTTAGATACTAATATTGAAGAGCTTTCAATTAAAATAGGTAATAAATTACAAAAGTCTTTCTATGTGGTTTTAATCGTACAGTCTGAGCTTTCTTTTTTAACGTTATCAAAGGACAAATATTGTAAGAAAATATGTTTTAAAAATATATTTACGGATTCCATGGTTGCCTGCGTTAACTAGCCAGCCTTATCAACTACACATTATAAAAAAATTAAAATTATCATATATTAACTTAATTACTTCTAAAAGATACAACTTCCTTCAAAAAAGGATAACAAATCTAGCTAACTAGTCATTTGCTATTTCAATTCAAAAGCAACATTCTATTCCAAGACAACAGCTATCTATTCGGGAATCTTACAAATTATGTCTATAAAAGCAATTAATTTCAGGTCTTTTCTATAATAAGGCTGCCAGTTTCTTTTTAAACAGTTACTTTTTATCAACAAATGATTACTTTGAAATTAATCGCTTCAATTAACATATGTCCAGGTAAACAAGAATACAGGTTAATGAAATATTTATTTTAAATCAATACAAAAACAATGACATGAAAAAAAATATATCAAGCTAAAAAAAAAAAAAAAACAGCCGTCTTAAAATTAATAAAATAAATTTTTGTCACTGTAATAAATTTCTGTCTCCATAAAAACTCGCACAAACAAGAATCCAAGAGATCTCTCCTTGTGCCACACTCTTTTCTATTTCTCATTTTAGCTTTCGCCCAGGGGGATTCAATTGCTAGTGTGTTGGCTCCAGTAATAGTGTCTACAAAAATTTTTGAATGATTAACTGTGATGAGTTGAGGTACACTGTATGAATTACATAGATGACATATTTCATAATTTTATTAATTATAATTGCCACCGAAACGAGTGTTACTTTTGCAAAAAATGTAATACATTTTCTTCTTCCTTACACAACAAAATTAATTCAATCAAATTCATCTCTGTATCCATTTTACACAGGGAATAACCTCTTTAATAGTGTTTGTAGGTGCCATGTGGGTTAATTTATTTTTAAAGAAACAATGATTAACTGTTTAAAGTAATCATTTGATAATAAAAAGTAACTGGAAGCCTTAATGTAGAAAAGACCCTAAAAAATTCTAGCAAGCTAATGCATCATGGATTATTAATATTAAGTTATAAGTTATCTAATTAGTAAAAGTTATATTTTATAACTATAGAACTACTAGAACTATTTTTTTTATTGGTGTTCATTTCAAACTGATTATTATTTCAGTTCTTCAATACAGAGGCTGTAAATGAATCTAGGAACATCTATGAGAAAAAAAGAAGCAATTCAATAACTCCCAAGATCATAGTAAGATAACTGCAACTATGATACCATCTAAAATTTAAATTATTTACTTTTAAATTACAAATAGTAATCTGCATTTTTTTATTTTTGTTTTAGGTTGATAGCTGTTCTTTAAGAACAGCATGCCTTGGGGAAGAACTTCCAAAGAAAGTAAATGAATAAAAATGAATTAAGATTATTAAACATTATTAAGTGCATATCCCCTCCAAATATTATGTTAAATTTGTAAATTATACCTTTTATTGGATTTTTTGCTATAGATAGTAGCGATGCAATATGTTAAGAATAATTAAAAAATCACATATTAGACATATAACGAATTCATCTCCAAATAATAATAATAATTTCATATGTTTATATATTATTTTTTTTAATCTTTGATTAACTTAATGTTGTAATAGCCAATAGTATTTATTATTATATTCAAATAGTAAAAATGCTAAAAAAATTATTATCTAATCATTAACTATACATTAAGAGATTAATGAAATATCATATAATCGACATATATGACAGATTTTTTGTGTAATGTTGTGAGGTTTTTAAATGAATTGGTGGAAATCAATGGTTGGTCGTCGATTTTTAAATGATTTGTTAAATGAAATGTTAATAAACTTGTTAAATGATGCAATTCAATAAATATAAGGATTAAGAGTTCCTCTTGATCTTTAAAATTTTTCTATTATGGATAAATGACATTGAATCGTACCTGTTATTGAATCGATAGATGGTCAAAAATTCTATAGCTATCAATCGATTCAACATAGATTTATACTATTTTTAAATGATAAAATTATTATTCACACATAATTTTTTTTTGTTCTTTTTCAGTTCGTTATGAAAAATATAAATTTCAAGGAAGTTGTCGAAGATTCGAAAAACTACAACATCGCCAAAAGCAGCTCAGATACAAACATTCTAGGTCGGGGCACAAGAAACAGGAGGAAGTCAACCCTATCCAAGTTTATTGACGAGAAAGAAGAATCGACATTGGCGGTAAAAAAATAAAAAATAAATAAAAATAAATTAAATTAACTTAATTTATAATTAAAATAAATTTCGACATTTATAGAAATAAACAATTCCTTTATTTATTCAGCACCCCTCCGGCATTCAATACAAATCTGGGTCATTAGCAGACATACCTACCGATCATGAGAGTAATGTTACACGCTTCCGAAAATCGAGTTTTTTCAGATATAGTAGTACAATGTCAAATCAGGTATGCATTTTTTTTTTCGTTTCACCGCAATGTCGCAATTAATTTGAAATATTCTTTCATTTTCTTTTTCAGGGAGAAAAAACATTGTCTGAAATTAGTCATCGTGGAAAAAGAACTGAAGTGAGTTCTAAACAATGTTTTATCTTATCTTGCGAGCTGCACGTATGCGATAGTGTTATCAGCATTTTAAAAACTGGTTTATTTATATTTATCATTATTAGGAAACTATAGGCAATGATATAAAAATAATATAAAATTTATTATTTTTTTCCATTTATGTATCATTTTGTATTCTTTTTTTAAATGCTGATAGTATCTAATGAACTAAAAACTAAATAGTATGGTAAACTAAAAATGAAACACGATTTTTTCTTCTATAATCAAATATATTTATTAAAGGGCCAGTATTAAATCTTTTAAAATATCCGTTTTAATTTTTATACCTAAAATGTCTCATAAACCTTATTTTAATTCTCTTCTTTCTAATACATTTTTTCTTTATTGTATTCAAAACTAGGTAACTGCTGAAAATAAATATAGCCACAATATTTCAAAAAGTAGTTCTGCAACGAACGTACGCAGTAGCATTGCCGAAATTATTAGGGAAGAATCTGCCGAAAACGTGAGTATTTAATTTAAGTTGTATTTTATATTTTTTCTTAATTTTCATTTTGAAACATTATATTTTTTATTGTAATACACTGATTTAATTTTTAAATATTGTGACGATTAAGAAAATATCAAAGATATATGTTAACCTGTAACACTTGAAGTGGGAACTTCAATATTTTACATACGGAGGGGTTTTTAATTAAATTGTGATTGATTGCTAATATGATCTTACAAATTTTAATATTATTTATTATTATTTGTTAGCTATTTGTTCTGTTTTTAATTTATATTTATGTGTTCAATCTATTTTTTTTTTTTTCAGTCATAACTTAGATTACCAAATTGACTAAAAGCATTTAACTATTTCTTTTGCAAAGATCTTTTATGTATTTTTATAATATTTTTGCTAGTTAAATTGCTTATGTAAGACACTAAAAAAATTGGATGTTATTTTTTTTATAAAATGGAACCATTAACGATTATTCTGTTAAATTCTGAAAAGTTTAATAATTTAATTTCCTGGAGTAAGATTCTTATGAAAATTAAATAACCGTGTTTACTTTTGGTGTCACCATAATAGTTTTGGTACTGCATAGATAGAAAAACTACCTCAAGGAAGTTACGAAAAATAATTATTTTACATTTATAGTATAGTTTATTAAAATTTCACAAAGAATGATTACTTATATATTATTATTTTTAAATCTATATTTAGGTCTGTGTTAAATTTTCAAAAAAGGCGATGTTAGCAATTATCACTCTCATATTTCTTCTGATATTAGTTTACTTTTCAATAATTAATCATTCGTCATTAATTAATAATTTTTATACATTTAGCACCATATATAAAATCCAATCAATAAAAATATTTTTGAGGGCGTTTTTACAATTTTAAAAAAATTTAAAATAGACCAGAAAATGTAAAAGATAATACAACATTCAAAAGTAGGAAGATTTTTTTTTATTTTTAATTTTAACATATAAATGTAACTTCAATCGCCCAAATAAAATATTTAATGTTATTATAAAATCCTATAGATAAAAAAATCGATAGATAAAATTTTATAAGATCCAACAGATAAAAATATTTCTGAGGACGTTTGTATAATTTCAAAAATTAAAAATAGAGTAGAAAATGTAAAAGAGAACACAACATTCTACAGTAGGATGTTCGTTCTTTGCTTATTTTTAATTAACTGAACTAATTATAATAAAAAATGTTATTTTTATTTATAAAGGTAGCCGATGATAAGAAACCATTAAACTGTATCTACAAGAGTAGTTCTGCCAGGTGTATACGAAGTCATTTTGCTGAAAAAACAACTAAGTCCAACATACCTTTCGATTCAGTAAGTATTTCATGGTTCAGATAATTCTAATCCCTCTTTTAAGATTAGCATGATTTAGCTGTAATGACATAATATTACCAGTGTCGAAAAAGAGAGACAAAACGTAGTGATAGAACCTCAGCAATATGAAATATTACATTTTTTTTTTTTTTTTTTTTTCGCTTTAAGATTTTATCCAAATCCTATTCAGCTACATTTGTTTTGATGGCTAGTTTCAAGTATTTTGATTACACACAAAGATTTGAGAATAGGAAATATTATTTTTCAGGTTTCCCTGTTTTCCGGAATTATGAGTAATCAGGTTGATGGTATCCAAGGTTTGATAGATCCCCAAAAAAAAAAAAAAAAAAAAAAAAAAAATATGATGATACTAAAAATTAATTGAATGAAAGGAATAAAAACAAAACCAACAAAAGTGAAAATATAATATCATCAATTAAAGAAGGAGTTCAGTCATTGATGGAAAACAGCGCTCTCCCGGTTTTTCATTCTTCAAAAATGCATTTTAAATTAATTCAAATGGATTGTTAGATAAACTCATTTCTACCCTAAAGCCTAAAATAAATGAGGTTTACGGTAATATAAGAAAATTCACCTTGATTTAATACAATAAAATATATCCATATCAGAAAGGTACCCTTATAGAATTTTTTTTCTTCTATCTTGTTGCAATTATAAGCTTAATCGGAATGTATCAAAACCCTTTGATATATGTTTGATTATACATTTTCTCATGAAATCCCTTAATTGATATTCTTATCATATTTAATAAATGAGTAAATTTACTTATATATCAACAACTTATTTTCTCTGGTATTCTTGAAGTGACAGTTTAGTATGGTAATCATGGGCGGGCGGATCCAGCCGACTGTAAAGGGGGGCTGCAGTCATAAAGGGGGGGGCTGCAGCCCCACAGCCCTTCCCCTGGATCTGCCATTCAACTTTTTCACCTTTATGTTCCTTTCCCACTACTAAAATTCGACTTGTTCCGCACGTAATTCGTTCTTTAAATTGCTTCCTTAATTTGAGAAAAGTCAAATTCTGTCTTTAAATGACGAAAAAATTTTCAAAGGGAGGGTCTGCATTCCCCACAGCCCCCCCCCCCCCCCTGGATCCGCCAATGATTGTAATATATGTTATGTGATAGCCTGTTAACGATCGAAAGGTATAGCAATCGACCAGAAAAAAGATTAAATATTAGGGATAACGAAAAATTTCACTAAACATTAAATATTTTTTGTTATATGATTTTAAGATCAATACCAAAATAGATATTCTGCTTACATAATAGATACACATAATAGGTGACCCAAATGCATTAAATAAATGCAACCAATTAAATCATTTCTAAAGTAAGAAAAACAGAAGAAAGGATAATGCTAGGGGACCTTCCCTTACCCCTTTAATGTAAAATATTTTTTACATTGTAATTAAATAGTACCAGTAGGCTCTGTCTTTAAAAAATATTTTAATAAATAACTTGTATTGAAACTACTTAAAATATGATAAAAATTACAGGTGACTACTGATTCCAGTGATGCAGCCGTTATTAGAAAATATCTGAAGATACCTTTCGATTTATCGGAAGAAGAAGTTAGAAAACGTTTGTGCAATGAAGATGGAGAAGGAAGGACCCCTCTTGAGCGAGCGTCTTTTGAAGGAAGATCTGAAGTAGTGCGGGCTATCTTGAGAACAGGAGTTGACTGGAGCTCAAGGAAAGGGAAGGTGACCGCTGTACATCTCGCGGCGGAAGAAGGAAACTTAGACGTGCTGCAGCTGTTGCTGGACAATGGTGCGGACCTCAGCGAGGCCACCACCAGCAAGAAGAGGGCCATCCACTTCGCCGCAGAGCGGGGCCACGACCTCTGCCTCAGCTGGCTGCTCCTGCACGGGGCGGACATTGAGAGCAAAGACATCTCTTGGCATACACCGCTGCACAGAGCGGCCGCCGGGGGTCACATAGAAGCAGTAAGGGTCCTCCTTGGCAATAGCGCCAACCTGGAAGCCGAAGACAGGTTGGGAAGGTTGCCGCTCCACCACGCCGCAAAGAACGGAAAGATGGACACGACATTGGTGCTCCTAGACTGCGGTAGTGACGTGAACGCGAAGGATAGGAAAGGCCACACTCCGCTATTCTTTGCCAAGGAGTATAGTCATCTAGATGTAGTAGAACTTCTCAAGATGAGAGGGGCTGCGGAAGACTGAATCGGCATTAACATCTGGAGGGAGAAAAGAAAGCTGATAGTTAGACTAGGATTTGAGATATCGCCCAGAATGTTTTATAAGACTTGGCCATTTTTTGAATAAATATTTATTCAGTAGCTGTTTTAATTTTTGGGTGCCAAAAATTAAATGAAAAATCAGTCCGACACAAAAATAATTATTCATCATCGAATATCTACAAAAACTTATTATTGTTCCTAGCGAATATAATTATGTAATTATTTATTTAATTCAGCTATGTGAGTTTAAATACTAATTATTAATAAGTATTTAATAAGTATAATTAGTTACTTTTTGAAATGATTGTACCCAGATATGTTCGAAAAAAGAGTTTACTTTATAAATTGCTTATGTACTAAATACTCCATCGAATAGAAATCAAATATTATTTTGAAAGATTTTATTTCTTACTCTATGGTGACCATATTTTTATCTATAATACATATTTTTTCAAATAAGAAACTTCTCTCCCTTTTTCTTTATATTATAAGAAAAATTAATTTTATAACTGAAATGCCTTTTATAGTTTGAATAAAAAGGAATATAAATATCTGTTAATATGTTTTATATTAAGAACTTTTATGTTCACGAAAATTCATTATTATTGAAATCATACATTGGTTAAATTCTATCAATGCATTGCTTAAAGCTTAAAAAATCAGATAAGTTTCAGTTACGCTGACATAGATGTTTAAGGTAACATGGAAAGACTTACAGAAAAAAAAAAAACTATAAGTTAGTTTAGTATGATATTTTTTTTTACTTTTATTTTCGGTCATTTTTATTCTTTAACAGTAAATGCAATTTTGATATTATTCGCTACTCCAAATGCGCCAAAAATTTGAGTGTTTTTCTGAAACCAAATTATTAAAATATAAAATCATTGCGTAAATTTAAGTTTTAGAAGTAGATAGATACATTTTTATAAAGTAATTTTTTTCTAAGGATTTAATATTCATTGGTTTTATTTAAGCATTTCCTGGTTTTGTATTCTTAATGTACCTAAATATTAAATTCTTCCTAATGCTCACTCCTATTAAATTCTTCCTAATATCTATAAATTAATTTACTATCAATTATTTATTATTTATTTGAAAAATGAATCGTATATTTGTATAAATTAAAAAAAAAAATATTTATTTCTACACCATATATTTTGGTAAAAACTTAAAATACGTAGTCAATTTTTTTTTACAATTTCTATTTTATGTTTATTGTAAAAGAATTCTTTCAAAGTGTGATGTAATATTTGCACTATGCAATAAATTAATAATAATATATTTGGATCTCTCTTAACTACAGTTAATGTTTTAATATCTATAACACAATATACACTGACAATTTTTGTTTTTAATCCTAGGCCAATCTTCAAACACAAGACAGATGGAACAAATATAGTCATGTTTTAGAATTGTAAAAATCATTTGTAGTTTTTTTCCTTGAACAAACGTCATCTACCTTTGTTTAGTATTCAACAAGGCGTGACATGAATAAAACCATTTAAATAATATTCTTCAACAGTCAAAATATCCTAACAAGTTGCTATAGACTGAACACCATTATAATACAAAGAACGTGGCAGCCAAACGCGTCTGACAAATATATACTATGTTATGTTGCTTTTATGAATACCCGTACGCTTATATCATTATTACGCAACATTAAATTATTGTTTATTTGTATATTTATTTAAAGTCCATTTAAAAGGATAAGCATTACCGGACTTAACTTCTCATCTAAATTTCTAAAAAATAGAAAAAAAAAAAAGAAGAAGAAAGAAACCTTTACCACTACAACCCATGAAGGGTCTTGTAAGGGAGTACTGCTTCTAGGTCAAGGTTCGAACAAGAAGGCTATGATCACGCTCAAGCGCCAGGTTTCTCCTCTTAATTTTTCAATTAAGAATATCAAATTCATGGAGGCTGGGATTGACCCAGGACGGTCTCTCGGCCACACAGACGACCAGCAGCGGGATAAAAAATATGCCAAGCCTGATGGACCGCCAAGCATTGATCTACCCTGTTTCCTATATTGTAAATTTTGCATATCCACGTATAATTAGGATGCGGAGAACCTGATATCGAATAGGCTGGTTTTAATTTTTTTGTTATTATTTATTACTTTTGTAGACACGATTCCTAAAATATCAAAATAACTGAATTGACCAATTATACATTGTTAAATGAAATAATTAAACATAGCTACTATAATAACGTTAAAATATATTTATTTCTTATAACCTTAGACTTGAAAAATATTATTATTGATATTACAAAGACAAGTGTTGTGCTATTAATATCATTATCCGATAAAGATGAAAAACCTAATCCAAAGATACAAACAGATACACTTAAGAAGTAACAATCATTTTTTTTTTTTTTTTTTTTTTTTTTTACAAATATTTCGCAATGTTATGTCAACTCATATTTTTAATTAGGATTAACTTGATTCACCCAAATCTAGACAGTCAAAATTGCATTCATCTTATTAATGAAAGATTGTGTTGTTTTAATAAAACATTAGGGTAGTTAATAAGAAATAACGTAAGATGAAAAGTAAAAACCTGTTAAATATTTAAATAAATTGGATAAAATAAAATTCAGATCCACTTGATAGTGACGGCAAAACCCACCTTAAAGATAGCCTTCCAAGCGAATCCTCACTAACGCCACAAAAGTTATTTTCCCTAATTAGTGAAAACTGCCATTAACTGCTTCTTATCGGGAAAAGAAAAAGGGAAATAGGGAAATGGGCGAAGGTATTAGGGGAAGATGTTAATCCGGGCCATTGGGACCGGCAATGGATTCCTTGAGGACGTCTAATCCAAGGATTATCCCGAGGATATATGTATATGGATGCATATTTATTCACGATTGGAATAATGTCTATGGGATCGCAGTCTGCTCATCATTAATCACCGCTGGCTCAAAGAATAAAAGTGGATCAGTCTTTTATTGAATTAATTTATTAGTTCTGATCATTATATGTTTAAAAACATTAGATAATAAATATTCATGGAACAAAGGCCAAACACTATTAACTTTTTAATTGAAAACCATCACCAAATTGTACAGTTTGCCAGCAGAATCTCATATTCCAACAGTTATAAAGTTAATTTTACAGCAATGGAACAGAATTATTTGAAATGAATACCTACTATTTATAAATTATTAAACGAAAATGCCTGTGAGCAAATATAGTCTGCACACTCTGCACATAATTATGGAATAAATAAAGGTTATTTATTTATTTGTTAGGTTATTATTGTAGACATAACATAAAAAATTTGGATAATGTAAATTAATTTATATCAAACTAAATATGCTCAAGTTGAAACTGAGAATACTTACCGAGTAAAGGTAGTCCATTTGGAATAGTTAAAAAAAATATATATTTCAACTTATTGATTTATATATTCTTTAATTTATAATTATTCAGTTTTATAATAAAATTCAGGACTTTGTCACACAATTTCTTCAAAAGAAGTCAAAGTAATAAACTTTGAAGTAAATTTGTAAGACATGTCAGTACATAACCCTGGAGATAGAATTAATGCGAGTAAAAAAAACTTATTTTTTTAATATATATAATTTATAACCAACATTTTAGTGTTGCCAAATCGTAAGAAAGAAAACTATTTGCAAATTTAAAAAAAAAATTGAATCAAAAAACTGATACGGCTTGAGGAAGATTGAATAGGTAAAAAATTATTGAGTAAAGCTATCGTTGTTTCTGGGCGTGAAATATTTCGGAACGTTATGTGACCTTAATATACGCGAACGCCCATCGCGTTATTTATAGTTAAAAAGGGCCGTGACCATTTTATTATATACCTTATTATTAAGCATTATTATGTATCACCTTTATTATTCACTCGCTAAGATAGCTCTTCAGAGAATTATCTAGCCCCAAAAGGGTCTTTTTCGGTTTAGATCAAACCTCTTTAAACAAGTTGACACACTTACAGAAGTAGCATAGCGATACTTGTACCGATTATTGATTGAAATGAAAACAGCGAATGGAATTTAACAAATATTAAAAACAAATTAAAAAAAAAAAAATTAGTAACAAATCTTTAGGTATATACCTATAAAAACATTTCGTGTCCCGATATTTGTAGGAGGTAATCTCGGAAACTAATCAACCGATTTTGACGAAATTAGGCTCATTGTGCGTAGTTTTATCCAATTTAAAGGATAGGATAGTATTTATTGTCTCGATTATTGGCCTCAGTATTTTTTATATGGCAAATTTTTATATTGCTTGTTATACTACAATTGAGTGTGATTATGTAAGTTCTACAAATTTCCAACAGGTGTTGTAAGTTGATTTATTTACACAACTCTTTATTTTTTTCGATATTTAGGGTGGGAAGCATCCAGTTGCCAAATCAATTTCTTCCAGCTAAGTTTTCGAAAATCCATGTTTTTTCCATGGGGGATTATGTGTCGCCTTTTCACGTGTGGGGAACCCATCGAATCTATTTGTTTTAGCAAAAGACGGGTTAACCAAATTCATAGTGCACGTGCTAATAGGTGCACTATGAATTTGGTTAACAATAAATAAAAATTTTGAATTGTAATAATAAAGAAAAATAGAGATGAGAAATGGTCAACTGTTCTTCAATTACGATAGGTTAAATAATGGTCAGGATTTTCAGTTTACAATGATATTTATTATGGTAAGCCAACGTTTCGATCCAGCTTGTGGATCTTCATCAGGGCTAAAAGAAAACAAATATATGAGTATCTATGCTAGAGGGTGACAATAAATGGATACATTACAGAACTGATAATAATATAAAAGATGGTATACATAAATATTAAAATAAGAGGCTGGTTAACAAGATAAAATAGAATATGATATTTACCTACTGAGTCCAGGTGGATACTAAGACTAAAGGTAAAAATAAGGTGAGAGGTAGTGGTAGGGGGTAGGTTTGCCGACTTCAAAGGTTTATGGCGGGGAAATCCAACGCTTTTAAAGTGAAGGCACATGACAACTGAGTGAACAAAATATATAAAAACTAACAAAATATATGGTACTGTATACAAATAGTTGTGTCTGGACTGGATAATAACATAAAAATGAGATAATACATAATGTAACAATGCATACAAATTTGGAAAATATATAGAAAGAAGCATACAATACAAAAAATAATAAAAGTATAAGAGGTACAGAGATAATTGCAGGTACCTATGAAATCAAAACTAGGATTTGAGGATGCGGAAGATGTTAGAATAAGTGGATGAAATTATCTCTTTATCTGTTTTGTGATTTACCGGGTTATTAGTTTCTAGATGGATGAAAATGGATTCTGAGAGGAGACGTTTGTCGTGGTTAGATACATTTGCTAATATGGAGGGGTTCTCAAAGTCGAAGGAATGGTTGTGGGCAATGGCATGTTCTGCTAATTTAGATGTAGACGAATTACGCGTGGAAATACTGTATTTATGTTGATAAATACGTTTTTTTAAATAATTTTTGGTTTCACCTATATAGCAACTGTTGCAATTAAGCGTGGAGCACTGGATACGATAAACTACATTACACTTGTCTAGGAGAGGTACAGGGTCTTTGAGTTTTGTATAAAGATTTTTTAATTTATTGTTATTTTTTAATACTAGGCGCATGTGTGGGAAACTCGATGAGAAGGATTTTTTAATTTTGTTTGAGAGAATGGGGATATATCGGATAGATCTGTATTGGAAAGTAGAAATCGGAGGTTGTGAAGAGTTGTTAGAGAGATTTTGAGTTTTAACATCGTTATTAATAAGTGTTTTTATTAAATGCTCAGGAAAATCGTTAGATTGTAAGATATTTTTCAGGCGGATTTTGTTATGACAATGAAATTGTGGATCGGACAAGTTCAGGCTACGGTGGATGAGGTTTTTTGCGACGTTGATCTTTTGGTGATGTGGATGTTGGGAAAAATAGTTAAGGAGTCGGCCAGAATAAGTGGGTTTGGTGTACCAATTAGTGGATATAGAATGGTCCGGGTTTCTGGTAATGGAAATATCTAGGAATGGAAGGGTACAATTGGTTTCCAATTCTATAGTGAAACGGAGACGTGGATGGTAGGAGTTAAAGGCGGCGAGAATATCAGTGATAGAGTTAGGAGTTTTAATATTTATGTATACCATCTTTTATATTATTATCAGTTCTATAATGTATCCATTTATTGTCACCCTCTAGCATAGATACTCATATATTTGTTTTCTTTTAGCCCTGATGAAGATCCACAAGCTGGATCGAAACGTTGGCTTACCATAATAAATATCATTGTAAACTGAAAATCCTGACCATTATTTAACCTATAATAAAGAAAAATGTAAATTATTTTAGTTAAAGTTCAAATTATCTCATTCAAAAAATTAAATTTTTTGTTTTGATTAGTAGTACTATACATACCATAGTACATATGGTTTTAAAACATTTCATAGCCAGTTTCAGGTAGAACCACGTGTTAAATTCTGAATTTAATTAATATGTATTATGGCAAAAGATTAATTCCGTAACTTTT
Source organism: Aelia acuminata (assembly GCA_911387785.2). NCBI lineage: Eukaryota > Metazoa > Arthropoda > Insecta > Hemiptera > Pentatomidae > Aelia > Aelia acuminata. The sequence continues at coordinate 72,312,697 of OU426983.1, read as the reverse complement.
CGCTGTCTATTGTGATTGTACTAAGCCTTATTCCAATTATATTCGTTATTAGTACCTTTTCCAGTTTACAATAAAAACTTTAACCCTTCTAAATTCTTTACCAAAAAATTTTAAATTTGGCTTAAAGTTCTATCTATTCTATTCTATCTATTCTATTTTAAACCCCGTTGGTTTTTAGATTAGCTGAAACGTTTTTTTGAATGTTTGAAGTGAATTTTGATTTGAATGCATTAAAAAGAATAGGATATAATTAATTCAACGCATTATAGCTACTGAGCCAGACCAACGCGTGGTCGGGTCTGCTCGTTTAATTGTAAATTTCTTTTATGAAGCTACCTCCTTACGTTAAATTATTAACATCAATATGTAAATAAATAATGACGAACAAGATATATTTTTTTATTTTATAAGCTCTTTAGATTTTTAACCTTCTTTTTTCATAGACGTGTTACAAAATGGTCGAACGAAAAAAGACATATGTTGAATAATTATGAAATTATTATTACATACGAACGTAAGCTGGATTGTTATGGTCTATCATGGCGCTTCATGAGATCATAAACTATCGCTGGGATCAGCGCTGACCATCCTGGGCGGACGATGACGTGCTAATCCTCGACTAGATACGAGCACATTTTTCCCCATCAGGGGCGACTAAAGACCCACACAACGACTAGCGCTAATTTGAAATAGTACGTGGAGATGAAGCCGGGGTCCGATGAGGCTGTAATTAGGCTATGGACGTTGCATTAGTCCTCTTTGATCTCATGATTGCTCCTGCTCCTGGCATATCGAATTGCATCCTGATGGCTTTTACGATCCCAAATCGAAGAATATGCCGTTTGCTTTTGCATTATAATAATTATAGGGAAATCATGCAGTAGATCAGGAACGTTGAAGAAAAAAATTGAGTGCCATCTAAATTTTTTGTATTTACACCAGTTTATACAGAACGTAAACATATTTTTGTTTTTGAAAATTTATTTAAACAGAGCTGGTTCATTGTGTCCTAAATGTGGAAAAATTAAGCGTTTGTTGAACATATGAAGTAGGTACAAATTTTATTTAAGTCACTCTTCAACCCTGAACATTTCCCTTGATGTACTTATACATCGCATACTAAATGAAAGATTACCTTAATAAAAAAAAAATTAATAAATAAATTCTAAAATAAATTTCATCATATCGTTTTACTGTGCTATAATGTGTCTTCCAAATTATTATTTTTTTTTTTTCTGGGTATCCAACTGAACACGTGAAAAAGCTGCACGGATCAAATTTTGCAGGCTGGGATACATACTTTGTGTATTGTGATTTGGGGATAGGCTAATATAATTTAATTTAGTTTAACAATAAAAATTTTTGATAGTAGAAATTTTAATTTCTGCCCTTGGTTGTCTCTCAATTCGACATTCAAGTTCTTTTCTGTTTATCAATAATTTTACGTCTTGTCTCTCAAACATAGGCATATGATTGCAGCTAAAGCTTATGTAATGTATTCAATAATGATAATTAATATCAATACTTACAATCACAATTTTCGAATTTGACAAAAGTAGCGCCAGCATTTATTGAAGATTCACTTACCTAAAAGAAAGAAGAAATAAAAATAAAAATGAATTATAAGTTAGAAAAATCTGAGTTTTAAGTAAAATATATTTATTATTAAAAGCTAAACATAACCTGTAACGCTACAACCCATGAAGGGTCTTGGGTGCCGTACTATGTAAGGAAGTACTGTTCCTTGGTCAGCGGTCGTGCAAGAAGGTGATTTGACAGTGATTACACTCAAACTTTTTTCCCCCCAATTAAGGGTACCCCAGGATATATATATATATATATATATATATATATATATATGTATATTTATATATATATTATATAGTTAAATGAATAAATTACTAAAATGTTGAAACAGATCAGTTTGCTTAGAATTCTACAAAGATTATTTATAAATCCCTTATCTTTTAAATATATATATTTATATTTATAATGCCGAATGAAATATCAATCCTTTTTTCATTCTAAAAGTCATTAAAATAAAATACTAATATTTTATAATTCATACCTTTTTATCTAACCAAATATTAGCAATTTGTAATATTTCTATAAAGGATATTTTCTCCATTAGATCTATTTGGATAAGACGAGGCAACCGATCGACCTTAGACCTTATCCATTAGATTTCCCCCCGTTCCTATGCATACTTATTTCAACTCCTAGCCACTTTAAACTTTTCCCTCCCGAGGCCTGCATTTCCAAGGATAGGAAACTATAAAAGGGAATGAACCCTTCAGAACGGGGAAGCTTCGGGGAAATTGGTAAGGAGGAGCTAGAGATAGGAGGTGGATATAGTGAGTAAGGAAGGGACTAGGGGCGTATCCCTGCGGTACCCCGGCATTTCTCAGGATTATCTGAATGTTTATATGTGAGCGGAGGCCCTCGTTTCTCCTTATTTCATCAAGCCGTGCGGTCAACAGCTCTAAGGTCTGGGGAAGATGGGGAGCAGCCTATGGCTTATTCGTCGAAAGTGGAAATAAACTGAACGAGAGGGTAGCGTTAATACCATGTCGATAATATTGAAGTTAAGTGTAAGCAAAATAAATAACTGTGATAAATTCGATTCATGTTTCAATAAAAAATATAGTAAAAAATTATGACAATTTTTCAAGTAAAATCCTATTGGCGAATCGTTTAGCTTTGAAGTGTGAAACTTTGTTATAACTTTTGAATACAATTGTTTAATAGTTAGAAGGTAGGACGCCTGCTTATTAACAATCTCTCTAAAAAATTACATAATAGATGCATCAATTAGGCATTTCAGCGAGTTCTTCAACTGTTAAATGGGATTTTTTTTACACTCTTAAAATTTGAATTGACAAAACTAAATAAATAAATATTGTAAAACTTCTGTGGGTTAACAAATATTTATTAACGAAAATATAACAATATCAATGCCAAACGATTTATAACAACACAAATATTCCAGCAGGTTACAAAAATTATAACTTTATAGCACACAAATCACATGGCTTGAGCTCCAGTGTCAAGACAAAGACAAAGAATCGGACTAACTGGATATGTCGTAAAAGGACTGATCTGGATATTCACGACCCCCCTGGAATCATCTAGGCCTTGAACTACTACAATCTAGTCCCAAACACGTGCTCTGACGATCCACTCCAATCGCTAGTTGTTCGAACAAAAGATTTGGGATTTTAAACCATGTTTTTTTTTTTTTTCTTATTAAACCATTTAACGTTACTATATATTAAAAGATAGTGGAACATTGTTGACCGTATATATAATGAAGCGGAACTTATTGGGGGTGCGGTCAAAATAAATGAGACTCATATGTACCCTTTACATATTCAATGCCAAATTTGTAAGAGTATATTTTTAAATTAAATTTTTATTCCATAATTCGTAAATTTTAAAAAATGTGCAATTAGAGACGCTTAATTTTCTCACCCTATTTGTATTATCGACCGACTACTGTTACTTTATTTCACGTTTTAAAGAGGAAATGATACATGCCACCCACCTAACAAGTGTCATAAAATGTGGCGTTAAAAAAAAAAAAAAAAAAAAAATGGATTGAGATCCTGTTGTTAGTACATCACTTCTTTTTATTTACTGTTAAAATGTTGCAACCGTCTCTTGGACTCTCCTGACACTATTTTCCAAAAACATAAGCCAGACGAGGACCCCTATTCGATGCTCATCAACGGAATAGAATCTGTTTTTCGTCATGCTGTTGTCGAGGAGCGAATTACAGCAGCATCCCCACTCCACCAAGGGTTGCCGACGTCACTCTTGGATTTACGGAGGGGAAAACAATAATGAAAAATGCCCCCGCATCAGGATGCCAACTTTGAACAAATGGCCATTGGCCATTTTTGCCGATGTGTCGATAAATCGCGGAGAGTTGAAAACAGCTCCGGCACGAAAGGAGGCAATCATTTAAGCGGAAAGCATCAACCGTTTGTCGCCCCCTTTTTTGTCATGGCGCTAATTCCATTATAAAGTTGGTAATCGCCGGACAGATACAGTTTACACGCTGACAGATCTGTTGGTGTGATTTATAGATACATTTTGGAGCTTATTTATTCCGGCACGAATGGGAAGTATTGTACGAGAGCGAGGGAAGGGTGTCGCTCGTTGTATGTCCATGTTCAGTTTTTACGAGGGAGAAACATTTGAATGATTTTAATGTATATGCAACCTGCTGAATCTGTGTTATATTTTCTGAACAAAAGGAATCAATTTTCACTCATTTAATAATGAAATAGCACTAGAACTCTGAAAATTCACATCATAATTTCATCTCGCGATCCTCCTTTCTAGTCATGGGATTTCTAGTCATTCTAGATAGTCATAGGAGTTGAAACATAGAAGAAAAGTTTCACTTCCTTTTTAAATCGCAAAGAGATGTGGATTTAAGATGTGTGAATCAGCTTCTAGACCTGATTTAGTATAAATGATGTTCTGAATGAATAATATTTTGTTCCTGTGTCTGGTGCAGACATGAATGCATATAAAGCAGAAAGCTGGGGAGTTGCTAAATATGAACATTCAAAATAATTTCTCAACACAACTCCTATAAAGTGGATGGTCATACTACATTTTTCTGGCAAAAACCTTGAAGCGATAGTAATTTCAACAAACAAACCTAAAAAAATGTACTGAATACAGGACTTATCAGCCTAATGATAGAATTAGGCGAACCCATTGCCGGAACAAGTACAGTTTTATATAGGACGGTAATCACGAGGTGAGAAGTGGGGGGAGTGAACTTGCCAGAAGTAAAAACTATTCTAGGATACCTTCAGGATTATTTCTATGCTAATCGAGAAGGATTCGAAGTTCGAAGAAACAAACTACCGATAGAAAACGATTCTTCTCTTAATTTACAATCTTTCATTTCTTCAAACTATCAATAACTAATAAACTTACCATAAACGAATTCCTGATACGATACAGGGGATAGAACTATGGGGTTCTGCAAAGCCCTCAAACATCCAAAGAATTCAGTCATTCCAGTCCAAAGTATTGAGGAAAATAGAAGAAGCACCATGTGACAAACTTATCAAACTTACTGCAAAAGGACCTGACCAACAGTCGTCGAAACAAGCACACTATGCAACAAAAATTTCAACCGAAGACTAACTTTCAATATGAAAACCTTAGCTTATACACTAATATCTATCACAAAACCTTACCTTCCACCCCCGAGACGTTTAAGACGGTGGCCGAGAGATTTGCTTACTTAGTTAAGCAAGGAATTTATCCAGTTGCCTAAATCTGGAAAATAATAGTTCTCTTCTTGCTAACTCGCTGATTGCAAATCACACAAACCAGTGTGATTGTATTTTGTTTTAGTGGATGAAATTATATTTGCGATTATCTAGATATCTACCTTGCAATAAATATTGAATATTTGTAAAGACAACATATAAGTTCACAGTGTTAGGTAGCTCCGCATCCAACAGAGGTAATCAATTAATTGTATTAGTATTTTTAAATTATTTGAATTATAATTATTTCCAAAATTTAGACTGATAATATAGTTTCTTAACTATTTTTTTTTTTTTTCAAAACCCAGAGAATTCATTAACCAGAATCCGGAAAGTTCAGCATGTAAAGAAAATTATCGAGGCACAAAAAGAATAGCACAAGAACGAAGTGAGGAGAATAAATTCCTTAGGGTATAAAGGAAGGAGTTAGACCGCCCAAGGGGCAGGAGGTGAAAAGTGTTGAAGGGTCAAGTGTGAGGGCTAGATAAAGGATGATGGATAATGATGGATGCCTGGAGCATGATGGATCCTTGGCATGGAGGATTTCCAAGTCGGCAGTCCATCAACATATATAAATCAACCTGGAGTCACTCCAGAATATATCCAACCCACATCCCTTTCTTCTGCCTTTTGTCTGGACTCCGCGAGGGCGAGGGTAATATATTTCTGTAATCGCTGCAAGGCCTTCTCTTTGGAAATAAAATATACATTAGCGATTTGGAATGGAGTTATAACCCGTTAAAATAATTGGAAATTAATTGGATGTCTGGTATAATTAAATTTTACATGCTTACCATTTGTTTATAACAGGTTTTATAACATGGCTATCATTCTTTTATCACTTAAGAATAATTTTTTCAAAAAAAAAAATGCTGATAGTTATGGTTCGGATGTAGAGGGACAATTGAAAATATTAAAGTTTTATAATAATAATTCCAGCATATCTTAATCGAAAGGACGAAATATTCAGCTCATTGTTAAATATATACATATAAGATTATAATAATATAAGATGTAAGAAATAATATAAGATAAACATTTACTTCGATTTAGGAATATCAAGCTAATGCACGTTTTAAGCTACCAGAACATTAAAATCAATTTTGCAAATTCGTAAAATAAAAATTAACTCTTCTCAAAAGTGAAATTATAATACCGGAGGTGTTATTATATCTGCTGCTTTTTTTTTTCTTTTTTTTCAACTATGCCACCCTTTTTCCGATTGTACCATTAGGGATCGAGGAGCTCAATAACATTCTGAATAAGAGGTTCTCGTGGAATGACTATAATAACAGTAAATGAATGAAAAGAACATTTAAAGAAATAAAGCAAATTTAAAAAAATGTGGTCTTATGCCATATTTAGGTATGCATAGCAGAATAATTATCAAGATAAAAATGTCCAAGAATCAAAATTTAAATAGCTTAATATCATTGGAAAAACTAATCAGATAACTACTTTAAAACTAAATAGCCACTTATTTGTTAATTTGGGCTTTATTGAATTTTCACACCCCTCGTAGAACAGAAAATAAAGTGGCTCATTAACATTTTTTATGTAATTCACACAGGTGAATCCTTTTTATTGATTGGGCTTACACCTATATCGAGCACATAAGTTTTTTTTTGTGACTATATTAACGAAATGTCATGACCTATTTATGTAATTATTTAAGTGACAAAGGGATACATTTAACTTATGCATGTTGTTTGTTTGGTTTTTTCTCTAAATGATAATAATTTGTTGTTCTTGATAATGTCTGTTATATTAACAAATATAGCCAATTCTTTTTCCAAGTTCTAAATATTGTACAAGTATTATGGTGGTACATCCTGTTTGGATTCTTTTATATAAAGAAGTAAGGAAAACCTGTTATTTATAGATTAATAGTTATCAGTACGGAGAACAAATTTCCTGTTACATATCAGTTAATCTCAGAATAGGAAGCTTACGAATGCTGCTATTTTTTCCCAAAAGATGCATGTCTCATAGAGCTTCAAACACTCACGAGAGGGCACCTGAGGGATCGTGATTAGCATGGCAATCAGCTAAATCAAGACAGTTTGTATCCATACTAGCCTAGGTAGTAGCCAGGTAGTAGCCTGGTAGCCCTAGGATTTTTTAAAGATTAAAGTTCTCCGGAAGGAACGTAAAATGGATGTCCTAATCCAGTGTGAAGGTCAGGTTCTTTTTAAAGATACTTATTCTAACTATACCTAGATTGGGAAAATTTAGGACACACCTAGTAGCATCGCCAAATAAGCAGTTGTAGCATAAAGTGAGGTTAAATAACTATACGAAACAACAAGCAGCATTGGTCATTTAGCTTTTGTAGAAATTTCAGAACCTTTTGTAGAAATCATTTTCTGGAAGCTTAAACAAGTTTCCATTGAGGCAGATTTCATGGAGCAGGAAGTTGGAAGTTGTCGATGCACAGAGAAAGATATTCCTATGCTTCAAGCTTTCTGAGCGTGCTATGAACGCTTCAAACATTTACCTCTAAACGCTTGATTCGAACTAGAAGGCTTTAGCCTAGAAGGAATTAGCACATCAGGAGACGTGTATTAAAACTTTTGAAAAGTATTTTGATGGGAAGGTTTCAATGAACTTCAAAGAAAAACGAAGTCAGAGCTCTGATACAATTTTCGGTTATCCAGCCTACTGCAAATATCTTCCAAATAATACAGTTATAGCGCTTTATTTGGCCTGGGATTTCACGAGGTTCGGTTTCATTACCGCTAAAGGAGATGGCTCGGCTATCCAGCTTTACAGGCGTTGATATTGCCCATCGTAACCAGTTTAAGACAACTAATAGGGGGCTGATATGAGCGCCACCTGTCCCAGGCAATTAGAAGCGAGGGCCTAATGCCGCAGCTGTGCTAATCGTTAGGATTTAATTCCTGGGCAGGTAGAGCGGCCGTTAGTATCAGTTAGCGCTCTGATAGAGTTGTTATCGGGGACGGTACTCTCGCCCCCCCCCCCCCCACTAGATCACCGTTAGGGCTAGAGAACAACTCAGACACTGTTTGCCTCTTATCCTGGCTTAGAGGTGTATATCATCTCAGTGGTTCAAACATCTTAAACACTGTTCAAACACCATTTGTCACTGAGGGGGATATAATCTGGGGTGTTCTGCTCTCCGTCCCTCCACCCCACGGGTATCGTCCATTCTCAACACTGTCATCCGCTAGGGCCACTCCTTTGTGAATCGCCTCATCTTCCGGGGACTCGGAACATACTACCTTTATACTCTTGAGGACGGAGTTATAAAAAAAAATTGAGTCATATATTTCGCTAATGATAAACATTAATTCCTTTTTTATTTATATAGAACTTTTCATTACATCAATGAGAATATAATTATAAAAATAGGCTACTCTTATTTATGTATACATATTTATTCCATAGATATGCATTATTTTTAGGGGAAGGTTTAGTAATAGTGTAAGGGAGAAGTGTTGGAGAAGTTCAGGAAGGATGCAGAGCTCCTATGATCCGAGTCCAGTTTCGAGTCCCGGCTGAGAAAGTTCATTTTCTATTCAGGTACTAGAACCGTGTGTTACTAAGGGTCGTAAAACACTTCTAGTTCAACCCCATCCTAACTATAATAGTTGACATTAAGCTATCTTTGTTTTAGTGTTTGTTTGTGCTTATTCATGACTCAAATAAAGGTACTTTCTTTTTCTAGCTGAAAATAATTTTCTAGTAAACTTCTTGTTCCTTGGTACACTCACACCTTACTTATTTTTTATTACATCAGAAAAGAACCATTTCCAAGTCTAAGTATAAAACCATATTTTTTTATCTTGCTTGATACTAAATATGATCTTATAGATTGTTATTAGAGTTGTTTTTTTAATCAGAAAAGCAGAAGTATTTTTCAATAAATAGCTAGTCCAAAATGGATCTTACGATTAACTAAATCCCTGCGGAAATATGTTAGATGTGACTACAAACAACAAATTTTTTAAAATCAAATACAGATCTTTTTCTGCATATCAGCTGATTACACTGTTCTGCACGAAAATCCTCCTTCAAACCAAAACATGCTTTCTTACTGTTATCAGATGTGCTGAACACGAATTTGAAGTCAGATTTTGTCTATCACGCACAGTTTCCTGAGAAATTCTAGTTTTTTATCCAAAAAGGTGAGTTATTTGTGGATTTGACGAATTTTTTTTCGGCATCAAAACATAGTGAAAAAAATTCAAAAGCCCGATGATTTTGAGCGCAATGAAGTATATTTGAACGAAAAAAATTTGATGGGAATATTACAAGTGGTTAAAGAAATATGGCGTAAGGAAAAAGTAGGTGAAAAAAACATTGCCAATCCTCCATTAGTGGACAAAAACCAGATAATTTTACCCCCACTCAACATAAAATTGGGGCTAATGAAAAACTTTGTAAAAGCAATGGACAAGGAAGGAGAAGTTTTCATGTACTTAAAACAAAAATTTCCGCATCTCAGCGATGCTAAGATAAAGGAGGGAATTTTCGTAGGACCCCAAAATCGACATCTACTCAAGGACCTCACTTTTGAAGCAAAGTTAAATACTACTGAGAAAAAGGCTTGGATTGCTTTTCGAGAGGTATGTGCTAAGTTTTTGGGAAACAAAAAATCTAGAGACTACCGAAAAATAGTCCAAGAACTGCTTACTTCATATAAAACATTGGGATGCAATATGTCCTTAAAAATACATTTCCTGCATAGTCACCTAGACTTTTTCGCCCCAAATTTGGGTGCAGTTTCGGACGAACATGGAGAACGATTCCACCAAGACATATCCAGAATGGAAACAAAGATATTCTGACAAATGGAATGAGAAGATGCTGGCGGATTACTGCTATACACTGCAGCGGGAGACAGAGGAGGCAGAGTACAAAAGAAAAAAAATACTCATTGACAATGTGTGTATATTTTTTGAGTTGTGTCATATCTAGTATTATACCTGATAGCATGCGGGATTCAATTAATTATATTTTATCGTTGAAAAAGAAAAAAAATCTGTTATAATAAAGACAATAATTTTCAAATACAATTTTTCATTTTTTCCAAGTTTCACCTCTTTTCTCTCAAAATCAGAGGGTGATAGAATTTTTCTGAGTTCAGATTCGGACTCAGCACACCTGAAAACATGAGAAACAGGCAAAATTGTTCAAGGGAGGGGAGAAAAGTTTTTTTTTTTGCAGAACAGTGTTATAGATCTTTTAAGAAAGTTTTTATTGTATTTATTTTTAAGGAAAATTTTTAACTTAAAAAACTAAAGAAAGTTGATGGGATGCTTTAGGACTCCCAGTACCTACCTCATAAAATTTTAGTTTTTTTTTTTTTGAACTGGCTATTTCTTTCTTAATACATCAAATACTTTGATGATTAAGGATAATCTTCTCCCGTGGTGAATATTAGACACCCCCCCCCCCCAGAAAAGCCAGTAAAAAAGTTATACAGATTATTTGCTCAAATGTACAAACACTACCTTTTTTTTCATCAGTCAAATATGCAAAAATGAAGTATTCTTTTATATCCTGAGTGGAGAATAAAATTAGAGAATTCGGACTATTAGTATCCAGGTAAATGTTTTTTTTTTTCTAAATTTTGTACAATGTTTGGTGATGGGGCTCGGTGTGGCTGTGCGGTAAAGGCCGTACTCCCATGCCGGAGCTGTGGGTTCGAGTCCCGCCCTGGGTGGTGCTTTTCTTTCGTAGGAGAAGCATCACCCAGTGCCATGGGTGTTAGTATGGGCAGTGGAAGCCTTGAAGTCAGAACAAGAGTTGGTGATCAGAACAAACTATTATAAAAATGAAAAAGGAAATTTTTCTAATCACATGTTGTCACATGTTATTTTTACTGATTCTCATATTGTGACCTCGTATGAACCTCATACGATGACCTCATATCGTGATCGTTGCAACGATCAACGATCAACGATGCATAAAAAAATACGGGGGTTCGCTATTAGGTTAATAAAAGTTCTGAATACAGAAAATAATATCGATTTTAAGTTTACGCGCTCGGGTATCGACTGATATAAACGATATAGGTGTTAAAAATTAGCTTATCGAAGGTATAAATAAAAGTAATATAGATTTTCAGATCACTTGTTACTTTGACAAAAAAAGACCAACTAGTCACTTGTAAAAGCCACAGCATTACCTTTATGTTATATTTGATTGGATCCGCCGAAAAACGTTCTAAGCGACAAAATTGCCGAAGTGGCACTTTTGGGTGAATGTATTAAAATGTATAATAGTTTGTCATAGTATGATCTAGTACTCCATTATGTAATTTTACATGTATACATAACAAATCACATGAGAAAAAAAATTCACCTACAGAACTAACAATAACTTCAGACTATGATTTTATTTCACTGATTACTCAGCATTGCGTATTTGTCAATTAGAACGTTTTTCGGCGGATCCATTCATTTGTAACTCAGTTTTTTTTCTTCTATATTTCCTTTTCACCTCGCTTATATTTTATTATTTTAATATATTTCACATGTTTTTAAAAGACTAATTGGTACGCTCTGTACCTTGAAAAGCAGAGGTGGATTCGTTGTCCTGTCGCCCACAGGAATTGAAGATAATGCCGCCCATCCCAGCCGCTCCTATATCCTATCTTTTGTTTATTTAGAGATATAAATAATGTTTTGGAGATAACCTTAACCTGAACTTAATTGAGCAGTATATTTTTCTTACTTAATTTATCCATAATTATTAATTAATAAAATATCAATAATTATCGTAACAGCTTCAATCGAAAATGGGCCATTTTATAGATCTTAGAAAATATAAATCTATGGTTGCCAAAATCATTCCTTGTTTTAGAAATTTACTTAAAACTTATCCCTGATCACATTTCGATGCTGCAGCAGATTTACAATCAGCTTTCTACTTTAAATTGCAAATTTCAAAATGTTATCACCAATGGCTAAGACCATGGTTCAAAATCAACTCAATAAATATATAAGCTTTTTTCGGATTTCCATATTGGAATACATTATTGGGGTAGCCGTTTTTAAAGAAATCATATAATAATAAAGTACCTAATATCGGTATTAGGATCGATTATCAGGTTTTCGAGGATGCTGTTTATAAAATTATTTCGACTATAAGAATACTCGCTCAGGTATCGTTTTATTATAACTTATCCGATATATAAAAAAATACGGGGGTTCGCTATTAGGTTAATAAAAGTGCTGAATATAAAAAAAAAAATCGATTTTAAGTTTACGCGCTCAGGTATCGACTGATATAAACGATATTGGAGTTAAAAATTAGATTATCGAAGGTGTTAATTATAACAGTAATATAGATTTTCAGTTCACGCATTCAGACATCATTTGATTACATCTTGTGTGATATAAACGATATTGAATGCATTATTATGTAAGACGATGAATTTTAAAACATGATTCATTATGTCTTTCGCGATTTATTATGATGTATTTCTAGGTTGTCAGTGGAACAGATTATAAAATAGATTTTAGATCGCACACTCAGGTATAGATTTATTTATTGCAAACTATACCTGACCGTGTATCTTTAAAATCGAAATAAATTTCATAACCAGCACCTTCGATAAATTAACAATTTTTATGTTTTTAAATATTTTTATTCTTTCTCTCTTAATCCTAGATTACTAAAGAGCTCTTTCTGGAGAGCAGAGTATCTAGGAAAAATAAGACAGATTATATCATGAATTTAGGTATGGCCAGCGGGAGATTTGACCTTTTCGAACCATGTAAAAGTGATCAAGTTCCTGCAGATAGAAAAAAATTGGTCGTTTTGGTATTTCAGCTATTTTCGATCAGATCGCAGACTTTTCGTCTCACAAGCTTCTTGTCATTGCCAGGGTATTTATGGCTCTTGCTTTCGAGGCTGTTAGAGTTACGGTTTTGAATCATATTTCTTTTTCAGCTTTTCATTCCTTTCCTTATATTAAAAAAAAAAAAAAAAAAGCTTTACGTTACACCCCTAACAAAAATATTACTTTTCTTCAATAGATAAGACATATAAATCATCAGTATGATCTAATTTTCACTACTGCAACTGCAAATTTTGGTTAAGAGCATGATTCGGTTTCATTTTCGAAATTTCGGTTTCAAATAAACACTATCACTTTAATGAGAAAAGATAAGGCTAACATCAGTAAATGATATAGTTGCGCCTGACTAAGGGTATATACATTTAATAAGTAAACAGCCTTAGTTTTAAACGTCTGCTAATACTATAGCATTACGTTAATGAATATTGAAAATCTACATGGAACCTGCTTTGCGTTCTTTTCAGTAAAAATACGAATGATGAGTGATGGGGATTTGAAAGTTTTTTGGTAATCTAGCATCTCCATTGTTTCCTCGCTTGAATGAACCCATTATACGTTACAGTCAACTGACAAACATCCAAGATTAGAATGGCTGGATGGCCGATTGGGCAAACGCGTTAGAAAATACGTGTTGCCCATGGCAACGTCTGATTGGAAATACGAAGATAGCAAGTTCAAAACACGGAGCCAGGGGAAAACATAATTACTGACAATAAAATATGTCATGCAAATTTATGTCCTACCGTTATGCAAAAAGACAAAGGACCTTCAGGCTGATCGAGTACAATTACCTAGACTTCCATTATTCCAGGACCAAGAAGCGGCGGTCCAGTTTTTGCCGAAGAACGGATAGCCACAATTACGCGGTGGGACTCACCTTCCTGAATTTTAATCCTTGCTTCCTCGCCGACTCAACAAGAAAAACAAACTTTACGATATTAAAGCCATGTATTGTATTAAAATTTGCCGCCGGCGGGAATTAGAGCTGGTTCCCGCTTTATTGCTCCCGCCTAAATATTTACTCGGACGCCCCAGCTGCGCTCCCCCCCACTCTCTAATACAATCCTCCTAATACAACTCTTCTCCTTTTTTCAATTCCATTTTTTTCATCTCCCGTTTCCACCTTAGTCCTGCGTCAATCTTTTTAAATTCCATCCCCCTGAAAGTTTTACACCCTCCAAGAATTCAGGGGATAATTGGGTTTCCTGCAGGTAGCATTCTCCTGCGTTGTTTAAAATGTCCTTTATTTTAGTAAGGGTGTTTAGAAAACAAAAAAGAACTTCATAGCCTTTATTATAACTATGAAATATTATCGGGGAGTCAAAGGGATTCTTTACATTAATTAATCCAACGTTTTCACTATATATACTATGGTAATTCAGATAACTTCTTCGGGCTTCCATGAGCCATGGATTTTGATTAATCAGCTATTAAAACAAAAGAGAATTTTACCGAGAAGTAATGCATGGTGATTTCGATTCGTAATTTTTACTTAATTAAGGCTTAACTAAAAGTATTTTAAAAACAAGTCCTCGACATTTTTACGATGGTATAGCCAATGGATCCATCAAATTTTGATTTATAGATTTTAAGAGGATGCTGTGTTTCATTTACCACATTCGTTATATAATTACGGTATATTACCATTGTAGCCCGATACACCAATAGCATTCTTAAGCACAAATAATCAACCGTTTCCGAGATAACGGGAAATATGCGTTTCATACTGCTTTGGACGAATTTCGTTCTACTAGCCTTAGTGGCATAAAGTGACGTTAAACCAAACACTACTTAGTTCATTTATTTATCAATTAATTTAACTCATCCAATGTTCAGAAATGTTTACATTTAGTTTTAATAGCGAAATTCAGAAAGAGTGATATTATAGACAAATGTTATGTTGATGTTTGTTCATAACCACCTTGATTTGTCATATTTTAGTTTGACCTGTATTATATATTTTAATTACAAGACGTAGAAAGATTAACGGTATAATAATTCGCTGTTCTTTCTTAGTTTGTTAATTATTGGTTATTACGAACGTTTTACCAAAATAAAAAGTATATTAAGTAATCAATTCACTCAATCAGGGGTATATCCAGAGAGGGTGATTCATGAGGGTCATGCCTCCCCTCCCCTAAATTTTTTAGCTATTAATATTTCAAAAAGAATAATGCATTTAAACTTGTTAACAAAAGAGCTACCAGGCGAAAGACAAGACATTGATGCCCTCAATATATGGGATATTAAATATTATATACATTGCTAAATTAATTAATAAATTATAAATAATTTATAAATAAAAATTGGTCCCTAACATCGGTTCTACATTGAGAGTAATTGGAAATAAATGATAGGTGGTATATATATATATATATATATATATATATATATATATATATATATATATATATATATAACTACAAATAATAATAATAATAATAATATAACTAACATAATAATATATGCATTAAAAAATTAATTTGATGAGAAGATTCTCGCAAAATTTGTGCTGAATCCGCCCCTACCTCAGCATAGGCGTTATTAAATAGTATGCACATTTAAATAACGTTTCTGCATTGAATTTATTATGAAAAGAATATTATAAAAATCTAGGACCCTATGTTTTCTATTTTTATCCAAAACATGAAATTCGGACAGTAGCCACCAGGCCTACTAGAACAAAAAAAAAAATAATTAAATCAAAGTATTCAAAGATAACAACTGATAAAATCCGATTTGGTTTTTATAATTACTTTTTTAAAATGAATTTAACCTTACGAAAATCTTTTTATTGTTAAGATTAAAAACATAAGAAAAACGCATCCAAAGATTAATATAAATCCATATTATCTCTAATAATACAAGATAAATAAGTGATATCTACAGGTATTAATCACTAAAATCAAAGAGAGCACTGTTGTATTTCACATTGGAAAATGGCGACAGTTTTCACTTTTTTGATTGTTGAGTTGTTCCTGTTAATATAATCGCAATAGGGCTGATACCACTGTAAACTCCAAATATTAGAGTACTTCAAGTATTTTTTTCACCATTCATAGAAAATTGAAGAATTCGTCAGTCCAGAGTATGCCAATTAACCCCCTACGTGGGGCAGGTTGGCCTAGAAGGTAGGGTTGTTTAGCCATCTCATTCAAGTACTGCCTGACACATATTATTGTTATTAAAAGCTGCACTATAATGTTATAATAATTTTGAATCGGTTTTAACCAGTTTTCAAGGGAAAATAGAAGAAGATAGAATTTTAGACGTCGTCACTTTCTGCATAGGAAAAAATGCTCTCATCCTCCTTGCTGGAACTAAAGACAATTGGTAGTTTCACCTTTGTTTATGTATACCTTGCTTTTGTGAATAGCTACTGCTCCAACAAACCTCAGTTGAAGAGAGCCAACTAACCCCACAGGAGAGATAATATGAAAGATGGCTGCCAGGACAGGGGAGAACAACCAAACAAGAAACTGGTTAGTCGAAAGGTTAGGTTTTTCAATGGATTTTGGGGCTATGTGAACAGAATCGGAGTCAAATGTTTCGCCATTCCTTTGAACCAAATTTACTGAACATACAAAAATTGACATACATGCTGTAAAATCAATCAATGAAGCACACTCTTCTCTACACTGTTAGCATTGGATTGAAAACTCAGGACGACTCCCGAGGTCGAGCGGGTCCCATGGTACAATTGTGGGGTCTCCACAACAGGTGTGACAGAAACTATAAGCCAATGGCCAAACTGCCCCCTATGCCAACCAACCCCGCTCTCCCCTACAGGTTATGTTTAATAAATTATATCATAGGAAAATTTGTTCATCATGTTTCTAAGCTTGTCTCTAATAAATAAATGTTTTAGTCATGTTCATTGATTCATAACCCATTAAATCAGTGGGGCATATTGGGTATCATTGCTGCAGTTTTATTCATTTCTAGCCAAATCAGCGAAACCTGTAAATTTCATTTTCTAGTACTGCATGTAGTGGGCTAAAGCACATTCCTATTATACGTTATGATCCCATATGGTCATAATATGTTGTAACACTAATGTGGATT
This sequence comes from Aelia acuminata, assembly GCA_911387785.2. Lineage (NCBI taxonomy): Eukaryota > Metazoa > Arthropoda > Insecta > Hemiptera > Pentatomidae > Aelia > Aelia acuminata. The sequence continues at coordinate 72,295,504 of OU426983.1, read as the reverse complement.
TAAATAATTTTGATTTACGAAAAATTGTAACTTAAATTACAAAACAAACAATAAAAGCTCAAATTATTAATAACAATGTTACAAAAAGCTACTACTGGTGACAATGCAGTGACAGAAAAGTAACTATACGCTTCGGTGTTAGAGCCAGACTATGCCCCGTAATCAATTACTACTTATATTTTCCCCTGTCCGAATTCGAAAATTCCTGAATGGCGTAGGAAATCCGGAATGTGTGGTATTACATTCATGTAACTGTACCAAAACGTCCAGAACTATTTTCAATGTAACAGAAAAATTATATGATTTTGTGTCACGTTGAAGTAACTTTACAGGTATGTAGTGGATTCGTAATGCTTTCCACATTTTCTTGCATATATGAACTTAAATTTTATTTAAATGCCCTTTTTTTGTGTTGCTGAAGAATTTTACGTTCTTCTAAACTGGATAGAATAGCACCACAAATAAACGCAGCGTTAAAAAAATAAAAATTGAAAATTAAATAAAAAGTGTTGATGAAGAAAATTAAAAATTGTCTTGACCCTTTGATAAACTTGTAGTTGTAAATATAAATCTTGCATTTCGGAGTTGCTGTAATGACTCTTCAATATGTATTAAAATAATTGAGAATGTATGATTAAAATTGAATGTGGGATTAAAATAGTAGTATATACAATTTTTATATTATAAGAAAATAATGTATATTATAAATCAAATGAAAAACAGATAATTGGGACACGCTGTTGCTGCTTCGACAGAGGCAGGAATTAACAGAGATCAGCCAGCTGGGGGATGAAGAAGAGCAAATATAAAAAATTTGGTTTGGGGGCGCAACAGGTTGCCACTAAAGCAGATGTGCTCGAAGCACCCCCCCCCCATTCCAATAGAGCGGGGGTCCCGAGGTACATCCCCCTGTCAACCGGCTGCCTCTTTCCTTTATCGCCTCACAGGTGCAGACATCTACAATCTGAAAACGGAATTAACCCAACTCCTAACATCCTTTTGTTTCATTAAAGTCATTAGAGAGAAAGGTGAGTGGAAAATTGTTAGCAAATGTACATAAAAACGACCTTACTATACCAGGAAAATAATTTTTAAGAAAGTAAGGGGCGAATCCTGATGACAGGATGTATTGCAATGTATGTGATGCAACTATTTTATTTTCTTCATAGATTAGAAGAAGTAGGATCTGCAAGAATAAATTCAAAATATTTTTTTTTAATATGTCACTTAAACTGAATGCAAATAGTACGCTTCTGATTTTTACTTCAAAACTAAACCTAATCCTTAAAATGTTGCAGATTAAATTTTAGAGAACCCCGGAACGCTTACGAATATTTCAAATGGTCATAATGAATATTGATGTTTCATTCGTCGTCTCGATAATTTTCAGATATATTTTATATATTTATATTTTCAAATTTACAAATTCATTAATCATTAATAATTAACCCGCCGTTGATCGCGTTGTGAGCATTTTGCTCACACTTGCCGAAAATCTTATGTATTTCGCATATTTCTTTTTCTTTAATTCTGATATTTTTTCTATTTGTCATTTATACATTAACTCACTTTAGGAAGTTGTTTTTGAAAAAAAAATTGTCGCGCTAAGCCCCAATAAAACGTTTTGTTCGAAAAAACGGGAGCGTGAGCAAAATGCTCACAGCGCGACCATCCGTGAAACAGAACTGAGCCACCGTGTGGGCCGCTCTGAGACCTGCACGGACTTGCCCATCTCCGCTCTAATCAGCCAAAATCATGTCAGTAGACGTTTCTATTTCTTTGATAAAATATTGTAACTGTTCTGTTTGTTAGTTTAGTTCGGAAAATGAGTGGAACAAGACGTGTATTACGGCTTTTGGAGGATCGTCCGGAAGAAAAAAATGACTCTAAGAATTTTCGTCTCTTCTCTTAGATTTTTTTAGTAAAAGCTTAGATTAGTTTTTATATTTTTGAGTAAAATGGGGTATTACGTTTTTAGATTGTTATTCGTTATTGTTTACATTATATTCTTCCTATTCCATGGTACCAACTTTATGCGATTTTTTATATTTTTATAGTTTTTTTTTCAACTAAAAATTTCCTATTTTTCTTTTTCTAATTTTGGTTAATGTATGATATTGCACTTTTCTTACAGTAACTACTTCTTTTTTTAACTAAAGATCGTGTTAATAAAGCATTTTATTCTTGTTATTAAGCATTTTACTCTCTTCTATTCATTCCCCTCCTATAAATAAATTATAATAAGTGCATTAAACTGATTAAAACACCTTAAATAGATGATTAATTTAATGATAAACATATTCTAAATTAAAAGAAACAAAAATATGACGAAGAATGCTGCTGAAAAATAATAGAATTGCCAAAAATTGAGGTGTGAGCAATTTGCTCACACGCGACCAACGGTGTCCCACGGAGGGGCGCGACCAGCGCCGGGTTAATACTTATCGTAGAATGAAAACTAATGTCGTGAAATTTAGAAAAATATCCCATTTGTTGCATTCAACACATATTTCTATATTCGATCTCAAGGAAATGTGCTTTTTAGACGCCAAGGGGAATGGTCAGGATTAGAGAAATAAGCGAGGATGGAAACGAGTTGGTTCGAATGAGTAGGGATTTTGTGTTATTTTGAACGGAAGAAGCTGCTTGGTCTTCATCAGTATCCAAGCCCAGAAAAACAGAAAGTCTTCCTATGTATCCACAATACATAAGGGATCTGATAAGGGCAAAGAGAAGAGCTAGGAAAATTTGGCAGACTGACAGACTTCCATCAGATATACAAGTTTACAATAGACTCAATAACGACCTCAAACGACAGATTCTAAAATTGAAACGAACAACTTATGAAAACTATATTACTAATCTTTCGACTGACGATGGGAGCTTGTGGAGACATACCAAAAAACTTACTAAGCATCGTGAGGTGCCGGCACCCCTCCGGAGGGAGGATGATTCATGGGCTGTGGCTAACGGAGAAAAATCAGAACTCTTCGCTGACTACCTATCGTCTGTTTTTATACCACACTTAGAACTCACAAATACTGAACACGATAGCCATGTACATAACACTCTAGACATACCACTTCAACTTACACCACCTTCTCCTTCCTTCACACCAGCACAGGTCGCTGAACATATCAAAAAGTTACCTAAAAGAAAAGCCCCTGGACATGACTTGATTAACGCCGAAGTGCTCCAGCAAATGCCCAGGAAAGCTCTAGTGTTTCTGACGACTATTTACAATGAAATACTGAGAACTACTAAATTCCCGTTACAATGGAAATACTCTCACATAACAATGTTCAAAAGCCAAACAGAGGCAAAAACTTGCCCTCATCATTTCGATCAATCAGTTTACTTCCAATCTGTTCTAAAATTTTCGAAAGTCTATTGTACAAAAGACTTATTAACATACTAACAAACTTGCATATAATACCAGACCATCAATTTGGATTCAGGACACACCACTCAACTATACATCAACTACACAGAGTCACAGACTACATATCCACGGCACTAGAGCAGAAATTATATGCGACTGGTGTATTTCTGGATGTTGCTCAAGCGTTCGACAGAGTGTGGCACCAGGGACTTCTCTATAAACTCAAGATAATACTTCCACCTACCTACTATCTTATTCTTCAATCCTTCCTTACTGACAGATTTTTCTCCGTTAGACAGGGTTCAGAGATGTCTTCTATACGGTCAATCGCAGCAGGAGTACCTCAAGGTTCCGTGCTCGCCCCATTACTCTACATTACGTACACACACGACATTCCTTGCAGCCCTGAAATTTTAACAGCAACATACGCTGACGACACAGCAATCCTAACAAGGCACGAAAATCCAACCCATGCATCACAGAACCTTCAACATTATTTGACAAAATTACATGACTGGTTTAAACTTTGGAAAATCCGACTAAATCACGACAAATCACGGCACATAACCTTTACTCTTCGACGTGAAACGTGTCCTCCTGTTTTCCTTGACAATACACAGATACCACAGACAGACACAGTACACTACCTTGGTTTGACATTTGATCGAAGGATGACGTGGGGTCCACATATTAAGAAAAAAAGGAAAACTCTAAACCAAAGATTAAAACTTCTTTACTCACTTCTTTCAAAGCATTCAAAACTAAAACTAAGACAGAAATTAAACACCTACACTTACTTACTGAAACCTATTTGGACCTATGCATCACAAATATATGGGACGGCAAAAAAGACACATATTAACAAACTACAAATCTTTCAGGCCAAAACATTCAGAACAATCACTAAAGCACCATGGTATGTTAGCAACATAACTTTACACACCGACCTACACATACCGACTGTCAACGAACACATACGAACCCACTACAAAAGATTCCATGACAAATTACCAGGTACCGCCCGTAGAAGGCTAAAGAGGAGCTGGATGAGGGACCTCCTCGTCTAGTGATCCAACCTAGTAACATTCAAGCCAGGAGAAGATGCCGCTGGGTAATGCTCCCCCTCATGCCTCTCATGCCATTATTATAAATTTATTGTCAGCAAATTCGCTGGTTGTTACTATTATATTAATTAACAGGTGTGAATAAAGATTAAAAGTAAATAAAAAAAATTTGAACGGATAAATTTATGAATCGAGCTAAATCGATGAAATATAGAACCATAAGGTCTTTATGGATGATTTTATTATTGAGAATTTCATCAACTTTCTGTTGATATTTAGTTGGTTAGGCTGGTTTGAAAACGAGTTTTGCTCGAGGCATTTTCCGATGACCGTTTCACTACTTAGAAAAAATATATGTTTTTAAGTTCAAGAATTTTTTTTACTTTATAGGAAAATTATCTCTCTATTATTTATGGCATCATCTCATTCTTTATGAAAAGTAGAATAAATTAATAGATTTTGAAAGCTCCAGTTGAATAATACCAATTCTACGGAGTAATGTCTTATCTCCATCGGAACTTCAAATATCTCAAAAGTTCAAATGATTTTAATTCTGAAAATATTTGTGGGTAAAATTGATGGGAAAATGGATAAAATTTGTATTTTTTCCTTATTTGTGTAGGAACTTAATATGCATAAATTTTTATCAAAATCTGAGGGAAGGAGGGTTTAGTATTGAAATTCGGCTGAATTTGAGTATTTGACGCGGAATGGCCCAACTGTAATTGAAATTTACAACTGTAGAGAAAAAAAAATTAAAAAAAAACAAAAACAAATGAAAGACAAACACAAAATGTAAAAGGAAAAAAACAAAAACTAGATCATTGTTTAATACAGTAAATCTCTTGCGCCTTAACAATGATTAAAATAGTGTGATAATTTGTATTGTTACTTATAAAAATGAATTATAATGAATTATAATAAAAAATGAATTAAGTCAGAGAGTTAAAATATTTTTTCTATCTGTATTTGACGAGGTTTTAACTGCTCTAACATTTATTTAACCCTTTTTTGTTCTGATAGCCCAGCTCCACAGGACTCCATTATTTTTTCTTCCTTGATGTTATCTTCACGCCCTCCATGAAGTAATTTATCAAAATGATTTTACCAGCCCTTTCATACTGGTACATACTTCTAGGCGAATATGTATTAGGAAGCTGAGGGCAGTGATCCTATAAAATAATAAACGGTACCCGACTAGAATTACCAAAAGAAGATCGAGATCCAAGTGACGGGAACCGGTCAATAATGCAGAGGAACAATCCCTTCCCTTGTTATGGCCCGGCCTCCTCTAATAGGATTTAAATATGAAATTTCACTCGACGGTGCCGTTTTTGAATAGCCCGCGCTGTGCAATCGCTTGCTCAAGCCCCTCACTTTTAGTATGGATGAACTTTAAATATGCGCGGGTTACGGAGCAGTCCCCAGGGCCGGCAACCCTCTACTTCTTCAATTATTAACCGAGTCCTCGGCCGATGTCTGTGTCTGGGAGAGAACTTCGGACTTACACCTCAACCGTCCGGCAACAATCCTGAAGCGATGCTCCAGGGCATTTAGAACTGAACGAGAACCACAAAAGTAAATTGTGTAGCACACAACATCTGCAGTTGACGTAGTTAGAAATGAAGTGTATAAACATTATAAATAAAAATAAAATAAGGAAAAACCAGAGATTTCGGTTACATTGTACAGGGAGTGTTCTGAAGAACGGAGTTTCTGACGAGTTCTTCAGAACAATCAAATAATAAGAATAACATGGAAGCTTTTACAGTACCTGCAACCTCTTCGTCAGATTGCTCAACAAACACGTTAAAACAAGTATCGCTCTAACCAGATTACTTTTCGCTTAGTTCTGACGTCCATGCGTGTCTGTTGTAGATACAATTATTAGTTTTACAATAGATTTTAGACAATTTAATTACCGTGAAGCGTATCATATAATCTATATATGATATAATATACGATATATCTAATATAATCAAGTAGTAAAAAATAATTTAAAAGTTATTTTGTATTTAAACAAATCTGAAACCCTTAATGTGTTTTTTTTTTTTTTGCTCAACAGGCATAAAATATATATTTTTTTCATAAATCCATGAAAAATAATATATTTTACTACATGGAACTATTATATTCCTGTTCGTTTTTTTCTATAGCTATCTTTGATTTGTTTAGATTGATTTGATTACTTTTTAATAAAAATAAATTAGACTACAGCAGATTCACCCACATAGGAACCATCACATATCTTACACCTCGTCCGATTAGCCTTAGTAGCATAAAAATGGACGTTAAACAAACAAACATATCTTACACCACATACAATTGTAAGAATCAAAATATTAAATAAAGTATTAATAAAGACGTTTAAGCATAATTTATTTTTTACTTTCACTTACCTTGATATGATATATACTATAAGGGAAAGTATTGCGATCGTGAAAAAATTTGAGTTCCGGTTTTCTACGAAATTCACGTTTTGGGCTCCCCTTAGTCCCATGGTATATGCCCATGGTGTGACAACAAAAATTTGATCAAACGGAGGGGGTACTTTATTTCATAACTTTTTTTCCCACATTTACGTTTGTTTCGATTATCTCAAAAATAGCTTTGGAATTGAGAGAAATGGCTCAATATGAAATATGAAAAAAATCAAGTAAACATGTATAGGAGAAAAAAAGAAAAATATTCCGTCAACTCATAAAAACACGTTGAGCCTACGCATGCGCAGTACGCCTTTAATGACAGACAATTGTTTATAATTAAATGTTCTGTTCATTTAATGGAAATTATTTGTTTCATGGTAACTATATGAAGTTTTTTACAACTACATAGGTAATGATAAAATCAGACGACTTGGAGTATTATGTTTGCATTGCCGAATTAAGTAAACATTTATTTAATAATAAAAATTTTAAGTTGGTAAGTGAAAGTTGTGTGTTGCGCCCATCACATCAGATTTTTTATCAATTAGAACTATTGTTTCTGAAAATGATTATAATAACCGGGTATATAATTCAATACTATAATTATTATTCAGGTATTTATATTTTTATAAATTAGTTCAGTGAAGACTGTAAAGCATAATTTTCAGAAAATTTCAGCTATACTAGGATCCGAGGAATTATTAAATGAACAGATAAATAAAGTTTCATGAGAACCATTACTGAATCCCTTATGTAATTGCCTTGTCTCAAATAATGTGAAATGAAGCAGTTGAATAATAAGACACAGTGACTATTAGGTAACTCCAAAAAACATTGTAAATTTAACGAAACAAAAATGAAACTTGTTTTATTAATGATAAGATCGAGGATATATTCGATCTGAGATCGGTCTCTAGCTCAGTTCATGATTGTGCGATGAGAGTACTGCCCGTTCTTTTCGTTTTCGTGGCTTCATCGGCGTTCCTTGTCTTCGGAACGCCGCTACTCCACCCTCTTCTAGATCTTGTACCCCATTGGAACTCAACACAGTACAGGACTTATAATTGGACGAACGCAACTGGGTTTCCCATACACATATATCCATGGTGGCAGAATGCAACTAGATTCCCCTTTCAAAAATCTCAGTGGTGGCAGAATGCAACACGTTATATACCGATAAGAGACTACCTTACTAGATTAAACGCGACCGGGAACCATTCGTATGAAACTTGGATAAAACGATGGAATTCCACTGGTTATTCATCATACAATTACTGGAAACAACGTTGGAATTCGACTGGAAACTCATCGAACCCCTATTGGCAAACGAGATGGAGTAGATCCGTATACTCACCGCCCACCGAATGGGTTCGACGATGGAATTCCACCTCCAATTTACCGTTCAATAACTTTCCACCAAGAGGGGGCCCGCCTGAGTGGGTACCCACGGTGCACTGGCAACCACGGTGGAACACAACTGGGTACACGAATTGGCAACCTCGTTGGAACTCAACTGGGTACACGAATTGGCAGCCTCGTTGGAACTCAACATACCCAAACTGGTCATTAAAGTGGTTTTAACCTAACATCATTATTCTCAATAAAAAACATCACATAATACATGTAAGATGATAACCATACCTTGTTTCAACCATGGCAATGTAATATCTATCTCAATATAACATTATACAATATAAAATTAGTTTTCTGTCTTCATAAATATAATATTACTTATAACATCTTACATATATTATATTTCCTTAATTCACAAAGTCCTTCTTATTCATTAGATTTAGATTAATAATATCCCATGAAAGTCAATAATTCTCTTAAATATTTTTAAGTACAAAATACAACTTTATTTTTTGGTTTTATTTGTTTTGCGTACCATTGCCATCAATGTTAGCATTTTGGACGCAGTGATTATTTTCTGATTATATTGATATTTTTGTAGTTCAATTAAAATTAACCGATTTATAAGGACTGGATGTGAAGGCACTAAAAGAGTCGGAAGACTATGGTTAATCTATGATTGACGTAAAAATGTAAAAATTTTATCACAGCGGGTCTCGAAGAGAGATTTGGAGCATAGCCTTACTCAGTTAGCTACAAAACTTCCATTATTCATCCTTTTTAATTTCTTGAACATCCTTTTTATGTTCTTAAAATATCTAACTATACTTAAAAAATTACTTTTTTCAAGTCAAGCCCCATTGCTTATAATGCAATTCACTTATAAATAATAAATATGATAATAATGACAAATGAAAAGAGTTTTCTTTTATATGTTTCTTCTAAATAATTTGATGTAAATATGTTTTCAGTTTATATTTAGAACTGCAAACAATGACGAATAGTTGAATCATGCGAGGAGCTGAAAAAATGTCAAATTAAATGATAAGATAATGCTGTTAACTCTTAAAAATTACTGTGATTTTTTTTAATTTTCTACAGTTTTGAAACTATATACATATATACATATATATATATATATATATATATATATTTGTATTCATTATTCAAAACTATTAAAAAGTATACAAAATATATGTATAGTTTGATATTAGTAGCACCTCTTTCTTTTTTAACAATTATTATCATCAAACAACACTCATCATAACAATCAATGTCACTCATCAGCTTCTTTTCAGCTCTCTATTATGTATTATTATATATGAGGAAGGAGCCTTCTTAAATGACAGGGTATCCACATCCTTGTAATTTGTGATTCAATATTCAATATACGATCATTGATTCTAATGAAAGTCTGTGACTACATGCTTAAATTTAGTAACAAACTGACTTATGTAAATTCAAGATTATTTCACACCTTGAAATTTAAAAAAATACTGTACAACATTCAGTAAGACAATAAAAATGAACCAGGAATTAATTTAGTAAGATTTTATTGAGGTTTTATTAATATTAAGAATGTTTTATTGTATTTTTATAAATAGGCCATTATTGCATAGAATTTGAAGACTATTATAATCAAGAGATTTAATCCATGTATAAAAATAAATTTAGTTTGTTTAAAAATTTTAAAATTTATTTTAAATTTAAAAATTTATTTATTTAAAAATTTATTTATTTATTAATTTTAAAATTTAAAATTTAAATTTTTAAAATTTTAAAATTTTTACCCAAATGATCATCATCATGATTATTTTTAAATGCGTCTTTCTTGAATATAAATGTGTCATTTCATATTATTTTTTAAAGTTAAGTCATCAAGGTCTGTTGAATCGTAATTAAGAATAACAACAATCTTATCGTCTGTCATCATTAAGCGAAATAAGTATTTTATAATTCAAGTTTATTAGTAGATGAAACCTTTCTACACGATCAAACAGTTTTTGAAAATACATTGATAGGTATTGCAGGTTGCGAGTAATTTAAAGCGTATATAGAACTCCAATGACAAAATAATTTACACAGTTTGCTTTTCTCGGATAATTTATGCAACGAGTTCCCTATTTCAAACAAGACAATGTGGTGCTCTCCCAAGGCCAATACGTGCGTTAACCCAACCCTCACAATTGGTGAGATATGAAACCACGAAACTTAAAATAATCGAAAGAAACAAAACTTTCAATTTTTAGTTTTTGTTTTCGTACTCTCTGAAAAAAAGTTTCTTTTAATATATTTATAAGAGCAGCCAAGAGTCTTAGATAAGTCATGAACAGAAATTCGTACGCTAGCACTTCGTTGAAATGGTGAGTGAAAATGGAGTCATTCAAAGTATAGACAATCAAAATTCTGAAAAGAATTTGATCTAAATTCGAAGTTTCCCGAAAGACTAAAACGATAAATATAGCCAATTATTGTTAAGTTCAAACACTGAAATTTAAATTTGTCACTCCAAGCAATTTGGCTGATTTTGGAACCAATCCTCAATATCGGATTAGTATCTCATTATATTCTTTCCTTTGTTGTCTATAAAATAATTAGGTCATGATGGTCATATAAAATAAAAACTTTTGAATTAATTTTCTTATTTAATCTCTTAAAAAAACGTTACTAACCAAAAAGTTGCTAATGTGGTTGATAGAGTGATTAATCAGTTTTCTAACGGATGTAGTAACTTTTAATTCGAAGAAAACCATGAGTAATTGAACTGCTCTTCTGAATGATGAGTAAAAAAAAGAAACATTCATATTTAATAATTTACTAAGATCTTAAACACCAATCTCGTTAGTTTTAATTTTATTTAAAATTAAAGTAAATTTAAAACATCTCTCTATTATTTTTTTTCTTGATCTACTTTCCTAGCAGTAGCCTACTTTTGGTTATTGTAATTTTCTATATCTAAACTTGGTTATTGTAATTTTCTATATCTGAATTACTTCCATCTTGAATCTAATTCTTTTTTAACAAAAACCATTTGGTATATAAAACCAATAAATCCCTTCGGAGGAAAAGAAGAAAACTATAATATAAACATTGTCAATTAATAAGTTAAAGAAGTTTTGTTTTTGTTTTGTAACTATATAAGTACATACTTTTGTATATTTATTCTATTTTTTTCCCTAATATTTCCTTTATCGACTTTGCCCTTTATTCTCGGTGCAACGTATCAACGGTTTTTATATACCTTTTTTCACATTATTATATTTATGTTAGTTTTACCAAACGGTTTTTTATGTCATCTACTTAAAGATTTTTAAATACAGCTGTACCTAACAAGTAATCATGATTTTTTATTTTTTTTTTTTTTTTTTTTTTGAGGGTTTACTTCATAACATTTATTATCTTTTATTTATTTCTTGGCATTATCTTTACCTTCATCTTTTTATTAACTAGTGTTAAGATGTAGGGCTAAATGCTCTTAACTTGAAATAAAAACAATAATATAAAAATAAAACAAATCCTTTAATTGGTAGAACAAAATAAACAATAAAAATTTTTGTTTCCAACGTGTAATACGCCGCCGCTTCTACTCAGACTTTGAAAAAAACTTAACAATAATGTCTCACCCTTATTATTCTTGGTCACGAAGCTTCCAACTGGTGTACTTGCGAGCTAGCAATTCGGCAGCAACAGAACAGGTTAATTCATTAACGTGAGCGTAATTGATAAGATAAAATTTACTTTTTTTAGAAGGCATAGCACAGCTGTTACACTAGTATCGAATATAATTTTTCGTAGTTTGTTTCTTCACATTATTATCATATATATATTTCACTGTCACTGTTTACAATAATATAATGATTAAATACATATGATTATGGGGTTACCTGTGGTGTAGTGGCTAGCATAGTAGCCTAAAATAATAAAGGTCGCGGGTACCCGTCCCGCAATGGCTCTAGGATTTTTTAAAGGGATTAAAAAATCCTTGGCTGAACCGTCCCTCGGATAGGACGTAAAATGAAGATCCCGAGCCTGTACTCTTTAAAGATCCTTTTCCTAATTATATCTGGATAGGTAAATTTAGGACTCCCACTGAGGCATCATCCGATTAGCCTTAGTAGCATGAAGTGACGTAAATTAAACAAACTTATGATATAAAACCAGACTATGATATACTATTGAAATTGTAATTGTCAGTACATTTTCTTATTTGTTATTATTTGCTATGACATGATACCGACATTAAGGTATGATTCACCCCTTATGAAAACAGAGAGACTATATAGCTGAGAAGCTATCGCCGAATTATCGGCTGACTCATAGCGTTATCCTCAGGTGGCAGGTGATATATAGGTGGCGTCCTAGAGAACTCCTCAGTCAGCCGGCTTCGACGCTATGAATCGGTTATTGTTTTCCCTTGCCATCGCAACGGCGGGCGCCGTCCTCCTCGCCACAGTTCCTTCGGAGGGCACGAACTACCCCCGGTCGTGGAACGCAACAAGATATCGGCCCTCCGGTTGGAACCAGACGTCCTACGGCAACTCCAGCTACCACCCTTACCACCGCAACAGCAGCTATTACCCTATCCACCGCTATCCTAGGGCCGCTCCCTATTGGGGCAACTCGTCACATAATGGAAGCCACAATTTCATTTGGGGACATAAGTCAATTTATGACAGGTAAGACCTGTTTTATATATTTAAAATTATTATTTTTTTATATCAGTAGTTTGTGTTAATGTTTTTTTACTTTCATGTTAAATGAGAATTAGGTGTTCTTTAATATCAGGTAAGCTTTATCATTATTAAAATGTTTCGAGGGGGCTTTTTTTTTGGGGGGGGGTCTTTTTTGTTTGTTTGTTTCCTATAAAGTACCTTTGTTTTTGTTTATATGGAGAAATTAACTGTCTCTCGTTACGCCTAAAAATAAGAAATGGCTAAATATGAGATATGATAAAAATAAAGAAAACATAAAGAGGAGAAAAAAAAAAAATATTCAGTCAACTCATAAAACTCGTTGAGCCCACGCATGCGGAGTACGCCATTAATGACAGACCATTGTTCATAATTAAAGCCGTTCTGTTCATTTGAGAAGTGGCAATTAACAAAACGCATTAATTTCTAATCTAAGTAAGTTGGTAAGTGAAATTTGTGTGTTGCGCGCACACACCATATTTTTTTTAAAATAAAAACGTGTAACAACTATCACTATAATATTAAATTTGTTATTAGATTTAGTATCTAAAATCTTAAACCTAACCTACAAACCAATCAAAAACTAATATCTATTAAAACCATTAATTATAACAAAAAAAAAAAAACTAATAAATCCAGCTCAAAAGCATTATATACGTATCCCGCAAATAATTAGTGATATTGGTGAAATACAGTTTCCATTATCATTACGGTTCACATCAACACAATTTGATAAACTTCGAGTGACTCAAACTTATAATACGCATTTTTACCTTTATCAAATGAATATTTATGAATCGAATCTTCCATATATATTTTTTTTTTTAATGTTAAATAATTTAAACATCGGTTGCCGAAGTTTCTTGGCCTGAAGCTCAAACATCACTGAATTATTATTTAATTTAATATACAGAATAAGAATTATGATAATACGTAAAATCTGCTCAGATATAATTAAATATATTTGCTGGGAAATAATAATAATAAAAACTACCTGAAACAGTAATTTATTTTACAAATTGTGTATTTGAGTTTAAATGATTTTTAAAAAATTAACTTTACACAATAGTTATTTATGATATTTATAACAATAAAGAATATCAGCTGAAGATCGGCTGAAGTTATGCAATTTTAATATGGACAGGTGTTCACACCTGGTATGAAAGAACCACTGAGCGAAATTTGGAGAATTTAGGACAAACGGTATGGAATTCTATAAAGAACAAACAAACCAACAGAATTTCAACTTTATTTTTATAGATATAATATAAAATCATTAATAATTAGTGACCTATCAAGTAACAATTAAAAAAAAAATAAGGGTTTGAGAGTGTCTTCAAATTATAATACATTAAAAGAAATCGGACAGGCTGAAAAAAAAAAAATAATAAACGTTTAAATCGCAGTAATTACAACATTAACGAAACCTAGATGGAATGACAACACACTGCGCGGTTATAGCAGCATCGTTGACTAGTTTTCAAGAAACACAAGGTCAGGTGACAATTGCCAGTTCGTTTCGTCAATCGTCACAAATCAGTACAATTGTTATGCAAAAAATAAAATAAATCAAATTATTGTTATGACACCAGGAATATTTTAAGAAATGTGTTTGTTAATTATCATGAATTATTTTTTAAAAAAACAACAACAAACATTAATCTACCTTAAGTCATAAATAAGTGTATAAGTATTTCAATAAAACTGGATAATTAATTTTAAATCATATTAACTTTTTAAGTTGATACTTGGTATAATAAAAGGAACGAAGGCTTCGGTACTCCTTTGTAACTTAATAACAACAAGATATATTTTCATACATTACAATTTCATTTTAGTAAAAATAAAAAAATATTTCTGTCTTATTTTGATGTAACTTTAAATACGAATACAAGAGCCGATAATAAAGCGGAAGGTAATTATTTGGTCATTATCGCTATCGTAAAAGCAGATAATAAAAGAATAGATAAAAAATAATAGTCCATAAAGACCAAAGCCGTGACCATTTCTGAATATAGACAAAAATACTCACTTCACGGTATTAAAACTGAACTGCAATGAAAACTTGGAAGCAGTAGATGATATTCATCGCTGAGAATATATTAACTTTATGCTCACAAAGGTTTATAAAACCATTGATTAATATTAATTATCATTAACAGTTTTTATTATTTATTCTACGTTTCAAATGTTTATTTAAAAATAAATAAGGAATGAGGTATAGAAATAAAGTCATTCTGTGAAGTCAAATATATCAAGCTTTTTGACTGTTTGATTTATTACGCTAAAGAAAGTTAATTAACGAAAAAATATCGAAGTGCCAATATAATAAGCGTTGTCGGGCAACTTGATAAGAAAAAGTCAATATTAAATTTTCGCATCCAGGTGTCACACAATGTTTTCAGTAATATAAAAAATTGAAAAATATTGCAAATTATGTTTTCGCAAACCTCTAAGGTCTGAAAATCAGTAAAAAAAATAACAGTAAAGAACGATAATAATTAAATTCAGTTGAATGAAAATAAATTGAAGAGGGCGAAAGCTAAAAATTAATTAAAAAACTATTATGGGGGAAGATTCAGAATTTGTGTGCTTTTATATTTAGAAAAAAAAACATAGTTTTTCAACTTCAAATATACTTTTACCAAAAGAATTTTAAATCATAATTGGGATTTTAGCTTTAAAATTTTCGTTTTTCCATACAGAAACAAAATTTGAATTTTTTTTTAGCCAAAACTTGCCTTAAAGATTTCATTTGCATTTATTACCTTAGTTGAAACAAATTTGAGAAAAAAAAGGAAGATAAAAAAAGATATTTACATTTCTCATTGACGAATATGATGTAGAATGCGATAGGAAGAAAATTCTACAAAACTTTTTCTTCTTCTTCATTTTTTTTTTTTTTTTTTTTTTTTAGTGATAGTTTTGAGGCCATTTATTTTAAATTAGATAACGAAGTGATTCAAGAATACGAAATGATTCATCATATCACATGAAGCTTTTAAGATTCTCTAAGTCTAGATTCTATATCATTGAATAAGATCTTTAAAAAAGTAGTTGGATCAAAACATATTCTGAAAACTATCAATAGTGGTATTGGGGACCGCGAGCTAAATGGTGGCACAGTGGGGCAAATTAGGAAAAAACCCAAAATCCAATGTTCATTATTGGATTTAATTTTTATTGTTTCTTATTCTTTAATAATCAACAAACAAAAAAACGATTAGTTACTTCCATACCAAAAATTTGGTTTAAGGTGAAATTATAATTTTTGTTGTTGATGTAAGATTGCTATTTTTTTGTACGAAAATATTTTGACCTTGTAACGGCACATTTTATTGATCGATGATTTACAGCCATTATGTGCATATATAGACTATAATAATAATATAACGTTATAACAGTAAACGTCCAATAAAAACCATTAGGTATATATGCGAAAATCTTTCACACAATATAAATAATTTTAAGCTTGATAATAGATAAGGGCTTATCATGATTTAATTGGCAGTGATTGATCTAACACCGGGATGTATCAGAGAATATACGGGGTCACCTGTGGTGTTGTGGTTAGCATGGCAACCTACAATACTAATGATCGCGGGTTCAATTCCAGCGATGGCCCTAGGATTTTTTAATGGGAGTAAAAAATCCTTAGCTATGCCGTCCCTCGGATAGGACGTAAAATGGAGGTCCCGAGCCTGTACGATGTCAGGTACTCGTTAAAGATCCCTATCCTAAGTATACCTGGATAGGCAAAATTTAGGACTCCCACTGTAGCATCGTCCGATTAGCCTAAGTAGCATAAAAATGGACGTTAAACTAACAAACAAACAAACAGAGAATATACCTCTGATTTCATTATTTCATTTACCTTTTTTTTGCCTGTTGGGTAGTTACTGTCATTTATGTGAAAAATTTCGCGCACAGTGGGTGTGAGGAGGAAATAAAGTTGACTATCTCTGATTTATTCAAATATCATTTAATCACATTCCCTCATACCTACACAATCATGGTTTAAATTTTTTAAAATTTAAAATAGAAAATGGTTATTGTAATAGCTACTCTATGAAACTTTACACCAGCTTCAGCCTCCTCCCCACGAAAAATAATAAAAGTGCAATTTTCGATACTGATGATGGAACTATTTTTATCCTGTCAAAACTTTAAAAAAAAAAAAAAAAAAAAAAAAAAAGGTTTTCCTACCTTAGAGGAAATTGAAATTAAAATGGAATTAAATCAAAGTAAAAAAGCTAAATTAAGTTAAAATTTATTTCAATTATTTTATTAATTACAATATTTGTTCTTAAGATGCCTTTATAATTATATATACTTAAATAATATAATTTTAGTTGCAATTTTAAATTAATTGACTTTTACTTATAAATTTAGTTGCAATCCAAGTGCAATTTTCCACCTTTAATCGAATGAAACAATTTCCATCACGATAGGACAAACCGTTCTCGAGGTACAGAACAGAGTTTTTTCCACTTTTTTGAAATGCGGCACACAGAGGGGCAAGAAAGACATACCGCTTGTTAACAGTAGCCGCCAAATAAAAACGATTAAACAAGCAAAATTCTTTCAAACAAAATAACAAATTTGAAGTATGATTATATAAAAAGCTTT
This sequence comes from Aelia acuminata, assembly GCA_911387785.2. Classification (NCBI taxonomy): domain Eukaryota; kingdom Metazoa; phylum Arthropoda; class Insecta; order Hemiptera; family Pentatomidae; genus Aelia; species Aelia acuminata. The sequence goes on along the minus strand of OU426983.1, from coordinate 72,277,959 downwards.
ATCAAGCATTCAGGTGGTAGCAATTGATCTAGTAGTGTGATGTATGAATAAAATAAATAATTAAACAACAAAAAAGCAATCGTCCAGGGAGAAAGATATGAAAAATCTCAAGTGGCTATACTAGTTAAACATAACTTGGTTTTTAGTTGTATTAATTAGAGCCATAAATTACTTAACTATCAATGAATCAAACAAAAATGCATTTTCCCAGTCAAATAAAATTGAATGTTTCCGCCCCAGTAAAAAATCAATTCGGTAAAGATTTGGGCGCAAGCTTAATTGGATTATGTTTTAATGATAAGTCTAAAAATAGATTTAAATAACAAGAATTTATTTGTAAGAATAATCAGAATCAATTGATTTGGCACAACTTACCTTATTAATTTATAAATATATTTCAATAATTATGAATATAAATTTTATTAATTATAACAATGCATAATTAAAGGATTCGTTTTTACATTTTTGGGTTCCCTTCCTCTATCCAATTAGAGATATAATATAGTTTTGATGATATTGCACGTCGACAAGAAGATGTTTATACCTCAAAATATATCAATTTTGGCTTAAGCATATCATTTTAATGAAAATGATAAAACCTACAATGTCAGGATTCAGTCACAATAGTATTAATAGTTCCGTTGACATAAGGAGCGCTTTACCTTATAATTTTATGGAGGGGAAATAGTGTTAACGCAGGTAGAGGGTGATTTTTGAGTTAAAGATAGCACCACTGGTACTACTACTTCCAATTATAGACTATTTGGGATCAAAGACTATTTCCCCTGTTCGTTGTTTGGAGGTACATAATAAAATTGAGAGTTGAAACCTCACATTATCCAAATAGTTTTTTTTTATTTGCAACTATCTTGCGACGTACGTCGTGTTCAGTTTCTGCTGAGGTTAGTTAAAAATAGTTAAAAAATATAATAATAAATACATAAGATAAATCATTGCTACGCAGAAATTCGTATTTGCTTAAGAATATGTTGTATATCCTGTTATGAGTTACTACATAAACGTGAACGGTTTCATTAGTTCATTTGAACCCGACTTGTAAAACACTCGTTATGCAGAAATTTCATACTCATTATAATTGAATAAATTATTAACCATTAAGATAAAGTGATAAAGTAGGTACATAATGTCCAGCCAGTATTAGAGGACTGATATTAACGGAAAATTCTATTCCAGGTTACTTTACTTCACCAGAGTCAAGAAGTCCAGCAGCTTCATGAGAAAGGTGACCGTTGACATGGACTTCCCAGCTAAGTACCAACGCCCCAATGGTACAATTTACTACATGGAAGTCCTGGACCAGAAACCGGCCGGTGAGGGCGGCTACGCTTCCATCCTGAGGGGAGGCATCGGCTACAAGAACGTTACCTTCCACTTCAAGTCCCAACGGGGCAAAGGCATCAACTTCACAGTGGGCATATACGGGCATTGAGGCTGTATCTCTTCCCCCCAACAAATATATCATAAAACATTACATTGCATTTATTCTGTATTAAATTTTTACTTTTTATCAAGCAATTTAAATCACGGGCAGTAAGGTCTGCATTTCCAAAAGAACTGCTACATGCGCTTTAGCGCAGGTGCAAATTATATGGAATACAAATAAAAGAAGAATAAATAAATTTTTATATTTTTAATTTTTAATCATTGTTTTGATTGCTACCCATAAAGCCTAAAAGTCACTATAAAGTCTTTATAGTTTTCGCCATAGAAAATCAGTGATAATCCAATGAAGTAAGATGGAATAAATCATAATCCTGCTGCTGCAAACACGGCCTGTATGAAAATTCGGTGGTTGAGCGTGATTTTTGTGAATTCACTTTTTCTCGGAGTTGGAAGATGAGTTGGAGCACTCATGACACTCAGTAATGGGTTATAGTAGAATATTTTTTATATACTATTTTACAGTACAGTTGCTATACAATAGCAGATATTCAACTATCTATTACTAATTTAAGTTTGGTCGAATAAATTATTTAACTAATAGCCTATCAGAGGGTTTCTCAGATCAGTCATAAACATAGAATAATGAAATATAAAAAAAAAAAAAACCATGCAGACAATTAAATTATTGTTTTTAAAAAGGTGTTGATGCACTCTGAAGAATGCGAAATAATTTTATCGAAAGATTAAATTATAAGTTCGGGCCTGTTATAGAGTCGATAATATTAGAAAAAAAATTCAATAAAATTCCTAAAATTTTAATAAAAAAAGTTTATTTTTTAATAAAACTGATCCAGTCGTTCTACCAATCTTTTAGTAAACATCAATTTAATTTTTAGATGTTTAATGTAATTTTATATTTAATGTAATATTACAAATCCATAAGTATACAAATTTTTCTGAAAGTAAGGAATCCCTATTCCATCGAGGAGACTGAGAAAATAATTCACAATGACCTAAGTAAAATAAATAACTATTTATTAAAAGAAAAAATGTTAGCTTATAATGTATTTATATATATAATCTATAAATCTCTAAAAATTTAATCATTATGAACAGTTTTTCGATAATCAATAGAAAAACTCGCCCCACTTAAGAAAACACGGAATTTGATTTAAAACCTTTTACATTCGAAATCGGACCATGGATTAAATAAAAATTTTAGTAAAAGTCATGTCAAAAATCACCTCCCATATTAAACCAATTACGGAAAAATTAATCCTGATGATTGTTGTCATTACCTGAAATAAGGTTTCGTCATTATAAATAAAAGCCAGTAGGGGGAGCTGGTATTATTCACAAGTCTTTACAATTTAACTATGTCTACAAACTTGATATTGGCATTTGAAGGGTAATGGGTTGATTTCATGACTAATCATCAATAAATTTACTAAAAAAGCGTTTATTAGTATTTACACCTGTACAATGAAATAAATAAATTAACAATTAGATTTTAAATTCGATGCGTCGGCTAAGTTCATTTACTCTCCAATATAACGTAGACGTGCATTCTACCAGCATTAGCTTCCGACTGGAAGTGCAAGGTTGCATGGTCGTATCCCATGCCACCGCGTGTGATGGAGACCTTACCATCCAGGTCGGACCTTGGGTCGAACCTCACGTCGATGTTGGTGATATTCCTGTACATCAGATGAGGAGGGACTACGACGTCTATGTCGAACGTCACCTTTCCGAAGAAACCACGTTTGTCGAAGGAAAAAGAGAAGTCGGATGTTGAACTCATCCTTCTGGTCCGAAAGTATCTAAAAGAATCATTAATTAGTACGTTATTTTGAAAAGGAAAAGAAATTCCCTAAGTATGTTAATTCAAAAGATAAATTATAACTAAAAACCAAATTTACAAGCCATTCAGATTCAATATTTTCGGGGGATCAAACAGTAAATTTCTTTTGAATTTTAAAGGAGTACATATTTCACATTACTGAAGACTACTCATACATATGATCCCCAAAAAGGTTAAACAAATTTTAATAATGTATCGCAAAGCTGATATTTATAAAAATATTCTTGGATATTTTTTATTTGCTCCAAGACTAGCCACCGCAAGTTCTATTTTCCAAATGATTAAATATGGCTACTAATATTGAAAAAAATAAAAATAAAAACCTTCGAACACTGACATTGACAAAATGACTCAGTACAGAGGGAAATATCTGACGGTCTACACCCAAACAGGTTCTATGGCAGAGTTCAGTGCAGTGTAAATGCACCTTACCTTAAAGGGAAAGATAGTAGATAGTAGGAAAAAGAAAATAATGATAATAATAATATATAATATAAAAATAATGACCTGGTATATAACAATTTAAGTTTAATATATAATAAATTAAGTTCAGGGTATTTCTTAGTGCAATAGTAGAAACCTTTTTTCTGCTCTTCCATAAATTTGAATCGATTGAAATTTCGGGTTCCTCAAACTAATGTGCGACATTTAAGAACTTTAAACTTTTATTCTTATTAATTATTTCTCTTTTTTGGTTTTAGAAGTTGATATGCACTGTAAACAGAATATGAAGTAAAAGTAAAGAAAAATTCTTAACGTACAGGTTAAGGATGAATATTTAAATGTAAAAATTTGTATAATAATTCACGGGCACATTCCTGGTAATAACTATTACCTTACTTAAATTGGAAATAATTTTATTATTTGATAAGTATTTAATATAAGCTAAAGTTGTGCTTCAATTTTTGGGAATGGGTCGTTTCAAAATTATAGGTTATTTTGATCTATAATTTTTTCAAGAAAAAAATCTCTCATTTTCGGCGGGATTTTTTTATAAAGTGCCTCAATACCGGTCTCTTAACTAGCCCTAAAAGCACGCAAACACTTCAGTGGATATTTTGTGAAATATAGGTTTTTGAAACATTTGAGAAACCCATCGTTCTAGGGAGTTAGAAATGAAACGTCAAATCAAACTTATAACATTTATTTCAGTTCACAAAAATAACAACAAAAAACAACAAAAATAAGTACCTATGCAGTAAAGTAAAAAAGAAAAGAAGAAAAACGAGATCTATTTACTAATTAAACAAAATCTTGCATCATTCCAAACGCGTAATTTTAATGTTCTATAAGTTTGTACCACGTTTTTCCCCTTCTTCTTTTTCTGGTAGATATTTTGGATTTTATTCAGATCATCAAACAGGAATTCGTGGTATCCCAATAAATATTTTTCGCATTCGAAGCAATTAAAGCAGCTCAATCGTCTCATGGCCAATCTGTGGGTGTCTTCTTTCCTATAGACCACTTGATGAACCTTCATAGTGCCGCGGAAGAAAGGGAGGTTCAGAGGTAAAATTTCCTTCATCGATGTAATATCTTGACCATCAACCAAGGTGATGACGCGTATCTTTTTTAACTCCCTTGGAGTCACATCCTTCACTAAATTCACCTATCGTTTTGCTTTTTTTCACCTGATACTTCTTCCTTCCTTTTTTTGCGTCAATAGCGGCCGAAACTGGATCACTCTTGATCTCTCTCCTCCTCTTCCTCACATATTCTTTCCATTCCTTTTTGGATACTACCTTGTTGGTCGGAGCCATACACTGCAAGGGAGCCAATATGTACAACTTTTCATGCCAATTAACCAGTTAAACTAACATTCAAAATATCGGCTATATCGATACTTCCTATATAACGTTGAACAATTAAAGTATTGATATAACTATTGAGTGTTGGATGCAAAGTGTCGATACTTCGACATAACGAAAGTATAAAAACGTTCCCTATACACACCGGCTAAATGTAGCCCCGGCCATAGAGTAACATATTTATCTGCACCTACAAATATGTATATAGGTTTATATCTATTGATAACAGGGTGTTGTGACATATTAACCCTTAGAACTAGTCTCCCTCAATCCCCAAACCTCATCTCACTCCATAAAAATTTGATTTTTTCATTATTTGTAGGGAGTGAGATAGTAGGGAGTTAGGTTTTGAATGTTTTTATGTTTTGCTGGACAGAGGTTTCAGATTTTCTCATATTATAAAATTCTCATATAATGTGAACATTCATGCTCATATTAACTGCCAATCATTAATAGATTGAACACTTACCTTAATTAACAAAAGTCTTGTAGGGAGTGAGGAAGTATAAAAGTACACTTACGAATTCCACCACAAAAAAATTTCTTCAACGAACATATGTAGTCTAATGAAAAGAAAGCTAAGTTAGTCTGGTAGCTACGTAGCAGGTGCATTACCTTATATTTTTCAGGCAGTGAAAAATATCTTTTCCTGGTTGTGGAGGGTTAGTTAAGAAAATTTTTAGGGCGTGAAGAAAAACTGTGTGACAAAAATAAAACCTATGAGATGTATGGTTAAAGGATTTTATTTTCATAATCTACCCAGATAATATCGTACCGGAGGGTACACTGAGGGCAAAAATATTTTTTTCAATAATATATGCACTCAGTTAGGGTAGCATAAAAATATGAGATGTATGAAACATATACCGTGTGACAGTTGTAGGGAGTGAGAATTGACGTAATTAACAATTTTTAACTATGAAACATATCAACTTTTTAGCCTCAGATTAGTTTGTCCATGTAGGGGCCAGGTTGTTTTATCTCACCAAAATTTTTGAACTTTCTATGACGAATAGTTTAGGCATAGAGGCCGTGTGACACAAAATAACCCATATTTTTGTAATGACCCGAATACTAATTAACATCAAAATAAATATCTTATTTAATTAAAAAAAAAAAAACTATTGTATTCGAAATAAGCAGCCAAAAGATTTTATAACGATCTGTCTCGTAATTTTATCGATAAGTATTTTTTAGAAAATGCTGCAAAAATAAATAAATTCATCCTTTACTCATTACTTCAGAATAATTTACCAATAAATTATTCTGTTTAAACACTCGTTTCTATACTAAGAAAAGGGAAAAAATATATAATAATTCTAGATTAATAATATATGTATAAAATTTTTTTTGTTACCTCTGCCATGGATTTCGCGAATGGTCAGACCAACCTTCAACGCTTAAGAACAGGAGTAGAAGCAATGCGTATTGACACCCAGCCATTTCGAAAGGAATACCCTCTCCCTAGCAAGCACGGAATTTAAGCAAGTCTTATCAATGGAGTGACTCATTTTAATAATCAACATTTTCAATGAAATCATTGAAAACATTTCTGACTAATAAAGGAAATACCCATATATGTATAAAAATTCATATCAAAGCATGTCTTTACATGCATAGAGTTGACCAATTACTTTTATCTTTTTTACATTCATTGACACATCTCTAAATAAATAAAGATAAGTTCTTGTTTTTTCCAATACTAAACGTAACATCTTACATACGAGGAACTAATGAAAAAATATGGTATTATGGAAATAGATCATCAGTATTCCAACATTAAATACTTTAAAAAATCACATAAAACGTTGACTTTTCGGGGTATATTCCTCATATTCAGAACATCTGCGGGTAAGTACTGGATATTCAAATAGTGTTTTATACTACTTTTTGTCACATGAAACTAATGTTTACTTTTACTTACCTATATATGAAATATATAGTAAGGGGGAGTATCGCGATCGTGAAAAATTTAGACTTCCGGTTTTCAACGGAAATACACGTTTTGGGGTACCCTGAGTCCAAATAACGAAGTCCCGCGAAATGATCTGTGTGTGTGTGTGTGTGTGTGTGTGTGTGTGTGTGTGTGTGTGTGTGTGTGTGTGTGTGAACAGACTACCTCAAAAACTATAAACCGTACGATCGTGAAATTGGGTACTTAATATATGTATATGCCCGCGATGTGACAGCAAAAATTTTATCAAAATTGGTGAAAAGGAGGGGGTACTTTATTTAAAGAATTTTGTCTAATTTTTACGTTTTTTTTTTTCGATTTTCTCAAAAACGGCTCTAACGATTTTGATTAAACTCGGTATTTGATGCATGTAAATGCCCGCGATGTGACAGTCGAAATTTTATCAAAATTGATCAATTAGAGGGGTCACTTTACTTAGTGAATTTTGTATCATTTTCACTCGTTTTTTTTTAATTACTCAAAAACGGCTTTAACGACTTTGATCAAACTGGGTATTTGATGTATGTATATGCCAAAGAAGTGACGGCCAAAATTTAATCAAAATTAGGACTTCTGATTTGACTTGTCTTGTTTAATGAGAATCAAGTATTCATTATTATCAAGTAAGCATTATTATTATTAACATGTTCTGAGGGGGCTTAAACGGGGAAGGGGCCTTTTTTCTTTTCCTATAAAATAGCTTTGTTTTTGTTTATATGGAGAAATTATCGGTCTCTCGTTTCGCCTAAAAATAAGAAATGGCTAAATATGAAAAAATCAAGTAAACATATACAGGAGAAAAAAAGAAAAATATTCCGTCAACTCATAAAACACGTTGAGCCCACGCATGCGGAGTAGGCCTTTAATGAAAGACCATTGTTTATAATTAAAGCCGTTCTGTTCATTTAATGGAAATTATTTGTTTCATGGTAACTAAATAAAGTTTTCAACAAGTACATAGAGAATTATAAAATCAGACGACTTTGGCATTGCTGAATTTTTCGCAAGTAAAAACTTTTATTTAATAATAAAAAATTTTATTGTAGTCCCAGCATGAATGTAAATTTGACCAACAATCGAGCAATCAGTAACCGAAATTATATTTCTAAAATTAATATTTAGATATGACAAAAAAAAAAGAAAAAAAAAAGAGCATAATTATTTCATTTGGGTAATTTCTAAAATATGGGTTAAACAGCCTCTCTGCCTGAACTATTTGTCATAGAATGTTCAAAAATTTTTGGAGGGATAAAGCAATGTGACCTAGACATGGATATTAAATAATCTGAGGACAAAAAGCTGATAAGCTTCATAATTAAATTGTTTACCACGTTGTAGAAAAAAAAAACTGCGAACATCAGAGATTATTCACTTTCAGTTCCCTATATAAGAAGTAGATAATAAGAGGAGTATTAAGATCGTGAAAAATTTCGTGTATTTCAACGGAAATACACGTATTGAGGTTATTCTGAGTTCCAATAAATAAGCTCCGCGAAATTGTCTGTGATTACACTTCAAAAACGGTAAATCGTACGAAACTGAAATCAGGTATTTTAGGTAAGTATAAACCCGTGATGTGACAGCAAAAGTTTCGTCAAAATTAAGTAAACAGAGGGTGAACTTTATGCCATATTTCTTCTTTTACATTTCTTAAAATTTTTTTAATACGATTTTCTCAAAAACGACTTAAACGATTTTGATTAATTAGATTGGTTTTATCATTATAGAAATGGTTAGTTAGGGCTTAAGTGACGAATAAAAATTTTCTAATGATAATTCTTTATTGTTTTGAGGCTTAGCAGATATTAGTCAAGTTTTTTTATATAGATCCTTTTATTAACCTCAACCTTTTATAATATTCTGTTCAAAGTTTCGGCACTAAGCCATTTTCAAGATGAACATAAAAAATTTAGAATTTCAACATGACAAATTAAATTAAAAACAATGAAGTAATGAAATATGTTTATACCCACCTGTGACCACAATTTTATTTTACTGAAAATGTATAAACATATTCCATTTCTTCATTGTTTTTAATTTAATTTGTTAATTTGAAATATATTGAAATTCTAAATTTTAGATGTTCATCTTGAAAATGGCTTAGTGCCCGTTGAACAGACTATTTTATTAGAAAAGTTTGAGGTTAATAAAAGGATCTACATATATAAAAAACTTGACTAAAAAATTTCTTCTTATTTTTGAAGTATCGAATAATTAATAGTCTCTCCTTATTCCTAGTAATAAAAAATGGTTAAATATAAAATATAGAGCAATTTATACTCGTATATAAAACATATAAAAGAGGGTAATAATATACATATGAAATACACATAAAATAGGAAAAACAAAATCCTTAGTGAATCCAGCAATAAATATGTAAAGGTATCGTTGGTAAATCTGAAAATGTTAGGAGCAATGATATTTACTTTATATATTTATACAGTCCTAAAATGTGTCTATGCTCAATTAATCAATTATTTCTGCATTTGTATTTGTATTATACAACGGAATTTATTATTTTCCACAGTAACTAGGTAAATGAAGTTTTAATAACAACTAAATAGAGATATAAATTGAACACTATATTATATAGTACACTTCTACACGGTCAAAGATAAAAATAAAAACAATTTTACGGTTCTATAGTGATTTATAGCGTAAAATAATCGACAGAGCTCGATATATGAGACGTAATCTCCTTCACCGAACAAATCCTACAGTTCCTTATTATTTCTTATTTCCCTGGTATCTCCAGTTTTCACTGCACCGAATATTCGAAGAAAAACTTTCCTCTCCCAGATTTTTAAAACTCTTTTGTTTCTGCTAATAATTCAAAGATTTACTATATGACCAATAATCAAAAACAGAGATAAGACAGGGCTCAAAGGTAGATGAATAAATGTGGGGTTTTCGTCTAAGCATCTCAGGGAAATATATGACTACCTAAGAACTTCAATCTACTGCTTGCTCTCCGAACGCAATTCCTTAAAATAACTTTTGTTTAGCTTTTCCGTACATATTCATTGTTCGAAATGTGAGTTTTCTCTCACAGATTTCGATAAAAAATCATTCCCTGTTGACAGTTTATGATTCAAATGAGGTGGAAATATTGTATATGATCATTTCGAATCCATACACTTCTCTGATTCAGGGTTAGGAGGTTATTTCAGCCAGTTTGGTGGTTACACTCAGAATCTTAATGAAAGTCCAGAGCACTGTACTGATAGCGTGTGCCTTGGAAATTAAGGAAGTAGCCACGATTCATCCTGTCTATAGCCTTGGCAATGAAAAGTATGTAGTATTGGAAAAAAGTATGTTTGTACTTCAATGTAGGGGTAGCAGGCGGGAAATGAGAAGTGGGATTGAAATTTAATCATTATGCTACATTGTACTGTACCTATTTTAAGGCACTATGATCGATCCAACTTAAATTTAGTTTTATTAATATTACGTTATTTAAATATATATATCCCAGTACACCTGACGCTCAGGTTGATAGACTAATTGATAAAATTAGCTGAATCTTACCGACTTAGTGGTGTAATACCGCGAAAATTGGTCCCATTCACTAGTTTTATTATATCGATTTTTAGATGATTACTTAGATGTTATTCTTGTTTTAAATTATTTCGCACATCTAGTTTGTTTGTTTTTTTCCCCATTTTTTCTGTCCATTTAATCGGCTCGAGAAGAAGGTAATCTTTACAATATTTGGATTTGATGAAGTATTAAGAAAGTTATAGTGGACAGATGTAAGGAAACACTTTAAAGTATTATATAAATAATCGACAACACAGCTTTCATATTTTGATCCGCAGTAAGAGAGTCTCAAGTTGATTCTATTTCTAGTTGAGTGAGTTGATTCCATATAAGACAGTAGTATCAGACCATTGCTGGAAATCACTATAACCCTAATTTTTACACCTAACATTGTTTATAAAGGTTTTGATTTTTAGTTAATGAATCTAAATAACTTGTAAACACTTGTAAATTTCCCTCAAGATAAGATGCAAGATAACGCACAATGAACTCATAACTACGGATATCAGATGAAAATTGCACTCTAGAGACTTAATTTCAGTCGCAATGTATCTCCTAAACCTCGTACTATTGGTGACAGCTTTGGGACCTCTAAAGGTTGCCATAGCACGTCCTAGCTTTGATGCCTACACAAGACCTAACCTAATAAAGTAAGCAATGAATGAATTATCTTCCAAAAATGTGGATAAAGCCGATATGGGATCTCGGTAAACCCGAAATGATTCGTGGATATCGGGTAGGGCGTGATCGGAATACCATGTTGTTTACTCACACCGGCCGCCTTCTTGGTGTTGCTTATCCGAAGTAATACCAAACAATCATTTATTATAAATGAACAAAAAAAAAAAAAAAAAAGGGATTTGCCAAGTTACTACGGCGGCAACTTCTACTGGGGTATGAAGGGCCTCAAGGATATGTGAGTTTTTAAAAATATCAGCAATAATCCTTATCTTCAATGCGTTCCCACAGGGATATTGATTTTAAAACTAGAAAATATCCTATTTTTCAAATTTACAATCCTGTTATATATGAAAAATAAATAAAAAAAATAATTATATATATGATAAATTTTAATTAATTTATTTTTATTAACTTGGCAAATGAATTATCTAAGTTGATATTTATGTAATCTAGATTATCACATTCAGGCCTATCACATTATCACATAGTTACATATAAAATACCACTCTGGCGAAACAAGATTTTCATTGGAAATACCTTTCCAGCTAAAAATAATAACAATATACAGTAATATTCACTATGGCATTTTTTAAAACTGCAGACACCATCAAAAGCAATGGTATAATGTTAGACAGCATGGTGAAGACAGCCTAGAGGATTAGTTAAGCTTTTTGAAGGCATACAATAGGTGCCCCGTTACTGTAATAATTTCTATACTAAATCCTATTTGAAAACGTTTTCGCATTTTTTCTAGTGATATAAAAATGGTTAAATCAATGTATTATTAATGTATTCAAGCTTTAAAATTTAATTTTTTTAATCAAAAATATTTTTCAGATTGCTGTACCAGACGAGACTTCTACATAGAAGTGACAAGGTCAGGTAAGTCACTTCAAACATAACCAAAAATTATATTCAAACGAGCTATTTCAGCTGCTGAATAATGCATTCATCATGACTGAAAATAATTTTGTTCCGTTTTCCTCCGAGACGATATGGTTTCATCTTAAAATTTTCATTATCCATAAAGGTTCTTGACATCGTTTATAAATATAAAACTTTAAAAACAGAACAGAAGTCTTATTGTTATCTTTTCAATTCAGACTATCCGCCTTGGGAGTCTCCAGTAAGTACGTGAGGTACGGCTTCATCGGCAATGTGACAGTGGACATGGACCTCCCCATGAAAAGCGAGGGCCTCGGAGGGACTATAACCTACATCGAAGTTGTGAACCAAGGCAGGTCCGAGGGGCAAGCCAATATCGCCAGCGGTGGATTAGGTTACAATTATGTCAGCATCCATTTCGAGGCGGATTACAATAAGGATATAGATTTTGTCATCAATTTATATGGTTGTCATAGAGGCAATTGCTAGTTTTAAACAAATAAACATTAAGGATATTCAATTAATACATTTATATGTATTTATTTATTTTCACCCTACCCTGCCTCTTGAGGCAAATACATTTATATATTATATCATGTCTCTCAAACCTGATTTACCAAAGGATTTCATATTCCTTGATCGTTAATACAATAGAAGGCAGTTCCACTAACTCCCCCACTCTATTCCAGTATCCCTGCTCCACGATTACTGCACTATAACAATTAAGTTTCGAAACTATACAGAGTGATTCCAAGGAACTTTGGTGATTTGGTAAGGTGATTCTGGAATGCCATGTCTAGACACAAATGCAAAATAAGTGGATGGATCGATTCGAAAAGGATAAGAAGTAGAGACCATTTTCGTGTTTCTTAAGGTGATCGTGGTTTTATTGAACTAGAATGGATTTCTCAAAAACTGTTCAAGACAATTAAATTTTAAGTATACATAAGTAAATAGAATGCATTTTCTAAGAGAAGATAGTTCAATAATGATTATTACTCGAGTAAGTACTTACTCGAGTGAATTCCTAAAACTGTTGATGGGTTGATATTCTGCTGATGATCGTCTCTGTTACCGGGAGACCCTCCAGGGGCAAACCCAGCCTCTATAAGTAGGTAATCTTAATAGAAAAATTATGGAGGATAACCTAGCGGTTGAGCGTGATCACGGTCAAATGACCTTGTACGACCGCTGACCAAGAAACAGTACCTAGTTCTTTATGTAGTACCTACTAATCGCAAGACCCTTTATGGGTTGTAATGTTACAGGTTTTCAGTTTGATTCAATGGTGAAATTTCAAATTTAAATTAATCTAGTGTTGGAGAAGTAATTGCGTTCGAGGAGTCACGACACTTTATTAACTTTATTTTTTAATGCAAACTGAAAAACTTCAGCTTCTTTGGATTATAGAACTAAAATGGATGTTACAATTTTGATGAAATTCTCTATGCTCTTCCCCTTAATGGTGTTTAAATTTATTTATTTGACATAATTCCAAAAATCTTAAACGGGATATCAAATTTTACTAGTCAATAATTTTGAAAGGACATTGATTTTTTATTTATATCAAAATCATATTCACTATAAGAAAAAACAGCATTGAAATCAGATGATTGAACATAATGCTTGGCACAGGTAAGCATCTACTGGAATCCCTCAATCTTGTGAACAAATCATAAAGCGTAATCCAGTATTACCGTAACTAATGAAAGATTTTGTTAGCTTAGAATGTACTGATCTTTTTCCTTTCTTGTTTTTTTTTCAAATCCAGATAAGGTTTATACCACTTTAATCCTTTGATCCTTACCTTCAGTTGAGTATAATGATTCGCTTACTTAACATGACACTGAAATAGCGAAATATTGGTAATCGGGCGAAAATATTAGAAACTCAATTTTCAACTTCAAGGATATGCTTAGGCGTGTACTTACTATTGTGAATGGGTTCTCATGTGCAGGACATCGGGACGAAGTTTTATGATAAACAGAAATGACCATCGCTTATTAAATAGAGAAATTAATGCGAGGAAGAGATCTATATTCCCATAATATAGATAATACATGTTACAGATAGCATTAGACTATAGAAAAAACAGACATTAACGACCATCAGCGTTCCCACGTGATTATCCACGCTAAGAAAAGTTTATAAGTCTTGTCAAGATTTCTCATGAAGGTTTTAGACGGCGGAGGTTGTTGCAAGGTGGTGTATCAGTAAGGAAGCCTAATAGAAAAGTTAGATTCCAGATTTTAGAATGCTAAAATTCTGAAAATTTGAGAGATTGTAGACATTTAAAGAATTTTTGAGAGTTTTGATTGGTCTGAATTGAAGTTGATCGTATGACAATCCATTCCTTCAACCTATTTCTTAACTGATGGGATGTTCCCGCAACAACTATGAATGTGGATCCAATACCCAACCGCTGCAGAATTATACAACTCAGGATTAACCCATTAACAGAGAGGCTATCGCTCGGGATCTCTTGTAACCATGGGTACCGCTGATGAAGGCAAAAATGAGGACAGCCAGGGCGACATAACTCCTCCCCGTGGGGATTTGTTGGCGAGCTATTTGGAGGTCGGGCGCGTACGGCTCGTAAAGTTGCTCCGCAATTAATACTTCCTTATCTGGCCGCTAGGTGCGCTACCTGTTCTGTATGCGCGCCTCCTCCTCAAGTGTCACTCAAAATGGCCGCCGTTCAATACCCCTCCTCCCTGGGAGAAGCGCACCAATTACAATTAAGCCCCCAAGTGCCCGGACTTATTACAGATAACGTGTTAAATGGTGTCATAAACTTATCTGCGTTATGGCTTTGATGCTGGGAAATTGCGGCAGTATTTCAAGGCTCCCTCCCTCACTAAAAATCCCTCCTCAACCCATTTCCCTCCCCCCCCCCTCCCTGCAGCCACCCTATCTCTTGGTGGCCGCTTTGAACAGCCCTTCTCTGTTTAAATACACTAATTACCTAATCTCAAGTCTCTTATATTTTAATCTAAACAAAGGCTGAGTTAAAGTATTTCGAAAAGAAAACAGGATCCTAAGAATTTATACCGCTCTTTCGGAAATAACTATTGTTGTTATATTTTCAGATTAGTTAGTATCAGTATTTTCTGTTTTAGTGCTACTATGGGTTTCTCTACAATGTTTTTCATGGCATTACTATTTTTAGCAATCCAGTTATAATTTTTTGTAAACATTATTTTAGTCAAAATGTTTGTTTCAAAATTATTGAAAAGATTGTGGAAAAGCTGCTGTGAAAAGCTGCATCTTTTAGATTCCAAATTCAATTTTTTTTTTTCTTATAAAGAACGATGTGAATGTATTCGAAATGTTTAAGTTAAATAGAGTATCTAGAAAGAATTACAGAATGAGAAAGAATAAAAGAGGTGATGATAAACCCCAATAATTATCAAAATATAGATTAAGACTATGGTCACATAAAGAAATTATCTATGCAGATAAAGGTTTTGATAGAAAATCTAATATATCGACATACTATATTACCATATTTGATATCACTAATAGCAGGATTCGAAATATTTCAATTCATTATATCATGGGCAATTCTTTTTTAAAAAAAATAATGTTCAGCTTTTTTTTTTTTAATTATCTTCACAATCCACCAAGAAGACTGTTGAGGCATCCACCACGAGATTTTCTGCATTAAACAGTTATACATATATTTTTTCTTTTACATTGATCCTTTCACTTGTTTTTGGCTTTGTTTTCTTATATTTCCGATTGTTTGTTAATTCCTTTTTTCTTTTTTTAAGTGTTTTTTATATCGTGTCATGTCAGCATTTTTGCTAATTACGTTAGTAGACAGCAAATTTAAGAAAAATGTCATACCTTATTTACATCAAATTTAAAAATAAAAATTATTTTTGTCAGAATAAATGTCTCATAAAATCACCAAATGCTCTAATCTTGGTGATCAGTTTAATAAGAATGTCTTTTTTGAATCAATAGAAACTTATTATAAATAGTGACAACATATGTCATATGAGAAAGTGGCCCAAAAAATAGCTCAAAGGCCTAAGAGCCCTTTTTCCGAAAAAACTCTTTATGAACAATTCATTCAATCTCATGACCAAATTATTAAAGGTCGTGAAAATTTAAAACCAATCTGCTGATTAAAACGATTAAAATAATTATAATAGTTATTATTAATTATACATTTGCTACGTAGAATTCTATAATTACTATAAAATAAGTTTTCTTCATATATTTCAATAATAATTACTTATATTACAATTTTGTGTCATATATTGTAATAATATAACAATTAAGATTTGAAACATACCACTGCATTTGTTTTTTTAAGGAACCTGTAAGTATTTTCTTTATTTTAAATTGTTTAATGCAAAAAGGGTCCATAAACAAATTTATTTTGGTTATTCTAAACTAGAATATCGTTATTTTGGTTATTCTAATCTAGAATATCGTCGAATTTAGATTATCGTTTTTAAAAATCATTTGTTTTCATATTGCATCAATCGAAGATTGAACTTCACCTAAAATAAAAAAAAAATAAAAAGCTTTGAATGCAAATATCTCAGAATCGAGTGTTTGATTTATGGGCTTTTCTTGCTGCAACCTCATATTTAATTGGCACTTTCTGGCCTCAGTGTACTAAAATTGTCCCTCTGGTAAGGAAATATTGATTCATGGTGAAGGTGATGAGATTCATGGTTTGGGAGGATGTTAAATGTAAGATATTTTTAAGACAGACACGTTGTATACGTTAGGAACAACTTTTTTAATGTGATTGTTGGTAATAACAGCATATTACATATTATTTCTAGTAGAGGAAGTAAAATTAAAATTTTTATTCTAAATTCTCTTTGAATCAATATGATCTGAATTGTTTATCGCCGGATGTGTGGAGGATTATCTTACTAAAGGTAACCACTGAGTTGTATTGAGAGATTCTTAAGCAACCATTCTTCACACCCTAAAAATTTACATTCTAAAGGTAAAAGGAATAGCTCATCCCTAAAATCCAATGGGTAAATGGACTATGAATTCAATTTCATACCTTTACTACTTACGATGAATATTGTAATTAGCTTGGCTGTCCAAAATCATGGTTCTAGCATTTAAAAAGGGTTATTTCAAATTTACAGCAATTTTGTAGCGATTCAGGAAGCCCAAAAAAGGATATACCATTTGAGAAGTGTAGGATATTGTATATATATATTGTTTCTTATGCAGTGGAAGTTGCAAGTGGAAGGTGGAACCTGCTTAAAAACCAGAAGTTATTTAAAATTTGTAATCATTCAAAAGCAATATTCGACCCATAATTAACTTACTATATAACTAGAACAGCATTACTGTATATGGTCAGGTTTCATTGCCATTGTCGAATTTGCCTAATTACCATGGCTTTCTGTTTATGGATCTAAAAATATTGATTTGAGAAACGTCGCGTTTCCTTAAACCGTTATATCCCACAAATCAATACATTTCTTTATATTTTTATTTTTTTTTAATTTTGGTTATAACTGGAAATTTTAACATGAGAAACTTGCACTTAGTTTGAGAATCATCGACATGTTTGACATTTCAGGCCAAAAGCGTTTATGGGTTACCGAAGCCCGGATAGCTATCAACGCTCAATCACCCGCACTAACATAACGGAACCAATATAAACGGAGATAATTGACAACAACAAAGAGATAAGAGCTACAAAGAGGCGGGCTAACTTAATGAAAGCCCTCAATCAAGAGGTGTTTTGGCTAATTCAGTTGCCGCGGAGCAACAGGTGTTCCTCCCGTCTTTGTCAGTTCTGCAGTGAAGTGTGCTTGATTGCTCCTGGGCCAATTTAACACCGGATAGATTAGCTCACTCCGAGGGGACTTCATTTGTTTGTTTGCGGATCCGCCGATGAGTGGCCTTTCAAGCTCCGGAATGAAGCGATACTCTGGCAGGATCCCCAGTTCTAATGGCTATCTCTTATTGGGTAATCAGTCTGCTGATTGTGTAAATATCAACCCCAACAGGGGAACGCTATCTTCTGTAATCACTGATAACATTTTGGATAGTATAGTTTACATTACTCCTCATTGATCAGCAAATGCACTAACAAAGGGGTATATGCATATAACATTACATTTTTTCCATCTTAAGCGTTAAGAAAAGTGCCAAATCGAGTGGTCAAATATGTCACTATTGCAATTTTTTGTCTTTCATACCTTGTTATTTCAGGCAAACGAACGGGGTGGGTTTTAAAAACGTAAGAAGCCTACTCTCACTAGTATGGCAACATCAATCCCTCACCCTCTCCTCTGGCCCGGGAAACCCCGTGTAGCCTAATAAAAGGCAAGGAAGGGAGGAACAAAAAAAATAAATAAATAAAAAATAAAACTGCGTCTATCATGTAAAAAATTGTACGCATTACTTAATCGATGCGCATTACCGATTAATTAATCGACTTATTTCAACAAAGAATTATGGAGATATGGTAATTGTATTAGCTAACACTGGTGTTCCTAATGCCCTGATCTTTCCACGTCTTACTTTTTCCAGCATAGAAATCTCCTAGAAGGTTTTAACTGCAATGGCCGACCTTTTCTGTTGATTCCTAAGCATTCATAAGCAGAGGCTTTTGTATCCTCGTTCAAATTTTAACTAAAAAGCTTTCAATAATAATCCGCAACGGAGTCCTTTGTTAATAAGAACTACTTCGGACTCGCCTGGATAAAGGATAATACTTTAAATGTTCAAACAAGAGTGAAATGACTAGAAACTGCTTAAGGATACCGACTATTTCTTCACTCAAAATATAAATGTTCAAAAGTTCCACTGAATTACAAACATCAGCTCTCATTAGTATAAAATATTATTGTGTTACGATGTATGGGTTATGCTACATTAAAGTCGATTGGTGGGTTGTGCTCTACCATTGATTACTCTGTCTTTACTTTTCTTTACCATCAGTTTATGTAAATAAATTTAAAAATATTGAAGATGATTTTTTCTTTCAATTGTGTTTCATCCAGAAAGCCCATACAGTCGATAGTTTCTATATGAAAAAAAATTATTTTACTTTAGTATCCGGAATGAAACATTAGCAAAGGGTTTCCAATAACTGTGACGCGGCAATGCGGAAGGACAAGGCGAGGGAAAAGGCTGACTACGGGACCTTTAATTAGACGCCACAAATTAAAGCAGAAGAGGATTGATAAGGAAATAGCCCAAAGGATTTACACCGATGAAGATTATGCTCCTCCTAAATCATCCCGTTTGATTTAGCATTATGTCCCCCACACTCTCTTTCGCCCGCTATCGCTTTAATGCTCAAATTCATTTTGATGGGGCACCCTGAGCAATTGATAGAACACTCAATCATGTTTATACCCGCTTTAATATTATTCAATAACCTACCCCAGGTAGGGACCCTTCCCGCTATCTTGAGGCGCCTAAAGTCCTTCTCTCTTATTTATGGCCTCTGGAGTCTTCAGCCGTCCCCGGCTTCCTCTTCTAATGTCTCCTCTCCCTTCGTTCGGAAAACCCTTCCGCATTATAAAGCTTCAAGAACAGCGCCCCCGGTGGCTAAAATAACCTAAGGAAGTCAATACTAAGAACACCACTTCCCGACTGTAAACCGAGAAGAAAAAAAAAATAAAAGAATATTTTTAAACATTACGACAATATCGTCAATGATTTTTGAATATTGTTAGATGCTAAAAAAGGTGGAAAATTACAATGAATGTAAAAAGGGTGTGAATGTATTGTTCACACTTAACCATGGTCTTTTCCCCAAATATACTTCTTACTTGGCTAAGTCACGCCAGACTTAACGAAAAACATTAAATAGATGGTATGGACGTTTATTCGGGTTACTTGTCTGAACATCAAAATTATCCTTACCTAACAAAATAACTTTTATCCTTTTTAATCCTTTTATTGCATTTAAAACTCTCCAGAACCACCTAGACGATATTGATGACTGGGCCGCTAGGTGGAAAATTAGAATGAATGAGAAAAATAGTGTGCATATAGTCTTCACACTTAATCATGGTCTTTGCCCCCAAATATTCTTCAACAAAATACCAATTTCGGAATCTAATGAAATTAAATATTTAGGACTTTATCTGGACAAACGACTTACCTACTTGGAAAACTCACTTCCGAAAAGAATTAAATAGACGCTTTGGACTTTTATCTATATTACTTGACAGACGATCAAAATTATCCCTATCTAACAAACTAACCTAGTATAAAGTTCTTTTAAAACCGATATGGACTTACGGTGTAGAACTGTGGGGTTCTGCCAAGGAATCCAACATCCAAAATATTCAGTCCTTTCAGTCGAAAGTGTTAAGAAAAATAGTAGACGCGCCATAATATGTCAGCAACGATATTATACATACGGACTTAAACGTTCCAAGAGTTTTTGCAACAGCCAAAGACAACTACATTAACTTTCACCAAAGACTGGTCTACAACAATATCCCACTGACAGACAATTTAAAAAACTTAACCCGTTTTATCCCACTGCCCCAAAAATGGGGCAGTGATATAATCATGCTTTAAGTTTAATGTAAGCGATTTTTTGCATTTAAAACTGGTTTCACACTATATTGGAACCACAGAGCATCGATTGTTGTGAATGCCACAGGATAACATTCCTTATGTGATTTATAGTTTTCCACTAAACAAAGGATTATTAGCATGGAATGCAATAAAAAGTAAGTAATTTTTTTTTCAAGAGCAGCCATTATTGTGTTTTAGTTTTCGGACTATAATATTACTTTACAATATATGTAATTATGATTAGTAATACCCAGTATATCAAACATTTGTAATTTAGGGGATTTATCATAGGTTTTATTTGGTGCCCATTTTTTGGGGCAGTGGGATCGGCCGGGTCCGTTTATCTGAGCATTCTTTTTTTACTTTATTTTTGAGAATAGGCACAGTTGAAGGAGCTGTTTTGCTAATAACTTAGTGATGAAGCATTTAGAGCAACAGTGTACATAGATGGGCCAGATATTCACCTAAATGTTAACTTTCTGAACTTTTATAAACATGATCCTGATTTGGCCATCGATGAGGCAATGATGCCTTATTTCGGTCGGCATGGGGCAAAGCAACAAATCCATGGAAAACCCATTAGATTTGGGTACAAGGTGTAGTGCAGTAGTTCAGTGCGAACCATACTGCACATACCTGTAATTTTTGACATATTGTCAGAAATATCAGTAAACGACAACAGTATGGTGACTACATCTTCCACTCAGCATGGGATCGAACCCGTCCAGTTGGCCAATGGGTCGATTGCAGTGAAAAAAGAAGATAGTTATTGACCAACCTTTTTTTGTGGCCCAGTAATGATGCTGGATGAAAATATTTCAAAATTCCGAGTCAACATCCAATCAAAAAAATGCAATGCAGAAAACGAGCACCAACCAAACAACCGAGGCTTCATACCAGCGTTTCGAAAACAGTTCCTAATGATGTTAGGCTCGAGGGACATGGTCATATATTAATTTCAAGTCCAACCCAAATCAGTTATTGTACAACAAATGAGTTGTAAAAGATGCACAACAAAAAAATGTAATGTTGGTTGTCATGCAAATTGCTTTGAAATTTTTTATTCCTAGTTTTATCTCTTAGATATTACTTCATGTCATGCAAATGTGTTTTATTACGTAAATTATAACGTTCTTTTTGTATTTTGTGAATGAAAGTAATTTTAAAAATGATTATTAATTTATAATGGACATGTACCCTTTCGTTCCCACTGCCCCAATTTCGGGGCGGGGGGCAAAACCCCCCAGACGATGTTTTTGGGTTGATACTTAGCACGTACAATAATAATGGGCTAATTCCATTGCGTACTGAGTTTAAACCTGAAATATTAATTTTTGAAAAGTTGGGATGAAATGGGTTAAACAACCCTTACAGGCAACCCCGACGACTTCGAAGGCGGTGGCCAAGAGACCATCTAAATTAATAACTACTCCTGCACAGGAACGCTGTCGAAGCAGCTCACAAACTTTGCTCATTGCAAAGCAGTTTTGCAGATTTCAAATTTTAAATCTTGACAAATGAATTGTATTTTATAAAAATAAAAACAAACTAACTTAGAATAAAGTTCTGTTAAAACCGATATGGACTTGAATAGTAGAACTGTGGGGTCCTGCTAAAAAATTCAGTCCCTTCAGTCGAAATAAGAAAATAGTAGACGCACCATTTGAAGTCACCAACGCTGTTATACATACTGACTAAATCATGTCAATAGTTTCTACTTAAAACATCCCACGATAATCGCCACGCGGCAAAAACTGCTTATTAAAAATGACCCAATAACAGAAAAATTGAAAAGTTTAAACAATCCATATAGCTAATTCCAACGACTATGAAGACTAAATAAGTTAGTTATTATTCCTGTAATGGAACGCTGTCGAAGCGGCCCTCTAGATTTCTTATGTGAAGCAATTTTCAGATTGCAAATTTTAAATTGTGTAAGTAGTAAAAATTACCGCTAACCTGATCGTTGAGTCAATTAAGGAAATAGTTATGTTATTTTCTTAATGGAATCATAGCTGATTCATGACATATTCATCTTTTTCATCAAAAACTAATTCATCTTTATTATTAACTAATTCAACTTTATTATTAACTAACTTTTTCATCAAAAACCAATTCATCATTACAATCCTTGTGGTAAAGAATTGTGAAATAAAACCAAAACGGGTTCCTGTTACATTGAAAAGTTCTAGAATTTTCGGGAACCGTTATATATATATATGTGTGTAATAGTGATGCAAAACTATCGATAGTGTCAATAGTATCGGACATAAGACTATTGATACTATCGATAGTATTTTTGATTTGAGTATTGATGACCGTAGGGGGGGGGGATAAATGTTGATTTTTTTATTTTTAAATAGAGAGCTATAATGCGCGTTTTCATTTGCACTTTTTTCTTTCCTCTTTTATTAGGAAATTAGTTAAACATTTCTGTAAATAAAGGATTGGTTCCATATTTCTAGCTTCGTCGTTACCGCAAAAAAAATAAAACTTTATCAGAAATTGAAGGAAACTGGATTTAGAGGAAAGTGATCGATAGTCTCAATAATTTTACATCACTAGTACGTAATCACATATTTCAGAATGATCTAAACCTTTCGGTTTAATTAAACCTAAACCCTCGGGAAGTTCTATTTCGGACTAAATAAGTAGCGATGGACAAGTGGTTTTGCCTTCCCTTTAACATCGATGCATATCTTTTACTTTTTGTCACTGTAGTTGCTGTATGTAACTTTGTTTGTTTGCCATTTTTGTATTATGATTTTAACATAAAAATAGGTATTTAGACCCACATTGGTGTTACAGTATATCATATCATTTTAAGAAAGTTATGATAAATCATAATATTTTATATAACTAATTCAAAGGTACAGTTCCAATCAATAGTTAAAGAATTCTGATACATCACTCACTCCGCTTGACAACCTTACATCTCCAAAATTCGAAATCTCATTTCAGAATAAAGAGTAGTATATCCTAGCAAGATCGAAGAATCTCGAAAACTAAGTTCCAATTTTTTAAAATACACCTTCTGTTGATTCCAATTCACGATTTACTTATTTAGGAAAAAAAAAGGTTAAAAATATACTCGAATATTGAAGAAGGATTTTCCCGTTATGAAAATAAATAAATAATAATCTATCGAAAATTACCGAAGAATTTCAAGTTTTGCAATAATTATAATAATTAGTACCTTTTGGGGAATAAAAAACAAAAATAAGTAAGTAAATATAGATATAGCTATTTTCTGTGAAGTTTCTAAATTGCGTTTTCACAATTATCAAAATTCCTTGTGGAAGTCTACTCTTAATAGGTTAGTAAGTGAACGCTGTGTGGAGCGAGCATCACTCCAGATTTTTATTAAATATATGCCAATTATAAATTTAATATAAGATAGCACATTTACCATAGGGGTCTACTTGTTGTTTTAATTTATGTTTATTCATAATAATTAAGTATTGGAGTACAGTGTTTATAAATCATTATTGTACAATGTCGGTAATCTATTATATTCCTATTGGGCTCAACATGAAAATAAACTATCAATTAATCAATTTGAAAAATTTCATAAAAAAAAAAAAATAATCAATTAAGCCAAGAAGCATAAAATTTAATCAAAATGAATTAATGAAAATATATGAATTTAAACTAAAATATATTCATACCAATATTATGAAGGTAGGTAAGCAGTTGGTAGTGAATGGGCGGGGGAGGAAGAGCCACCCTAAGTAACATGATAATCTAATGGCCCTGTGATCCAAGGGTTGAGGGGGGCTTGATAACCAGACAGACACAAGGGGCTCCGGGATGATTTACAGTAATAATTGCTCCTTTGTTACTGACTGAGTGTATAAAGTAATTAACAATAAATCAGTAGCAAGACAGCCGCTATCGGCTCAACTTGAGAGTGTATATTTTAGGACGAAGAGATATTGGATAAACTATAGAGTTCTCCTGTCTAATACTCGCTCAGATTATTCTCTGATAATCCGTGTGATCTATGTGTTGCAAATTAATGGCTCCTCTCCCAGCCTCCTCCGAGTCCTCTCTTCTCATTAGCAAACCGAATGAATTATTTTATGTATCCGGGCTTCATCCTTGAGCTGGTCCTCATCTACTAATTAACACTATAACATCTATGCCTTACTTGAGATTCTAAAGCATTTCAAACATAAATGCAACAGTCAAAAATTTTTGAACTTTATATCATTTCCTTAAATAATATTAATAAAATAGTTAAAATCAATTTTTAACACAAAAAGAAACCTACAAACATTTTTGTCCATATATTAAAAAAATAATGTACAATAAACTATTAAATGCAAATTTGTTCAGTAACATTAAAATATTAACAATTGTTTTATTTACAACAACAGTATCAAAATATTAAAAAAAAAAAAATGTTCAAATATAACTTTGGATCATATGTAATATCTTTCACATAACTTTTATAATTTAAGATCTGGAGCAGTAACATTTTTAGAATATTAATTTTAATATTTTCTTAATTTTTTCTCTTTTTTTCTTTATTATCTTAACTATATTATAAGTTCATTAAATTATATTTTGATATAAAAATGCATCAATAAATATTTTTAAAAACTAAACCAGTTAGTAATTTAAAAATAAATTGATATCAAATTAAAAATATATATTAAATAATAATAGGTAAAATGAGAAAACAAACAAATATAATAAATAATAGTGTCTGAGTAAATAAATAAGTTAATAAATGGAGTATTCCAAAAATCCTTCAGATATGGATAAATAATAATAACAATTGTAATAAATGAAAATTATATATTTTCTCTCTTTTATACAAAAAGGTTTTAATGACTGTAATATTTCATTAAAAAAAAATTAAATGTAATAAAAATGAACCTTTTTAAAGCCTATTTAATGAAAACTTAACTATTCCACTGTAATAGAAGTGATATGATATCACTGTGATATGAAAGTGAAATGATATGAAGGAACTGATATCACACTCTGATTCACAATCAAAGGCAAGGTTGCTCCCCACCCCCACCACTTTATGATAGCCACTTTATGAAGGAACACATTCAACGCCGGCTCCATATCTTCTAGGGAGCCGGAGGGTTTTGGGTCTTCAGTGAGCCGGTAAGTCCCCAGGACGTAGTTGGCCCTCAGAGTCGCCAAAGAGTTATGTTTTTTATGTTTGATATTACTGCTATAAAAATAAAGTAAGAATTTGTAAGAATGATCTAGTAAATTTATAATTAAACAATTCTGAATCAATTTGAAGTAAAAAAATGAAGAGACGCTCCTTTGAAAATAAAATTAATTATGGGTGTGGGAATATTCAGTTAAAAAATCATCATCAAATTACTGTAATACATCATTTTTTTTCTTTATAAATTTTATTTTTAAAAAGCATTATGTGTAATAAAAAACAACACATAATATTTACTAATGAGATTATTTACAAGATTTTAAATAATTACATAATTGTAATCCTATACCTAATTATTTTAATACTTACTATAATTAACACTATTTACAATTGGTTTGTGACATGAAATTCAAATAAATTAAAATATACAAAACGAAAAAAGAATATTGCCCAAGTGCAGTTTCAGGATTGACAAATCTCCTCGTTCTTGTCCCTAAAAAATTGTATATATAGTTTTTTTTTCTTTTACTAATCCACTGTAACTGGATAATGTTATATAATAATAAAATATTATATAAGTAGTGAGAATTTAAATTTTATAATAATAAGAAAAATGAAAAAATGGAATTGATAAAAAAAATTTTGAATTATTAAATACTTACTTCTTTCAGATGGCCGTCGACTGACATTCCTCTTTTTGGGTCCCATTTTCAATTAAATTAAATTAAAATTCAAAATAAAACACAACTTAATAAAAATTGAGTGAAAACTTTAAAAATCCACAACTTTGGCTATAAAGCAGCTAGGAGGAAACCAAAAATGCCGAATTGACCGTCATGAACCAGTACAGATGGCTGACTAACTAAATTCAAAACTTTCCTACCTGGCCATCGCTTTTAAGTGGATAGGATAGAAGATACCTGAGTACGTCCCTGAGATGTAGTTGGCCACTTAGGCTCACCGAGTGGTACGTCTCTGGGTCATACCTGGTGTTGAACGTGTTAAAAACTGTGTTTTAAACCTGTTACACTTCTTATTAAATTAAACCATTAGTAGTTTGAGGTTATATATCCACGAGACCTATAAAGTTAGAGGAACCTTTCAAATTTATGTCTCCATATACATTTAATAATATGTGAATTTAAAGAATAACAGCACGTGTTTAAATTGTAAATGAACAAGACCATTTGTTACTCATATAATCATTGTAATTATACTTTTTAAAAAAGCTTAAACAACTGTGATTAACCAGTACAATATATTTATCCTTGCATGATAATCTAACTATATATTTAACAAATATGTAGTTGGTCATCATCACTATATATATATATATATATATATATATATATATATATATATATATATATATATATATAAACATTGCTGGTGCGTGTGAGTTGAACAAATAGTACTAACAACACAAGTTATTGCCAATGTATTGCTTTATTTTTATTCCTATCTGGTGATATTATATAATAACAATTTGGTGATATCATCCAACATAAGTTAAAATTACACCTGTTGATACAGGTGCAGAAAGGACATCTGATCTCACAAATATCAAGAATTTTTTGTTTTTTGTGTCAGTGAGCCCATGTTTCAAAATATGATTAACAACTATACACGGGGAAAAACTAATACATTTTACAAAGCATAAATTTTTTCTTAAAAACAAACTTGATGGTTTTAATATTGTAAATTGATATGATACCTACTTGTCTAAACAAATATAATAAGTAATATTGATGAACTGCCTAAATACCTCTTATTTATCCACAGTTGCACATCTGAAAACAAAATAAAAAACTTATTACTTAAATAATTTTAGTATCTAATCTTTCCTCTAACTCAGAGGTTCTCAACCGGTGGTACGCGTACCACCGGTGGTACGCGGGGACATTTCAGGTGGTACGCAATCATATATTAATAATAACAATAAAAACTGTTGAATGCGAATAACATTAATTCACAGTTATGATGCAACATTTCCTCGTTAAGAATACAATTCCTCCATCTGTGTTTTACATAGAATAGTGGCAGTTTGACGCTGACCTTGAGGCTACACAAACAACCCGAGTGACTCCCACCCCGTCAGTTTTGTTTTGACAGTGGCATGAGCTGTGTTACTTTCTCACCCAGTAGTTTCATTCAGATGCCAATGTTAGCTGTTTTTTTATTGTGTTCCATGAAGTGAAGTTCAGTTTTAGTTTTTAGTAGTAATTCAGCATTAGTTTTTAGTGGACATAATGAAGCGATATTTGACTAACCCCTCCACCTCTAAGGACAGTCAAAAGAAGATTAAACCTCAGTCAAATCGTAAGTATGATGCTACTTATTTACAGTTAGGATTTATAGTAAAACCTGGCGCAGAAAATAACGATAATCCTATTCCACAATGTGTTGTATGCTCAGAAACACTTTCAAATCAGAGCATGAAGCCTTCCTTACTAAAGCGGCACCAGACTACTAAGCATCCCGATTTGGTTGACAAACCTATTGAATTTTTTCAAAGAAAATCTGAATTGTGTAAGAGAGAAAATCAGTGCATGGCAAAATTTGTAAATATAGACAAAAAACTAGTCAAAGCATCGTACCTTGCCAGTTATAGAATAGCTAAAGAAGGGAAGCCTCATACAATTGGCGAGACACTTTTACTTCCGGTCGCTAAGGATATGGTCGAGGCAGTATTAGGCGAAAAGGCAGCAAAGGAGATCGAGAAAATTCCGTTGTCGAATGACACAGTAAAGAGGCGAATTGTGGAGATGTCCTCGAGTATTGAAGAACAGCTTTTACTTCAACTGCGCGAATGTAAATATTTTGCACTGCAAGTAGACGAGAGCACAGACATAACAAATATGGCGCAGCTTCTTGTATTTATACGTTTTGATTATCAAAGTGAAGTAAAGGAAGAATTTTTATTTTGCAAACCTCTTGAATCAAACACTAAAGCTGAGGACATATTTAATGTCATAAATGAGTACATTATAAAAGCGAGAATATCATGGTCTAAATGTGTTGGTTTGTGCACGGACGGAGCAAAAGCTATGTCGGGTCATTTAAGTGGATTAGGAGCAAGAATAAAAAAAGTTGCTCCAGAATGCCAAAGTACTCACTGCGTTATTCACCGAGAAGCTTTGGCTTCTAAGGTTATGCCTGCCAACCTTAAGTCTGTTTTAATGGATAGCGTAAAGGTCATTAATTTTATTAAGGCCAGGGCTCTTAATTCACGGCTTTTCTCTTTAATGTGTGAAGATATGGGTGCAAAATATCAAACTCTCCTCCTACATACCGAGGTTAGATGGTTGTCACGAGGCAAGACCCTAACTCGTCTATTTGAACTGAGGTCAGAAGTCTTTAGGTTTTTAAGTGAACAAAATCATGACATGAAACACTTGTTCAATGATGAAGAATGGCTATCACGATTGGCGTATTTGGCTGATATTTTTGATAGGCTTAATACCTTGAACATGGGACTTCAAGGGCCAAGTACAACAGTGTTCACTACCAAAGATAAAATATCATCCTTCAAGAAAAAGTTGGTTCTGTTTCGCTCTCAAGCACAGGACAAGGATTTCTCTGCATTCCCTACTCTTGCTGCATTTTTGGAAGAAAATGATATTTCTCTGAAGCCAGAAGTGACTGATGATATCACTAGTCATATGGAAGCCCTTCAAACGAGTTTTGATAAATATTTTAATCAAGATTTTTCTAAATATGAGTGGATTAGAAATCCATTTTCAGGGAAATTTCCTAGTGGTCCTAGTCACTCAAAAGAGTGTTTCATCGACCTTATAAGTGACAGCTCAATGAAAGATGCGTTTAAAGAAAAATCTTTAATAGAATTTTGGATGGGGGACAAAAACTGAATATCCATCAGTGTTCGAACAAGCGATAATCTTTTTAATTCCATTCGTAACCTCGTACTTATGTGAATCGGGCTTTTCAGAGCTTCTGTTCATCAAAAATAAATACCAAAACCGCATTAGTGTTGAAGAGGACTTGAGAATCAAGTTAAGTTCAATCGACCCAGATATTGAAAATTTGATCAAGAACAAACAACAACAACAAGCTCATTAGGATCTGTTTATATTTAAATGACTGTGTTCAATTAACTAATTCAAGATTGTTTTTAATGTATGATACATTTTATTTTGTAAATACATACATACAGTTGTAGAATGCATTTTTATTTTCCTAAACCTGACCAAATTTAAATTATATATAACTATATATTATATATAAATAAATAAATAAAAATATATATAAATATAAGGTGGTACGTCAAAATCTCTGAAAATTTCAAGTGGTACGTGGTTACTAAAAGGTTGAGAACCCCTGCTCTAACTATTTATTTTTTCATTATTAACTATAAAACAATAGTTGACATTTTTAAAATGTTTTCTTTTAAAGTTTAATTTGTACTTATGAAACAATTTATCAATCTTTATAAATAAAAATTGTTCAGCATGCATATTCTTTAATGAAGGATTTGAAGCCCAGTGAATATAGTGCATTTTGATGTTTAACACATTCATGCCGGCATGTACAACCAGGGGCCAGCACTAGACTGCCGTATTGGACACTTTAGTCAATCACAAAACGTTCCTTGACAATGTAGAATTGTATTTTTTATTTTACTATAGTAGGATAGTCAATACTGCATAATGCCCTTGAATAACTCCCACCCGATAAAGCCAAAATCATTAAGTTTAGCCGCCAATGGGCTAGGAGCATGAACAGTTGCTGCATAAAGGTGTTAAAGTAAAACTAATAATTATGAATCGTTTAATATCAATTTCATTCTATTGTTTTGTTAATCTATTTTCCCTTATTTACCCTCATGTAGTAATGTGTCATCTTTGAGATAACCAGAGAGCAGATTTAAGGGTGGCTTGATCATGCAAGAACCTGAACCTCGCTCCCCAGCTATCCACCTAACTTACCCAGACTCAAGTGCAGTATTGGGTTTCATACCTTTTATCAGTTATATATGAAAACCAACACACCCACTTTCTTAAATGTTCATTGTTATTTCTTTGGGTATACTTTATGACATATTTAGCCTTAAATTGATCCTAGTTACCTTAAGAAATACCTATATCAATTTTGTATTCCAAATTATCTTTCTTGTCCTATTTTTCGCCTCTCATCTGATATGTGAAGCGTTATATCTTTTATTTTGTTAGCCATTAAGTACTTATATAGATTGATAAAAAAAAAATGTTTCTCTTACTTACATGATTAAAATGTCATTTAAAATAATGTTTAACTTTTTTGATGGTTGACAAAAATGTTATTGCATGATTTGAAAAAGGACCATCAAAACTGACATGCTTTTTATTTATATGTATAACAACTGTAGTGTTAATCTCTAATCTGCTTAATCCTTTTTTACTTTCATAAAATTATTGAAGATTTTTTATGATTCACTTCCACAAAACTATGAAATTAACATAACTGTCAGAAAAACACTACATGATGTAAATATAGGTAATGTCTAAAATATCATTGGAAGAATGAAGATAGATAGATTTATTTTATTGTTTTTAAAGCACATGCCTTATAAAAAGGAGTTGACAGTGTCATACCATACATGAAATTACAATTTAAAACAAAATAAAATAAGTACACAAAACTCATAACAAAGATACAAAAAATCACAATAAAGAAAAATATAATTTTAATAATAAACTAAAACGATGCTGTATAATAAGAAATGAAACACAAATAAACTATATAAGTACTTAACTATTAATTATCATTGATAATTAATATTATTATTGAATTAATTAGTTCCAATTTTTATTAGTGATATAAATTCAATTTATTGACAAAGTTATTCGTTTAAAATAAATGATCTAATTTTGAGTGCTTGTTTAACATAACAATATAAATTTATAATTCTGTCGGGCGAGGATAGTAAGTTGACAACATGATTACACTGGGGAAAGTAATATTGGCGGACCGGATTATACATTTAGTTAGCCACTGGCCCTCCAGGTTGGGGGAACAGTACACTGACACTCATACAGTACACTAATACAGCACACTACACTCACCCCCACACTACAGACTAAGGTCACTTACAGTACACATCCTAGGGCCACCTTCCCTAGGTAGCCGCCCCCTATGGGGGAGCGAATCAGGGAGCTCCGAGGAGGCAGCCCCTCCACCTGACTCGGGGGCAGAGTCTGGGCTGATAACTCCCTCCCCTTAAAACTTAATATTAAGAAACCAGTAACGGGGAGAGCCGGACGGATTATTTGGGAACAACTTATTGCCCACCTAATGGAACTTACAATAGGATAATGGAACATTTTGTGTCTTTATAGACCAGGAGCTCTGGATCAACTTCTGGAACAGTTAAACCGCTATCATGTAGACCTTGCTGCAATCCAAGAAATAAGATGGACAGGCCAAGGAGCCTTCAATAAGAAAGGTCATACCATCTTCTACAGTTGCGATGAAAAGAATCATACTTTTGGAACTGGATTCATTCTGAGAAAGAGGATGAGTCAACTAGTCATCGGCTTTGAACCAATTAGCCTAAGGATCTGTTACCTCCAAATAAAAGGCAAATTCCACAATTATAGCATGATTAGTGTCCATGCACAAACGGAACCATCTGGAGATGATGAGAAAGATGCCTTATATAGTAGTCTAGAGCAACGGTTTGATTCTTGCCCCAAAGCTGATGTTAAGATTGTTCTGGGAGACTATAATGCGCAGGTAGGAAGGGGAAAAGTATACAAGCCCACAATTGGTTCGCGTAGCATCCATCAATTCACAAACGATAACGGGATGAGAATGATAAATTTTGCTGCCTCGAAGGGACTTCTGGTCGGTAGCACGATGTTCCCTCACAAGAAAATTCATTTAGCGACGTGGCACTCCAATGATGGATTTACTTGTAACCAAATAGACCATGTTTTAATAAGCAGCCGTCATATCAATGGTTTGATGGATGTGATGTTTTCAGAGGCGCCAACATGGACTCTGATCACTACCTTAAAATTGCCAGGTTCAGGGCAAGGATTTCAAACATCAGAAACCAAAGAAGAGCACGGTTGCGAAAGATTAACACCGAAAAATTAACACCGCTGAAGGATCTTGAGGTTAGGCAACTCTTTACTAACATGATGAATGCTAGAATTAAAGACCTAGACCAGGCTGATAATATGGATCAAGAATGGCAAAAGTGTAAAGAGGCCATAGAAGAAGTGGCAGTTGGTGTGCTCGGACACCAAACACCTAATAGGAAAGTGTCCTGGTTTCATGAAGAATGCCAAAGAGTAACTGACTGGAAGAACCTTGCTTATAAAACAATGCTACAGCGAAGGCATACTAGGAGATCCGTTGAGGAATACAGGTCCAGAAGAAGGGAAGAAAAACGTACCCACCAGAGGAAAAAGAGGGAATGGCAGCAGGAGCGCCTCCAGCAAATAGAAGACCTCCGGAACAATAATGAAGTAAGGAAATTCTTCCAAGAAGTCAATAGTAGCCGACAGATTTACAAACCTAAAATAAACGCCTGTAAAGACAATGAAGGTAATCTTGTCACTAATAGGATGCTGGTACTGAAGCAGTGGTGACACTACTTCGATAACTTCCTTAATGACGCGGCGGAAGAAGGAAGAGAGGAAATAGAGTTGGCTGCTGGAGAATTTGAGCCCCCTGATATGGACGACGTCTACGAAATTTAAAAAACAATAAAGCACCTGGACCAGATGGACTCCCTGCAGAGTTATTCAAATATGGAGGAGAAGAATTAGTAAAATGCCTCTATAATATAGTTATGGATGTATGGGAGAAGGAAGAAATTCCTTGTGAATGGTACAAAGCTGTTATATGCCCGATTCACAAGAAAGGGGATGTGCTTGACTGTCATAATTACCGTGGCATATTACATAATTACATATATTACAATGTGGTTATAAGGTCTTCTCTCGGTTACTTTATAAAAAGCTTCTTCCCTTTGCCGAGCAGAACATAGGAAAGTACCAGACAGGCTTTATGCGAGGCAGATCTACAATAGATCAAATATTCACTATCAGAACCATTCTGGAAAGGTGCAAGGAATATAACATCAGCACACACCACTTGTTCATAGACTTTCGAATGGCCTATGACAGCATAAAGAGAAATGAGCTATATCAGGAGCTCTTGGAAATGGGAATACCGCCGAAGCTGATACGTCTGGTTAGGGCAACTATGAAGAAGGTACAATGTACAGTGCATGTTGAGGATGACGTGACTGACAGCTTTGAAACCCACAAGGGACTCAGGCTGGGTGATTGCCTCGCATGCCTTCTCTTAATTTGGCCCTCGAAAGCGTCGTGCGAAAATCAGGAATCCAAGTTGGAGGGACCCTATTCAATAGATCTTCTCTGATTTTGGCATTCGCCGATGACATAGATATTATTGGAAGAACCCCTAGAGAGTTAAGCAACCCGTTTAGTAGTCTTCAAATAGCAGCGGCTAGAGTGGGCTTAGAGGTTAATGAATCCAAAACCAAATACATGCATACAGGCCTAGGAATGGATGTGGATGAACAATCGCATTTTTTGGCTGGAAGCTTTTCTTTTGAAAGGGTAAGAGAATTTTGCTATCTTGGATCGCAAGTGAACACGGATAACGACATAAAAGCCGAGATCCATCGAAGAATTATGTAAGGATTATAAAAGTGGGACGGCTTCGATGGGCAGGCCATGTAATGAGAATGTCCCAGGATCAGATTCCTAGAAAGGTCCTAGAGGAGACGATTCATGGGACCAGAAGAGTTAAAAGACCTAGGCTCCGATGGATGGATGGAGTGACAGCGGATGCCAGGTCCATCATGGGGATCTGCAATTGGAGAGCGGCAGCTACCGACAGAGCTGGTGGACCATGTTACAGGAGGCCTTGACTCTACAAGAGTTGTAGCGCCAAGAAAGAAGAAGAAGAAGGATTATACATTGGGCATCTCAGCAGGAAATTTTCTAAATTTTCTACATGTTTTAATTTACAAAAAGAACAAATTTGTTGCGGATTGATGCGATAAGTTATGCCAAATATTGCCAGTTTTATTAGATATAAATTACTTGCTCTTAGCTGCAAGTAAATTTTAATAACATGTATAGGTATTTTGTCATCGATGAGTTCATCGCTATGTGGGCTGTTTATGAATATTTCTTTGTATATTTAACAGTAGCGGGAATTTATCAGAGTGGCTTCGTCTCTTTTGTGATTCGATGAGGTGATGAGGATTCTGAATATATCGGTTTTTATTTGTATAGGATCGGAAAATAACAATGGATCAAACATTTCGAATTGCTCCAACACTTTGCAATAATGTAACCCAATTATACTTCATATTCCCGGGGTTTCGTTGTTGTTGAGTTAAGAGTTTTGTATAAAGTATTTTCGGTAACCGGGAATAATTCATATTTTTCAATTTTATGAGGCCAGTTTTAGAGTATTTTTTATTATGTATACTCCTACATTCGCATTGGTAATGTAGTTCATAGGAAGAATGAAAATCAAATGAAAAAAATAAAATTAAACTGTTCAACTTTGGCTCAAATATATGTATTTTCCAAATGAAGCAAGTAAGGATGTTTTCCATATGAGTTTCTTTGAGAAAAATAATTTTTAAGACAAGATGAAAGAACAAACAATAAGAAATCTTCTCATCAATCTTTTGAGAAGACTATACAAAATAAATATAATTGTAATACAGATTCTATCTGATTCATAATTCAGATTCCCGCCATATCTAGTCCATTTTATCCATTCATATCTCTCCAACAGACAATTCTACATTCAAATTAATAATGCAAACTCCAGCACTCTTCCTATCGCTGCTGGTCTTCCATAAGGTTCCTATCTCTCCACAATTCTATTCAACCAGTACACATCCGATTTTTCATCTCACCCTCATGTAATTAGATCCATGTACACTGACGACACAGCTTTATACACCTCTTCATTCAGAATAGATACAATAGTTAACCGACTACAAAATAATTAACAAATATTGTCTCAATTGGAAATTGAAAATCAATCCCAACAAATCGGAAGCAATAATTTTCACAAAACGCAGCTCATTTAAACCACAAAATTAAAACTCAACCCGTATAACATGGTCAAAACCTGTTAAATATCTTGGTATAACACTGGACAAATCCCTGTCTTTCACGGAACACATAAACAGGAAAACTAACGCAAAAAAAATTATTTACAAAATGTTCACTTACTTTAATAAAAAATCCAAACTTAGCCCAACATTCAAGCTTATTATTTATAAATCCGTTGTTCGTTCATTAATAACCTAAGCATCACCTGTATGGAGTTCAACCTTTAAAACCAACTATAAAAAACTTGAAAGAATACAGAACCTTTATATGAGAAATAAAAACAAATATCCCTACCCTATACTATCTAATCGAAAATATCTACCATGCTCAAAGACCTAGATCTATCCACAGTCAAAAAATTTGTCCTATCACATACCTCCAAATATTTCAGTAATACAACAGCCTCCACAAACCCATGAAAACAAGAAATAGGAAACTATATCAAAAACTCACTCAAACGCTACACTCACAAACGACCCAAACATATATTATTAAACTAATCATTTCTGATGTCTGTATTAATTCTGTTCATTTTTTTTAGTTAACTCTTTTTACTTTTAGTTTATTTATATTTTGTGTAGGTTTTTTCTTATTTTTTCCTACTGTCTAACCCAAAATTATCCTTTTTTCTTTGTTTTTTATTACTGATTAATCATCAAATAAATATAAATTGTTTTTAAATTGATTTTAAATTTGTGTTGAAATTGATTTACTACTGGGAAGGCAGTAATATGATTATTAAGATGCAGTAATTTAAGAAACACTAAAGATGGCCCTGGAGGTGAAAACGTTTGTAATGTACAAAATATAATAAACAGTAGTAGAGACGAAGATCCAAATTACTTTTCTTTATATTGATTTTAAGGATGATATATCCCAAATCATGTATAAATTCGTATGTATGTATGTTGTAAAATTTGATCATTAATAAAAACTTTTCTCTCTCTCTCTCTCTCTCTCTCTCTCTTTTTTTATTTATTTTTTTATTTTTTTTTTTTTCCTTCTTTACCCCCGCTGTACCTTAAGGCAGCCATTATACCAGCGGGTACATCCAATTTGTAACTTAAATTTCGACTCCGCGCTCTAAATGCGAGCCGTTTCCCAGTCACGCAGCGCTGCTGGCATTCAGTTCACGCTTTCGGGACCGGGGAACAGCCCACCAGGGCCTGGTCTGAACGTTCCCACTATTTAGCTCTCTC